>CM058232.1:28380335-29043015 GCA_030180135.1 Orychophragmus violaceus | reverse complement strand
GATGGGTCTATTGGAACATCTCTTGGAAGGTCAGCAGAAGAGTACAGTGGACTTCAATGGAAAGATAAATGCTCTGTACCTGGATTTGAATGGGAAGATTGAGTGTTTGCGCACTCATGTGAAGAAGCTAGATGTTCAAGTTCAACAGACTGCTGGAACAACGCAAAGGCAAAATGGAGCTGGAAGAACCGAGCAGAAGCAATACGTCAATGTTGTGATTGTAGAAGATGAAGTTGATCTATTACGTGAGGAAGAAGTCATCATAGCTGATTTTATGCACGGATTTTCTCTTTCCGCGATGAGCATCGATCGACACACACCCGACACAAATGATGAAAATGCTTTTGAGGAGCAAGCGTCGATTGACACTTCTACTGAATCGTTCGACGCCAATCGCAGACGAGATCAGAAACCTGCAAAAGTGCCATAATGAGTCTATAAGCCTCCCTTTCAATATCCTAAGGCTCCTAAGAGGTCCAAACATGATCTATATGAAGCTAATTGCATGAAAGTGATGGATACGAAGCTTGTCAAGATCTCACTGATTGATGCTCTGAAGAAACACCCTTCTCTGGAGAGATATGCGAAGAAGATGATCTCTACAGATGGAAATTTGAAAGAAGAGGTGTTGATGCTTTCTAAGCAGGTCAATGCAGTGTTACAGAACCAAATTCCAGAGAAGCTTCCGGACTCAGGAGTCCTTGTGATAGACTTTTCCATCTTTAAGGAAAGCTTCAAGCGTTCTCTGTGTGATTTAGGATCTGGTGTGAATCTCATGCCATATTATGTGGCTGTGAGATTGGGATTTTCAGCCTACTAGGATCTCTATTATCCTAGATGATCGATCGAAGAGGATTCAAGAAGGAGTCTTAGAGGACATTCCTATCGGAGTTGGAAACTACTTGATTCCAACAGACTTTGTGGTACTGAAATATGAGATTGAACCGGATGATCCTCTTCTACTTGGCAGATCCTTCTAGCTACTGCTGGAGCAGTGATTGATGTGAGACATGGTCAGATTGATCTCAACCTGGGAGATAAGCCGTTGCAGTTCAAGATGGATAAGATGCAGATAACATCTTCAGAGCCCGCCACTGTTGCTAAGCAAAAAGCTCCAGACATCTCTCTCTCTCTCTCTCTCTCTCTCTCTCTCTCTCTCTCTCTCTCTCTCTCTCTCTCTCTCTCTCTCTCTCTCTCTCTCTCTCTCTCTCTCCTCTCTCTCCTCTCTCTCTCTCTCTCTCTCTCTCTCTCTCTCTCTCTCTCTCTCTCTCTCTCTCGTAAAACCATCCAAAATCGAGGTAAAACTTGTTTGTTTTTAATTTTCATACTCTATATTTGTTTAGTTAGTTAGAGAATTTAGGGAATTTATTTAGGGAATTTAGAAATGTTTTAGGATGATGATAGTTAGGGAATTTATACATGTTTTACGATCGTGGTTAAACGTTTAAAATTTGCTTTTGTTTTAGTTAGACAATACGACTATTTACATATATATATTCCCATACATTTATATATATGGGTCAACGATGGAATGGAAATAGGCACTATATGCATTCTTGTATGCCTACAACGACGGACAAAACCGAGACGAGCGGTCCAAGCGGAGCTCAACAGCCGTCATCTTCCGCAGCGTAGTCTATTACTAGGCTCGGCGTCTCACCTCTGCAGACACAGATTCATCCTCTTATTCTGCTGCCACGGGTTCATCCTCTTACTCCGCCACCTAAGGAGTACGAGCCATCAGCACCTCCTGCTGCTCACCAGCCTCATCCGTACGCTGATTATACGGTCGAGCAGCTACTAGCACTACCAAGGCGGGAGTATTTACCCAAACTAGATTCCGACAGACTGATATATCATGGCTTTTAGGGGTTTTAACCATGATATAAGTCTTTTTATTGAGTCTTTCTATGTGTTTTGGAGTCCTTTCAGGTGTTTTATAAGTTTAGGTACATTTGGAGCATATTTGGACATTATGGCGCATTCTTGAGCTATTTGGAGAGTTCGTGCGCGAGAGAAGAAGTCATAGGCGAAAACAGCGCACAACGTCGATCGATGCTCCCTTAGTGACGATCGACACAGTTCGTGATCAAGCATTTTTCGCTGAGTTAATGAAGAATTTGGATATTTACAGCTTGGCCTTGAAGTTTTTCATAATTATAAAGAAGCCCAAAATGTGTTTAGATTTTTTATTAGGGTTTTTAAGCCATTGTTTAGGCTACGGTTTACTAATCAGAGATTGAGAGATTTTGGGGCTGGTCTTGTACTCGAGAGAGAAGAGATTTCGAACCCTGTTTTTCTATCCCTTTTCTGTTATTTGGATTTCTATTCATCATATTTATTGTTATGGTTGTCATGTCTGAGTAGTTCTCCAATTAGGTTTAGAGATTCTCATTAGGGATTTCATGAAATATTAGGTTAATCAATCTGTAGGGATTCATACATTCTAGTTCTTCGTCTAGGGTTAATCTTAATGCTTAATCTGAACTGACCACTTAGATTATTGATGTTAGGTTAATTCTTGCAACGAAAGTTGACTCATTAGCTAGAAAAAAACCTAGATGAGCAATTGATCTATTCGCAAAGAAATTTGGCTTAGGAAAATTGTGAACGAAAGAGCCTGAGATTAATGCATGTTTAGGATCTCAAGAATTTGCAACGAAAGTTGGTTTGCTAGGTTGCTAGACATAGATAATACTCGCAATGAAAGTTGGTTTCTTATGCTTCTGTGATTCCAGTTCTAGAACCGTTCTTAATTTGATCTCGATTGATTTGCATGTATTCCTGATTTTCTGAGAACTCCCTTGACCTAACGTTTCACTTGATTGATTACAAACCTTTTGATTTAATTTTTTGCATTATTACTGTTTCTCTGCTCTGCTTAGCTTAGTTCGAACCTTTATAGTCTATCGTAAGATTCTTGAGTCTCTGTAGATTCGACTCCTATATATTACTAGCCACGCATGTGCACTTACAGTGTAGCTTTAGGGACTAAATTTTGAGTTTATCACAGACTACCAAACACTTATTGGTAATTAATTGATTTTATAATTTTGTTTTATATAAATAATTTATTTATTATTATCTAATCACATTGATTCTAAATTATAAGTTTGAGCTGGATAATTGTGTCGGACGCAGTGTATCGCCACAATTAGAGGATACTTTTCAGCACCGCACTCTAAATAAAGTCAAGTTGCTTAGCCAGTCCAAAATATTTGGTACAAATGTTTTGCGATAAATTTTCGTGTTTTTTTAAAACAAATTATACAAATATACATTAATATGGTTTTTAAAAAATTATTAAATAATCTTTTTTTGTTCAGCTAGAGTTGGAATTTGGCGATTAACAGGACTGTAGATCAGAAGTTTATGAAGAAAGTTACAGTATGGCTCAACAGTACGGTGTGCGACTGGAAGAGGAAGTGGCAGAGGGTCAGAGATGCGGCACGGACAACTTACCTCGCGTTCGATGTTTGGAACTGTCTAAAGCGGTTTCGGCTGGATTCCCATTCCGAGGTGAAGTCTGTTAGTTGTTCATTAGCACGGAACACTACAAGGCTGGGTGGACGTCCGCCAATGCCGCAACCTCTGGCCAGATTTCTTTTGCTGGTAGACGGTCATCATGGTAAGTTTATAAATATTCAATTTTATTTTATTTTAAATTTTTAATTTTTTAAGTTTTAACTTAATTTTTTTTTTATGCTAGCGACGGAGAGCTTCCCTCTTTAAACTATATTTATAAAGCTACTTATACGCATAAGTCGGGGGAATTTGTGAGTCCGGCAGCGGAGGAGATCTACAACGAAGAGATGATGTGAGTCACTGAGTGGAAGACTCAACTTACTCTCGAAGGTACTCTGCAGTTGACCACTCGATAGAAAGACATTATCTTCACCGAGGTAATTTTTTTGTTATGTTAAATTTAATTTTCTAACTATATTAATATACAGTTAAATTTAGTAATATATCTTCAGGTTTTGCACGTGGCTCCAAAGAAGAAAGGACGGATTATCGGGATATGATCTATCTAAGACACTCTCGTTGCCTCTACGATGTCGCTAGCTCTCCGACGGACTACATATGAGGATTCATCTCCACTACGAGCGAAGTTAGCAGAGACAAAGGCTCTTGTGGCTTCACATCAAAAAGAAATCGCCAGTTGGAACACTATGCTCCAAAGAAGAAAGGACGGATTATCAGGATAGGATCTATCTAAGACACTCATGTTGGAAGGACATACTTTGAGCACAACAAGTGAAGATGAGGATGATCCATCATTTGTTCCTGAGACACTTGAAAAGCCGACTGAAGTGTATTTAGGGGATTTAATTTAGGCGGGAACTATACGGCAAAACAATTTGAATGTATTATATTATGAATATTTTGGATTTGTAAAATATTTCAGTTTATGATATTTTATTTTATAATTTTTAATTTTTAATTATAAATCAAATTTAAATAATTATTAATAATATAAAAATATATTTACTAATAAAAATTTCCCTTTAGAGGTTAAATCGACGTAAAATTAACGACGTTTTTTACGTCGAACTCATTTATGACGAATTAACATTGTTTGCTTTACGTCGAATTAACGACGTATACTTTACATCGATTTAATGTTCAATCTCGTTACAGTTTTTCCATCATTGCCCACAAAACATTTTTATTGATAAATAAATGTTAATTCGATGTAAACTTAAAAACTAACTTTGACTTAAGGACTAATATGTTTGACGTTATTTCGTTGTTAAATTTATGTCAATATGGTTTTACGATGGATTGACGTTGAATATTAATTCGACGTAATTTACCTCGAATTTAAGACGAAATGTAAATTACGTCGAATGATTAACGACGAATCAATATTCGTCATAAGATCGTCCCAAACTTGATTTAACGTCGAATTGTGATGAATTGCACCAACGTCAAGCTTATGTTTTTTATAGTGGAGAGATAATAAAATTTGTTTAAGAACGTGAAAGCTCTGATACCATGAAAGAATTGATTTTTTTTACCTTTTCAATGTACATCCATACTATTAAAACAGGATATTGACCATGGTACATAAATGTTGTTTCCGAAATTTGCCCTTGATTTTATTAGGAATTGTATTCTTCATTAAGGGTAAAACTGTAAAACAATTTATATTTGATTTATTCATAATATCTTATAATATCTTTTGTTTTGGTTTTTCTATCCTAATCATATCTAACAAAAATCTTTTTCAAAATTTAGTAAAATAATAATTAATTTCGAAAATAATATTAAAATAAATATTATAAATTATTATTAACTAAAATTTAACTTAAAGAAATAAAATCAAGCATAATTAAGTTACTAAATCAATTGGTACATATAATTATATAATTTAATACATAATTATTTTATAAATTATATAATCATTAAAATTAATAAATTATTATTAAAATAAGAAAATAGTATATAATATTGAAATAATAGTTTAAACTAAATAATATTATTGATAATCGATATATTTAACATAATCTATTATATTTTATTTTTTCTATTACAATAAATGTAACCATGTATTGTTAATATTCTTTTCTATATCTACTATAATTTAACTATGACTTTATATAAATTCGATATAGTAATATTATTCTTCATTATAAAATTATAAATATAAAATATTTTTATTCTGAAAAATAGAACAAAAAAATAATATTATTCAACCACAAGATAGTTTTTGTATTTAGAAATCATAATAATCAAAATATACGACTATAAACCAAAATAAAAATTCCGAAATAAAATAATATTATTAAAAATAAAGAAAAACAAATTAATGTATTTAAAAACAATTTTATAAATATGTAATAAAAATAAACCACGGTTAAAAAAATAAGCTTAAACAAATATAAAATAAAAAACCTAAACAAAATATTAACTTGCTACAAAACACTGAATTGTATGTTAGAATTGACAATTATTCTCCAAAACTTTTACAAAGAAAAAAAGTGTTGTTCAAAATATTTACAAATCTTATCTTAATAATAAAAAAACCCGTGCTAAGCACGGGTCAGAGTCTAGTTTATACTATTAAAGCAGCAGTACAAATAAAAAATGTCTTAACTTTTTGATTTAATTACAAACAATGCCATTACTCTTATTATTATTATTTTTTTAATTAATTAAAGGTATCTCTATCTTCTTTATTTGCTACGTTTTTGTAACAAGATTTCTAACTTTTTATTATTTAACGTTTATTATCTATTAAAGATTGCATAAAATATTTATAAAATATCGGTTCAACCATTTGTTAGCATAAAATCTTTACAATCGGATATTCTGTGTTCCATAAAATCGGATATCCTTTGTTTCTATAAAATCCTTATAAAATCTACAACAACTCTACATCGGTTTCACAAATATCTCACGATTCTTGCCTAACACGCCTTTATTTTCTATATACATCCAATCCAATTGAAGTGTTTCATATATTTGTTTGTTCTATTTTTTTTTTGTCTGCTATCTCAAAATTGTGCATGATACATCTTTTTATCACCAAGAACGCCGACGAGAAATGGTTGTTACTGCCTACGGTGATTATAGTGTTGATCGCTGATAAAACGATAGTGAAGATGCGAGGAGAGCAGCGGAAGCTTGCTGATAAGGAGAACATAGAAAGGAGATTTTGTGATCTGGACGATAGAAAGCCAAAGCAAGACAACCTACACCATTTCCAGTGAAAAGAAAGTCATCAAGAAGAGCGGAAGGTGCTGAAGCATATTATGGTTCTGCTTCACAATCTTAGAAAGATAATTTTAAAAGTAAGTTAACTCCTGTTTTTTTTTTAATCGGCAAACGTTTCCATTAACAGCCCAATGGGCAAAGTTTTACAAAGCAATTAAACGAAATTACATGGGCTTATATTACAAATGGGTAAATGTGGCCCATTATACAACCGAGTCAACTCGAGTGCGGTTGTGAGATAGCCACGTGTTGCAGACGAACACGCGTCAACATCAAAGAAGTCCAGCCATGCACGTCGGCGCCGGTATAGTCGCGAACAGCCAGCATCGCCGAATAGCCGAGTAACCGAGAATCGCTCTGCCGATCTATTCTGAGGTATAAGAAACGCCGGAGAAAGCATAAGAGAAATTCCAATCATTGAACCACTGCTGCATCGGGAGAGAATCTACGCCTGACAGGTCTAATAGAAAGACCATAGATATGGATTCCGAGCAAAACTGGTGCCGTCGGTGCACGCCGCGCTTACATGCAGAGGTCACACAGGCCGGAATATTTCCACGCAGACAAGAGGGTCACGAGTTGGAAGATCCGCCTTGGCAAGCGGAGTAGAAATCCATCAGCAATAGATCGATAATCGGACAGGAAAAACTGCCCCGAAGAAAACTAAACCTAATCCGGCATCGAAGCAGGAGAAAACAAAAGCCGGCCGTCGTTTAAACATAGCAAAATTTGACACCGAAGCTTTATTGGCTGCGAGAGCCGCAGCCGAAGGCAAACCAAAAGTAACCCGAACCACCGGAGCCGAAAGGCAATCTCCGGTGGTCGGAAATGGGATTTGCAGCGAAAGAGCTAGTGAGAGGCGAGAGGATTGGGGGAAGAGAGAGAAAGGGAGATATAGCTAACTCCTGTTAATCATATGTTTATTTTCTTTGTCCTTTTTCTATTTTCCAGGGTTTGGACAGTGGACATCTGAACTCTTTCTCTTTAAGAGAGAATGTATTTTCCAATTTCAGCGGCTTGGTGGTTTTCTTATGGTGCTAAGAATCTGTTTCTGTTTTCTAATATATTTACTTCCTTTGTGCTAGGAATGTACAATCAAGTATTTGTTTTCTGTGAGAAAGTCAAGAAGAGATTATGTAGCCAAGATGATTATCATGCATTCTTGAAGGGCCTCAATATATTTATCAATGGAATTTTGCAGTGTGGATTTCTTCGGTAATGTGATTACGGCTTGACCTTTTGGTAACTTTCAGGAACTTATTTAAAATCTCATTTATTTTTTCAGGTTTCTAATCTTCTTGGGAAACTCCCTGATCTCATGGATGAGTTCAATCAGTTCTTTGAGCGTTGTGAGAGTATTGGTAATCAAAATACCTACTTCTACTTTTTAATATTTATCAGCAATCTTCTTTCTGACTGTCATCTTTTATTGCAGATGGATTTCATCACTTTGATGGTGTTAAGAGCAAAAGTATGTTGCTGTTTTAAACTCCTCGCCATAATTAATATTGTCTCTTGCCTTATTACTTTACTGACATTTCTGGAACACATAGTGCAGAATCATTTAGTAGGGAAGAGCAAGAGACGTTCTTAGATCCACTCCTAGGGTGGATCTCTATATCCACCACTCTCCCCTCCACCAATCATAATTCCACGTCATAAGAATGTTAAAATTAAAAAAAAAAAAGTTAGAAAAAAAAGAAAACGGCAACACAATAAATGCTGTCTAACAATTAACTGTTTCTATTTTTTTTTAGAGATTAGGGTTTATGTTATAAGGTTTAAGCTCTTTGGGTTTAGGGTTTAGGGATTAGGGTTTAAGCTCTTTGGATTAGGGTTTAAGGTTTAGGGATTAGGGTTTAGTTTTTTATTTTTTTAAAAATTTACATGTTAGGTTTAGGAATTAGGGTTTATGGTATAGGGTTTAAGCTTTTTGGTTTTAGGGTTTATGGATTAGGGTTTAAGCTCTTTAGATTAGGGTTTAGGGATTAGGAATTAGTTTTTTATTTTTTAAGATTTACATATTGGGTTTAGGGAGCTTAATCCCTAATCCCTAAACCCTAAACCCTAATCCAAAGATCTTAAACCCTAATCCATAAACCCTAAATCCAAAAAGCTTAAACCCTATACCATAAACCCTAATCCCTAAACCTAACATCTAAATTTAAAAAAATAAAAAAAACTAAACCCTAATCCCTAAACCCTAAACCCTAATCCAAAGAGCTTAAACCCTAATCCCTAAACCCTAAACCCAAAGAGTTTAAACCTTATACCGTAAACCCTAATCTCTAAAAAAAATAGAAACAGTTAATTGTTAGACAGCATTTATTGTGTTGCCGTTTTCTTTTTTTTCTAACACTTTTTTACTTTTTTTTTAATTTTAACATTCTTGTGACGTGGAATTATGATTGGTGGAGGGGAGAGTGGTGGATATAGAGATCCACCCTAGGAGTGGATCTAAGAACGTCTCGAAGAGCAAGTATCCAGGTCAATGAATGTGGACGATAAAGAAAGAGAACAAAAGCATGACCTCGAGGTTGTCAACGAAACAGAGCAATACAAGGATGAGTACGTGGGAAAATCTATTCAAGAGCTTGATCTATCTGATTGCGAGTGTTGCACTCCCAGCTACCGGCTCCGCATTCCGGATGCAATTATATCATGTTTATGACAAAGACAATATTAAAAGACGGAAAACTGAGAACATTTTTAATCTGTTTGGATGAGATACACAATAACACAAACATTACCTGTAGGAGTGGTTATATGTTTCTCTGTGAAAGGAAGATGACTAAGTCCATGTTCCACGATCTGATACAGACATATACAACTCCAGTTATCAGTTTTAAATCATTTTATGTAGACCAGACATGAGGTCACGAACTTGAGGATCATTAATAACCAATATTCCTAAGAGCATCTCTAATGGTAGGTTCTCAACCATTGGAGATCAGCTTATAAGATGATTACATAGTTAACATGCTAACATATACAGACATATAAAACGATTAGGGTTTTGTCCTATTCAAAATGGAACTTAATAAGAATTTGTTTAGTTTTTTTGAGTCACGAGCCTTTGAGCGGCCCGTATTCTCTCTCTCTCTCTTCTAGCGACTTTCAAGGCGATTTCGATTCAGAGGCTTCTCCGGCGCTAGTCGATCCCCTTCTCCGCCGTGAGTAGCCTCCCTTCTGTTTCTTGAGCTGACTTGTACAACCGGGAGGCTGAGGGGTGACCGGAATACCTCAGGCTCCTTTCCTCTGTTTTCGCGTGGTGGGTTTCTTCACTTCTGAAGGCGTAGTCTCGGAGTCTCGTCTGAATCCTTCTCCCCGGGTAAGTCGCAAAGCTAGATCCACTCGAGGACGGTGGAGATCGGTGGAAGCGCGAGGGAAAAGGGTGAGGTAAGGTCTTAGATCTGGGTTTGTAGGGGTGAAGATGGTGGGTAGCGAGGCGAGCGATTCAAGCGTCCCGACGGTGGTGGCCACGCCGGCGTGACTGCGGTGGAGAGAGGCGGTAAAGTGCCTCGTTGCATGTCTCTCTTACCGGAGAAGCTTGGCTAGCGGGAGGAAATGAGCTCGGAGAAGATCGGAGTGGACAAAATCTCATCGAGCGACATATGCGGAAGAGGTTTCGCCAGACGGAGTTCGCTGGGAGCAGCTTTTCCGGGTGAGGCCGTGGAAATCCGGCGAAGAAACGCTTGTCGGGAGAAGGGAAGAGGAACGGTGATTTGGCGACGCAAAAAGGGCGGCAAGGGTCGGATCCTTCGCCGTGTTTGGACGGCGTTATCCAGCGCCGTGAACTTTCCCGACTCGCCTCCGCCGGCGGCGGTATCGGAGTCGGAATCGTACCCTAAAGAGTGGCGAGGGTGAATTCGTAATTTCTGTTGTCGGTTTGAGGTTTCCAGCTCGGTTTATTAGGGTTTCTTGGTTTAGGCTTTTGGTCCGGTTTCCCTTTTGGTTTGTTCCCGGTTGATCCCGGTTATCGATCGGTTTATTTAAATTTATATATATATATTAAAAAAAAAATGGAACTTAATATGGTTTAAATATTCCAATTCCTACATTACAAATATTTGGATATGTTTGTTAGTTATTTAATACAGCTAAAAGATTTTTATATATATCTTATTACTAAAATATTTACACTTACCATATTTCTTACTAATATGTGTAAATTTTAAGTTGACGAAATAGATTTTGACCCGCGCTCAAAAAGCGCGGGTTTTTTTCTTTTTAAAAACAAAATTAAAATGTTTTTTATTACTAAATCTAAAACTATTTATTTTGTTATAAATTATTAAAAATTAAAATTATTATGGAAGAGATGGAGAATATAATTTGGATAATTAAGTTTTGAGCTATTTATTTTGTATAATTTTGATAATAAACGAAATTCATAATATCATTGTATAGGTTAAATTTTTTGAGCTCCGCTCAAGGAGTATTGAATCATTAGAGTCGGAAATGCATTATATAATTGTTGTTTTTTTTAGTTTATATAAATTTTTTGCATTACCTTTATTTATTTAATTTTTTTATATAATAATCTAATTTAGTATTTAAAATAATTTTAATAATAGTTTATATTGTTTAATCCCAATTATATAATGTGAATAGTTAATAAATTAAGGCTTAATTATTTGTTATGAAATAAAAATTATTTTTTTGTATAACGTATAATTTACAAAAATCTTAATTCAGCCAAAAAAAATTGTTTCAGGCCCGATACTTTTTGCCAACATAATTCATTTATTTAAGACCCATGAAATTAATCTTCCAGGCCCAATCAATTATCAATTTATTTCTTAAATGGCCCATTAACTCAAACGTAAACAAAACCAGAGTAATTATGAAAGGGTTTGTCCAGATTTTTTTTATCGCTGCCGACAAAGAAAAGAAAAACTCCCGTCTCTCCCTTATCTGTTTCATACCAGATCGCGATTCTTACCTAAAACTGTCCGATTACAACATATTCTCGGATAAATCTCAGATAAAATTAGTTATCTCGGATATTTTATTTCCTGATTTGCTCAGATTTAATCGATTATGCATGAACAAAATCAAATCTTAGATTTTATAGTTGGTCATATTTTAGTGGGAGTATATTTACATGCATGTGGATAAGATAGATGTAAAACTCTCTCTCGTTTACAATTATGTCAATAACGTGACTTAGGAAACTTTTTTTAAACTCTTCATCTTCCGATGATGCTTCGATCTCCAGATCTTGATCTTCAGAATTTATTTAAACATCTGATTTTTGTAAGTATAATATGCCTTATTCATTGTTTTGTTGATTGCTACTGTTGGAGTCAATATTAGCACCTTCCTAAAAAGGCATATTCATGAGTTTAGGTCGGCCCAGAAGGGAAAGTCGGAAATAAAGCCCAAGGCGGTAAAACCTAGGTTAAACCGAACTCGGGCTAAACCGGCTTACGCTAGGGTTTGGAAGGAGTCTAGTCCGAAGGCGCCGCGCAAGATAGCCGGTAAAAGGAAATATTCCGTATCAAGACGAAGCCGAGTTAAAAGGAAATATTCGTAATTATCTATTATTTTCCTTGATAAACCGACTTGTAACCCTATATAAGGGAACCCCGACTTTCAATAAAATATACGCTTTCTTATTATTTCCTGCCTTGAGAGACTTTAGAACGACTTTAACCTAAAAATCTCTCCGGCGACTTTCATAGCATTCTTTACCGGCTTCCACCTCGGAATCACCGGCTTTTAAACCCTAAATTCCCAAATCTCACCGCGTTCCTAAATTCTTCTTTTAGAATCCCTAATTTACAAACCCTAAAACTCTTTCTATCTTTGGATAGACCGAGTTGAGATCTTACAATTGGCGCCGACTGTGGGGATTTCTAAGAGAAATTTCTGAACGAGATGTCGGGAAACCGTAAGGAAATCGATCCGGAAAACCCTAGGGTTGACCTAAGCGATCATGAAGCAAGTGATTACGACCAAAGTGATCACGAAGACGACGCGACGAAAGGCGGCAAGCAGCCGCGAGACGCCGCTAAGACAAACAAAGCTCGAGATGACGGCAAACATGCCCCGTCACTCAGTGAAACAGAGGCTCAAATCGAGCAAGACAAGGTCTTAGCCACTCTAATGGCCAAGATCGAGTCACAGAACGACTTGATCAAAACGTTCTCAGAGAAAATCGACCTGCTGCAGACGGAGCAAGCAAAGATCCGTTCGGGTCAACAGTCTAGAAAACCCAGGAGAGAGGTGCCGCCAAAGGTGAAAGACAAAGTCGCCAGACGACTGGTCTACAGTACATCTGAGGAAAGCCACCATGAACAGAGCCGTAGCAGCGAGTCCAGGAGCAACCCGCGTAAGGAAAGCAACAAGAAGGATACTCGCGAGCGGAGCTCACATCGGAAGAAAGGGTCTGAGGAACCCAAACGGAGCGAAAGTCGGAACGACTGGAGTGATGAGAGGTATTCACCCGATAGGGATGAACGTACCAGCCACCGGACACGGGACATGCACCACAGACGAAATTCGCGACATGAGAATGACTCGTACCGTGACAACTATCGCCGCGAGCGAAGTATGTCGCACGAGAAAACTCATGGAGCGTCTATTCGCGGAGCAAGTCGCAACCATGTCGAGAAACAACTGATTGAGCTCAAAGACACCCTGAAAGAATTAAAAGGGGAGGTCCATGGCGTGAAGGGGTCCGCACTTGAGATCGACCGGATCATCGAAGAAACTCGTAGAACACCCTTCACCTCGCGCATCACAAACACGTACATCAGGCAAAGAGAGAAGCTCAGACTACCAATGTACGACGGCACGAAAGACCCAGCAACCCACCTCACAACGTTCAAAATCATGGCGGCAAAGGCACGGTTCTCATCAAACGAGGAGCGAGACATCGGTTTCTGCCAACTGTTCACCGAAACCCTGGAAGGGGACGCGTTAAACTGGTTCTCCCGACTCCCTTCCAAATCAATCGATAGTTTCTCCGACCTCACATGGGCATTCGTAAGGCATCACTTTGCCTACATTCGTAAGGACACTTCTCTGAGTGCGTTGATGTCGATGACGCAAGAGAAGAAGGAAACATTGAAAGATTTCGTTGAAAGGTTCAGGGCAGTAATGACACGAGCTGAGGCGCCAGATAAATTCACTATCGCGGCCCTGACAAACGCCGTCTGGCATGAGTCGCCTTTTTACCAAGATTTAGTTATCAACCCGCCATTAACCATCGAAGACGCACTCCATCGGGCAAACAAGTTCGTGGAATTGGAGGAGAAGAAGGTCGCATTAGCAAAGAGATTCGGTTCCGGTAAGCAAACATATAAGAAGGAAGAAAGAGAACCCAGACAGCACTACGACAGTAAAAGCGCCAAAACAATGGTTGTGGACAATACCGATAAATCCCGGTCATCAAAACCGTGGAATAAGAGAAAAGAGGCAAAGAAGGCGCAACAAGCAGCTTCCGCTTCGGGGGATAAGTACTGCGAATACCATCAAGCTACGTCCCACGACACGGCTGAATGTCGGAATCTCAGAAACGCACTCTACTCCCGACTTTCCAATGAAGAAATCAAGGCGGCCATCGAAAGGTTAAAAAAGGAAGAGTCGGGACAACAGAAGGAAGGCAAAGCCGACGAGCAGGCTCCTAAGCAGGATAAACCACTACGGCGTATTAAAAGCATAGCTTTGAAACGTAACCGTGAAGAAGAAGAAGAGGAGGACGAAGAGGAAACCCCCAAGACTATCCGAAGAATCAACATGATCATGGGAGGTCTAATCTCCGTAAATGATTCGGTCCGGTCAATCAAGGTCTATGAACGCCTAGCGTTAGCCGCGCAAAAGGCGCCTCAACCAATCCTGTCAGATGATCCGCCCGTCATCTTTACTGACCAGGATCTCTATGGAACTCACTACCTCATAACGACCCACTAGTGGTTGAGCTTCTGATCGGAAGTTGCCAAGTATCTCGAATACTGGTGGACACCAGGAGCTCGATAGATTTAATTTTCCTGGATACACTCAAAAAGATGGATATTAAGGAGGAGGATATCAAGCAGAAGACCAAGCCGCTCACCGGGTTCACAAGCGAAACAACATACACAATTGGAACGATCAAGTTGCCCGTTTTCGCAGGAGGAGTTAACAGATTGGTGAGGTTTCATGTCATCGACAAGCCAACCATCTATAACGTAATCCTCGGAACTCCATGGCTGTATAGCATGAAGGCGGTATCTTCGACATACCATCAATGTCTGAAATTCCCGACACCTAAAGGAATCCAGACAGTCAAAGGATGCCAGAGCGCAAGTCGGTCGTGTTTCGCGAGAGAACATAGGATCAGAGTTCCTACGTGCATGATCAACACGGAACACGGAAGAAAAGGACCGAAGAAAGAACTGATCCAGCAAGTCATCATCGACGACTCAGATGCAAGCAAGTGTGTAGGCATTGGCGCAGAATTGCCAGACGACATCAAAAGGGAACTGATCGCCTTCCTACAGCAAAACGTTACAACGTTTGCGTGGACGATGAAGGACATGAAGGGTATCAATCCAACCATTACAACTCACGAACTGAATGTCGATCCGACTTACAGGCCAGTCAAGCAAAAAAGACGAAAACTCGGCCCTGAAAGGGCTAAAGCAGTCAACGACGAAGTAGAAAAGTTACTTGAAGCCGGTTCAATCCAAGAAGTCAAGTACCCCGACTGGTTGGCTAATCCAGTGGTAGTGAAAAAAAAACGGAAAGTGGAGAGTATGTGTTGACTTCACAGATCTCAACAAGGCCTGCCCAAAGGATAGTTTCCCGCTGCCACATATCGACCGACTTGTTGAAGCAACATCCGGAAATGAATTGCTATCATTCATGGATGCGTTCTCAGGATATAATCAGATCTTCATGAACCCGGACGACAGAGAAAAGACGGCCTTCATCACTGAATGCGGTACGTATTGCTATAGAGTCATGCCCTTCGGCCTCAAAAACGCCGGCGCCACCTACCAGCGGCTGGTAAACCGGATGTTTGCAGGATAACTCGGCGCAACTATGGAGGTTTACATCGACGACATGCTCGTCAAATCTCTGATCGCCTCTCAGCATGTCGGCCATTTAAAGGAATGTTTCAACATCCTTAACCGGTACGGCATGAAGCTTAATCCAACTAAGTGTACGTTCAGAGTGACATCAGGAGAGTTCCTTGGATACGTGGTAACTCAGAGAGGAATAAAAGCTAATCCAAAGCAGATCACAGCCATAATCGACTTGCCATCTCTCAAGAACACTCGAGAGGTACAACGCCTCACTGGCCGCATAGCCGCCTTGAACAGGTTTATATCCTGGTCAACGGATAAATGCCTGCCTTTTTACGAGCTCCTACGAGGGAACAAAAGATTCGTGTGGGACGATAAGTGTCAAGAGGCATTCATCCAACTCAAGGACTACTTGTCGAACCCGCCGATATTGTCTAAACCCGAGAATGGTGAGACATTGTTGCTTTACATCGCCGTTTCAACGACAACAGTGAGTGGCGTACTAGTTCGGGAAGATCGAGGGGAACAAAAGCCAATCTTCTACGTCAGCAAAACGATGAACGGAGCCGAAACCCGGTATCCTGCAATGGAAAAACTGGCTTTCGCAGTCGTCATCTCGGCGCGAAAGCTGCGACCATATTTTCAGTCACATCCGATTGCCGTATTAAGCAGTCAACCTCTTCGAACGATCCTTCATAGCCCGGGACAGTCTGGCCGTCTAGCCAAGTGGGCAATAGAATTAAGTGAGTACGACATCGAGTTCAGAAACAGGACAACCGCCAAGTCGCAGGTGATAGCTGATTTCCTTGTCGAATTATCGCCTGAATTAGATGTCGGTACCGAGATAGAAGATAAAAATTGGAAATTGTTCGTTGACGGGGCTTCATCTAAAAAAGGAGTCGGGATAGGGATACGTCTCATATCACCAACCGGCGAGATACTAGAGCAGTCATTCAAACTGGGTTTCACGGCATCTAACAACACAGCCGAGTACGAAGCTTTATTAGCCGGTCTCAGACTAGCCAGGGAAATCGGAGTACGACATATCTTGGCCCATTGTGATTCCATGCTTGTAGCCAACCAGATCAACGGAGACTACGAAGCTAAAAACGAACGAATGGAGGCTTACCGAAAGACGGCATTGGAGCTCACCAGTTCCTTCGAATTCTTCGATATTGTCCAGATACCAAGGAAGGAGAATGCCCCGGCAGATGCACTCGCGTCGCTGGCATCTAATCCCAATCTCTGTCGGCGGATCCCGGTAGAAACGATCCATGAACCAAGCATCCCGCCCCCTGAGAGCAATCAAGAGGAACCTAAAGAAATAATCCCGAGTGGTGAAGATGACATGTGCTACAACATTCAAGCAAAGTCGCCAGACCTCATCGCTGTCCTAACCGGCAACAATAAGGACTGGCGACTTCCGATACGAGCATACCTGACAGAAGGAAAGCTCCCAGAAGATAAATGGGAAGCACGACGACTTAAAGTCAAGAGCGCGCGATACACTATACATAACGATATCCTCTACAAGTATTCTGCTAACAAGATCCTCTTCAGATGCATAAACGGAGATGAAGTAAGTCGGGTTCTCGAAGAAACGCACTCTGGAGCATGCGGAAACCACTCCGGAGGCAGGTCTCTCGCCCTCAAAATCAAGTTGAACGGTCACTATTGGCCGACTATGATAACCGATTGCGAGACCTATTCTAACAAGTGTGAAAAGTGTCAGCGACATGCGCCATTCATACATCGACCTACAGAATTGCTCACGACATCAACCGCGGCTTACCCGTTCATGAGATGGGCAATGGACATCGTTGGACCGTTACCATTATCCAATCAAAGACGTTTCCTGCTCATTATGACCGACTACTTCACAAAGTGGGTAGAGGCCAAGGCTTACGTCGCAATCCACGATGTCCAGGTTCAAAATTTCGTCTGGAAATACATAATATGTCGTTTCGGGCTACCTTACGAGATCGTCACAGATAACGGATCACAATTCATCTCGAAAGTATTCGAAGGATTCTGCAAGAAGTGGGATATACGCCTTAGCAAGTCGACACCGAGGTATCCTCAGGGGAATGGCCAAGCCGAAGCTACAAATAAAACCATCATTGCCGGCATCAAAAAACGCCTTGAAAGCAAAAAAGGAGTTTGGGCAGATGAGTTAGACGGAGTCCTCTGGTCGCATAGAACGACACCCCGCAGCGCAACAAGGGCCACCCCATTCTCGTTAGCCTTTGGCGTAGAAGCAATGGTACCAGCAGAAGCTAACATTCACACTCTCCGCCGGTCTCTCATGCCGCACCATACCGAGATCAATGAAAAGATGCTAATCCAAGCCCTTGACACCCTAGAGGAAGAACGGGATCGAGCCCTACTCAGGATTCAAAACTACCAACAGCTCGCAGCTCGGTACTACAACCAGAAAGTCAAGGAACGCCATTTTCAAGTCGGTGACTTCGTCCTCCGCAAAGTTTACGAAAACACCAAGGAGTGGAGAGCAGGGAAACTCGGGGCGAAATGGGAAGGACCCTACAAAGTCACAAAAGTCGTCAAACCAGGAGTCTACGAGCTTGAGTCAATGAAAGGCAAGGCTTTACCTCGATCCTTGAACTCGGCAAGCCTGAAGGAGTACCACTAAGACGGCAAGTCTAAAAAAAAAAATAAAAAAAAATAAAAAAATAAAAAAAATATGTATTATGAACTACGAGTGACTTGATTCTTCCTCGGGAGATACGTAGGCAGCCTTTACCGGCACAGTCACAAATCTAATAAAATCCTTATTTTTCAGATAATTTACCGTCTTGAAAGTCAAGCAAAGCCAAAAAACAGGTAAGTCCTTTCATTAATATTCAAATATTTGATGATACTAACAAAAGTCGAGTATTAACTCGCAAAAAGCCGAGTATTAACTCGCAAAAAGCCGAGTATTAACTCGCAAAAAGCCGAGTTTTAACTCGCAGAAAGACGAGCAAATGACTCGCATCATTAGCATCATGCCTCCTGGCCAGGGGCGTGGTCTTCCTTGCGCACGAGGTGCACATTGTGGTAAGGAAAAGCCGGGATCCGTCCCGCAAATTCTTCGCGGAAGGAGATAACAAATAAGTCGAGCATAAAAGACTCGCGCATTCTCCTGCCCTTAGAACAAAGCCGAGCATTTTATAAGTCTCGCAAACCGCCTTACGGCGAAAGTCGCTAAATCGTTTAAACTTGACGACAAGCTTAATACGAGATTAGTCCGACTACCTAAAGTCGCTAAATCGTTCAAGTTCGACGACAAGCTTAATACGAGATTAGTCCGACTACCTAAAGTCGCTAAATCGTTTAAGTTCGACGACAAGCTCAATACGAGATTAGTCCGACTACCTAAAGTCGCTAAATCGTTTAAACTTGGCGACGACAAGCTTAATACGAGATTAGTCCGATTACCTAAAGTCGCTAAATCGTTTAAGTTCGACGACAAGCTCAATACGAGATTAGTCCGACTACCTAAAAGTCGCTAAATCGTTAAGTTTGACGGCAAGCTTAATACGAGATTAGTCCGACTACTTTTAGTTTGATGGTGAGTTTCTAAGTAAAAAAGTTTCGAACTAGCTACGAGCACGAAACCGACTAGACTCACTAAATAACAAACTCAAAACAAGATTAGTCCGATTATTCAAAAATCGCTACTTGGTTAAAATTACCCAGAATATTTTTAATGCGGGAACGCGACTTAATGGTGAAAATCGAAGATTGATCCAAATCTAAAACCGCCATTTGATCAAGTTAAAAGCTTAAATACAAAATTAAACCAAAGGTTTACAAAAGCAAAAATAAACTTTAAAGAAAATAGGGCTTCCTCAGGTAGCTTCAGACGACGACTTCTTAGCTTCACCGGTTTCGCTCTTCTCAATGTTCTGATCCCGTACCGAAGGAGCGCCTTCCAAAGCCGCGACCTCTGAACGGACGGACGAGACAAGACCAGCAGGGACCGCCTCTGGAATTATCCCATGATTTGTTCCGAATTGGTCGACATCCGACGGAACAGGGGGAGGAGAGTCATGGGAACGATCAAGAAGAGGATGACGTAATGGAGAGAGAACAAGTGTGAGCTCCTCCTTCGTCACGACATTCATGTCGTCAAGCTCCGCGTCGGCCGCAACCTCGTCCGCGGCAACCTTGTCCAAAACGGCCTGAGGAATTGGCACGCCCTGCTCGCTAAGTGTGATCAGACACTTCTTAAGCCCAGAAATCTGAGCCTGCTTAACTTGAAGCGCAACAGCACCCTCCTGGTCCTTGATGTAACGCTGAATGAGGTCAAAATGAGTCTGCGCCTTCGTCCTAACTGCGGCCTCGACTCTTTCCCTTTCCTTGCCGACCAGGTCAAGACAAGATTTTTGCAGCTTCTTCTTCTCCGACTTAAACTGGAGAAAGTCGGCCTTCGATTTCTCCTCAGCCTGCTTGAGCTTACCCTCGATAACCAGCTTGTTCTCTTCCAATACTTTCTTCTCCCCTTTGATCTTTTTGAGAAGGTCGTCCCGCTTGGTGACCGCGTCAGCCAGCTTCTTTTGGGCCCAGGAACTCTCCAAGGCCACGCGATTGGAGGCCGCAATCATCTGAAAAATAGCAAGAGGAACGTTATCTCGGCAAGCAACGTAAAAATCAGTAAAAAAAAAGGGCTTAAAACTTACGGTAGCTTCAGCATGCTTCAACCGAACGATGGCATCCAAGTGAGGCAACTCCTCCAAGACCGGCCAGTCCGACTCGTTTCCCCTCACACACGTTAACATGTCGAAACAGGCCCCATTATTGATGAAAGGGACCTCACTCGCGTACTGATAGGCGAAATTATGAATAGAAGGGCGAACTTCCCCTTCATTCACTTCACGCCTCGGACGTACCAGGACGAGCTCCTTGTTGGATTCGAATGGTTTTAAGCCACCAGACGAATCAGAGACGGTCCCCTTAAAACTGTAAAGACGCTTCCATGGATCTTTCTGCTTAACGGGCTCTCCAGAAGCAGCCACCACAGCGGAAGCACTCTCAGCCGGCTTACTCATCTTGGACACCTTTGACGGCTTATCTTGGACCGACTTGTCATCGGCAGGCCTTTTCCTTGATGGAGCCTTAGGCGGAAGGTTGGAAGGATTCACCACTGGGGCAGTCGACTTCGCACCTACATCAGAATGACTGCCGCCTTGAGAAGAAGGAGCCTTATCCTTGTCTTTTGACGATTTAGAGGAAGCAGGAGGTTTTGATGAAATCTCCTTGGAATAGTCCACAGAGTCAATTCTCTTAACTTTACCCATCCTCTTTGGCTTGACAAGTTGATCAGCAGTAACTTTTGCCTTGGTATTCCACTTAACTGAAACAAAACAAGTCAGAACAAAGCATGGAAAAGAGTGGGGCAAAAGACGGTAAAACGAACCTGCAGAGATCCGCGGGAGGAACTTATTAATGCGCTCACGAGTAAGGTCTGCCCACTTGCGTATACCGAGAGCCTGAATCTGCTCGAGGATAGGGAAGTAGTTGGCAGGATACGGCGGAAGGAAAGGATGTTGCACTGCAAAGACAAAAAAGAATTAAGTAAATTGTCACGTTCAGGAGACAGCAAATTTGGGACGATATCTACCATAATCTGTATTCCAAGACGTCCTGATGATTTCCTTATGTTCGTCAGGAACCACTAATGAGGATAGTTCGACAAAGAAGTAAGATCGCTGCCAGTTGTTGATCTTCTTAGGCGCATCCGTCAGGACGCGGTTGCCGCTTTTGAATTTAACCGCAAAACACCCTGGGCTAGTAGCTTTCATACGGTTAATTGACGTCATCTCCTCAAAAATCTGAGCAGTTATTGTAATGCCGGCCTCAGCCCCTAGCACGAGAAGGCCGACCATGTGGCGCACCGCAACGGCTGAAAGCTGGGAGATGGCAATCTCACGACGATGGCAGTATGAAATCAACAAGTCGGGGAGTGGGAACCAACAACGGCAACCCCCAGTATCAGTGTTGATGAAGTAAGATTCATAAAGCGTCATGTATCCCGGAGGCGGACTCCAGGGACGATCAAGTGGGAAGGGGATGACGACCTTAATCCGTGAATCCGCTCCGCAGTCTCGAAGCATGGATCTCACCGTAGTCGCAGTGGATTTGGTCCCAAAAACATTGCCAAATATTTCGCTAGGATCAGTTGGCAATGTAAGAGGAACGTTATCTTCAGAACCGTCCTGACCAACATCGATGTCGTCCCCATCGTCATCAGAGTCCCGTAGTTGAGGAATGATAAAACTATCCCGGCCAGAACTCTCGGCAGCATCGGTCTGACGGGATGCCTCACGACGACGTCGGAGCTCTTCTATTTCTGAATGAATGGGATGATTCCTCAAGTCGGACGAGGTACTCGAAGACGAAGGAGCAGAAGGAATAGATTGACGACTTAACGAATCTTCCGCAGACGAGACAGAAACAATCTCCTTGTCTTTGCTCGACAAACAACGGATCAAAGACATAATTTGTTGAAGAACAATGAAGAACACAAGAAAAAAACGAAGATTTGATCTAAAAACCTATAAAGCCCGAGGAGGAGCAGCGGCGGAGTAATGATCGGAAAATAAATATCGAGAGAGAGAGTATTACCTTCCAAAATTCTTCACTTGAGCGAAATGAAGAAATAAGAGGCAAGAAGGAACTACTTATAGTGAAAATGACGGCGCAGTAACCGAGACACATCATTACCTAGGCGACGATTCATATTTCGCACCTACCCGGTGACCAAACCGAGAATCAATTCCGGTTTCGCCGGATCACCATCGGTTCTAAAAACCGGTTCGCTTAAATCACACCGTTCCGGACCAAGCTGGATTAGCCCGACAAGAATATGGGCCTAAACAGTATCAGAAATCGCCAGACGAATATGGGCCCGACCAAATCATTTCTTAAATCATAGGTTAACTCCTCGTAATGACGACTTGAGTCCAAGTCGCCACACTGGGGGGGGGGGCTTATTGTTGGAGTCAATATTAGCACCTTCTTGAAAAGGCCTATTCATGAGTTTAGGTCGGCCCAGAAGGGGAAGTCGGAAATAAAGCCCAAGGCGGTAAAACCTAGGTTAAACCGAACTCGGGCTAAACCGGCTTACGCTAGGGTTTGGAAGGAGTCTAGTCCGAAGGCGCCGCGCAAGAAAGTCGGTAAAAGGAAATATTCTGTATCAAGACGAAGCCGAGTTAAAAGGAAATATTCGTAATTATCTCTTATTTTCCTTATTTTGATAAACCGACTTGTAACCCTATATAAGGGAACCCCGACTTTCAATAAAATATACGCTTTCTTATTATTTCCTGCCTTGAGAGACTTTAGAGCGACTTTAACCTAAAAATCTCTCTGGCGACTTTCATAGCATTCTTTACCGGCTTCCACCTCGGAATCACCGGCTTTTAAACCCTAAATTCTCAAATCTCACCGCGTTCCTAAATTCTTCTTTTAGAATCCCTAATTTACAAACCATAAAACTCTTTCTATCTTTGGATAGACCGAGTTGAGATCTTACAGTTACTTATATTTGAGTATTTTTTTGCAAGGAGATTTGTTTATGATTCGTAACATTATCAAGAAAATGCCTACCAGATTCAAGCCATGATTACTGCGAGGTAAGGTGATATAACTTTAATTTTCAAAAATGATTTATCTGATCTGCTTTCAATAATCCACGGTTTGATTGAAGTTGTGATGAATGTTAGTGTAATTATTTATATGAATTGTTGTACTTATATAAATAATCCTCTTTTTGATTCTTTGATTTGTTGATATATAATTATTGGATATAGATTATTAAATTTAAAACTTTTTTCTTCTTATATCTATGATCTATCTATTGCGATGTGAAGAAAAAACAGTATTTGATGAGCAATGGCTTATCAATTATCTGTCAACAACACTATGTTCATATTAAAGCTAAGTAAATCTTATATTAAACTTTGTTTATTGTACTTATTTCTAAGCTGAGTATAAGCTGTGTTATTTTATTGATTGTCTATGTCAGACATTTGCAGAATAACATTAGATTAAAACACACGCAATAAGCGTATTAGAGGAAGTTTAAAGTTATCAGACAGAGACAACAATACGTATCAGATTACATTTGAAAAGCCAAGTTTTTTTTTAGAATCCCTAATTTTGTCTACTTGGTTCAAATATAACTAATATATAACTTTTCAGTTCACAAATGTATATTTATTCTTTTTATTTTTTCTTTTACGGTTTTACATTGTATACTGTTTACAATACATATATGCCTAAGATGGTATATATCGATTGTCAACCTTACACAAAACAACTGATAATTTAAATGTAAGTTATTCTTTAAGTTATGTACATTAATTTATTCATTGTTGTATTGATATTAACTAATATTATCGATATATACTTGTAAGCTGAATTTTGTTATTGATTACCTACATTATGCTTTTGCAGGATAGCCTATAAGGTGTATTAAGGTCATATTCGGCTTACCAAACATATTTGTATATTGTATGGTATATGTGAAGGTCATTTGTCAATGACCTATATTTGTATGTAAGATGGGCTTTCGTGATTATTTGTATGTTCAATTCAGGCTGAGTTTGAAAGGCCCAATCAAATTATTACTAATACAAGCTTTACAAATTGGATGGTTAGGATTAGATCATTTAAAAAAGTAGGGTCCAGATTTAAAAAAATGTTAGATCCGCGTGTATCCATACTCTTAAGACTCGGATCCGATTTTCAACTCGCTTGTAACATTTCAAAAAACCTCAATTTACCCTTAATGAAAATTAAAAATATCTTTATAGTTTTAGTGGCATAACATGTAAATAACACATCAAGTAAAGGTTAATTTTCTTTTGATTCTAATTTTTTAATAGTATTGATGTTACATTTATTATAAATGTGTTCTTAAAAATATTGTTGAAAAGTTTGATGATTGTTAGATAAAAAGGAAAGTATTGGATTCAATGAAAATAAAAATGTATATATAAATATACAAGGTTAAATGTTCTGTATTTTGTATTAAAATTTAAAAACCTAAAACTTTGTTAACAGACATAAACGGAATTAAATAGACAAGTGTTACTTTTGACGGGTTTAAAATGACATGTCTAAATTGGTCTTAATTATTGACGGGACTAAACAAACTGGATCTATCACTTTTAATATCATTCAGTAAACTCAAATAAAATTTTAAAAAGCAAAACCCAAAAAATAAATATTTTTTGCAAGAAGAAAAGCTGTCTAAAATAACTAAAAAATATTGGATTCAACAGGACTAAGTATAGAGAAATATAAAAAATTAAATTTTAAATATTTTGTATTAAAATCTATAAATAGACATAAACCGATTTAAATAGGCATATATTACTTCTGGCAGATTTAAAAGAATATATCTAAATGAGTCTTAAATATATATGAGTCTAAACATGTCTTGTATGCCTATTTTAACATCTCTACATTATACCCAAATAAATTTAAAATTAAAAACCTATAAATAAATGTTTTGCTAAATAATATTTGCAAGAAGACAAATTGCTTAAAGAAGACAAATTGCTTAAATAGCTGCAAGCCCATATTAAAGTATTCTAAACTTTATTAAAAATTATTCAAATTAAATCTGAAAATATAAAATTAATATGTTATACTATAAACAAATTTGTGATACTAAATACTAGCTTAGTAATTTTCAAAATAATATGTAGATTTTATTTTGTTGGAAATGTGATTTTTTTTTAAATATTTAGTTTTTTTGTTGATACGAAAAAAGTAATGGTAATTTATGTTTTTCTATCAAAATAATTATAAAAATTTTAGCCATGAAAATATCAATTTTAAAGACCAAAAAATAACAGGCCCTTTTTCTCTTTCTTAAAATATCTTCTCCGATTCTCTTCGTCTTCTTCCTTAAGCCTTCTCAGATCTAGCTTCTGGCCGACGTCGGTGGGCTTCCAAAGCCACGGCGTCGGTCCGGCATCTGTCTTTCTTTCCTTGCTTAGGTTTTTCTGTAATTTTAGTAAGCTCTCAGCTATGTATTTTCAGGATTTAGTTCTAGATCTAGATCTTATGGAAGCTCGAAATCTGGGTTCTTTGGTTTTGGGTGTTGAGGATCTGCCTCTGTGCAGCTTTTGGTATCTGCGGTTGGGTTCAATTTGCTTGGATCCCTGTTCTCTATTGCACCTCTGTCTCCCGTCTCAAGGTCTCCTGCTGTTTTCGGCTCCACTGTCCTTCTGTGGGATGGTCTGGTTCTTCGTTCTCGTGCTTCTAGTGGTGAAGATTTCGTTTGTTAGAAGAGCGCTCTTCCTGGTTTATTGTGGCAACGGATCGGTTTTCTTCGGTGACCGTGTTAATCTCTGCTTCTCGGCTTTGATTCTCCGGCTCGTTTCTCAGGTTTTGGAGCTTCGGCTCATCATGCATCAAGTTTCGGCAGGCGCTAGGTAAAAACCAGTTTCTCTCCTCTCCTTCCTTGGTTGATTCCCTCCGGATTGTCCCGTGGCTCTTCAAGTTTGGGAGCAATATAAAGGGTTCCGTTTTGTGTTTCAACCTTAATAATGTTTCGTTTGTGTGGATGCATTCCTTCATCTTCTCTTCTCCTTGCGACTCCTTCACTGCCTAGGGTGTTTTGTTGTTGTGGATCTACGATCTATTCCTGTTTTTACATGAGCTTTTATGTTTAGTTAGTTGGTCTCCGAGGATTGTTCTCAATCCGTCGGCTTAGGTTTCCAGGAATTGTACTCTGTTCGCTGGCTTTAGACTCCGAGAGTAAGTGTTTACTCGTCGGCTTTGGGTTTTAATCATGTGTAACACTTCGATCCAGTTTGATTATCAATATAAGTTTTTTAGACGAAAAAAAAAAAAAAAAGACCAAAAAATAATACTAATCTAAACTATCACTATTTTTATACTAAATAAATTTCCCCAAAAATATAATTGAACTGTAGAAGAGAAGAAGACCAAATCTTTAGGAGAAGATAAAGTCAATTAGTTTTTTTTGTTTTTTTGTTTTTTATGCCAATACATATTACAATCAATATATAGAACAAATAGTTATAACAATCAATATATTTTACGCAAATATAATTGAACTGTAGAACAACAAAATAATCATAATCTTTTTAATTTTTTTTTCAATAAACGTGAGGGATTCCAAAGATTTTCTAGGTCCAAAAACTAATTCCACGAAATCTTGCATTCAGATATGCGTTTAAAAATTACTCTAAATATAAAGCGCGATTAGATGGCTAGGAAAGTTCAAACCTAAGTAGCGAGAAGTTACTAACACTCCTTTTACCACTAGGATACGAATTCTTGGTTATAATCTTTTTAATTTTTGGAAGAGATAATCTTAATATTTGATCTTTTACATCTTTTTCGTTTTATTATGTATTTTTAAAATTTTCACTTATATGGATATTAATGTATTGTTGATGTATGTCTAAGATTTTTTTGGTCAACATGTATAAAGTTAAAATTAATGAAGAAAATAATTTAAAAAAGTTTAGCCATTTAAAAAAGAAAGAAGAATAAATCAATTTAAAAAGAAAACAAACAATAACGGTTATTACATATGGTTCATATATTGTCAGCAATTCGTAGTTTTAATGGGCCCAATCAAAGCCCTAGAGCCACTATCAAAACGCAGACGCAGCATAAAATCTTTAGGAAGCTGTGACGATAATTCTTGGTAGGTGGATAATCGGTTAGCCCCCGTCCGGAGCCATGGCGTCGCTTTGCTCTGCGAGGTCGCTCGATGTTCTACTATTTCTATCTCCGACGAAGATTTCCTCCTCGTCTTCTGTGCGCGACTCGCGCTCGATTGTTTGCTCTTCGTCGCGTGCCCATGGTTTCTCGTCCGTCCGCCTTTCTTCGCATCGCAACCAAAATCCGAGTCTTCGGATGGCTAGAAGAGCGAACAATCAGATGCACGTTGTGGCTATGGCTCCCGAGGAAGAGAAACTCACACGTCGCAATCCTCTAGATTTCCCAATTGTAAGTTCTGGAGAAATAGATTTCGGATCTTCCCACCAAATTTCTAGTGTAACATTTCGATTCGGTGTAGTAGTAGCTCAATTTTTCCCTCCCTCAAATCAGTTTTTTTTTAATGTTCACCTTATTCCTTAGGTTGTAAGATAAATCTTATTCCTTAGCTCGCTGTTTGGTTATTCTTTGTCAACGAATCTACCCTTGTTAACAGTTGGATCACTTGGTCAATGTCTGTAGGAAAGCTCCCTTGTTCACGATCATTTGTCAACTCATCGTTTCGTTGCACTGCCTCGATTTGCATTAGAGTGTTAAGCAGGCTCTTTAGTTATAAGGGATGAGTGCTCATACTCGAGAATCTACATAAGAGCATGTTTTTATGGTTATGCTTTCCATTCTCATTATAGAAGTCCAATCTGACCAGAAATGCATGTTTCCTTGTTATGTTCTTAATTTTCTGCTAGAAACGATTGTAATTTCGTTGTGATGTACTGTTAGGAGTGGGAGAGACCTAAACCTGGGAGGAGGCCTGATATATTCCCAAAGTTTAGCCCAATGAAGACACCATTGCCACCGCCGATGCCTTATGATCCTCCGGAAGAAGACGAAGAAGAGGAAGAGAAGAAAGAAGAAGAAGAAGAAAACCCAGACCAAGAAGAAGAGGAACAACCCGACAAGCAACAATAGATTTTATAGATCTAAGATCCTTTCTGTTTTGTAGTGTTTTTATGAGAAAAAATCAATCCTTCTTCTCACAAATAGTTGCTAGATTCAATCTCCCATACTCGTCTAGTATATTTCTGTAATGCGTCAGTTTCAAAAATCCAATCGTTCCTTTCCAACCTTGGAAGAGCAATAACCATACTTTACCTATAGAGGAATGCCGCTCTCTCTCTAGTTTTAGAGAGAGGATTTCTTCTTTACAATTGATTATCTAGTTTCACAGATCCAAATTTTTCAGAAGAGAAGAATCAGATTCTCAATTCATTAAGCGGCTTTTTTGGTGTAGATATTCTCTCTCTGTTTACGCTTCCATCCTTTTGCGAGAGAGTTAGATTTCTGGTTTTGTTTAAATCTCTTCTTTTGTTCTGTTCTTTGTGTTTGAATAAATTCGGACTTTCTCCGAACTTTGAATTCCGGTTTCATCTGGAATTCTCGATCTCTCTTCTGATGTGTTTATATCGCCGGACTCGACCGTTTTTACTTCGGCTGCATCTGTGTTCTCAGTCGGTTGATGGAGTCATATCTTTGTCGCTTCCACTTGCTCATAGAGGATGAGCTTTATGGTGGGCAATGGCTGAAACAGTATCAAGTTTTCAGCCGGCGATGGAGCTTCCACGACGTTGGAGTAATTCGGTGTGGCTTTTGGAGCAGTTTTTCATTTTGAAGCGGTTGATATCAGGCGAATCCTATGCGGTTTGAGTGATCAGTGTTGGAGTCGGTTTTAGCACCCCTCAAAATGGCCCATTCAGTTAATAGGATCGGCCCGAAATAGAAGGTATTTATTATGGATGTCGATGAAGATAAATGGCAATCTTCGAAGATAATCACAAAAGGAAAATAGACGTGGAAAATATCTATTTCTTTTTAAGAAATATGACTTTTTATGCCGGCCTAAAACTCTATATAAGAGAAGGAGGGCATTCAGGCTAAGACAGATGAAAAATA
Organism: Orychophragmus violaceus; assembly: GCA_030180135.1. Taxonomy (NCBI): domain Eukaryota; kingdom Viridiplantae; phylum Streptophyta; class Magnoliopsida; order Brassicales; family Brassicaceae; genus Orychophragmus; species Orychophragmus violaceus. Next base: position 29,013,616 of record CM058232.1, on the reverse strand, counting down.
TGAAAGAAGAATACATACGACTCTAAAAAGCCGACTTAAATCTCTACATGAGAGGATGAGGGTATTCAGGCTACAAGAGATCGATCTATAGACGACTCTGTAAGCCGACCTAAACCTCGACATGAGATAATGAGGGTCTTCAGGCTAAAAGAGATTGCAACAACGCACAATACAACAAGTCGCTAAGAGACGACTTAACTCCTAAAAGGAACTACGAATGGCTTGATCCCTTTCCGAAGGGTACGTAGGCAGCCTTTTACAAGGTTCAGCTATAAAACCTAATTCCCTTTATTCCGATACACCGGGAACGCCAATTTAACCCTAATTTCATCATCTCCGCCGAGCTAGGTTTAAAGACTTTGAAGAATCCCTTAAGAAAAACCCTAAAGTTCTTGCTATCTTTGGATACGCGGAATTGAGATCTTACAATTGGCGCCAATTGTGGGGATTTCTTCAAAGATCTTTACATACGTCATGCTGATACGATCAACACCATAACACAACTTACGACGTCCTCTGCTATCATCAAAGATAAGTCTTTAAAATTCAAAATTTTCAATCAAATTCACGCGTCATAGCATCATAGTTAAGTGTTTTACAAAACATCCCACTTGGTTCGAATTGGTTAATGCATTCTCACTTATTTAACTATTGCTTTGTCACATGCTTTAGCTACGAGATCTTGTAGCTTTATCCTTAGGATTTGACTATTTAGAATGTCTTGAAAATTGTTTAAAATTTTGTGATTGGTGTTCGTCACCCCATCTCTCTAATCGCTTAGCTTGATAAAAGCCCCCTGTTTTATAATCGTTATTATATAAATCAGCTAAATGCCTTAAAGTGAATAAATAATCAAACATGTGCTATTAAATACGTTTATATTATTTTCTCATGTTTACTAATCGGAACTCGGTATAAACGATGTATTATCAAATTCATGGATTTGACCATTCTCTTATTTCTCTGTTGCAACAAGGAAATCAAGCTAACAAAACAGAAAAACGTCATATTACACGATGACGGGACCAAAATTCTAGTGGACGACATCTGCTCTCACGTTTTCTTTGCCGACTAAAAATCACCAACAACGAGCCCACCATCGTCAGCCGAGCTTATCAGACTAGGCGACTAGCTCACGCTTCTTCTTCAAAACATACTCTCCATCAGCTCTTCTTCAGTGAGCGTTAGTGGTTGACATCGTAGACCACTCTTCATCGACTCGATAACTCAAAGGAAAGTCCTTCAAACAAACTGTCCATGACAAGATCATCAGACTTATTGCTCACTTTTTCATGATAATCACATTAAAGTCGAGCATCATGTCTCGCAATCACGCCGCGGCGGGCACCATGAAGACGACCTCAGCCAGCTGCCATGATTGGGTCTGAGCTCATCATATTATGCCGACTAACGAGTCCAAGATTTTCAGACAAATTTAGTAAAGTGCATCTCCAAGTTGAGCCGGGCTCATCGTCTTGAGCACGCCGCTCTGTCAGCTCGTCTTCATCACCTCGTCTTCATCACCTCGTCTTCGCTAGTAAAAGAGACAATCTCGCACTTCATCTTCCTCAACACGATCCAAGGCAGGAGACAACAAATATAAATCACTTTCACTGACCTAACATCAAAAGATCAAAGAATCATATCATCAGACTCAGACCGAGCTTATCCGCTCATCAAAAACCCGCGAGAAGATTTACTCAATGATTAGCTAAGCAATTCAGCTCATTGAGTTACCACCATTGTCCGTCAAAATCATTAAGCAGGAAAAGAAACGTATTTCGATCGATGAAACCTTAGAAACAGTGGAGATTCATGCAGCCCACGCTGCCCTGTTAGCTCGTCTCGTCTTCATCACCTTGTCATTCTCGAGAACAAGTTCTCAAATTACGACGGAGCTCATTGACACATGTCTCATAGCTCGTCAGCTCACATTCTGTTTGATGCCACCTGAGTTCGTCGTTTCATCGGCACGACAATTTAACTTGGATTCGCCGGGAACGAGCTCTGATCAGTCACATATTGTTGCCCAAGCTTTGCCGACTTAAATTCTGTCCAAAGCCCACTATCTGCATGAGCTCATTAGCTCACAAAATGCACAACTTAACACGACATATGTGAGAAGGAAAGAGCAGTGTGGTGAAGGTTACTTTGAAAGCTTTCTGGAACCAGAGTAGATGCCTTGTGTGAAAAGATATGGTACCATCATCGCAAGTCTGAACCATATTCCTAGTAGAAGAGCAGCGAGGACAACTTACTTACTAACCAAGAAATATCTGGAAAAAAAACTCTGCGAAACCAAAAGCTAAGTTTACACGATCATACTTTATTACTTTATAAAACTAGGTTTTGGTTAATTGAGGATATAGGATGATTACTTGATGCAATTTAATACACGATCAGGTCATACATATTCCAAAAATCGTTTACACCATGGATAGGAAAATAATTTACTGCATTAGTTATTAACTTATTATCAAATTTTGCTTTGCTGAATTATTAAGATTGTTGCTTTACTATTGTTCAGTGGCTTGGTAAAGCCTATGTTAAAGTTGAATTAGATTCCTTTTGCTTCTTCAAGTTATCAATTATGACTAAATATCTTATTTACACATACACGTACTAATCTCTTGCTTTTGTAACATGATGTAGCACGAACAAAGAATAGTAGCGACATCGGCAGAGGACCAAAGGAACCGTCCAGACCTCATCATACCGAGTTAGCTTTACGTTCACCGAGTTCATCAACTCACGCCACACACGGGCTCAAGCTCGTCAACGCCGTTCATTATCTCTTCACCATCAGCCCGTCCTCTCAAATCGAGATAAGTTTTCACAAACTAGCTATAGCTTAATAATTATTAAGAACCGTAATCACACATGCTCGTAATTATATATGCTCGTCGTAGTTTTCCAATAAAGCTCGTCATATCATCAATGATGATAAAAAACAAAAAGGAAATGAGTCGTCCAAAATCAATTTTCGTGGCTCAGCCACAAGTGGGGGTTGATACACCAATCCTAAACTCATCAATGCTTTTCTAGTAAGTTTTCTAACTCTTATTTAAATTAACGGCTCATCCTTACACCAAGTCATGAATCCGACCACTTTATACACAAGCTTATCAAGTAAGTATTTTATTTATTATTCTATTCAATTTAATTAACTTTAAGCCGAGTTTTGACTCGCAAACTAAAGCCGAGTTTTCACTCGCAAACCAAAAGCCGAGCTCCTTAGTTCGCAAAAGTCGGGTCTAAGTAATTCGCAGAAAGCCGAGCTTCTTAGTTCGCAAAAGTCGGGTCTAAGTAACTCGCAGAAAGCCGAGCTCCTTAGTTCGCAAAAGTCGGGTCTAAGTAACTCGCAGAAAGCCGAGCTCCTTAGTTCGCAAAAGTCGGGTCTAAGTAACTCGCAAAAAGCCGAGCAAAGACTCGCACTAGCATCATGCTCCCTGGCCAGGAGTGTGGTCTTCCTTGCGCACGAGGTGCACATCGTGGTAAGGAAAAGCCGGGATCCGTCCCGCAAATTCTTCGCGGTGGGTGATAACAAATAAGTCGAGCACAACATCGCACATTCACCCATCCTTAGAATAAAGCCGAGATCCGTCTCGCAATTATAGATACGGTGGGGCGTAAGCCTTAAAGTAAAGCAGTTCAACGCCGATCTACGTTTTAATCGTCGTTCGCCAAAGATCCATACAAACGGATCAAAGGACAGAACGACCCGATTTACTTAACTACGGAAAAGATTATTCTTCTACGACAAACATTCAAAGGAATATCGGAGATTCATGCCGATCTTTTATACTTCACGAACCGAAATATTTTCTATCACCGATCATCGCGCCAAACGCTCGAATCGCCGACTTGGGGGGGGACTTATTGTTGGAGTCGGTTTTAGCACCCCTCAAAATGGCCCATTCAGTTAATAGGATCGGCCCGAAATAGAAGGCATTTATTATGGATGTCGATGAAGATAAATGGCAATCTTCGAAGATAATCACAAAAGGAAAATATCTATTTTCCTTTGTGGAAAATATCTATTTCTTTTTAAGAAATATGACTTTTTATGCCGGCCTAAAACTCTATATAAGAGAAGGAGGGCATTCAGGCTAAGACAGATGAAAAATATGAAAGAAGAATACATACGACTCTAAAAAGCCGACTTAAATCTCTACATGAGAGGATGAGGGTATTCAGGCTACAAGAGATCGATCTATAGACGACTCTGTAAGCCGACCTAAACCTCGACATGAGAGAATGAGGGTCTTCAGGCTAAAAGAGATTGCAACAACGCACAATACAACAAGTCGCTAAGAGACGACTTAACTCCTAAAAGGAACTACGAATGGCTTGATCCCTTTCCGAAGGGTACGTAGGCAGCCTTTTACAAGGTTCAGCTATAAAACCTAATTCCCTTTATTCCGATACACCGGGAACGCCAATTTAACCCTAATTTCATCATCTCCGCCGAGCTAGGTTTAAAGACTTTGAAGAATCCCTTAAGAAAAACCCTAAAGTTCTTGCTATCTTTGGATACGCGGAATTGAGATCTTACAATCAGCAGAAGATTTTAGATTGAGCAGTGAAGAGTGGTCCATGTTTTCCGGCGACGATTTCCTCTGTGGTTGTCGGGGATGCATGACGGTGATTCTGCATAAACAACACGTGTTCCCTCCGTGTCTATCTGTAGCAATCTGTTACAATTTTATGGCCACGTGTATCGTTTAATGTCTGTACTACTCGTTGGACCTTTTGTACTTTTTAAATGATAATCTGGTTGACTAAAAAAACCACACTTTACCTATAAATGTAAATAAAGAAAAATGTTTGGGGCCAAATCTTGATATTTTTTTAGGAATACATGATATAAGGCCCATTATAAAATTTCGTCGCTTTCTGAGTTGTAAATACGACATCGTATTGTTTGCAATCACATCGTTAGGTTTTTGTTGTGCGTCTCTCCTAAATTCTTCTTCGTCCTCTTGTCTCCGCCACGAAACAAGAGCTCAACAATGGCGTCGATTCTCTCGAAGAAGAAAGAGAACTACACCTTGAAAGAGCTCAAATCATTAGGCCGTGACTTACTCTCTTCTCGAGCTCACATAAATAACCTTCCTATCCTTCTCTCCTTCGTCTCGCCGGAATCTCCACCGCAGTTCGTCGTGGAATCCCTCCTCTCCCTCCAGTCCTTTTTCACCCCTCTTCTTTCTCAGCTCCCCTCGACTTCTTCACATCCTTCTTCAACGAAACGCCCTTCCGAAGATGATGATGATGATGATTCGTCAAAGACAAAGACAATCGAAGTCGATGACCCTGAAGTTATCTTCAAAGCTTGGCTGAGATCAAATTTTGACGAGTTCGTGAAGCTTCTACTCGATGTTCTTATCTCTCAACAGTCCGAAGATACTCTGAAGGTAACCTCTTATCTTCTCTGTCTCTGTGTGTTCTCTCATTGCCGTGAAGTTCTTCGTTTTCCGTAGTCTTGACGGTGTTGTTGTTATGTATGCTTCGTTTGTTTATATAGGATATTGTTTTGGGGACATTAATGGAGTTTGTAAAGCTTCTGAATGCGGGAAGATTTCACTCTTCCATCTACCACAAAATACTTAACGCTATTGTAAGTTTTCTTCAAATTTATTGCAAGTTTGTTCTTTTGTTCATTATTTTCAATGCCTTATTGCTTTTACTATCGTCTCTGCAGATTCACTCTGCAGTTGATATCGATATCGTTTTGGATATAGTTAACTCAAAGTACTTGAAGTACATCGATGTCAGGTATGTTGATAACCCCTTTGTTTTATATGTATTCGTCTTGTTCTTTCTGCTGGTTTAGCATGTCGTTCTTTGCTCATTTGGGATTGACTCGATTTATGCCAGATATTTTACATACATCAGCATGGAAAAGTTTGTGAAAACAATAGAAGCATCAGTCGGTTCTGGTGAGCTTATTCTTTCTTACGTTTTCTCTTTTTCCTCCCTCACATTATGTTAGTTTCTTTAATTATGTGTGTAACTGATGTGGTTTTGGTCTTTTTTAGCTGATAAAACCGTGATGGAAAATAGTGAGGCTGAGAATGATTCACAAGACAGGTTAGTATCAGTAAATATTCGTTCCTTTCAATGTATATCTTATATGTGTTGTAAGTTTCTTCCACACTGTTTGAATGTAAATTTTAGGCTCTAATTCTTTTGTTAATGCGTTGTTGATGATCTTGAAAATTTGTTAATTGTAGCCTAGAGCTCTCTGTTCGCAAGATCTATCAAGTTTTATCTCGAATTCCACCTCCTGAAAAACAAGCTGAGAAGTCTCACCATGAGATGTGGAGTGGCTCAGGTGACTGTTTCTTCCCACTTGACTACTTGTTTCTCTCCCCCATCTGTGTTTAGATTTGTTAATAATGGTTATTGGTATTTCCAGATGGAAGTAGTAGTGAGAAACCAACAGCAAAAAAGAAAAAGATTAAGGATCAAGATAGCAATGTAAGTTTTCATTTGCAAATTTGATAAATATACTGAATCCGTGAATAGTTTTTCTTCCTGCGACGCAATTGCTTACTTTTGCCTCTTAATCTATTCTGTCAGCTTCTTTCTCCTACTACAATTGCCAAGAGGATGAAGTTGAAGTTCACTAAAGCATGGATCTCGTTTCTCAGACTGCCACTTCCCCTTGACGTTTATAAAGAGGTTAGGTGGTTTACTTTCACAAATAACCCTTTGTTTGGAGTACGGCATGAACATCCAATATGCTATCTTTTGATGATCAGGTTCTTGCTAGTATTCACCAGACAGTCATTCCCCATCTGTCTAATCCTGCAATGTTATGGTGGGCATATTCACCAAAGTTTTCATTGTTCTGTATCTTTTTCCTTTGATAATCACTTATATATGTTTCACTTTGCAGCGACTTCCTAACAAAATCATATGATATCGGGGGAGTTGTCAGTGTGATGGCTCTAAGCAGCCTCTTCATCCTCATGACCGAGGATGGTTTGGAGTATCCCAACTTTTATGAAAAACTCTATGCGTTGCTGGTTCCTTCAGTCTTTGTGGCAAAGCACAGAGCAAGATTTCTTCAGGTTTTTGAGTAACCAATGAATTACTGGTTTATGATCCATTATTGTTCCCTCTATATCTGAAACGCTTTCTGCAGCTTCTTGATGCTTGCCTTAGGTCATCATTGCTTCCAGCTTATCTGGCAGCTTCATTCGCAAAGAAACTAAGCCGATTGTCACTTTCTGTTCCTCCATCCGGATCGTTGGTCATAACGGCTCTGATCTACAACCTTTTACGAAGACATCCTACAATCAACCATCTTGTGCATCAGGTATGACCTGTTTTTGTTAGTGCTTGAAAATGTAAAATAAAAGCATGTTACCAGATGTGAAAGTGACTTACTTCTCTATGATTATCCCTCACGTTTGAACAAAAGAATGCATGAACTTAAAAATGTGGTCATTCTTGTACAGGAACCCGTTGAAGACTCCAATGAAGTTAATTCAGAGGGTGAGGAAGAGAATGAGAGTCGACCAAAGACCAAGAGAAAGCTTGGTATTGATTATTTCAACAACCAGGAACGTGATCTCAAGAAAACTGGTGCCATGGGTAAGTATTTGACATTCCCAGTCTTTGGTTTGCTATATGCGAGTTTATTTCATAAGAGCACTGATTAAATTCATTACTTGTTACAGGAAGTTCCCTTTGGGAGATTGACACTTTGCGCCACCATTACTGCCCACCAGTTTCAAGGTATATATTTTACGCAGCAAACGACTTTTCTCTTACGTTTTGTTATCTCATTGATATATCTCTTTTCTTGTGTAGGTTTGTTTCATCGCTAGAAACTGATCTAACCATCAGAGCGAAAACCACTGAAATGAAAATTGAAGATTTCAGCTCTGGTTCATATGCCACCATCTTCGGGGACGAGGTAATGTAGCTCTGGTTCATATGCTATCAAGTATTTTGGCCATCAGAGTGCAAAACCAAATACCATTAGACCAACTAACCGTGGAGATGTTTATAAATGGCAGATTCGAAGAAGAGTTAAGCAAGTTCCTTTAGCCTTCTACAAAGCGGTTCCGACATCTCTCTTTGAGGATTCAGACTTTCCTGGGTGGACATTCACCATTATTCCTCAAGAGGAGACCAAATGCTGACTGATCTCATGAAGTATTCGAAGATTTGTGATACCAAATTTTGTATTTTGGATCGTTGAGATATACTTTTGGTTATGATACTGAATGTGTTGTTAGGCGTACACCTACACTATAGACCTTAACCATACATTCGTCTCTGAAATTTCTGTTTGCCAAAACAAATCTGTTCACTCATACAATAAGTTTTAACGCTGCGAACTCTAAAGGTTCTATATTAAACCTAAAAGGAAATTTCTTTTTTTGTAAGAATCACATTAGAAAATTACACAACCTTTCTTTTCGTTAGGCAAAACCGATGTGAAATTTGAATGGGATACCTGAATGCCAATGCTTTTTTTTTTTTTTGTCATAGGCAAAAGAGGATCTTTTAAGTTCACTAATCGGAGTGCGTTGATGATAGTCAGTGGAGATTCCACACAAATCCCATTTACTCCTAGTAGGAGTAATGTGCTCTGCCGTACCTTTCAAATAAATACTTTCATCATTTCTTTCTTTTCATCGTGCGTTGGTTTGTTCAATTAGGTACTCACGACAACGATTGTTTTATGAGACTTTTCGACTATATAATATATCTTTTCTTTTTGGGAGTTTAATTTGTATCCAGTTTAGATCAAAGAAGCATATAAAAGAACAATGGGATATAAAGTGAGATAATTTGCAAATGGGAAAAAGCTAATAAATAATTTGGTAACCATTCACTTGATGATGATGATCTCGGTATGTGGTTTGCAGCTCACAAACAATAGATCATCCGTAAGCTCTGATCATGCAATTTTGAAACCCTGTGTTTTAGATTTTATATATCAAACAGTCATTGCAAAAATGTCTTTGATTTGAATATACATTTAACATTTATTTTAAAAACATTGATACATGCCAATTTTTTTTTCCATTGAATTTCATTGATTTAGAGCTTACAAAAGCCAACTAATTACAAATCATTACACCCGAAAATTTAACTAAGTGGTCTTAGTGTAGTGGTAAGAAGACGGGGCTTGGGTGCACCACACTCAAGGTTCGATCCACCTGCTCTACATTTTCCCACTTGGCCACCCGTAGACGTCTTTACTGGCACAAAAACCCGATTTCTATAGATCTCGTGGGGATTTAATCTTTGTGCCTAGAAAGCCTTTGGGATCCCACTATTATCAAAAAAAAAAAAAAATTGATAGGAAAACTTAGACAGCAAGAAAAATAAATCCTTATTTACTCTAAAGTCCACATATGAGAAACAAAACTCAAAAATTAAAGCCGATTTACAACAAAAAAAAACTGTATACCCAAAATTTAGTACACTACGATAAAACGATTTAATCACGAATAAAAATAAGCGTTAAAGAAACAATATCAAAATGATTTAACAAAAGAAAGATAAATCACAATATATGGAGGATAAATTTGATATCTTTCCTTAACTCAAAGAATCACCATAGTGTGACAAGTAAAATCAAGATTCATGAATCCCATGATACAACCTAGGAAACCTTATCGCAACACTCGATATCGATTCTGTCAAACATATTGAACTATATTACTCTGGAATTAGACACAAACCTAAAATAGAAAGGAATTCAAGGAACTTCTTTCGAGTTTTTCTCAGTGTGATTTTCATTGAGGATGCTCTACAAGAGAGACTTAGGGGTTCTATATATAGGATTAGAGAGGAAGCTAGGTTTAGGAATAAACCGACTTGTGCAGCAAGTTCGCAGACTTGCCCACCAAGTTTTTCGACTGGACCACACACATAATTGTCCACCAAGTTTCCACAAATTGGAAACTTTCCCTTCTTAATAAAGCACATGTCTTTATAGGCTTAACTCATTTCTTTTCACACAAACACATTTTTAATGAAGTCCATGTCTTTAACATGTCTATATTAAAATTGTTCCGGCAATCCCCTACATGAATAGAAATGACTCTAAACATATCCAGATGCAACTAACTAGACATACTCAACTTACTAGATAGACTCGATCCAGCTAGACTTGACTAGACTAGACAGACTTTCGAGAGTATACGAAAATGTAATTGTATCTGAGAGGTAGCCATTTTTAGCTTTGAACCAATCATTTTTAATATATGTCGGTTTACTCGGCCATGAGGTGAACATGATGTCTTGAACCACCCAAACTTTGATGTAAACCGAGACAACATATATCGTACAATGGCATCTTCTCGTAGAACTATGTTTTCTATTGTCTTCATTTTGGCCTTGAACATGCCTGGTATTCGTGAGTGAAGTTGGAGAGTATAGCCTTACATTCATTCTCCTAGAAACGACCCCATTTCACACTCACTAGGTTATCTGCCATCAACTTTCTTTCAAGAAGTATCCGTTTGTACTCCACTATTACAAAGTTATAGAATCATTAAAAGTCAACGCTTAACCTCATTATACACATATATCACTACTTTATCATCCTAGGAACTGGGCAAAGTTATAGTGCTCAATCTTGAATTACCTCAATTTTGTTTTCCTTTTGAACCTAGATCTTGGGATCTCCAGTCACATAGGTGGGGTGTCCATCAAACTTCATCTTTGTTCACAGGCTTTAAACCCATTCCTTTTGATGATTACAAAATTTGATCTCACGGCAAGATTTTTGTGAACGGATCCACTAAATTATCAGTTGACTTGATGTAATATATCGTGAGTACACCACTTGAGATCAAATTTTTAATGGCATATGTCTTCTTCGTATATGACGAGATTTGCCATTATATTGATTACTCAGTGCCCGAGAGATAACCGATTAATTATAACAGTGTACACGTAATGTTGTCACTAGTTTTTTCCACATCGGGATATCTTCCAGGAAGTTCCGAAGCCATTCTGCTTCCTCTGCAGCTTTGCCTAAAGCTATGAACTCTGATTCCATGGTTGATCGGTCCAGGAGTGTTTGCTTGGAAGATTTCTAGGATACTTCTCCACCAACAAGAGTGAATACATATACACTCGTAGATTTGGAGTTTCTCTGAAATACAGTTAGCATCATTGTACCCGTCTAGTATTGTTGATTCTTTTCCAAAATGAAGCCCATAACTTTTAGTATTTCTCAGATAATTCAACACTCTAGTTATATCCTTCGAATGAGTATGACTTGGATTACTCGTGTAGCAACTTAGTACATTTAACGAGTGCACTAAATCGGGTCTAGTACAGTTCGTCAAGTACAAAAGACTCCCAATTACTCTTGCATACTCCACTTGTGACACGGCTTCACCAGAATTCTTTGTTAGATGAAGTTGAGGGTCAACTGGGGTTTTTGCTATCCCATTTGGGTAGTTCTTAAACCGCTCTAGGATCTTTTCAGCATAGTAATCTTGCGATAGGATTATTCCTACGGAATTTTGAGTGATCTTAATTCCTAGAATTACATCTACTAGATCCAAGTCTTTCATATAAAACTTCTCACTAAGCATATTATTAGTTTGTTGGCTTATGTATTTGATGCTTCCCATGATGAGCATGTCATCGACGTACAAACAGAGTAAAATGTATCCCTGAGGAGTAGTTTTGATGTATATGCACTTATCACATTAAATACTGTGAAAGCCATTTGACATCATTACATTGTCAACTTTTCATGCCACTGTTTCGCCGCTTGTTTAAGTTCATATAATGACTTCACAAGTCTACACACTTTCTTCTCTTGCCCATGAGTGGCATAACCCTCCGGTTGATTCATGTAGATTTCTTCTTCTAAATATCCATTTAGAAAGACAGTTTTTACATCCATTTGATGGATTTCAAAGATCTCTTAATGATGCAGTTCCAATCAGCATACGAATCAAAGTTATTCTTGTTACCGAAGAATAGGTGTAAAAGTAATCCAACCCTTCTTTTTTCGGAATCCTTGCACCACAAGTCTAGCCTTCTACTTGTATATGGATCCATCTATTTTCAACTTTGTAGTGAAGATCCATTTGCACCTAAGTGGTTTGCACCCTTGCGGTAAATCAACCAACTCCCATGTATGATTTTTCATAATGGAATTGATTTCACTGTTTGCAGCCTCTTTCCATGAAGGTGCATCAGGTGTAGACATGGCTTCACTGAAAGTTCTTGGCCCCTGCTAGAAATTCCGTTATGAACTCTGAACCGAATATCTTTTCTTTACGATCTTTCTTGCTTCGTCTGAATTCAATTTCTTCTTCTACTTATGATTCTTCATTTGTAGAAGGGCCATAAGTGCTTGCCTCATGGCTAGCCTCTCGTTCATCACGAGTTCTCTTAGGATTTCTCTTATCCTTGCATGGAAATACTGTTGGAATTGTGTCCAGCAATCTCTGTACTGTCTCTATAACGTAAGAGTATGTCAGTGATCAGACATAAGTCATACAATGCTGGGGGTCATGATGGCTTGCTAGAGTCCGCTCATGATCTATAAGTCTTGGACTTATTGCCTTTATTGTATGATCCCATATGGGTCACACGCTTAAGCTAGCAGGAAATAATGTTGGAACGGCTTAGCAGAAGTACGACAAAAGTGCTAGGCATTTGTCGTACTAAGAGAGAAAGAGTAATGGGTCTGATTAAATGGAATTTAATCAGATTGGGCCCAAAAGCCCAAAAGGGAAAGAGAAGGCTTTTAAATGACTAAAAGCCAATTCTCTTCTCCCTTAACCCAAACCCTAGCCGCGCCTCTCTCTTCTCTCTGCGCCAGCCTCCTTGTGGTCTAGCAGCCAGTTTCCGGTGATTGCGTGTGTGAGCCTTTGGAGGATCCATCTCTCGGTGTATCTCCCTGATCATTGACCTGTTCTCAATTCCGCTGCCAAACAAACAGGTAAAAGGTGAGATCATATGATTCTAAATAAGAACACCTAGATCTAATGCATGTTTAGGTTGATATCAATATGAGAATTGAATCAGGATCAACCGAAACTTCCAACAGTGGTATCAGAGCCATTGGTTCTTAGGTTTCTTGTTTTAGATTCATTGTTTAGGTTGTTTAATCTGTTTAGAATTGTTTTTGAATCAATTACTGATAAGATAAAACGGTTAAGAATCAGAATTAAACTCTAAACAAACTGATTGGATCACAAAACCGAGCTATATGACTCGAGTTTTTGGTGATCGGCCACGAGAAGGATGGGTCGGACGGACGGGGTCGATCGGCGGTCGGACGGTCAGGACGGTCGGATTGGATCCGATCGGATCGTTCGATCGATCACGATCGATCGTCGTGTCGCGTCCGATCGCGTCGTCTCGATCACGTCCGGCTGTGCGTCGCGTCCCGATTGCTCGGCGATCGTGGAGCGTCCGTCCCAGCTGCACCGTCCCGATGGCCCGTCCCGGCTGCGTATCACCTCGATCACGGATCGTTTTGGTTCGCGGCTGAGCGGCTGGCCGATGCTTTCTTGGAAAGCAAGCTAGGTCACGACCAACTCGGTTTGGTTCATGACTAATTCGGTTCGGTTCAAGGCTCGGTTTAAGATTTTAATTAAAAATCTACGTTCTGGTTTAATAAACAGATTAATAATTTTATTAAATCTGGTTAAACCGGAATAAGGAATCCAATGTCGAAAGAAATATTGGATTTAGTGCCTAAACCGGGAATTTCTAATTTGATTTGGTTGGACCAAATAAATTGAGAAATTCCGGTTTAGTAAATAACCGGTTGACAATTGTGGTCATCGTAGTAATTGAAACTTGGTTAGACCAGTTTTAATGAACCAGACCGGTTATGTCAATTAATTGGACAATTGGGTCATGTCTTGGACATGGACCAATTCTTGGGCCTCGGGCCAAGAAGTTAAAACAATTGGGCCATTAATTGAGTCATTCTTCAGATTTAAAATTTAAAACTTATTTTATAAAATAAAATTATGAAATTCGATTTTAAATTTTATAAAGTTCCGAAATTTCGAAATTAGAAAGTTTCCAAAATTAGAAGTTTCTGAATTTGCGGGTTTTGGATTTTTTAAAGAAGTTTCTAAAGTTAGAAAGTTTCCGGTTTTAGAAAGTTTCCAATTTTAGAAAGTTTCTAAAAATAGTAGGTTTCCATAAATAGAAAGTTTCCCGAAATAGTAATCTTCTATTTTGGGAATGATTTTAATAAACCTACGGACCTCAAACAATATCAAGCGTTGGATGTCTTGTCCAGGCTATGTCAGCTGTCAAAGCCCATTCAATTGCATTCATGGCCTTACAGTGTGAGGATGTCTGCTTTTGCGTGGGTAAGACGGTTTGTGATTCATAAATGTCATTGGGAGTCCCAGACATTAATGATTACATGACTGTATAGTCCGGTTTTCTTGACTAGGCCATCGGGAGTCCCGGGCCTTGAGACATCAGGGTGGATTGGGCCTCGGGCCCAGATTCACAACCAAGAGTTATATCACGGATATAATTAGCCGAAATAGGGCTTACCGATATAAGCTAAGGTTGGGTGACGGCCAGTGGCCCACTTTGATCTTAGTTATATGTGGATCTTGGAATCATTATATTCTATTGAGGGTAACTTAGGTTATTGAATATAATGCATGATTAATCATATTATACTTTAATACGAGATTAATCATTTTGAACATATAACTAATAACCTTTTTATTTATATATTTCAGATATGACTACTACAAGCACACAAAACACGTTCTCGATCCGGTCTGTTCTCGAGAAGGAGAAGCTGACTGGAACGAACTTCCTGACATGGTCAAGGAACTTGAGGCTGGTCCTCAAGCAGGAGAAGAAGGATTATGTCCTTCGAGATCCCCTCCCCGAGAGGCCTCTTGCCAATGCTGCCAGGACTCTGCACAATGCTTGGGAAAAGCATTCGTCAGATGAAAATGATGTTTATTGCCTGATGTTGGTGACAATGACTCCAGAGCTGCAAAAGCAGTTCGAAAGTGTATTGTCTCCAATCGAGATCATGGCAAGCCTGAAATCGCTTTTTCAGGAGCAGGCTAGGACCGAGAGGTTCCAGACAGTTAAGAACCTCTTGGACTGTAAGTTGGCTGCGAATGCGGCAGTGAGTCCTCATGTGTTGAAGATGATGGGTTATCTCGATCATCTTCACAAACTCGACTGCCCAATCAGCCAGGAACTTGCCTGCGACATCATTCTGCAGTCTTTACCTGCAAGCTATGATCAGTTCATTCTGAACTTTAACATGCATGGCTTGAGTAAGACACTACCTGAGCTTCACGGAATGCTCAAGACTGCAGAGCCCAACTTGAAGAAAACCGCCAAGGACCCCAATGTACTTATGGTACAAAAGGGCAAGGGGTTTAAGAAGTCTTCTGCTAAGGATAAGGGAAAGGCCAAGGGTGTCCAAGTCGTGGACTCAGACACGCCAAAGCCCAAGCCCAAGTCCAAGGCTGGGCCTACTGACATGTGCAGGTTCTGCAAAGAACTGGGGCATTGGAGAAGAGATTGCAAGAAATTCCAGGAAGGTCTAAAGGAATTAAAGAAGAAGACTTTCGAGACTTCTTCATCAGGTATTTTTGTTATAGAAGTTAATACAACTACTTCTGATAATACCTCATGGGTCATGGATACTGGTTGTGGGGCTCATATTTGTACTAATATGCAGGCACTCAGCAACAGTAGAAGGCTGAAGCAAGGACAAGTGGAACTACGAGTTGGGAATGGAGCGAAAGTTTCAGCACTAGCTGTAGGAACTTACTTGTTGTCTTTACCTTCGGGATTGATTTTAGAACTTAATAATTGTTATTTTGTACCTGCTATAAGCAGAAATATTATTTCAATTTCTTTGTTGGATTTGGAAGGTTATGATTTTTCAGTTAAGAATAAATTATGTTCCTTCAATCGCAACAATTTGTTCTATGGTTCTGCCCCTCTTACGAATGGGCTTTACATACTCGATCAATCCGCGCCAATTTATAACATCAATACAAAACGGTTTAAACCTAATGAGGAAAACCGAACGTTTCTATGGCATTGTCGTTTAGGGCACATCAGCGAGAAACGCATCAAGAGGCTCCATTCGAATGGACTTCTTGGCTCATTTGACTTTGAGTCATGTGAGAAATGCGAATCCTGCATGATGGGCAAAATGACACGGGCCCCCTTTAATAAACCTAACGAGAGGGCCAGTGACTTATTGGGCCTGATACACACTGATGTGTGTGGCCCAATGTCCACTAATGCAAGAGGAAACTATCAGTATTTCATTACCTTTACTGATGATTTCAGTAGGTATGGATATGTTTATTTGATGAAACATAAGTCTGAATCTTTTGAGAAGTTCAGAGAATTCCAAAATGAAGTACAGAACCAACTTGGCAAAAGCATTAAGGCTCTTCGGTCCGACCGAGGAGGAGAATACTTAAGCCAAGAATTCAGTGATCATCTGAGAGAGTGTGGGATTGTATCCCAACTCACTCCTCCTGGAACACCTCAATGGAATGGTGTGTCTGAGAGGAGAAATCGGACCTTATTGGATATGGTTCGATCTATGATGAGTCACACAGACCTTCCAATATCCCTTTGGGGATATGCTCTGCTAACAGCAGTGTTCACACTAAACAGAGCGCCATCAAAAGCAGTAGCAAAGACACCATATGAATTATGGACTGGAGAAACTCCAGTGCTGTCTTATCTAAGAATTTGGGGTTGTGAAGCCTATGTAAAGAGATTAATCTCAGATAAGCTTACACCAAAATCTGATAAATGCTACTTCATTGGTTATCCACGGGAAACCAAGGCTTATTACTTCTATCTACGATCCGAGAACAAGATCTTTGTTGCCCGGGATTGTAACTTTCTTGAAAGAGAGTTTCTCTCTAAGAAAGACAGTGGGAGTAAGGTACTGCTTGAAGAAATTCAAGATGAACAGGATACTGCTCAACCTAATGAGGAAGAGCAGCAGGAGGATCTACAAGAAATTGTAGAGCCTGAACCTGTAGTACCTGAAGTTCGAAGATCCGGGAGGATCCGTCACGAACCCGAGAGATATCAGGGATTCCTCGTGACTGACTGTCATGATCTTTTGATCATTGATGGTGATGAACCATCGAACTTCAATCAAGCTATGATGGGCCCAGATTCCTCTAAGTGGCGCAAGGCCACTGATTCCGAAATGGACTCCATGTCGGTCAACCAAGTATTTTCGTTGGTTGACTTACCCGTTGGTGTAAAAGCCATCGAGTGCAAATGGATCTTCAAGAAGAAGATTGACGTGGATGGAAATGTCCAGATTTATAAAGCCAGGTTGGTGGCAAAAGGTTTCAGACAAGTTCACGGTGTGGACTACGATGAAACCTATTCACCGGTGGCTATGATGAAATCTATTCGGATTCTACTAGCAACTGCAGCTTTTCATGATTATGAAATTTGGCAGATGGACGTGAAAACCGCCTTCCTGAATGGTATTCTGGAAGAGGATGTGTATATGACGCAACCTGACGGTTACATAGATCCAAAGAATGCTGGGAAAGTATGCAAACTTCATAAATCCATTTATGGATTGAAGCAAGCATCGAGGAGCTGGAATCTTCGTTTTGATGAAGCGATCAAGCAATTTGACTTTATCAGAAACGAAGAAGAACAATGCGTGTATAAGAAAACTAGTGGGAGCAAAATCGTTTTTCTTATTCTGTATGTTGATGACATACTGCTTCTCGGAAACGACATTCCAATGCTGAAGTCTGTAAAAGACTGGCTTGGAAGTTGTTTTTCCATGAAAGACATGGGTGAAGCCGCATACGTTCTTGGAATTAGGATCTATCGGGATAGACCTAAGAGGCTGATAGGCTTGTGTCAAGACTCATACATTGACAAAGTCCTACAAAGATTCAGCATGAAAGATTCCAAGAAGGGCTTCACGCCAATGGTACATGGCACAACGCTAAGCAAGAAGCAGAGCCCTACGTCGGCTGCTGAGCTTGAGCGCATGAAGAATATTCCTTATGCATCTGCAATAGGATCTGTCATGTATGCCATGATCTGTACTCGTCCTGATGTTGCTTACGCATTGAGCATGACGAGTAGATACCAGTCAAATCCAGGTGAAAACCATTGGATTGCCGTAAAGAACATCTTGAAGTATCTAAGACATACTAAGGATAAGTTCTTGGTGTACGGTGGAAGTGATGTGCTTAAAGTCAGTGGATTCACGGACGCAAGTTTCCAGACAGACACAGATGATTTCCGGTCACAGTCCGGTTATGTCTTTTGTCTGAATGGCGGTGCAGTAAGTTGGAGAAGCTCCAAGCAGGACACCGTTGCTGATTCCACTACAGAAGCTGAATATATCGCCGCCTCAGAAGCAGCGAAGGAAGCTGTTTGGATACGAAAGTTCATTATGGAACTAGGTGTGATACCAGATGCGGCTGAGCCTCTGGCACTGTTTTGTGACAACAATGGTGCTATAGCTCAGGCAAAGGAACCAAGATCACACCAGAAATCCAAGCATGTTCAAAGAAGATATCACTTGATACGTGACATCATTAATAGAAAGGAAGTCAAGATCAGCCGAGTTCCGACAGATGATAACGTCGCTGATCCGTTGACAAAGCCACTCCCAAGGCCTAAGCTCGAGTTCCTGACTGAAGCTGTAGGCATTAGAAACATTGAAATGTAATCTAAATTTGAGTGGGAGTTTTGTGAGCTTTATTTTAGTTATTTGATATGTTCTTGTAAAACATTATTATTTATGTTTTAATGAAATTATTATTTCAAGATTATTTTAACTGTGATGAAATAATCGTTCCAAAATGATATGAACCATTTTATAGGTCATCGAAGTAAATGATTTGATCTTGAGTCATCGAAGTCATTTAGCTTGATCATGAGATCCTATATTTGATAAATGTTTTATATCATCCTGTCCCTAGTCGAAGGTTGTTGAAATTGGAACACCAACAACCGTGTAAGATTGGATTGGTACGTGACTTATGACAAAGTCTCAGTGTGTCATAGATACTCGGCATCAAAGTCAGTACATAGGTGTATGTTGGGAACATACGACCGGACAAGACCCGCTAATAAGAACTCTTCAGGATATTTATATCTGTGTCATAAGAGATTCTTACTACGACTATAGAGTATAGTCCTTAGACCTGAGTTCGCATGCATGTGACTGCATATGGACTGATGCACTTTGATCATTGTCTAACGCTATCGTTCTGCGATAGCTATAAGGACCTTGTTTGGGTACATCATGAAATGAGTAGTTTACAGTGATGGAACAAGATGGGATTTGTCCCTCCAATATAAATGGAGTGAATATCTCTAGGCCAATCGGAGATTTGAATACTGGAAAACGCATGGCCATGCTCAAACGGACTTTCCCGAGTCGTTTGTATTGTCAGTATCAAATCAGAGTCCGATGAACAAGATTAGGCTTTATAAGGATGACACTAATCTTGCCTTATGACTAATCGAGATATTGAGACGAAAGGGATTATGAATACAGAGATTCCAGTTCAAGTGGGAGATTGTTGGAATTGTGTCCAGCAATCTCTGTACTGTCTCTATAACGTAAGAGTATGTCAGTGATCAGACATAAGTCATACAATGCTGGGGGTCATGATGGCTTGCTAGAGTCCGCTCATGATCTATAAGTCTTGGACTTATTGCCTTTATTGTATGATCCCATATGGGTCACACGCTTAAGCTAGCAGGAAATAATGTTGGAACGGCTTAGCAGAAGTACGACAAAAGTGCTAGGCATTTGTCGTACTAAGAGAGAAAGACTAATGGGTCTGATTAAATGGAATTTAATCAGAT
The DNA here is from genome assembly GCA_030180135.1 of Orychophragmus violaceus. Taxonomy (NCBI): domain Eukaryota; kingdom Viridiplantae; phylum Streptophyta; class Magnoliopsida; order Brassicales; family Brassicaceae; genus Orychophragmus; species Orychophragmus violaceus. The sequence continues at coordinate 28,993,765 of CM058232.1, read as the reverse complement.
TGGGCCCAAAAGCCCAAAAGGGAAAGAGAAGGCTTTTAAATGACTAAAAGCCAATTCTCTTCTCCCTTAACCCAAACCCTAGCCGCGCCTCTCTCTTCTCTCTGCGCCAGCCTCCTTGTGGTCTAGCAGCCAGTTTCCGGTGATTGCGTGTGTGAGCCTTTGGAGGATCCATCTCTCGGTGTATCTCCCTGATCATTGACCTGTTCTCAATTCCGCTGCCAAACAAACAGGTAAAAGGTGAGATCATATGATTCTAAATAAGAACACCTAGATCTAATGCATGTTTAGGTTGATATCAATATGAGAATTGAATCAGGATCAACCGAAACTTCCGCGAGTAAGGAGCGGTTGTTTGATGAATGATACCATGTTCTATACAGAACGCATCGAAAGGTTCATTGTATTCACCTCTTCTATCACTTATAACCATTTTGATAGTTTTATCAAGTTGGTTTTCAACTTTGAGCTTGTACTCTTTAAACTTTACCAAGGCTTCATCTTTACTTCGTAATAGATACACATAGGAGTATCTAGTGCAATCGTCTATGAAAGTCACGGAGTACTTCTTTCCACTTCTAGTTTGCACAAATTTTCAATCACACAAATCCGCGTGAATTAAACCTAGAGGTTCAATTGTTCTAGCTACGCTCGGTTTTGGCATTTTTGTGAGTTTGTCTTGGACACAAACTTCACATTTACCTTTGCTTATCTTGTTTTTAGGAATCAAGTTCAGATTCATCAATCTACTCATAGACTTGAAATTAACATATCCTAAATGTTCATGCCAAATATTAAATGACTCCGCAACATAAAAACTGGTTTCTTTTCATTCATCTTAAGATTCTTCGAGGTGGAAACCTCGGTTACATTGGTTTTACGAACGACTAACTCAACAGACATTGTAAACAACCCATCAGAAACGAAACCCTTTCCCAAAAACATTCCATTCTTGGTTAAGATCAGCTTATCTCATTCCAGTTTGATGGTGAATCCATGCTTGCTCATAAGAGATCCAAAGATCAGATTCTTGTGCATGTCCGGCATGTGGACCACATTCGTAAATGTGAGCTCTTGCGCATAGGTGAGCTTCAGAACAACCTTTTAGTGACCTTCAATCTTCGAAGTCGCGGAATTTCCTATCAAGAATGTATCATCGCTCTTGTTATTTGTGTATGTTGATAACATCTCTCGATCCATACAGATGTGCCTTGTTGCTCTAGTATCAAACTACCAAGTCTTCGGGTGGCTTTCAGAAAAATTAGCCTCAGTGACCACGACACACATATCATCTTCGGTCAGGTTAGCTTGAGCCTTCTTGCTATGAAACTCAAAGGATTTGTGACATTTTTTCCCGCAGAAGTTACATGTCCCCATAAACCTTTGAGAGGTCTGACCATTATGGCCATCCTTGTTCTTGAACCTATGAGAGTTCTTTGGTGACATCTTCCCTTTTCCTTTGCCTAGGCATCCCTTGTTTTGCCACTTTCCTTTCTTATGGCTTTGGTATTCAGCCATATTCACGTTTTCATGAATATGAACACCTTTTCCAATTTGTTCCCGATTTGTAGACTCCACACGAAGTCTCACAATCATGTCTTCAAGGCTCATCTTCTTTTTTTTCTTAAGCTTGAGGTAATTCTTGAAGTTATACCATCCAGGAGGAAGCTTCTCAATGATGCAACATCCTTGATAGGTCTCACACAACTCCATACCTTCAGTCTTAATTTCATGAAGGAGTTTTTGGATTTGTCCAACTTTTTCCATCAGTGGTTTCGAGTTCACCATCTGGTACTGTTGAATTTCGCCACTGTGAGTTTATGAGTACCAGAATCCTCGATGCGATACTTTTTGTCTAAAGTATCCCACAATTCCTTCGAGGATTCAACATTTCTGTGCATCTCGTACAAAGATTCAAAAAGGCGATTCAAGATGTAGCCTTTGCACATGTAGTTGCCTTGTCTCCAAGAATCAACACTTGTGAGAGCATGCAGACCGGTCTTTTCTTCTGGGAGGACATGTATCACCTCACTTTGTTACTTCTGCAGGTTGGGCGTTGACAAATAGAAAAGCATCTTCTTCTTCCAGTTCTTAAACGATATCCCCTCAGCTGTCCCATCGAACTTAGGAGGAGGAACATGGTTCCAAGGTGACTTTGACCATCATGTCAGTTGTCTCCTCATTGTTCTCGACCACTTTGGAGTTGTTTTGTGCTTCCATAGTCATCCTAAAATAGACACAAACACAAACTCCAATTAGTTACGATTAAATCCCAGCTAATTTAAATCGTATGATATTTCGATATGGAATTAAATCGCAATTTAGATAGCCAATATCGACCGATTAGAATCGCTTAAAGCAGATTCTCAACATCGAACCTCCACAGAGAGTTCCTCAAAGCGTTAAAACGCGTTTGACAATCAGGTTTATTATTCCATAAACTAGGATTGAAACGGTTTGAAACCGTCGAAAATTGCAGTGAAACAGTTTATCGATCGCAATCAATAAACTTGTATGAAACACACAAATGTAATCACAAAAATTGCTACAAAACGATTCGCGATATACGCTGCATTTTATTAGGAAACCTTCAAAAACCATTTTGGAAACTGGTTTTAAATCAGCCTCTACATTAGCGTATATGAATCGCTAGATTTAGCGTTGATAACACTTTTAATATCATAAGCGGAAGAGAAATCATTTGAAAAACGTTTATTTACTCGCGATTAAAATCCGTTTCATGTTCATAAAAACAAAAACGGATTTTTTTGAGTTAAGATTCTAGAACCAAAATTTAATACACTACGGCAAAAGCGTTTTAATCACAAATAAACAATAAGCGTTAAGTAAACGATATAAAAATGATTTAGCAGAAGGAGTAGAAATCAGAATATATGGGGGCGAGGATGGATCTCTTTCCTTAACTCAAAGAATCACCTATAGTGTGACAAGTTAAATCAAGATTCATGAGTCCCAAGATACAACCATAGGAAACTGTATCGCAACACTCAATATTGGTTTGGTCGAACATATTGAACTACGATACTCTCGAATTAAACACAAACCTAAAATAGAAAGGAATTGAAGGAATTTCTTTTGAGTTTTCCTCTGTGTGATTTTCGTTGAGGATGCTCTACAAGAGAGGCTTAGGGATCCTATATATAGGATTATAAAGGAAGATAGGTTTAAGAAATAAACCAACTTGTGCAGCAAGTCCGCAGACTTGCCCACCAAGTTTTTCGACTTGGGCCGCACACAGACTTGTCCACCAAGTTTCCACAAATTAGAAACTTTTCCTTCTCAATAAAACTCATGTCTTTATGTGCTTAACTCATTTCTTTTCACATAAACACATTTTTAATAAAGCCCAAATCTTTAACATGTCTTTATTAAAAAATGTTCTAGCAAAAACAAGGGTGACTGTAGTAAGAGCTTAAAATCCTATCAATTAAACAGAACCGATGAGCTTCAACGCGCCAAAATTACTCCCACGATAACCATTTTGATGTTGGAAACAAGGCTGGAAAATAAGAGATCAAGAATATCCAAAATGAATGAGCAACAACGAACACAACAAACACAACCAACCAAGCAAATATGACAAAGGCATGTGAAGAGCATAGCTGAAACTAATCTCCACGACTAACCAAGGAGACGAAGGCAATGCAAGATCAGACACATGTGAGAACCATGAACTCCAATTTGTAAAACTGCATCCTAAGACCAACAGCTCTTACGCATAGACACTTGTGTACCTGTTCACAACAATTAATTGACCAAGAATCGGTCACGTCTTCGCAAGAGAAAAGTTGAAAGACGAATCCATTGCAACGGAAGCCTGAACCCAAAGACCAAGTGGAAACATATAAAAACATGTAGATTCTCTTGTAGCAAAATCACATCTAGAAAACAGACCCCAAAGTGAAACCAATCCAAACATAGAACACTAGACCTCAATAAAACGAGACAAAAAGCTAATCGAAGGATCAAAAAGCTAAGCCAAAACAGATGGGGGGGAGGGCAGAAAAAACACTAAAGATGGCACATATGACCATGTCAAATACGAATCCGTTGGAAGAGAACTTAAACTACCTTAAAAACCACTGATTTGCTCACAACCAGTCAAAACCACTCTAAATCTAAACATGAAACTATGATTAAGGATGACTTAAACCCTAATTCACCAATCACAACCGGAAAACTAAACATGCCAAAAATAAAAAACCACCACTGTATAAATTTGTAAAACATTAAAGAATAATTGATTAAAGAATGATTAAACCAAAAGAAGAATAAACATAACTATCCCTACCATAATTTAAAAATCATAAAGGAAAAGAGACTTCATCATGATTAACCATTCTTTTTGCTCTCCCAACAAATGTCCTCTTCATTATAACCTAAATACACCTTCTTCCACTTCTTATCACGTCCATCTCTATCCAGAAATTAGCTAAGAGTTTTAATTCAAACTTAACTTTATTTTTTTCCCTCTAGAACACCTTTTGAAGTCAGTTTTGGGTTCCTACCTTGTAATCCCGAATTCCGACGGTTCAAAAGGATTCTAGATGAAGATCTTCATATCTCTGGAAATAGATCAGTTTCTAGTTTTTATAGCATCTTTCCGATCTCAATTTCTATGTATATTCTGCTTGCAGTCCTTCTTCAATATTGAGAAAATCATTATTTCTAAAACCAGAATTGCAAACCCAGAAACAATCATCTGACTTTCAAGAAACTTTCCGAAGAACAATAAGGACTAGAAGACGCTCTACATATCTTTGAAAAGCTATGAATATTATATTTCCAGAACCACCGAGATTGGTTTGATAGGAGGTACGTGTAAAGTTTTTGTAAGAGTATATCGCCGTTTTTGTAAGAGTATAGAATATGAAACGCTACTTTCAAACACAAATTTTCGGCGACTCCAAATGAATTAGATACTATATTGGTACTGTTGGAAAGATATATTTCTCATATTTCCATAGCCACCGGCCTTGCTTCGTATGAAGGTATGTTCCCTGGGTTGTAGGCTTTTGAATAGAGGTAGTCGAAACTATTTTAAAACAACTATGTTTTGAAACTCTAATCCCAGCTTCAGGTAGTAAATTTTTGAGATAGATTTCTGATCACATCTGAATCTGATTACTAAAAATAGTGTTTCAGGCGCAACAAGTCGAAACACTATTTTCCAACCGTTTCAAAGCTACTTTTCGGCGACTCGGAAACGCGAAGATGAAGGTGGAATTTATGTTATTTTGGTACTAGTTAGCAGTATATGTTTTACATTCTAACTTTAGAAGTTGAAATTATTTGATTAAATCATATAATACTATATTTAGAGAAATAATTTAAGAAGTTATTTAAAATAATAATAATAATAAATAATATTTTGTTTGTAGGACTACAGACGATTGCGTATGTAAGTTCATTATAGTGTCATCTGGTAGTGTAAGTTCCACGCACGATCATGTATGTTAGCCTGTTGTAGAACTATATTTATTGGACTACAAATGATTACATATGTTAGCCCGTTGTAGTCTAATAGGCCTTAAAGGACCGATGACGGGGAGGATAGACCCAAAACGTGAGAAAATTGTTGGCTCCACCATGAAATGATAAGTAATGAATGTGAAATGTGTAAAAATAAATATGAGATTGTGGTGTATATATAAGCTTATGTAACGTGAGTTACAAGATTATATCGAAGATCATGTGCAAGAGATTGAAGAAAGCCCTTCTGAAGCTGATTTCAGAGACACAATCAGCTTTTAAAACATCTCAACACAAATAATATTATATTGGCACAAGATAATTTCCACGCATTACGGACGAATCAGATGTGTCAATATGACTTCATAGCCATAAAAACGGATATAAGCAAAGCATACGACATAGTATAATGAGATTTTTCTACAAGCACTCCTGCTCAAGTTTGGTTTCACATAGAAGTGGGTCAATCTCATGATGTATTGTGTCTCCTATGATAAATATCAGGTTCTTATTAATGGTGAACCAAAAGGAAGAATTAAGCCCTCGATAAGCCTACGACAAAGGGACCCATTGTCGCCTTTCTTATTCATTTTATGTACCGACGCACTTATCTCCCTCCTGAATGGAGCGGAAGAGGAGAGACGAAATTCAGGACTAAGGATTGCAAGAGCTAGTCCTACTGTTTCCCATTTGTTATTTGCATACGATAGTCTATTCTACTGAAAAGCGAATATCCGACAGAGTGCCAAGGTGTTAGACATTATTAGGATATATGTAGATGCTTCTGGGCAACAATTGAACCCCACCAAATTTTCGGTTTTCTTTGGGAGTAAAGTTGATTCCGCTACTCGGCGATAAATAAAGAGCTCAATTGGCATCTTAAATGAAGGGGGTATGAGTATGTACCTAGGACTACCCGGAAAGATTTGCAGTTTAAAAAAGAAGGGTTTCAGATTTGTGCAAGACATACTAAATAACCGAGTTAATACATGGTCAGAAAGACTTCTTTCGAAAGAGGCAAAGAAGTCCAAATCAAATCAGTAGCCCAAGCCGTTCCGACGTATGTTATGTCGGGTTACCTCCTCCCTAAAAGTATTATTGATAAATTGAAGAATGCCATATCAAATTTTTTGTGGATTTCAAGACAAAATAGTACGAGCTTCCATTGGATTGCTTGGGATAAGATATGTATCCCCTTTGATATGGGAGGATTGGGTTTCTGTGAACTGCATGACATGAATCTCGCCCTTCTGGCTAAACAAGTGTGGCGACTTATCCAGCATTCAAACTCTCTCCTTACCAGGTATTTAAAGGATGATATTATAGAAACTTGGACCCCTTGGAGGACCGTAGAGTATATTCATTGTCGTACGGTTGGCAAAGTATCATGGCAGCTAGAGATGTCCTGAAACTTGGTCTAAGGAAGACGATTAGGTCTAGGTGCAGTACCAGCGTATGTAATGAAAGGTGAGTATCAGATACTACGACCCGTGTGCCAAGGACGGCAAACCCGTTTGAACCAAGGAACCCCGATCTCTTTTTGCATCATCTTATACTCTGTGGATCTGGGGAATGGAACGAACCCATAGTACATGATATTTTTCATCCAGAGGATGTTCCTCTCATTCTTAGGTTGCGACCAAGTCGCGGTCCCACTTGCGTGGAATCATACTACATTTGGGAATTATACGATGAAATCCATATATGAGCTTCTACGAAAGACCAATCTCGCACTAACAAATCAAATGATGATGGAACCGAGCATTACTCGTTTACAGAGTCATGATTTGACTGTTAGAACCCCTAGAAAGCTTCAACGCTTCATGTGGAAAGCGTTATCATGATGCGTAGCAGCATGCCAACGACTCTCTTATCGTCTTTTGGGCACCGATAAGAGTTCCCTAGGTGTGAAGTTCCAAAGGAATTGATCAACCATTTGTTATTTGAGTGCCACCTGCTTTGCAGGTGTGATCTTTATCGGACTTTTTGTCCCTTCTGAGTTGCTTCCCAAGTACATCTATCTACCGAAACATGGATGTGGATTTCTTTCCACAAACAAAACCTCCTGAGACTCTCCTCTTCCCTACATGCCAGATAGATGCCTCTTGGGTAGATCATGGTTCTGTTAGTAGATTGTGATGGTGTTTAAGGGATGATACATGTTGGGCTTTAGGAGGGGAGAAAGAGTGTAGGAGAATCCTACCACCGCTCCATGCAGAAGTAGGCGGTCTCATTTGGGCTATGGAAAGTCTTTGTGATTGGGGCTTCCTTAGCGTCATCTTTGAAACTGATTGCGTGAACCTCCTAAAGATGTTTGAAGATCCGACGGATTGGCCGACTTTTACCCCATATTTGGATATCATTGCTTCTTTTAGAGTGAGATTTTCTTATTTCGTCTAACACATATTAATCGGATGCATAATGTAGTTGTTGACATCCTTGTTAAAAGGATTAGAGCAAAAAGTAGAGTATTTTCGCTTTTAAGCACATTTCTGTTAAATCTAGTTTTATTGGTAATGAAATAATAATGAAATTTTTTAGAACATCCAATTTTTTTTACGAGAAACCCCACTACAATAAAAAAAAGTAACCTTATATTAAATATTATAAGTTTATATAATTTTTTTTTGGAACTCATAGCAATCTAATCTAATTAATATAATTGAGAAGTCATGTGAGAGAAACTATCTCACCTCCTCCAATCAAAACAAGAGATTATGCTGACGTGTCAAGCAATTTCAATGACTACTCTGAAATCATTTTTTATGACTATTCCTCAAATTTTTTTAACTCTCTTCCTTTCTCTCGATAAAAATCTCTCTCTATTTCTCTCGACAAATCCTCGCCATCAACCAAGTCGGTTTCTTATTATTTTCAGTTCAATTCATCTAGATTTACATATGTTTTGATGTGAGTTTGTTCATAACCCTAATCCTTTTTTTCGTTTGATTCAGTTTACAATCCACTGATTCAAAACCTAACAGGGTTCGTCTATAAATTCCCATATCTATTTCCTTTTTATTTCATTGCTTTCCTCAGTTTATTGTGAGTTTGTTCATAACCCTAATTTCTTTTTTCGTTTGATTCAGTTTACAAGCTGATAAAAAAACTGATAAAAAAACCATTCCTTTGTCGGAAATAACCGCCAGAAAAATGGGGCACAGTAAGCACAGGCGATCTAGAGGAGGCAATTTGAATCCAGGACAAACAAGTAGGACTGATAACCTTGGAAGGTATAATAATCTTTCTTTTCCAGTCGAGGTTACTCTCTGGTCGACTAATTACGATTTCGTTGAAATTGCAGGGAAGATGAATCGCTTTCAAGGTACTAAAAGTTTTTCGATGGTGGATCATCGTTAGTATACATACCACTATACCAGTAATGTTTATATTTCCTCTTCCCAATTTCCCAACAAATCCAGAGGTGAATGGCCAAAGAAAGATTCAAGTGTCAAAAATAGGTACTCGATTACTTATTATTTGATAGATTGAAAAGAATTTCAGGTTCCTGATTTAAGTTTCTCACCTTCCCAATTTTACTTATTCTGGAATTATACAGTCGAGAAATTTTTAGTGAACACAGACAATGGAATATTCTCAGTAACTGTTGTGTCATATATGTTTTCCATAGTTTTTAATTTCTAATGTAATCAAATTCTAATTGTAACATGAATCTCTCTTTGCAGTTATAGTATGAGGAAGAGACAAAGAAGGGTAAAGGTGACACCTATCTTCGCATGCTCTTTGTTCCTTCTTAAGTTTTCAGGTTTTCTGAAGGTTTTGAGATTATACTGATTTTGAATTTTTCAATTTCTGTAACAGAAAAATTCTTTAGACCCCATCGTTGCAAGTGGATTCAAATCAAAGGCCATTCCATCTTTATACATCATCATTTCCACCAAGCACACATGTTTAATATATGCGCCTTCCCATCAAAAAGCAAACTATAGTAAGTACTGACCTTTTGTTTTGTAATTTTAGTTGCTATTTTGTTCTTTTAGTTACCAATCTTTTGTTTTGCTGTATAGATAGACTTATTAACAAATAAATCCGACAACATTCATGTCTTTTACTGATCAGAGAACAAAAAGACTATTGAAAAAGATTAAGAAGAGCAAATGGTTCTTTAATATCAGGATGGGACTCTCCAACGAATGATCCCAACTCAGGTAATGGATACAATCATGAGTTTTGGTGTGTGTACGAATGACTTCTTGCAAGATGTGATGTGTTAGACTGTGATTTTATTATCGTTAGATACCCTGTTACTGAGAAGTTACACGAAATCAGATAAGTACGATGAAATGAGTCAGAAGTTCAATGTCGAATACATTGCTGGAGTTATTAATTCATCTTTTGCTCTATTAGACATTTGGTGTTTATGTGATTCTGATATCATCTCGATTCATTTCCATTTTCAGGTGCTACAAAGAACTCAATCAAAGTGGCTCAGGTAAATGATGGTTATGCCTTATTCTCTTACTTCTTTTAAAGTTACTGCTTCTTTTGGTAAATGGAAGATATCTTTGATTACAACAGTGGATGCTTCAAATCCCTGGGGCAACCAGTTACATGGGATCCATTGGAAATGACAAATACGGAGAGGCAATGAAGAAGGATGCAACAGCAGCTGGTGTCAATGTGAGCTTGCTTTGTATTGGTGTTAACTTGGTTCTGCTTTTAAGTCCAAATCATCAGGAAATAGACTATTCATTTGTTGATGTTCTATATCCAGGTCCACTATTACGAAGATGAGTCAACAGCTACCGGAACTTACGGTGTCTGCGTTGTGGGTGGAGAAAGGTCGGTCTAGAATCAGTCTCTCTATGTCTTCTTATGATTATCAACTCAAAAGATTTTGTTCTGCTGAGTTGTATTGAGGCATGTTTCTCTTTTTGCAGGTCACTTATCGCGAATCTTTCTGCTGCAAATTGCTACAAGGTTGAACACCTAAAGAAGCCTGAGAACTGGGCTCTGGGTAATCAACTCATTTTCCGACCTTTTTTATAAGAGTTTGCACTATGAGATTGGATAGTTTCACATGTCCGTATTATCTAAGAAGCATGCATGCTTTCTTTGGCAGTTGAGAAGGCTGAGTTCTACTACATTGTTGGATTCTTCCTCACTGTGTCACCAGAATCCATTCAGTTGGTAGGTGAGCATGCCGCTGCAAACAACAAGGTAAACAAAGATCTCTCTCACCGATCAGTCTATCTTTGATATGAAAGATCCCTGATGATGCTTACATAACTGGCAGGTGTTCACGATGAACCTTTCTGCTCCATTCATTTGTGAATTCTTCAAAGGCATTCATGAGAAGTGCCTGCCGTAAGCCTACCCTAATTATATCTTATAGTTTCCTAAAGCAGTAATCCTTGGCGATATACTGATAAACATGCGATTCTAATATCTTGCTCGGACCAGGTACATGGACTATGTTTTTGGCAATGAGACCGAGGCAAGAACCTTCTCCAAGGTTCATGGCTGGGAGGTAACTACCATAGTTTCACCCTGGTTTTTTTTTAGTTTCACAACAAAGACAGTTTTATTATTAATCTGTTTGGTTATATTTTATACAGACCGATGATGTTGAGCAATAGCCATCAAGATCTCCCAGTTGCCTAAAGCCACCGGAACATACAAGAGGACTACTGTGATTACACAAGGCTCAGATCCCGTGGTTGTCACAGAGGATGGAAAGGTGAAGAAATACCCAGTCATCCATTTGCCCAATGTATGATTTCTACATTGCACAGAGACTGCTGAAAATTCTGCGATCTATGAGTCTGAAGTACAATTGGTCAATAACTTTATAAGAGCAACATATATTTTATCATAGTAATAACTAATAACACACGTCAGTTTTAGAGACTTTGTGGTTGTATATTGTCTTAAACTTTAGTAAAAACACAGTAAATGTATGATATGCAATTGAGCCTAAGCCATAGTCTGAGCCAGAGAAATGGAGATTGATGCCGAGATAAAGAAAAATGAACAAATAGGTGAGACATAGGATAAAGAGAGAGGTTAAGAGAAATGAAGGCAATGCTAAATGGAAGAACACGTTACTCTCACCAAAGATGAGTGACAAGCAGAGGCTACCAACATGGATGAAGATGCAGATGGAAAGAAAGAGCAAACTGCTGATGGTGTTTCTGGAGGTGGTACAACGGAAGATACTGTAATGAAGGAAAACAATGCCAAAGATGATGAAAGAAAGAGACTGAAGATGCAAATATTACTGAAGCAGATCACAAGAAAGCTGGGAAAGAATCAGAAAAAATATTTGTTCAAGAGCTATGGATGTGATATCTCTGTCTCCTTTGTACTAAGATCTCAGAACTCTGTTGTGAAACAACGCTTTGACACATGCTAACCCAAGATTCGTAGGCAGAGGAAGAGCCAATGTTGTCAAAGTTCTTCCTCGAATCAGGAGACATGCTTTGAGAATTGTTGTGTATCCTCCGGAGGAAGAGGAAGTTGATGAAACCTACGCTAAATATTGGAGATGACAAAAGCGTTTGCGAGGATTATGGAGTAGATAATCTTTTAGGATAAAGAGAACAGAGTATAAAAGTTTCTATAAGAGAATCCAAAGGACTCAATGAAACTGCATGCTAAGAAGAACAAAGCAAAAGCAGAGGCGTTTGCAGAGAGAAGGAAGAAAGAACTACAAATGTAAGTTCCTAGAAGACGAAGGTAATATAAAGATGAATCAGCAGAGTCATGACTCTTTGAAATATGTATAATATAGTTTTTTAATTTCTTTAAAAGATAATATAATATTGTTTGGTTATTTTACTTTCCCAAATGTGAAAATAGCTTTAAACGAGTTATGAGTTATAATTATCTAGCAAAAATATGTAACTTTTAAAGAAAAAATATCAAAAACATATATAAATAAAATAGTTATGAGTCACGACAAAAAAAAAAAATTAAATTACTAGAAAAAATATAATATACAAATGAAATAATTAGAAAAAAAATTCAAAATGAGCTATACAAGTTATTTTATATATGTAGTTTTGTATAACTGAAACTTGATCTACCTATATAAGTGTACATTAATTAATTACTAAATCACACAACAAATAATTATACATTTACAAAAAGAAAAGATAAAATTAATAAGATTCTTTATAGAATATAATAAAATTTAATAGTTATTTTAGTTATAGTAAAAAGTAATATCAAGTACGAATTAACCACACAAAGTTAAAATATATAACTTTAATATAAAGGAGAAAAACAAAAATCGATACAAAAATAGTAAAGAGATTTTTTTGATGAAAAATATGAAATGATCAATATTATATTACTAAAGAAAATACAAATAATATAGTTTAAAATAAAAAAAATAAAAAACTGTAAACAAAATATATTATTAAGAAATATAAAACAGACAACAAAAACCAACATTTCTTTAACATAAATTGAAGAGAAATATCAAGATGAATGTACGAAAAATATATAATATATGTAATTTTTATATGAAGAAAAATCAAAATAGATACAAATAAAATAATTAAAGTTTCACGAAAATATAAAAAATATTATATATAAAAAACACATGAATAGTCTAAAATAAATAATTATAAAACTCATAATAAATGTGCGGGATTGGGTGTGTTTCAATATAAAGCATTTTCAATACGTATTCATTCTCAAAATGTTACTCTGTAACACATTTGTCATTAAAACTATATGATATATTATGGAATTATTTTTTAAACTAAATAAAATTATTGAATGTTGATGAAATTTTGATGCCTGTGCAACGCACAGGCCAGAATACTAAAGTAACATTTTGAACTAAGGAATCATAACATGTTGTTCACTGTTCGCATTCTAATTACCCAAGATAATATATGTTACTTAAACAGATTCTAAAAGAGTTGTATATTTGAGCACATAAACAATGAACATATGAACAACTGAAATATTAATAAAGCAGTAAATCTTTTGGTATCACTGAAGAAATAATATTTGTTGTATGCAAGGAGTTTGAAAGATACTACTAATTATCAGGTAGTTTGATCAACCGTGAAAAAACGTTTCAAGGTCTTAATACTATTTGTTCTTTACATCATTCGAGCTAAGACATCAATTTAAGTTCTTAAGAAACGTAAACATTTTCGAATATAAAGCGGTATATTTATGAATGGTTTAGACACTCTGAATTTTAGTGTGATTAGAAATATGTGTACATTTTAAAATATAAATTATTATGCAGGAAAAATCCACATTCGGATTAAAAAGATGGATTACCTCTGTTTTGGATGAGGTGCTTCACCAATGCATATATTCTCAACTTCTGTCGTAAACTCTTCAAACATTTCCACTTACTATAATTTTGGGCAAGAACATTTCTTCCTCTATTTATCTTAATTATATATTCGGTCTTAGGTTTTAATACTATTTGTTCCTTAGAACTATCTTCCTATGAACGAACGTTTTTTAACGGTATTAGCTTTTTCCATTGAATGCGAGGTTAATTATTTTAGATACATATTTTTTGTTTATGTGTTTCATTAATGATTATGCCAAAATACGATTCCCTAAAACGTTATTATTGTAAACTTTAAAATCAAATATTTCATGGGATTGTTGTTTCAGTTATTCATACTATAAAATGTTATTTGAAATAAATGAAACCAAAATCAATGCCCGTGCAACATAATACTAGTTTTTTATAATATAACTAGGAGAGAACCCGCGCAAATGCGCGGATTTTTCTGAAATTTATAATTATTTAATATATTTTGATATTTATTTTAAGTCTTAATATTATATGTTTAAAATTTACAGATTGTATTTTTTTCTTTTTTTATGAATATAATGAATTTTAAGAAAGAGAATATGTGCAAACAACGATTATTAATTTATTTTTTATAAATAAATTTTTTATAATTATCAAATTTCAATGAGTTTTTTATAATTTTCTTCAACTTTTTTTTATCATCCTTAGCATTTTTTCATAAACTATTTTAAATATATATATATATATACTTGTTATTTATATATTTTCATTCATCAAACTTTTAAATTTTAGTTTTCATTCAAAATATTTTAATATTTTTAGTTATCATTTTAAATCTTATTAATTTTATATATATTTCATTGATTTTATTTTCTTTCACATGTTCTTATATTTCATATAATTTTATTTTTTTATTATCATATCTCGTTTTGTAACATTTTATTTCTATTCTTAATAATAATCTTTCTATATTTTAATATTTTTAGTTATCATTTTAGATTTATTTAATATATATATTCAATTGATTTTATTTTATTTGTTATGTTCTTATATTTTGTATAATCTTTTTATTATTATTGTATCTTATTTTTACAATAATTTTCTATTCTTAATATTCTATTATTTATAATTTTTTATGGTTTTTGGTTTCTAATTTTTAATTATTGTAAACTTTTTAATAATTCTATTTTTACTGTTTAGTCTTAATTTGATATTTTATTTTTATAGAGATTTTTTTACATCAAAATATGAAAGATGTATTTAAAATTTATAACATATAATATTTATAAGATTATAAATTAAATTCAAATTTACAATTTATGTTTTAATAATTTTAACTAATTATATTTGTATTAAATATTGTTACATTAAATAGTATAATTTTTTGAGTTAAATGATTATGTGGAAATTTTTGACTAAAATTAACCAATGAATGGGGGGCTGATGTGGCAGCGTGAGAGAGCCCCCCTTCTCCTATTATATATAGGATACTATTATTTTTAGTGTAGTGGGGTTTCTTATCTATTAGTCATCTGCTCAAGTTTTTCTTCACTTTCACAGTTTCAGTGTTTGTCAATTTCTTTAAAAAAAATACTAATGGAGATCTTCGTTTCCGTGACCACTGTCATTGTTGGCCATGTCATTTCCCACGTTTCTCTTCCCACGTTTTATCTTCAAGCTGTCTCTCCTCCATTGATTCTCTATGTAAGTACTCAAAACCCATTAAGAAAAGTTTGTTCCTTTCTCAAATCTTCAATGATTATATTCTTATATTGAACAAGCCTCTTCTTTTTCCCTTTCTTGTCATTTTCTTTTGTCTTGCTTGTTCCTCATGTCCTCGACTATCCCTTTTAAGCCATTATTAATCTGAGCTTATAACTTTTCAACGCCTCACGAATCTTTCTTTTGTTGTATCTAATAAAGGATGATTTAGTTTTGGGGTTTGGCATCATCTCTGCCTCTAATTCATCTTCAGTTCCATCTCTCACTATTCAAACTGAAAGTTACTTCCTTTCCTTCTCTGCCTGTGAAAACTGGTTTAGTTTCAGCTATGAATAGTGTTCTATTGAGCTTCATTGTTCTTGGTTTACTTTCAGAGGGGGCTTCTAGTTCTAGGCCTCCTGTTATTAAAGTGGGTGCAATATTCGGTTTAAACACCATGCACGGCCAAACTGCAAATATTGCTTTCAAAGCTGCTGAGCAAGATGTTAATTCTGATCCTAGCTTCCTCGGTGGATCCAAATTGCGTATTATGATCAATGATGCTAAACGCAGCGGCTTCCTCAGCATTATGGGAGGTTGAATAATAATAATAAAAAAGCTCAAATCTTGTTTTCTTGATTGCTTTTGGAAAACTTATCCTTTTTGTTGTTGTTGCAGCATTGCAGTTTATGGAGACTGATGTAGTGGCTATTATTGGTCCACAGACATCAATCATGGCTCATGTATTGTCTCATCTTGCCAATGAGCTTACTGTTCCGATGTTGTCATTCACGGCTCTTGACCCTACCCTCTCCCCACTCCAGTTCCCTTTCTTTGTCCAAACAGCACCTAGCGATCTGTTTCTGATGCGCGCCATTGCAGAGATGATCACATACTATGGCTGGTCAGATGTAGTGGCCTTATATAACGATGATGATAACAGCAGAAATGGCGTTACAGCGTTAGGTGATGAGCTTGAAGTGAGACGTTGCAGGATTTCCTACAAGGCGGTGCTCCCGCTAGATGTTGTGATTTCTAGTCCAGTTGAGATCATAGAGGAGTTGACTAAGATCCGGAGAATGGAATCTCGGATAATCGTTGTGAACACTTTCCCTAATACAGGGAAAATGATCTTTGAGGAAGCAAAGAGATTAGGGATGATGGAGAAAGGCTATGTTTGGATAGCTACAACTTGGTTATCTTCTCTACTAGACTCAGATTTGCCTTTGGATCTTAAATCTCTCAATGGAGTTCTAACACTGCGTCTTCACACTCCCGATTCAAGAAAGAAAAGGGACTTTGCGGCAAGGTGGAAGAACAATAATAAGACTATTGGGTTGAATGTCTACGGTCTGTATGCTTATGATACTGTCTGGATCATTGCTCGAGCTGTTAAGTCATTTCTGGAAGCTGGAGGTAATCTTTCCTTCTCTCACGATGCAAAGTTAAGCAGCTTGAAAGACGAGGCATTGAATCTAAGTGCGTTGAGCAGATTTGATCAAGGATCACAACTTCTTGATTACATTATGCGTACAAAGATGTCTGGTCTAACAGGTCCGATTCAGTTTCATCAAGACAGATCAATGGTACATCCTTCATATGATATTATCAATGTGGTTGATGACGGGTTTCGCCAAATAGGTTACTGGTCTAACCATTCTGGTCTTTCTATTGTGCCTCCTGAGTCATTTTATAGCAAACCTTCTAACCGTTCTAGCTCAAACCAACATCTGAAATCTGTCACTTGGCCTGGTGGGACTATGGTAACGCCTCGTGGATGGGTATTTCCTAACAACGGGAGGCGGTTGAGAATCGGTGTTCCTGATAGAGCAAGCTTCAAAGACTTTGTCTCAAGAGTCAATGGAAGCAGCAACAAAGTTCAGGGTTATTGCATTGATGTGTTTGAAGCTGCGGTGAAGCTGCTTTCTTATCCGGTTCCTCACGAATTCATATTTTTCGGAGATGGTCTCCAGAATCCAAACTACAATGAGCTGGTACACAAGGTCACCAATGGGGTTGAGTTTGATGCTGTTGTAGGAGATGTAGCCATTGTGACAAACCGAACAAGAATTGTGGATTTCACTCAGCCATACATTGAGTCTGGCCTTGTTGTGGTTGCTCCTGTCACAACACCAAATGAAAATCCTTGGGCTTTCTTACGCCCTTTTACTCCTCCTATGTGGGCTGTAACAGCTGCTTTTTTCGTCGTGGTAGGAGCTGTAATATGGATTCTTGAACACCGAACAAACGATGAGTTCCGGGGTACCCCAAGGAGACAAATCATTACCATTCTCTGGTTAGTACACAAGCGTCTTCTTATTTGTCTGCATAAATTGAATAAGCTCTAAATATTTTGATTACAATGCAGGTTCACCTTCTCGACGATGTTTTTCTCTCATAGTAAGTCTCTTCAAGCTACTTACTGCAATTGATGTTTGAAGTTTCTCTAACATCTTTATGAATCAAACTATCAGGAGAGAATACTGTAAGCACGCTTGGTCGTATGGTGTTGCTCATATGGCTTTTTGTAGTTCTGATCATTACATCTAGCTACACTGCGAGTCTCACATCGATGCTTACAGTGCAACAGCTCAATTCACCTATAAAAGGAGTAGATACACTCATCAGTAGCACTGGTCGTATTGGCTTCCAGGTCGGTTCTTTTGCTGAAAGCTACATGACTGATGAGCTCAACATCGCCAGATCAAGACTTGTGCCTCTCGGCTCTCCTCAGGAATACGCTACTGCGCTTCAAAACGGCACTGTTGCTGCAATTGTCGATGAACGTCCTTATATTGATCTCTTCCTCTCGGGTTACTGTAAGTTTGCCATCAGAGGCCAAGAATTCACCAGATGCGGTTGGGGATTTGTGAGTCATCATCTTCTGAATCTCTTCTCTCTCTCTTTACCGAGCACTTAATCTGGATCTAATTATGCATTTTGTGTTTTTTAAAAAGGCATTTCCAAGAGACTCTCCTTTAGCTGTTGACATGTCTACGGCGATTCTTGGTCTGTCTGAAACTGGCGAGCTTCAAAAGATCCATGACAGATGGCTGTCGAAATCTAACTGTAGTAGCCCGCATGGGTCTCAGTCAGGTGACTCAGAACAGCTCAACGTGCATAGCTTCTGGGGAATGTTCCTTGTGTGTGGGGTCGCTTGTCTTGTTGCTCTCTTTATCCACTTCTTCAAGATAGTCCGCAACTTCTGCAAACACAAGCCAGAAGAAGAGAAACCAGTACGTTCACGTCTGAAAAAGCTGCAATCTTTTCTAGCATATGTTGATGAAAAAGAAGAAGCATCCAAAAGAAGGTTTAAGCGCAAAAGAAGCAATCCTTGTATGAATGCATCTAGACCAATATGAAGGTGTTCATAAGATTTTGTATTAGATGCAGATATGGATAAAGATTATACATTTACCAATCATATAAACTAAAGCATAAACATAACTTCACAACTGTACTCTTTCCATCATCTTAAGACTACTGAGGCCGGGTTCATTTGGAGAAAGAGATTATACAGTTTACCCAATCATCCAACCGGAGACTAACAAAACTAGACAAGCTTTTCGGTCCGGTTAAGTTCGGTTTTAGAGATTTTCTGGTTAAGTCGTTATTTCAGTGTCGAGATCTGACTGAATCTGATCTCACTCTACGCTCTGCAAAGCAATTAGCTTTACTGGTACAAAAACATTAGGTTAGGTGGTCACGTTTCGTCATCCCTCTATATTAAATTTGTTTTTGTTCATCTCTGCTTAGTTTGATCTCATTTACTTGTTTCATCAATGGCGACTCTTTGCTTCCAATCTCCATCCAAACCCATTTCCTCTTTCCAGTCAAAATCGAAACCATCGCCGCCGTTTTTCGCCAAAGTCGCCGTCTTTCGATGCAGAGCTTCCGTACAAACCCTCGTCGCCGTCGAGCCGGAGCCGGTTTTCACTTCCGTCAAGACCTTCGCGCCGGCGACCGTCGCTAATTTGGGGCCAGGGTTCGATTTCTTAGGTTGCGCCGTCGATGGTCTCGGCGACCACGTAACTCTCCGCGTGGATCCCTCTGTTCGTGCCGGCGAAATCTTAATCTCGGAGATCACCGGTACCACGACCAAACTCAGCACAAATCCTCTCCGGAACTGCGCTGGAATTGCGGCGATAGCGACGATGAAGATGCTAGGGATCAGATCGGTTGGTTTGTCCTTAGATTTGCACAAAGGCCTTCCTTTAGGGAGCGGTCTAGGTTCAAGCGCAGCTAGCGCCGCTGCAGCCGCCGTGGCAGTTAACGAGATCTTCGGCCGGAAATTAGGGAGGGAAGAATTGGTTTTAGCCGGTTTGGAATCGGAAGCTAAAGTTTCCGGTTATCACGCCGATAACATCGCACCGGCGATTATGGGCGGTTTCGTTCTGATTCGAAACTACGAACCGCTTGATCTGAAACCATTGAGATTCCCTGCGGATAAAGAGCTTTTCTTTGTTCTAGTGAGCCCTGACTTCGAAGCTCCAACCAAGAAGATGAGAGCTGCATTGCCTACAGAGATTCCGATGGTTCACCATGTTTGGAACAGTAGCCAAGCGGCTGCTTTAGTCGCAGCGGTGCTAGAAGGAGACGCGGTGATGCTCGGGAAGGCTTTATCGTCTGATAAAGTTGTTGAGCCGACTAGAGCTCCATTGATTCCGGGAATGGAAGCTGTGAAAAAGGCGGCTTTGGAAGCTGGAGCTTTTGGATGTACAATTAGTGGAGCTGGACCAACGGCGGTTGCGGTGATTGATGCAGCTGCGAAAGGAGAAGAGATCGGAGAGAAGATGATGGAAGCTTTTCTGAAAGTTGGAAACTTGAAATCTGTTGCTTCTGTGAAGAAGCTTGATAAAATTGGTGCTAGGCTTGTCAGTAGCATATCCAGGTGATGTTTTGGTATTTTCTTGGGATTGGAAAAGACCTTCCTCTGTAAGTTACAGATGATAATAAAAGATTCCAATTTTCAAAATTTTAGCCACTCGACAGTGTTGTATGAGCTTTTGTTCAGTCTCTTTTGACATACCTTTGGTTTCTGATCAGAGAGGGCAGGATAGAATTATAGAAAGTTCAACGGTTGTCGGGAATGTGACGTCAAATAAAACGGCTGTGTATTTGGAATGAAATGATTTATGAGTTAAGTTAAGTTTTGGTCATCCCTCGGCATTTTTTTATCTAAGGATGGATGTAACATTTCCGATCTCACCTAGGTCGCAGGAAGTCACAGCATTGTAACGTGAACAGTAAGTGACATTGTCACAATCTCAGAGGCCTTATAGGTAGAAGACGTGAAGCAAGTCAACAAACAGTCGGAGAGAGAATCAGGGAAGCTAGTATATTGAACTAAGATGAAGAGCCTTAACCAAAAGGCCCATAGAAAGCCCAATTCAACAAGAGGACTCGTTAAAATCCCGGTAACGGTAAGCAACGAATCTACCCGCCGGCTTGAAACCTAAATTGAAACTCACATTCATTTCCCAAAAAGACTCGATTTTTCCGTTAACCCGTTCCCGGTAAGCTTGGAACTTTCTTTTCTATGTTGGGGAAAAAGTAAAAGAGAGCCTTCTGTTTCCTTCTTGGCCTTGTCTTTCCCGCGAGACGTGGACAAAGAATCACCATCACTCATGAAAACCCTCCACGTATAGCTTTCTTGTGACCCTTCATTTCTGGGTTTTGGGTTTCCGGGAAAACGTCAAAGAACAACTTTTTTGATCTGAGGGATCACGATTAGGGTTTATCGGGATTCGAAACGATTTTTGTAGAAGATGACAAGTGTCAAGAGGAAACTAGACGATGAACTGTCGTCTCCGTGGTTTTATACCGTTTGCACCATGGGAGGAATGCTCAGTGCCGGAACAACACATCTGGCTATAACTCCTCTTGATGTCCTCAAAGTCAATATGCAGGTTTGGTTTTCTTTATTTGTGGAAATGGGTCTTAAGCTATTTTCATTTTACTGCCAAAAATCTCTACCCTTGTTGGTTTCTTCTAGTTATCTGTCTAGTGTGCTCTTAGGTATACATAATGATGGAATAAATTGCGAATTTTTGGATGTTTTCTCTGTGCTCAAATTGGATCATCATGATTGATCAGTCACTCTCTTGTAGGTGAATCCTGTGAAGTACAATAGCATTCCATCCGGTTTCTCCACTCTCTTAAGAGAACATGGTCATTCCTATCTCTGGAGAGGTTGGTCAGGGAAGCTGTTAGGCTATGGTGTTCAAGGTGGATGCAGATTCGGACTCTATGAGTACTTCAAGACACTCTACAGCAATGTGTTGCCTAACAATAACAGAACTTCTATATATTTTCTAAGTAGTGCTTCTGCTCAGATATTCGCCGATATGGCCTTATGTCCTTTTGAAGCTATCAAAGTTAGAGTACAGACGCAGCCCAGGTTTGCAAAAGGGTTGCTTGACGGATTTCCAAGAGTATATAGAAATGAAGGTCTTGCTGGGTAAGCCCTTTTTCTCATAATCATTCTGGTTGGCTGTCATTTATCATTCGGTTTTGAGTATTTGATTATCTCTCCAAATGCAGCTTCCACAGGGGACTTTTTCCGCTCTGGTGTCGCAATCTCCCATGTAATATTACTACTTCGTGCAATGCACATTAGCTTCGAGGATATGAAACAAATACTTTGCTATAAATAATGCACATTAGCCTTTTAGTAAACTTGGTTGTGTTCTGTACCAAAACCATTAATTATGTTTCCTATGTGGTTTCAGTTTCTATGGTGATGTTCTCAACGTTTGAGCAGTCAGTTGAGTTTATATATCAAAAGATCATCCAGAAAAGGAAGCAAGATTGCTCTAAAGCTCAACAACTCGGTGTCACATGTCTTGCTGGCTACACTGCTGGAGCAGTAGGTACACTTATCTCTAACCCTGCAGATGTGGTTGTTTCGTCTCTCTACAACAACAAAGCCAAGAATGTGCTGCAGGTAGACTCTTAACCATCTTACAACTTGAAAAGTATTCTTGATTAATGGTTATATTGCTTGAGCTTCAGGCTGTGAGGAACATTGGATTTGTTGGTCTATTCACCAGAAGTCTTCCTGTTCGAATCACGATTGTTGGACCTGTCATAACCTTGCAGTGGTTCTTTTACGATGCAATCAAAGTCTTAAGTGGATTGTAAGTAGACATCTCTCCAATTTTCCACATAAGAATCTCTAATCTTTCTGATCGGATTCTCATCTAACGAGTGATTATACAACTGTGGAAACTATAGCCCTACAAGTGGAGGAGCGGAGAAACCGGTGGATACAACTGACTTATCGGTGTGAAGCTTAGAAGAGTAGATTTATCTCTTTCAACAAAAAACTCGAAACATGTTATGTTAGTTTCTATTGCAAGTAGATACTGAGCGTTCTGTAGCGGTTCGAATAAGCGTTTTGATCCACCGCAAATGCATTTGTTCAACCGCTAGATTTGGATTGTAAGTAAAGGGCTAATGAATGATACTTTTGATGTATAAAATATATAAGTGGTTGAGGTAAAACATTAGAAAAGGAAAGTGTATGGGTTATCTTTGATATGCTACGGACCATCTTGTCCGAACAGAAGACAAGACTGAGAGCAGAGAGACTATTCCTCTTTTTGATTGCTCAGAAGAGCGAAAACTTGTGAAAAAAATTCACAACTGCATGAAACATTGTGATGCTTCAGATCTCCGATCATATTCTAAATTTTGTGTCAAATTACATTTTTAAATAAAATTGTTCCAATCCTATATTTTTTTTTTCAGTTGTAAAATAGTATAATGCTATTTTTTTTTTTCAAATATAGAATCATCTGATTTTCAATTGCAAAATGCAAATGATTTTTTTTTTTAATTTATGTAGTCTTTCAAAAAATTTTATTTTATTTTTAGATATAAATAATTATTTTGATGATTATTTCTTTTTAATAATAATTACAAATAGTATAAAACACTCAAGTCTGTAAAAAAAAAAAAATACAAACAACATTTATTTAATAGAGATAATATTGAAAACATAATAAAAAACCATAATAAATTTAAAAATATCAATGATTAAGCATTTAATGAGTACTCTAGTAAATCACTTCAAGAACCATGTAAATCACCATAATATTATACGAATAAATTATATTGAGGCGGATCTTGTTTGTATTGTTGTTGTTTGGTCTTTCTGTATTTGTTTACTCTGAATATATACGTTAATATTCGGTTCCAAAACTTTCTTGCTCGATTTAAAAAAAAATCAGAGATAAAAACGCTTATTTCTCACTTCAAAATGAATTAGTTGATCATTTAAGAGAAAAGTATTCAAATGAGGATGATCAAATTAAAATCTACTTTGTTTTACTATTTTATGCAGTGTAATTTAAAAAAAAATTATAATAGTTAAATTTAAATAATATAACAATTTATGAAATTTTTTAAAAAGTTAACTGAGTGGATTAATATGTAAAATTTGACAAAAATGTGGATATTTTACAATTAATAATAAAATAAGAAAATAAGAATATACTTAAAATATTTTATTTGAAATATATAAAATAATAAATTGGAGAGAAATCCAATTATATTTTGAAATTGTTCTATTTTAGGATGAAAAAATGCAATAATATATTGAAGATGCTCTAACACAAGGACATATTCTTGGGATGTGTGACAACTTGTCAAAGACTCACTTTCACACATCTGGGGACATATATGTCGTGCTCCAGATGCAGTGCACCACAAGAAACTTCTTTTTGAATGTCCCTTTGATCTTCAAGTATGGGTTTTAGCGGATTTTATGTTCTTTCTGGGTTGTTTCCCGAGTACATTCATATAGATGTGAGATTCATCATTTAGATGTGAAAACAACATTCCTACATGGAGAACTAAAGGAGGATGTTTATGTTGAGCAACCCAAGGGGTTTTAAGAGAAGGGTCGAGAACGTAAAATATATAAGCTTTCTAAGGCTTTATACGGCCTAAGACAAGCTCCACGAGCTTAAAACACAAAACTGGATCGGATTCTAAAGGACATGAAATTCAAGAGTGCTAAAAAAAACCTTTGTGTATTGCAAAGAAGGAGGTACCCTTCTTATTGTTGCTTTTTATGTGGATGACTTGTTTGTAACATGCAATACTCTCAAAGTCATAAGCGAGTTTAAGGCTGAAATGTCAACTAAATTTGAGATATCAGATCTTGGTAAACTCACTTACTATCTCGGTATTGAGGTATACTAAGGAAAGGATGGAATCGAGATCAAACAAGAAAGCTATGCTCGTAGAATCTTAAGAGAAGTTGGTTTGGAGAATTGCAATCCAACGCAAATACCGATGAAGTTTGGACTGAAAGTGTCAAAGAAACTAGAGGAAGAAGATATAAATACCACGATGTATAGGAGAAACACCGGTTTCTTGGGGTATCTATTGTATACACGTCCAAACTTGATAGTAGTCACAATATTGACCAAGATAATCAGAGGAGCACAACAAGTCATATGTTCTATCTTGGGTCTTCTTTGAATACTTGGTATTCACAAAAGCAAACATAGTTGCTCTCTCATATTATGAGGCCGATTTTATGGTAGCAACAAAAGCATCAAGACAAGTCATGTGGCTTCAAGATCTCTTAAGTGAAATCATGGGCTGGAAGACTGAAAAAGTTCTCATAAGAATCAACAGCAGGTCCACAATTGAACTTACCAAGAATCCTATTTTTCATGGTAAAAGCAAACATATTCATAAGCATTATCATTGTATACGAGAGTGCATTGAGAGGAAGTTTGTCGACATGGAAGCACTTTCCGGAGTTGAACATAAGGTTGATATCTTAACCAAAGCATTAATAAGAATCAAGTTCAAAGAAATGAAGAGCTTAATCGGAGTTCAAGAAATCAAGTATCTCGTAATTCAAGTTGAAATTAAGGGGGAGAAAGTTGGATAATTTCAAAACTTGAGAAAGAAGTTATTTCTTAGTTAAAATGATATTTACAAGAGATAGGGTTTAAGAAAATTTCATTTTTATCTAATTAGGTTTATGCCCTGTTAAAAAATGCGGGCTGACTCCGCGACCGCATAATCGCCGGAAAGGTGTTCGACGGTCCGGAACTGCCGCGATTTCGTGGTAATCAGTGAAAAAATTAGAAACTTTGAGAAATTCTAGACATTGGTCGTTTTTTTTAACAATCTAATAATTATTTTTAGATTTATCAATTTCGGTTACAAAACAAACCAAATCAGAAGAAAAAGTGAAAAATCTTATGGTTGCATGTGCTATTTCAAAATTAGGGTTGCATACTGTTGAGGAAGAATCTGAAAAATCAAATAAAATTGTCCACAAAGTTCAAACTCAGGTCCATAAGTCCTCATTTCTCAACAAACCACTAGGCTAACCGTGCTTTTTCTGTATATCTTCAACAAAACTATATATATATATATATATATATATATCAACTGTTAAAGTCAAAAACCTCCTCGACGAAGACAATAACCGAAAGATAAGATTGAATATTCGAATACGAACGAATGTTCATCGAACATCTAATGTTTCGTGTAAATGGAAAAATCGTACGAAACATCGACGATTTATCGGAAGAATGATGTCGGAAAACAGAAGAAACCACGATCGGACAAACACACTTTCCAACAAGAATTACGGATCGACTAAACATCCGAACATGGCAAAGTACGAGCTGAACCAGCTCGGAAAACCGGGCTGAACCAGCTCGGAAATCCGGGCTGAACCAGCTCGGAATTCTGAGCTTAACCAGCTCAGAAATCCGAGTTGAACCATCTCGGAAATACGAGATGAACCATCTCGGAAATACGAGACAAACCATCTCGGATTTCCGAGATAAACCATCTCGGAAATACTTTTATCTCGGAAATCCGAGACGAACCATCTCGGATTTCCGAGATGAACTTGCTCGGATTTCCGAGATGGTTTATCTCGGAAATCCGAGACGAACCATCTCGGATTTCCGAGATGAACCATCTCGGAAATACGAGACGAACCATCTCGGATTTCTGAGATAAACCATCTCGGAAATACGAGACGAACCATCTCGGATTTCTGAGATAAACCATCTCAGAATTCCGCGATGAACCATCTCGGAAATACGAGACGAACCATCTCGGATTTCCGAGATAAACCATCTCGGAAATACGAGACGAACCATCTCGGATTTTCGAGATGAACCATCTCGGAAATACGAGACGAACAATCTCGGATTTCCGAGATAAACCATCTCGGAAATACGAGACGAACCATCTCGGATTTCCGAGATGAACTTGCTCGGAATTCCAAGATGAACCATCTCGGAAATATGAGACGAACCATCTCGGATTTCTGAGATAAACCATCTCGGAAATACGAGATGAACCATCTCGGATTTCCGAGATGAACCATCTTGGATTTCCGAGATGAACCCACCCGGATTTCCGAGATGAACCCACCCGGATTTCCGAGATGAACAATCTCGGACTTCCGAGATGAACCATCTCGGATTTCCGAGATGAACCATCTCGGATTTTCGAGATGAACCCACTCGAAATTCCGAGATGAACCATCTCGGATTTCCGAGATGAACCTGCTCGGAATTCCGAGATGAACCGGGTTTGATTTTCCGAGGTGGATTATCCGAATGGATGACTAAACATTCGCCGATGCATATAACTTGTCGAAATATTTTCCTTCGGAAAGCCCGAACTCTCTCGGACCAATGATGTGGGCTAATGGACCCAAATCAAGGAAAATAGGAACTCAAGCCTAAGCATACGAAAAACTTTAACGGACTCAGAACATCCCAAATCTCAGCCCATCCGGAAGACGAGTTAGGCCTCGGAAAGATGAAAGAAGACAGAGAGGAAGAGATAACGATGAGACGGAAAGGAAATCGAAAGGAGAAATGTAAAATCTTAACAGAAAAAGGAAAGAGATAACAACAGGAAGATTTCCGTAAATCTGACGGAAATATTCTCGAAGACCGACTTCCCACAGCTATAAAAGAAGATGGCGGCCATACGATTAAGGCAGAGCGAAAAACACTAAGACTTAGACTTAAGAACTTAGCAGTTTATCTTAGCCGATTTCTGAGTTTCTTTTGTATTCTTTTCCGATTCCTTTACTTTCTTTTACGATCTTTGTGTTGGGAATGTCCTGAAATCTACTGTACTAACTCTAGAAAGTATGATAAGTGTCGAGATCAGACATAAGTCATAAATACTGGGTGATCATGATGACTTGCTAGAGCCCACTCTTGATCTATAAGTTTAGGACTTATTACCAGTATTGTATGATCCCATAGGGTCACACACCATAGCTAAAGGGAAAGTTAAATGGAATTAATACGGTAAGATGCAAGGCATTTACTGTATTTGTACAGAGAATTGGGCCAGACAAAATACAGTTATTTTGTCTGATTTGGGTCTTGGGCCCAAAAGCCTAATGAGCCATTAGTTTAATTACTTGGGCCCATATAAGGAAGAGGATGCGCCAGAAAACCCTAAGGCTTCAGTTGTCTGCGATTTTTGCCTCTCTTTTCTTCTCTCTCTCTGTTGATTCCTGACTTGGTCTAGCAGCCTGATCCGTAGCTGTAAGCGTGTGGATATTCCTTGGAGGAGTTGGTAATCATCAGCTCTTGCAGATCTCGATATACCTTTGATCAATCCGCTGCAATCACAAGGTAATGAATCTGATCTGTTTATGATTCAACTGCAAATCACCTAGATCCTAGATGATTATGTGCTAGGATGTAACCTGACAATTACACCATGAACTCACATAATCATTCAGTGGTATCAGAGCCTAGGTCGTTAGGTTTTTGCTGTTTGGATTGTTGATTGTTATTGAGGATTTTGTCTTTTAGTGAGAATCACACAATCGCTTTGACTTTGTTTTATTAATTATGACGACGATTGATAATTTGTTTTAGTCTGAATCGATTGTTGATTAAGCATAAAAGACGAAAAACATAAAAGGTCAAAATCGCTTGTTGAACTTTTAATAATCGATAAGAAATCGTTTTGTTAGGGTTTGATAGATGACAAAATCGTTTTGTCTTCTTGTGTTTGCTTGAAACGATAATGGGGAAATGTTGACTGTTAGTGATTGTTAAGTAAATTAATTTACGAGCGATGATGTCATGGATCGCTTGTTGCTTAAATTAATTTACGAGCGATGACTTGTTGACCTTGTTGATCGTGACTTCACTTAATAATCACAAGGTTTATTAATGTTGAAATTCGGCTTTTGTCTTTAGTGAATACCCCTCGCGTGTTTTGCTTGGTAACAAAGTCAGTTTGTTAAATCAAAATCGCTTAATGACTTTATGGGTATGAATCACTTGGTATTAATTGATTGTTGAATTGGAAAAGTCAAGATTGCGTTTGTCTTTAGTGATTGTACAAATCGATGTTAACCTTGTTGTATAGTTATAATCGCATGTTGACTGTATGAATCGTGTGTATGAATCGCTTGTTGACTTAAGGTTAACAATCATTCAAAGCTGTAATTAATTATTTAATTAATGTATGGTCTAAGCCGTTAACCCAAATCGCGGTTTGCTGGAAATTATTTAATGCAATTGGTATTATTTAGTTTCTGGTTAAACCGGATTTAAATTCAAAATATTGAATTTTAACCTAAACCGAAGGCTGGTCTAAGTTTGATTTGGTTGGACCAAATACTTTAGAGCTGGTCTGGTTTAGTAAATAACCAGTTGGATTTAATAGTTAATTTGGTCTTGGACCAGAATTAATGAACCGACTCGGTTATGTCAAATTATTGGACCAATTGGAATTATGTGGTCTTGGACCAAGAATTGGGCCTACAATTTGTGACCCAACCGAAAACTTTAATAAAATATTAAATTAGAAATTTCTATTTTTAGTATGTTTCTAAATTTAGAAAGTTTCTAAAATAAGTAAGTTTCCCAAAATAGTAATCTTCTAATTTTGGAAATAAAACCTAAAATCCTCAAAACCAATATCAAGCTTGGATGTCTTGCCCAATCTTGTCAGCTACTTAACGCTTATTCAATTACAGATATGGCTTACAGTGTGAGGTGTCTGTTTTTGCGTAAGTAAAGTAGTATATAGTCACTAATTTCATTGGGAGTCCCAGACTTTGGTGATTATTTGGCTGTAAGAGATTGGTTTCCTTGACTGGGCCATCGGGAGTCCCGGGCCTTGAGACATCTGGTGCATTGGGCCTTGGGCCCAATTCACAACCGAGAGTTATTGGATATAACTAGCTGTGTGTATGCTTACCAAGTAAAGCTACTTCTGGGTGACGGCCAGTGGCCCACTTTGGATTTAGCTGAACATGGGTCTCGGAATCATTGCATTCTTATGAGGTTAAACAAAGAAATTTTGAATGCAATGTGAGTTTTCTTATAAGTTATTAAGATTACTCTTTTATGAACTGAATAACTAAAACTCTATTTATCTCTAAATTTCAGTTATGAATAGCACAAACAATCAAAACACTTTCTCGATCCGGTCTGTCCTTGAGATGGAAAAACTGAACGGATCAAATTTCTTGACTTGGTCGTGGAACCTGAGGCTAGTCCTCAGGCAGGAGAGAAAGGACTATGTCCTTGAAAGAGCTCTCCCCGTGAGGATCGGGTCCAATGCCTCTCATGCAGTATATAATGCTTGGAATAAGCATTATAATGATGCGGTAGATGTGCGTGGTCTGATATTGGCTACCATGGACTCAGATTTGCTGAAGCAATATGAGAACATGGAGTCGCCAATAGAGATGATCAGCAGCCTGAAATTGAAATTTCAGGAGCAGGTAAGAGTGGAGAAATACCAGTTGGTTAAGTCTCTCACTAGCTGCAAGCTACCAAATGATCATCCAGTAAGTCCTCATGTCAGTAAAATGATGGGTTACATTGATAACCTGAGGAAACTGGATTATCCAGTTAGCCAAGAATTGGCAACTGAGATCATTCTGCAGTCACTGCCGTCAAGCTATGATAAGTTCAAAAGGAACTATATCAAGAAAGGCTTAACGAAGACGCTGACTGAAC
Source organism: Orychophragmus violaceus (assembly GCA_030180135.1). Lineage (NCBI taxonomy): Eukaryota > Viridiplantae > Streptophyta > Magnoliopsida > Brassicales > Brassicaceae > Orychophragmus > Orychophragmus violaceus. The sequence goes on along the minus strand of CM058232.1, from coordinate 28,963,309 downwards.
TGCATGATATGCTCAAGACAGTTGAGCCAAACGTGAAGAGTACCCTGTATAATCTCATAATGGAGAAGGGTAGGTTTACTAAACCTAGTGTTGACAAGGGTGAAGACAAAGTTGTCCAGATTTTGAATCATGGCAAGCGTGTGTCTTCTGAGCCCGAGTCAGATACATCTTATGTTGGTAAGTGCTGCTACTGTAAAGAGACTGGGCATTGGAAGAGAGATTGCATTAAATTCATGGAAGATTATGAGGAGTTGAAGTTGATGTATGAGACTACTTCCTCAGGTATTCATGTTATTACTTCAAGTTCTACCTTATAGGTATTGGATACTGGTTGTGGCACTGATATTTGTTATAATATGCAGAGCCTAAGCAACAGTAGAACGTTGAAGGAAGGACAAGTGGAACTGCGTGTCTGGAAGGAGCTATGGATGCTGCCTCAGCCGTAGGGTTTTCACTTGTAGATGCCTTTGAGGCTTGGTTTTGTATTAAGTAATTGCTACAATGTACCTGCTTTAAGCAGAGTTGTCTTTTCATTTTCTTGTAAGAATTTGAATGTTTTTCATTTTGATAAAAGACAAGTTTTGTTCTTTTGATCTTAATGAAATATTAATTGTAGCACCCTATTCAAGGAATGGGTTTTATATCTTAAACCAAAGAGTGCCTAAATGTAACATAAATACCGAATTGGTTTAAATCTGATGAATTAAACCTGATTTTTCTTGGCGTAAATGTTTTGGTCACATAGAGTAAGTCGGATTCAGAAACCCCATAGTTATGGACTTTTGGGCTCATTTGATCGGATATCTTATGAGACTTGAATTCTGCTTACTGGACCAAAAGACAAAGGGCCCATCTTAGCCGAGCTAGAGAAAAGCCCAAAGGCTTATTGGACCTTGAACATACTCATGTATGTGACCCGATGAGCAGTAATGCCAGAGAAAATTTCCTATACTTCATTATCTTTACTGATTACTTCAGTGAGTATGACTGTGTTCATTTGATGAGACACGAGTCAGAATTCTTTGAAATGGTCAAAGAGTTCCAGAATGAGGTATAGAATCTGAGTGACTGAAGTATTGAGACTCTGGATTAGATCACGAGTGAGAATACTTAAGTCATTGATGGTGTGATCATCTGAATGAGTGTGAAGTCGTTTCACAGCTCATTTCTCCTGAAAACCTGGAGGTGTTTCTGTGAGAAAGAATCAAATCTTATTAGAAATGATTAAAGATTAGTCACACGAATCTTCCATGATATTCTTTAAGAATAACGCTCTAGAAATATCTAAGTTTACGCTGAAATAGTTCTACCAATATCAGTTGAAAGACACCACTTAAATGTGGACTGGAAATGATCCAAATTCGTCTTTACTGAGTATTTGTAGTTGTGCTACTTCGCTGGTTGTCCTAGGGAAACCAAGGCTTGTTACTTTTTACGTCCATTCCGAAAACGAAGTTAGGTTGTTCGGAATTCTGTTTTCTAAAGGGAAAGTTGCTTTCCAAGAAGAACAGTGGGAGTAAAAGTATAACTCGAAGAAATTCGAGAAATACAGGAGGCTGCTCAACCTGTTGAGGGAGAGCAGCGGATGGATTTACAGATTTCTGTAGAATCTACACCTGTAGAGCCTGAAGTTCGCAGATTTGAATCCGTCACTAATCCGAGAGTGATTTCTCGTGATTAATTGCCATGATCTGATGATCATTGAAAGTGACGAACCTGCGAAATTCACAGAAGCGAAAGTGAGCCTGGACTCCGAAAAATTATACTGTAAGTAAGTTAGCTTCATCGATCCATTCATGGATAGAAGCAAACATATCGGAGTTGGAATCTTCGTTCTGTTGAAGTAGTCAAGGTTTTGACTTGAACAGAAACGAAGTTGAACTGTGCGTTTACTAATAGATAAGTGGGAGCGATGTTGCATTTCTCATAGTGTATGTCGATGACATACTGATTCTCGAAAATAACGTTCCAATGCTGCAGTCGGTAAAGGACTGGCTTGGGAGTTGGTTTTATGATTGACATGGGTAAAGCCACGTAGGTTCTTGGATTTTGGATCTAAAGATAGAGATCCAAAATAGCTGGTAGGACAAAGTCAGGATTCTTATATTGACAAAGTCCCACACGTTTTCAGCATTCCAAGAAGGGTTTTATGCCAATGTCACATGGCATTACATTAAGCAAGATACAATATCCTACGATATCTGCTGAGCTTGAATGCATGGATGAGATTCCATATGCGTCGGCAATTGGATCTATCATGAATGCCATGACACGTACTTGTTTGATGTTGCTTTAATGTTAAGCAAGACAAGTAAAGACCAGTCAAATCCAACAAAGAATCACTGGATTGACGTAATGAATATCCTCAAGTATTTGGAAAATACTTAGGATAAGTTCTTGATTTACGGAGAAAGTGAGGTGCTACAAGTCGGTAGAGTCTGAAAGGCAAGTTTCCAACAGACAAAGATGATTTCCGGTCACAGTCCGGTTATATCTTGTGTCTGTCTGGCGGTGCAAGGCACTGTTGCTGACTCCATGACTTAAGCTGAACATTTCGCAGCTTGGGAAGCGGCGAAAGAGGTTGTTTGGAAAGAAGAGTTCATCACGTAACTTGATGTGATTCCCAGCATAGATGAGACTAGCTGCACATCAGAGGTCCAAACATCTTGAGGGTAGGTATAACCTATTCCGTGAGATAAATGACAGAGGTGTTAAGTAGATCAGCAAGTTTCAACGAATGAGAACGTTGCTAATCTATTAACGAAGCCACTCCTTAGGCCTAAGCACGAGTCGCGGACTGTTGCTGTAGGATAAGTGAAATTAAGATGTAGTCTTAATTTCAGTGGGAGTTTGTAAAGGGCTTTATTTAGTTATTTTGAAAGGTTCATGTAAACATAATATTTTATGTTTATGAAATCTATGATTTCTGGATTATTTTAACTTTGATATAAATAATCGTTCCAAAATGATTCATGTCATTATATATGGGCCATCGAAGTACATGAGTAGACTTGATCCTGAAACCCCATATTTAACGAAATGACATAAATCATAGTGTCCATAGTCGAAGGTTGTTGAAATTGGAACACCAACAACCACTTGAGACTAGATTGTGTTGAGACTTATGACCAAGTTTCGAGGGGTCATAGATGCGCGGCATCAAAGTCGACACATAGGTATATGTAGGGGAGCATATGACCGGACATGGCCCGCTGATGAGAACTCTACAAGATATTAATATCTGTGTCATGAGAGGTTCTCATATACGACTATAGAGTATAGTCCTTAGACCTGAGTTCGCATGCATGTGGCTGCACATGGAGTGATGCGCTTTGATAATTGTCTAACGCTGTTTCGTAACTGGGAACTATAAGGACCTTGGTTGGGTGTATTATAAAGTGTGTAGTTCATAGTGATGGAACAAGATGGGATTTGTCCCTGCCGTTTAACGGAGGTAATATCTCTAGGCCAATCGGAGACTTGATAGCTGGTAAGAGAGTGGCCACTCCCAAACGGACTTGCCCAAGTCGTTTGCATTGTCAGTATCAAATCTGGTCCGATGAACATGGTCTGGCTATATAAGGATGACACGCATCTTGCCTTATGCCAGATCGAGATATTGAGACAAAAGGATTAGGGAATGTAGGATTCCAGTACAAGTGGGAGATTGTTGGGAATGTCCTGAAATCTACTGTACTAACTCTAGAAAGTATGATAAGTGTCGAGATCAGACATAAGTCATAAATACTGGGTGATCATGATGACTTGCTAGAGCCCGCTCTTGATCTATAAGTTTAGGACTTATTACCAGTATTGTATGATCCCAAAGGGTCACACACCATAGCTAACGGGAAAGTTAAATGGAATTAATACGTTAAGATGCAAGGCATTTACTGTATTTGTACAGAGAATTGGGCCAAACAAAATACAGTTATATTGTCTGATTTGGGTCTTGGGCCCAAAAGCCTAATGAGCCATTAGTTTAATTATTTGGGCCCATATAAGGAAGAGGATGCGCCAGAAAACCCTAAGGCTTCAGTTGTCTGCGATTTTTGCCTCTCTTTTCTTCTCTCTCTCTGTTGATTCCTGACTTGGTCTAGCAGCCTGATCCGTAGCTTGTAAGCGTGTGGATATTCCTTGGAGGAGTTGGTAATCATCAGCTCTTGCAGATCTCGATATACCTTTGATCAATCCGCTGCAATCACAAGGTAATGAATCTGATCTGTTTATGATTCAACTGCAAATCACCTAGATCCTAGATGATTATGTGCTAGGATGTAACCTGACAATTACACCATGAACTCACATAATCCTTCACTTTGTACTCTTTTCAACTTCTAATCAATAAAAATCCTCCGGGTTTGCTAGTTTCGTGGTTATCCTTGAGAGTTTATGTTCCCTAAAAAGTCTAGCTTTACAAGTTTTGACCGTGTGAGTTTCGACTCTCACAATTTGGCGCCGTCTGTGGGGATAAGAAACTTTCGACACTTAAAAACCACCGGTTAACAGACCCGAAGAGACGGCCATCATCGGAAACGAAGACGAAACAGATCGGCAGCTACCGATCGATAACAACACGCACAACGTTACCACTGGTAACACTTCGGCAAGTGGCGACGTTACAAACACGACCGCATCGGACGCGACGATAAACGCCACTCTTTCCGAATTGAAAGAGATGGTGGCTGCACTGAGAGAAAAGGCGGAAGAACAAGAAAAGGCAAACAGCACCCTCACTGAGCAGATCGAAAAACTGTAAACCGGAAACCGCACTCGAAACACCCGAACGGTGAACTTCGCCCTGACTGAACGAAGACGCCTAAACTTCTCGGATTCCGGAGAGCCGACAAGGAATTCGTCGCAACATCGTGACCAGACTACAGGTGAACGAACTCCGCCGGCAACAAGACTCGATGCTACGGATCCTCCTCCGATAATACGAAGACAAAAATCCACGGTGACAGACAACACAGAGGATTGCGAGAACGAAGGCTCGATCCCACCTGAAGACAAAACCGCGTCACCTTCCGACGACGAAGAAAGAATTGACGCAGATTGATACGTCCCACATCAAAGCGATGACGAATTCTCGGGAGAAGAGGACATAGAACAAATCCGTCAAAACAGGTCAACTCGACGGTAGAGAAGCAGCAGAAGGAGGGAACTCGACGAACTCAGGGACGCGTTGGCTCAGACAACAGCAGAGATAAAAACTGTGCGATCACAGGTTCACCGAGCCACCATCGCCGCCCCGGAGATAGATCGTGTCCTGGAAGAGACGCGAAAGACACCATTCAAAACTCGAATAACCGAGACTCGAATCTCCAATCCAGGCAAGTTCAAAATCCCATTCTACGACGGGACAACTAACCCGAAGGCTCACATGATGGCCTTCCGGATCGCAATGGGAAGAGCAAATCTCACCCGAAGGGACAGAGACGCCGGCTTTTGCCTTCTGTTCGTGGAACATCTAAAAGGAGCAGTCTTGGAGTGGTTTTCGAGGCTGGAGCGCGATTCCATCGAAAATTTCCAGCAGCTATCGGAGGAATTTATGAAGCAATATTCCATCTTCATGGACAGGGAGACTTCTGACGTCGACTTGTGGGCTTTGAGTCAAGGCAAAACCCAAAGCTTAAGGAAGTTCATCGAGCGATTCAAAAGAGTCGCCAGCCGCATCGAAAATCTGAGCGACAAAGTGGGAATCGACGCGCTGAAGAAAGCACTCTGGTATGAATCAGATTTCAGGAGGGAAATCTCGCTAAACCGACCGCAAACGATGGCAGACGCCTTACACAGAGCGATCGATTTTATCGTTGACGAATAAGAAATGAAGGTCCTGTCCGAAAAGCATAAAGCAAAAAGACGTGTGATTAAGGAAACCCGGACGTTGGCCAGTGCGAGTGGCGAGAGGCGAACATCAAAGCCGAGCAGCACTTCGCGGCACGAGAGAACGACCGGATCGCATAACTATCAGATCGGGTCGGATCAGCAAGAAGACAAGTCAGCGGAACGGAGGACAAAATCTTGGAACACATGGACAAGAAATCCCAGCTCTTACGATGAGAAGGCCTTCTGCGACCACCATCAGTCATACGGACATAAAACTGCCGATTGTCGCAAACTAGGAATAAAACTCGCGGCTAAACTTGTCGTAGGAGAACTAGGAGACACGATAACTCTGAAGGACCTCGAAGATGCAAATAGTGGAAATCAGCCTAGTAAGCCAAACAGAAGCAACGATCCAAACAAAGCGGATCGAGAAGGGCAAATCGCAACAGGCAACAACAAACGGAGAAAGGGAAACGACGAAGAACCTAAAGCGACCAACCGACAGAGGATAAATATGATCGTGGAAGGACCACACTACCGCCCAAGAGAAAGGTTCCTCCTTGACCCGTATCCTCGACGATCGCATAACATGACTATCCCGAGGAGAGGTATCATAGAACAGACATCAATACGATACTTGGATCCTACGATAACTTTCGCGGATACACCAAGATCAGAAACCAACCACCCGGACAACCAGCCGCTAGTCGTAGAACTAATCATCTGGAATCGTCGCGTACCAAACATACTTATCGATACTGGGAGTTCCGTGAATTTAATTTTTTGCGACACTCTAAAGAAGATGGGGGTAAATCTGAACGAAGTAACACCTTCACAGACATCTTTGAATGGTTCACCGGAGACTCCATAACCGCTTTCGGGAAAATGGAACTGCATGTAGTCACAAAGGGAATCTTCAAAGTCATCAAATTTACGGTGGTAGATCGCCCAACGATCCACGGAGCGATTCTTGGAATTCCGTGGATAAACTCTATGAAGGCAGTCCCATCGACTTACCACTTATGCGTCAAGTTCCCAACTCCTTTCGGAATTAGCACAATCTGGGGGAGCCAAGGGCGACGAAGCGCGGAGTCAGGATACCAAACGGGTACAGCAGAACGAAATCGCCCATCCCGCCGAACAAGCAGTCACGACGAACGCTTCTCCGTAGGAGATCTCGTCCTAAGAAGAATCTGGCAAAGCCCGACACTTCGCAAGACTGAAGCAGATGGGGAAGGACCCTACATGATCACAAGAGAAATCCGTCCTGAAGTATACGAGCTCGACGCCACGGACAGCACCAAAGTCGGGTGGAACTCGATGCACTTGAGAAAATTCCGATACTAAAAAAAAAAAAAAAAAGAAAAGAAAAAATTTGAACTACGGGACGGCTTGATCCCCGAAAGGGGTACGTAGGCAGCCAATGTTCTCGATTGGTTCAACTGTCCCCCCCTCAAAAAGGGGGGGGGGGGTGGGTCCGTATATATCTATACTCCCATATCGGGTTTTTCAAAAAAAAAATTTAAGCTTGTTTTGGATCTCGCAGACACCTTAAACGATTCTTAAAACTCATCCGCGAGAACTAAGCTCCGAACTGATAAACACAAAACCAGTCCGAGCTAAAACAAATCGGATCCGAGACTAAGCCATCTCGGAAATCCGAGCTGAAACGAATTGGATCCGAGACTCAGCCATCTCAGAGATCCGAGCTGAAACGAATCGGATCCGAGACTCAGCCATCTCGGAAATCCGAGCTAAAACGAATCGGATCCGAGACTCAGCCATCTCGGAAATCCGAGCTGAAACAAATCGGATCCGAGACTCAGCCATCTCGGAAATCCGAGCTGAAACGAATCGGATCCGAGACTCAGCCATCTCGGAAATCCGAGCTGAAACGAATCGGATCCGAGACTCAGCCATCTCGAAAATCCGAGCTGAAACGAGTCGGATCCGAGACTCAGCCATCTCGGAAATCCGAGCCAAAACAGTTCGGATCTAAGCTCAACCGGTTCGGAAATCCGAGCTAAAACAGCAAGGATCTGTAACTCAACCATTTCGGAAATCCTCGAACCATAGGAGGATACCCCAAAAAATACGACCTGAACCTGCCCTAAAGATAGCTGCCTTCCGCAAAATTTCGGAGACCGCAGAAACTCAACTTTCCAACCAAACTCGAAAAATCGCCAGGTAACGAGATAAATCCCCTCTTTTATTTTTAGAACACAAGTTTCAGAATTTAGAGCCAGCCTACTAGATTGTCATATAGTTATTAGGAATTGCTTGCTTTGTCTGCTGACGGCCGCAGCAGACAAACCCATACATCCTGCATGGATATTAGCCGACACGTCCCAGGCGGACTAAGGCACCGTACATCCAACAAACGGATAAGAGCGTGCTATAGAAATTCTACAAAATACCGCTAAGGTATGTTTATTATCGGCAAAGGGAACATAAGTCGAGAAGTTGACGTAAAATCCCGAATACGGGTCGTTGACAGGTCTTCAAATCCGCCGCACCAGTACTGGAGACGATAATAAACCCCTCGAAAAGAAACCCAGCATGACGCTACTTAGCACGCTGGTAAAGTGACGTTTTTTAACCAAGTATATATTGGTTCGGTACTTCCGTAAGGTGGTCCTGCGGATACCGATTCATTTTCGAAAAATGAAAGACGCAAGGTGAAGGCCTCGCGGAGACTCGGAATCGAAAATCTAAACCCAGTAAAGAACGACACACTGGTCTAGGCAACGTCATTATACACGTCCGATTTGGGAATATGAGACGGAGAAATTCGCAGTAGTACCAAACTCGGCCACGAAGGTCCAGCGAAAACGTTCCCGAACACGTTGGCCTGCGCATTCACGACAAGATTTCTCTTGGATCCGAAACCCAGTAAGACACCCCCGGGCACACTGGTCTAAACATTGATCTAAACACCACCAGCGAAACAAACCTCAAAATGGAAATCAAATCGAATATCATACATTGAACGATCTACGGAATACAAGTCATTGTTAAGAATATTAAAACGTTCTCACGATCAGTCATGAAACTAAGAATCTCCCCGAATCAGGTTAACGTCCCCATCACAAAACGACGACAGATCGACACAACCATTAGCTTCGGCAATCAGCTCAGCATACTCAAAGGGATCCCCGGAACCGACTCTCGACAGTAGATCAGCTTCCTCGGATTCGAACGCCGGAGGATGCTCATACTGTTGGAAAGCCTAGGATCTAGGGTTATCTTATTGAATCAATCGATCTCGTGTTTACCTCAGAGATGGCAGCGGAATGAATGGTAATCGAGATCAGCAGCGACTCAGATGCTTCGCCTCTACCAGATACACACGCACACAAAGCTGGAAAGCCGGGATGCTAGTGTCGGATCTTGGGATCACTGAGTTTTGGTGGTTCTGCTTTCTCTGCAACAGAAAAGTGAACGTCTAGGGTTCCAGGTCGACCATATAAGCCTTTTATATTGACCTGGAATGACCAAACCGAAATCAGAATTAATTCCAATTCGTTTAAGTCACGAAATCGAAACGTCAGTTTCGAAACCCGATCTGTGTCGATCGACACACTTACTGTGTCGATCGACACACCATTATAAAACTCAATATCAATGTGTATCCAATACACATCAACATGATCATTACCATAATGATCGTTCCCATATTTATGCTTCCAGTTTGCTTAGGTGTGTGACCCTATAGGATCATATAATACTGGCAGTAAGTCCACTACTTACAGATTACAAGAAGCTTCTAGCAAAGCATTGCAACCACCCAGTATTATACGAAATGTCTGATCTCGACAACCAACTATCATCAGGAGTGAGTACGAGTGTGATTTCAGGACACAATCCCAACAATCTCCCACTTGTACTGGAATCATCAATTCCTATAATCCTTTTGTCTCTATATCTCGATTTGGCATAAGGCAAGATTGGTGTCATCCTTATTAAGCCAATATCTTGTTTATCGAACTCCTGATCTATACTGAACAAGACAAACAACTGAGCTACAATTCGTTTTAGTGCGGCCACACATTTTCTCAGTATCAAATCTTCGACAGGCCCTGAGATATTTATCTCCCGTTATACAGGAGGGACAAATCCCGTCTTGTTCCATCCCTGTTCCTATACACACTTCATGATACACCTAAGCAATGCCTTTATAGCCGCCAGTTACGGGTCGACGTTTGACAAGGTCAAAGTGCACCAATTCATATGCAAGAAAGCATGATGAACTCAGGTCTAAGGACTATACTCTATAGTCGTAATGAGCACCTCTCATGACACAGATATAAATATCCTGGAGACTTCTCATTTGCGGGTCATGTCCAATCATATGTTCATCAACATATATCTATGTGACTGACTGTGATACTCACATCACTGACTCCATTAAAATTAGTCAACAGTCACCTCACAAGCTAGTCTCTCGCGGTTGTCAGTGTCCCACTTTGACAACCTCGACTAGGGACACATTATAATTTATGTCATCTATAACTTATAGGGTTTCATGACCAAGTCCTCAACTTGATGACCTATATTATGGCATAAACTTATTTTGGGACTATTATTTAGATCACAATAAATAATGCCGAAATCAAATTTCATTAAACATATCCAAAAGTATGTTTACAAGAACATCTTAATATAACTAAAATAAAACAACCAGAACTCCCACTAGAATCAAGATTACATCTTAAGATCTCTAATGCCTACAGCAGTAGTATGCCTCTCATGCTTAGGCCTTGGGAGTGGCTTAGTCAGAGGATCAGCGACGTTCTCGTCCGTTGGAACTTGGCTGATCTTCACTTCTCCTCTATTGACGATATAACGAATCAGGTGATATCTCCTCTCTATGTGTTTGGACTTCTGGTGTGACCTAGGTTCTTTCGCCTGAGCAATGGCTCCATTGTTGTCACAAAACAAAGCCACTGGCTCCAAGATACTAGGAACCACACAAGGTTCAATCATGAACTTCTTGATCCAAACAACTTCCTTTGCCGCTTCTGAAGCAGCAACATATTCAACATAAGTGTCCTGGCACAATCCAATCAGCCTATTCGCTCTATCTCTGTAGATTCTGATTCCAAGGATGTACGCGGCTTCTCCCATGTCTTTCATGGAAAAACAACTTTCGAGCCAAGTCTTAACAGACTGAAGCAACAGAACGTCATTACCGAGAATAAGTATGTCATCGACATACAATACGAGAAACGCAATTCCGCTCCCACTAGTCTTCTTGTATACACATGGTTCTTCTTCGTTCTTGATGAAACCAAATTGTTTTACTGTTTCATCAAAACGAAGATTCCAACTCCGTGATGCTTGCTTCAATCCATAAATGGATTTATGAAGCTTGCATACCTTCCCAGCATTCTTAGGATCTACAAAACCCTCAGGTTGTGTCATATACACATCCTCTTCCAGAATTCCATTCAAGAAGGCGGTTCTGACATCCATCTGCCAAATCTCATAATCATAATACGCAGCAGTTGCTAGAAGAATCCGAATGGATTTAAGCATAGCGACTGGGGAATAGGTTTCATCATAGTCAATACCATGAATCTGTTTGAAACCTTTAGCCACCAACCTAGCTTTATAAATTTGGACATTACCATCCACGTCAATCTTCTTCTTGAAGATCCATTTACACTCAATGGCTTTTGCACCATTAGGTAAATCGACCAAGGACCATACTTGGTTTTCTGACATGGATCCCATTTCGGATTTAGAGGCTCCAAGCGACTTTTCGGAGTCCGGGCCCATCATTGCTTCCGCGAAGGTCGCTGGTTCGTCACTTTCAATGATCATCAGATCATTGCAGTTGGTCACGAGAAATCCATAATATCTCTCGGGTTCGTGACGAATCCTTCCGGATCTGCGAACTTCAGGCTCCACAGGCGTGGCCTCCACAGAACTTTGTGGATCCAACTGCTGCTCTTCCTAAGCAGGTTGAGCAGTCTCCTGTGCATCTTGAATTTCTTCTAGATGTACTTTACTCCCACTGGTTTTCTTAGAAAGAAATTCTCTCTCAAGAAAAGAACAGTCCCGAGCAACAAAGACTTTGTTCTCAGATCGGTTGTAAAAGTAGTATGCCTTGGTATCCTTAGGATAACCAACGAAGTAGCATTTATCTGATTTGGGTGCGAGCTTGTCAGAGATTAAACGTTTGACATAAGCCTCACAGCCCAAAATCTTCAGGAAAGACAGACTTGGAATATTCCCAGTCCACAATTCATGTGGTGTCTTTTCAACTGATTTAGATGGCACCCTGTTTAGTGTAAACGCAGACGTTTCTAGAGCGTATCCCCAAAAGGATAATGGAAGATCTGAATGACTCATCATAGACCGAACCATATCCAATAAAGTTCGATTCCTCCTCTCTAACACTCCATTCCATTGGGGTGTTCCAGGAGGAGTGGGTTGTGAAACAATTCCACACTCACTCAGATAGTCACTGAACTCTTGACTCAAGTATTCTCCTCCGCGATCCGACCGCAGAACTTTGATACTTTTGCCAAGTTGGTTCTGTACTTCATTCTTGAACTCCTTGAATCTATCAAAGGATTCTGACTTATGTCTCATCAAATAGACGTAGCCATACCTACTGAAGTCATCAGTGAAGGTAATGAAGTACTTATAATTTCCTCTGGCAATAGTGCTCATTGGCCCACATACATCAGTATGAATAAGGCCCAATAAATCACTGGCCCTTTCAGTCGGTTTGTTGAAAGGGGCCCTAGCCATTTTGCCCATCAAGCAAGGTTCGCATTTCTCACATGATTCAAAATCAAATGAGCCCAGAAGCCCATTACGATGGAGTCTCTGAATACGTTTCTCATTGATGTGGCCCAAACGACAATGCCATAAGAAATTCGGTTTTTCGTCATTTGACTTAAACCGCTTTGTATTTATGTTAAAGACATGCATTTCTTGGTTTAAGACATATAACCCATTATCTAATGGGGCGCTACCATAAAATGTACCATTACGATGAAAAGAACAAACTTTATTCTTAATAGCAAAATCAAAATCTTCCAAATCCAAAACGGAAACTGAAATTATGTTTCTGCTAATCGCAGGTACAAAGTTGCAATTATTCAATTCTAAAACCATGCTAGAAGGTAAAGACAAATCATAAGTGCCTACGACCAGTGCAGCAACCTTAGCTCCATTCCCGACCCGTAGCTCAACTTGTCCTTTCTTCAGCGTTCTACTGTTTCTTAGTGCCTGCATATTAGTACAAATATGAGCACCGCAGCCGGTATCCAATACCCACGAAGTATAACTAGGAGTCAAAACATTAAGTTCAATAACATAAATACCTGAATCAGACGCATCATACGTCTTCTTCAGCTTCGCATAATCTTCCATGAACTTCTTGCAGCTTCTCTTCCAATGCCTAGCTGCTTGCAGTAGTTGCATTTGTCCTCAGGAGAAGGCCCGGATTTGGGCTTGGGCTTGGGCTTGTCTTGACTCTCAGTCTGGACATCTTTAGCCTTTCCCTTATCCTTACTAGGTTTCTTAAACCTTTTACCCCCTTGTACCATCAGTACATTAGGAGTTGCCTTCTTGAGATTCGGCTCTGCTGTCTTTAGCATGCCGTGCAACTCAGTCAATGTCTTAGTCATGTTTTGCATATTGTAGTTCATGATGAACTGATCAAAACACGACGGCAAAGACTGCAGAATCATGTCAGTGGCCAGCTCCTGGCTAATGGCACAGTCAAGTTTCTCCAGGTTATCAATGTAACCCATCATTTTAAGGACATGAGGACTCACTGGACTGTCCTTAGCCAGCTTGCAATCCTTGAGAGATTTAACCGTCGGGTATCTCTCTGTGCGAGCTTTCTCCTGAAACAAAGCTTTCAGGCTGTTAATCATCTCAATCGGTGACATCACGTTCTCATATTGCTTATGCAGCTCAGAGTTCATGGTCACCAGCATTAGACAATTAACGTCTTTGACATCAGCAGAATGCTTATCCCAAGCATTCTTGTCTGCCTGCGTGGCATTGGAACGTGGCCTCTCGGGGAGAACTCTTGTAAGCACATATTCCTTGTTCTCCTGCCTGAGAAATATTCTCAGGTTCCGATACCATTCCAAAAAATTTGATTCATTAAGCTTATCCTTCTCAAGGACGGATCTTAGCGAGAAAGTGTTGATGTGAGTTGGGACAGACATAACTGTAATTAAAAGAGGTAGAGGTTTTAGTTATGATGTTCAAGAAAATGAGAATTCTTATCCAATAAGAAAACTCGCATTGTATTCAAAACTATGTTTCCTCAGATGAATACAATGAACCAAGATCCTTACTTCACCAAAATTTGAGTGGGTGACTCGCCATCACCCGAACTTTAGTTATCTAGGTAAACAAATCATTGTTAATTGTACCCAGAACAACTCTTGGTCGCAGATAAGACAATCCATGTCTTATCCACTCTGATGTCTCTGGGCCCAAAACTTCTGATAGCCCAGTCAAGTAAACCAATCTCTTCAGTCTTGTGATCATTGACAGTCGCACTGCAAGTCTATCAATGATCACCTACCTTACTCATGTAGTTGTGGATACCAAGGACTCCAAGACTATCAAACAACGAAACGAGTCTTGACAGTAGACAAGGTTGGGCAAGACATCAAGATCACTTGATATTTAGTTGAGGAAAAGAACTATTTAATCTTGATGCCTATCCAATATGCATCCAAGAAGTTTTTAAGTTAATTAAAACATCTAGATTTATTAAGTTTAGGTTAATCTAGAACATTGGATTAAATTTGGTTTGGTATTCGCAATTTGAGGTTCAACCACCAAATCTGCGAGTGGTGTGTCGATCGACACCAACCATTGGTGTCGGTCGACACAACCTAATTTAAACCGGACTTCGATAACCAGTCAAACCGGATCGAATTTCCTTAACCGGCTCAATCTAATTGAACCGGTCCGGTTTAATGATCCATGTCAATCGACACACATCACTGTGTCGTTCGACATGACCTAACCAAAACCAAATTGGCTTTTTCCGGTTCAATCCAATTGAACCGGGTCGATAACCGGTAAATCTAATTTAACCGAAATCAACCAATTATAACTGTGTCGACCGACGCACCCAGTATGTCGATCGACACATTAGGGTAACAGGAAATACGATCTCTAAGATCGGAACCCTAAAATTTTATACGCGATTTGCGGCGTGTCGACTGACACAAGATTAGTGTCGATCGACACCATGCGAAAATACAAGTTCATCGTTTTAAATCACAGACTAAAACCGAGTTTTTCTTGATCAAAACATGAAACAACAAGCATAAATCTATTCAAGTACATCAGTTTTCGAATTACATGCTTTAGATTCAATGGATTAAACCCTAATAGCTCTGATACCACTGTTGGAAAGCCTAGGATCTAGGGTTATATTATTGAATCAATCGATCTCGTGTTTACCTCAGAGATGGCAGCGGAATGAATGGTAATCGAGATCAGCAGCGACTCAGATGCTTCGCCTCTACCAGATACACACGCACACAAAGCTGGAAAGCCGGGATGCTAGTGCCGGATCTTGGGATCACTGAGTTTTGGTGGTTCTGCTTTCTCTGCAACAGAAAAGTGAACGGCTAGGGTTCCATGTCGACCATATAAGCCTTTTATATAGACCTGAAATGACCAAACCGAAATCAGAATTAATTCCAATTCGTTTAAGTCACGAAATCGAAACGTCAGTTTCGAAACCCGATCTGTGCCAAGCCACGGAAGATTCCCCTGCGGAAGAGCCAACACAACCACGTTCCGACTCTTGATCTGTCATTTTCGTCGCAAACACTACCGAACAAAAATTTTGGCTCAAAAAGATCTAAAGCCTTAGAACTCACAGAAACGAAGCTAGAAATCTCAGCAAGGCTTATAAATAAGCTAGAAAGAAGTTAGAGAGAGAAGTTACCTTTGGATTTTTATTGGTGAAGAGATAAAAGTGAAGAAGGGAGATATGAATATTATATAGAATTCACAAAGGCATGGGACGTTCGAAATGATTGCTTTTTACTCATATTGTCGCAAGCACGCCCACACTCGAGTTGTCGCAAGCATGCCCTCACTTGAGTTGTCGCAAGCATGCCCTCACTGATGTTGTCATAGGCATTCCCGACGAATCGTGAGGCCTTGACATCAAAGAAAATATCAATGGACGAAATCTTCTCGGACAATTGTTTTCGCCTCGAAATAAACGAAATAACCTCGTCATCACCACATTCGGATATAACGAGCTGGGGGGCTAACTGTTGAGGTCAAAAACCTCCTCGACGAAAACAATAACCAAAAGATAAGATTGAATATTCGAATACGAACGAATGTTCATCGAACATCTAATGTTTCGTGTAAATGGAAAAATCGTACGAAACATCGACGATTTATCGGAAGAATGATGTCGGAAAACAGACGAAACCACGATCGGACAAACACACTTTCCAACAAGAATTACGGATCGACTAAACATCCGAACAAGGCAAAGTACGAGCTGAACCAGCTCGGAAAACCGAGCTGAACCAGCTCGGAAATCCGAGACGAACCATCTCGGATTTCCGAGATAAACCATCTCGGAAATACGAGACGAACCATCTCGGATTTCTGAGAAAACTTGCTCGAAATTCCGAGATGAACTTGCTCGGAATTCCGAGATGAACCATCTCGGAAATACGAGACGAACGATCTCGGAAATACGAGATGAACCATCTCGGATTTCCGAGATGAACCATCTGGGAAATACGAGATGAACCATCTCAGAAATACGAGACGAACCATCTCGGATTTTCGAGATAAACCATCTCGGAAATACGAGATGAACCATCTCGGATTTCCGAGTTGAACCCACTCGGATTTCCGAGATGAACCATCTCGGACTTCCGAGATGAACCCACTCGGATTTCCGAGATGAACCATCTCAAACTTCCGAGATGAACCCACTCGGATTTCCGAGATGAACCATCTCGGATTTCCGAGATGAACCATCTCGGACTTCCGAGATGAACCCACTCGGATTTCCGAGATGAACCATCTCGGATTTCTGAGATGAACCATCTCGGATTTTCGAGATGAACCCACTCGGATTTTCGAGATGAACCTGCTCGGAATTCCGAGATGAACCAGGTTGGATTTTCCGAGCTGGATTATCCGAATGGATGACTAAACATTCGCCGATGCGCATAACTTGTCGAAATATTTTCCTTCGGAAAGCCCGAACTCTCTCGGACCAATGATGTGGGCTAATGGACCGAAATCAAGGAAAATGGGAACTTAGGCCTAAGCATACAACAAACTTTAACGGACTCGGAACATCCCAAATCTCGGCCCATTCGGAAGACGAGTTAGGCCTCGGAAAGATGAAAGAAGACAGAGAGGAAGAGATATCAATGAGCCGGAAAGGAAATCGAAAGGAGAAATGTAAAATTTTAACGGAAAAAGGAAAGAGATAACAACAGGAAGATTTCCGTAAATCTGACGGAAATATTCTCGAAGACCGACTTCCCACAGCTATAAAAGAAGATGGCGGCCATACGATCAAGGCATAGCGAAAAACCCTAAGACTTAGACTTAAGAACTTAGCAGTTTATCTTAGCCGATTTCCGAGTTTCTTTTGTATTCTTTTCCGATTCCTTTACTTTCTTTTACGATCTTTGTAATCTTTCGACTTCTAATCAATAAAAATCCTCCAGGTTTGCTAGTTTCGTGGTTATCCTTGAGAGTTTCTGTTCCCTAAAAAGTCTAGCTTTACAAGTTTTGACCGTGTGAGTTTCGACTCTCACATCAACTAGATAAAAATTTTAACATTACACCTCGATTAATCTCCGTATAATCTCCTATTTTCTTATTAGGCGATATGTTCAATCCGATCGTCCGACTAACGCCTAGTAATTTTTCGAACAAGAGGTTTTAGTATAATAACCTATATAAATAAAAGTTTATATAGAGATGTTCAATAAAACTCAAAAAAAAAAGAATTTAGTTTTGAAAAAGTTCTAAATTTAATAAAGAAAAATTATTATTTTTTTCGCTAGAAGATTACCATTTAGTTACGATGATCGGATGCGTTTTCGGATACAAACTTAGAAATCTAAAGGCGGCTATCACAGGACGATACCGGAGTCAAGAGCCGGTAGATTAACATACAATCCCCGGAGACACCAAAATAGAAAGACAACAAAACAAAAACAATTACAAACCTAAAACAAAAACCGTTAAATGGAGAGAGCTAACTCCAACTGATAATCATCACAAGTTAGGTTCAAAGCAGGTAGAGAAGACATCGAAGAGGAGGTGAGCGCCAAACACCGAGAGAGGAAAGGAGCGTGACATCTGAAGACGAGATTATTGAGGTTTGCCCACTGATATAAGATCCGAGATGGATAGTTGTTTGGATCGCCCAGCTGGTCGGAGACACTCTCTGGTTGATCTGTGATCGATGGTCGAATGGGAAAAGCTTGCTGGCCGAAGGCGCTCTCAAGGCTTCTCAATGGATGGTTAGATTGAGTAGATGATGGAATGAAGATCGCCACTCAAAAGGTGTGAAAGCCTTTGTGATAAGATCACAAATCTAGACCTTAGTGAATCCACACAAAGGACATAGATCCGAAACAAAGCCTAAGCTTTAGAGAATTCTCTTTTATTTTTCAAAAATTCTATCTTATTTACAATAGAACAATTGAGCTTTTTATAGCTCTTACAAAGTGATCTTTACAATAAAAAACATTAAAAGAAAATGATTTACATTTAAACAAAAAGGAGAAAAATTAGCTAAATCAAAAATTAGTCTTCTTGCCACCAATTTAGCCATTGCCATTGAATGAGAATCCTTGAATATTTTATGAAGTTATGATGCTTAGATTCTCATAATAAACACACGTATTGAAGACCTTGATATTGCATCACCCACCGCCACTCATTATATTGCTCCATCCATGGGAGCCACGAGCCGGACGACTGGAGATCAAACCAAGGAAGCTGAGGGACCAAACTGTTTAACCACTCGCCACCGACCGACTAGATGCTAAGAAGACTGAAGCCTCAATCCCTTAAAGATGTGCCGGATAACCCTTGCCCGAGGTAGGAGACCCAAGGCAGAAGATAAATACGGGAACCACATGAACTATGTTGATGCACCAACAACAAGGGAAAGCACACTCGCAATGCTAAGAAACAACACCCCATGAAGCCTAAAAATCCTAATCAAACGCAGCCACATCGCAAGAGCATGAACCTGCCAAGCTACACAAGACCAATATCAAGAGAACACCCACCACGAGACTGAACCTCAAACAGAAACCATGACCAGAGCAACATCAAGTCGGAACTAACCCATAGCAACACCATCAACAACTTTATCACTAAAACCAAACGAAAAAGACCATACAAAACCTAACTTAACCAGCACTAACCAAGGCCAATCTCAACCCAAGTAAGCCGATAAGCTCGAGAATGAGAAATAATATCTCATTACCGTCGCGAAATCGAAACTGGATGAGATCCACCGATGACGGACCCAACCGGAGACGCATCACCCAAACCCTCAAGCCACCGGAAAAACAAAACACATGGAAGACGACGAGAGAAGCACCGCGAAGAACAGGGAAGCACTGAAGGGACTCCACCACCGGATACAAATCCGGCTAACTCCTGCTCGTCAGAGACTTATATGAGATCCGAGGTGGATAGTTGTTTGGGTCGCCCAGCTGGTCGGAGACGCTCTCTGGTTGATCCGTGGTCGATGAACGATGGTCGGTGGTCGAATGGGAAAAGCTTGCTGGCCGAAGGCGCTCTCAAGGCTTCTCA
The DNA here is from genome assembly GCA_030180135.1 of Orychophragmus violaceus. Classification (NCBI taxonomy): domain Eukaryota; kingdom Viridiplantae; phylum Streptophyta; class Magnoliopsida; order Brassicales; family Brassicaceae; genus Orychophragmus; species Orychophragmus violaceus. The sequence continues at coordinate 28,943,650 of CM058232.1, read as the reverse complement.
ATGGATGGTTAGATGGAGTGATGAATGGGAAAATCTTGCTGGCCGAAGGCGCTCTCAAGACTTCTCAATGGATGATTAAATGAAGTGATGATAGATCGAAGAACGCCACTCAAGGTTGTGAAAGCCCTTGTGATAAGCTCAAGAATCTAAGCCTTAATGAATCCACAAATAAGACATAAATTCATAATGTTTTCTAAGAAGGGGAATCCGCACAACTTAGAGAAATAAAGAACAAAGCGTAAAAGCTTTAAAAGAGAGAACTCTTATTTTTTCCAAAAATTTCTATCTTATTTACAATAGAACAATTGAGTTTTTTTTTAGCTCTTATAAAGTGATCTTTACAATAAAAGACATTAAAAGAAAATAATTTACATTTAAACAAAAAGAAGAAAAATTAGCTAAATAAAAAATTAGTCTTCTTGCCACCAATTTAGCCATAATAAACACACGTATTGAAGACCTTGATATTGCATCAGAGACCGCCACCACAAAGCCACCCGACGCAAAACTGAGGATTGACGGCGATAGATACCGGATCTGGACAGACTCGACATCAAATCAACGCTAGAGAAGACAGGCGACCACCAACCTAAAGTAGAATAAAGACAGGGGCCTCTCCCGGTGACAACGACACGGATCGTCGGCCGCCGGAGAGGAAACATGAAGAAACTGAGAAGGACCGGCGGCTGTCTCGATTACAAGGCCAAAGAGAGTTTCTTTTAGGTTTGCGACCGCCGGAGGTCGAGTTCAACTTTGAATAAAGAAAAATTGTTATTTAAACATTCTTAAGTTTCTAAGATATTTCAACGGCCAAAAAAGTTATTAATGAAAACAAAAAATATGGTCAGTCCGAGACTAAATTTCGTACTACGTGCGGAGAGTCACTAACCGACAATGACATGTCTCACTCTCACGTAAAAGAAGGATGATACATTTCACTGATGTACTTACTATCTTGATGAACCAATGTGAAAAGTCAAAATAATAAACCATAATTTCCTTAAAAATCAATTAGTTGTCAACTGTTTCATTCTGTTAATTAGAGCCATAAATTAACTATATGCATCTAATAATAAATGTTTTTTTTTGTAGTTAGCTGAGTATAACACATCCCAGTTCTAAAAAGCTATAATGTTTGGTTAATAATCATTCTATTTTTAAAAATAAGTTATCCTAATTAAAGCATTACAATTTTGAATTTGCTAGTACTTTGCAAGCTGCAGCTATGATTAGAGCAGTAAAAGAGAGAGATGATTAATTAAATGGGAAAACGAATGAAGAAGGTGAGACGAAAGCGCGTTTAGGTGATGAGCACTAAGACCTTTCCTCTGATCGATGATTCAACGCATCCAAAATTATTCAACCAGAAACAGCAAAACAGAGAGACATATATAACTAAAGAAAGAAAAAAACCTTTTTTCTTTTGTTATTTTGACTTAAAACGTATTGACGAATAAATTATCCTTCAAGAGTTCTTGATCTTAATCCTAATCCATTACATCGCCTCCTCCCTGTTCTTCTCTGCTATTCTGGTACTAGATCCTCTATTTTCCTGTTTCTTTTATTACAGATTCCTCATTTATTGTTTCTTTTGTAAATGATCGATGAACATTTAAAACAAACTTCGACTTTTCAGGAGCTCTCGTCTTTCTTTTCTTATTTATGATTGATGATTCTTGATCTGATGTGGGTTGTCTAATTCCATTCCAAGTTGGAAACTTTTCTAAAAAAGAATTTATTATCTGGTTTGATTTGGGTACTTGTCTATAATCAACAGTGTTCGTTGGATGAGGAGAAGAAGAAAGTGAAAGTTTAAGGCTTTTTGGTTTCATGGGCAATTCATGCCGTGGTTCTTTCAAGGACAAAATCTACGAGGGCAATAGTAGTCGGCCCGAGGAGAATTCCAAAACCACCACCACCACCAATCATTCTCCGACCGCAGAACAAGAAGATCCGAAAAAGGACAACAACAACAACAACCCTGTTCTTGTCATTCCTGTGAAAGAACCTATTATGCGGCGTAACATGGACAATCAAGCTTACTATGTCCTTGGTCACAAGACATCTAACATCCGTGATCTATACACGTTGAGCCGCAAGTTAGGACAAGGACAATTCGGGACGACGTATCTTTGTACGGAGATTGCAACGGGTGCTGACTATGCTTGTAAGTCTATATCCAAGAGGAAATTGATATCTAAGGATGATGTTGAGGATGTTAGGAGGGAGATTCAGATCATGCACCATTTAGCTGGTCACAAGAACATTGTTACCATAAAAGGAGCTTATGAGGACCCTTTGTACGTTCACATTGTGATGGAGGTTTGTGCTGGTGGTGAGTTGTTTGATAGGATTATTCAGAGAGGGCATTACAGCGAGAGGAAAGCTGCCGAGTTGACCAAGATCATTGTCGGTGTTGTCGAGGCGTGTCATTCTCTTGGTGTCATGCATAGAGACTTAAAGCCTGAGAATTTCTTGTTGGTTAATAAGGATGATGATTTCTCTCTTAAGGCCATTGACTTTGGGCTCTCCGTTTTCTTCAAACCAGGTAAAACTGTAGAGCCTGATTTAGTTGTTCTTGATCTCTAGAGTGCTTTGCCTAAATATGTTTTCTTACTAGGCCAAATATTCAAGGATGTTGTTGGAAGTCCATACTATGTTGCTCCTGAGGTTCTTCTCAAACATTATGGCCCAGAAGCTGATGTGTGGACTGCTGGTGTTATACTCTATATTTTACTCAGTGGAGTCCCACCTTTTTGGGCAGGTATGCGGAATGGCAAATAGCCGCTTAGAATGCCTTTGTCTTAATTTCCCGAATAATGGTTTTGTGTTTTTGGAATCAGAAACACAGCAAGGAATATTTGATGCTGTCTTGAAAGGATATATTGACTTTGAGTCAGACCCCTGGCCTGTTATATCCGACAGTGCTAAAGATCTGATCCGGAAGATGTTATGCTCCAGTCCTTCTGAACGCTTGACTGCTCATGAAGTCATGCGTACGTAATCATTTTTATCTTCAATAAGTAGTTACATTATTTGGCAACGTAAGACTGTATATCTTTTGTTCAGGTCATCCATGGATCTGTGAGAACGGAGTTGCACCAGATAGAGCCCTTGATCCGGCTGTTCTGTCTCGTCTTAAACAGTTTTCTGCAATGAATAAATTAAAGAAGATGGCTCTAAAGGTGAGTTTTTATTTATTTTGAATTTCAATGTCCATTCACATTTAGTTGAGATGACTCATGTTACTTGTTGTGGTCAATCAGGTAATAGCCGAGAGCCTCTCGGAAGAAGAGATTGCAGGTTTAAGAGCAATGTTTGAAGCAATGGATACTGATAACAGTGGGGCAATTACTTTTGATGAACTCAAAGCTGGATTGAGAAGATATGGCTCAACTTTGAAAGACACTGAGATCCGAGATCTTATGGAAGCGGTAAAAATGCATCCCTTTCTGGAAATTATTTACTATACACAGACAATAACCTTAGTTGTTGTGTTGTGGACCTCAGGCTGATGTGGATAACAGCGGTACAATAGACTACAGTGAGTTTATTGCAGCAACGATCCATTTGAATAAACTAGACAGAGAAGAGCATCTTGTCTCTGCGTTTCAGTACTTTGATAAAGACGGAAGTGGTTACATCACCATTGATGAGCTGCAACAATCATGCGTCGAACATGGGATGACCGATGTTTTTCTTGAAGACGTAATCAAAGAAGTCGATCAAGACAATGTAAGCTTTGTTGTCTCTTCACATGATGTTCGTTTCCTCATGCTGATATAATTTATGGTTTTTCTTGTTACAGGACGGGCGGATTGACTATGGAGAATTTGTTGCGATGATGCAAAAGGGAAATGCCGGTGTTGGTAGACGAACAATGAGAAATAGCCTAAACATCAGCATGAGAGATGCCTAGGCACTACACATCAATGTCTTTGAATCATTTGCTTGGTGAGGCTGCAAACGTTTCCACGGAATCAATGTTTGCAATCTTCAATCACAGAAGAGTAAACCGGATTCATAGGTGCAGGAAGGCAGCTGAATCCATTCAAGGTTTGAGTTTAAAATGTTGAAAACTACTGTATGATTAAAATTGGTGGATGAACCCAAAAAATAAAAGTGTTTCGTTCTGTTTCATCAGTAGATATGAGGACTATTTCTATTTTCTCTCTGTTTTGTTTTGTTTTGTTTGTAACAAATGTTAAAGTTTGGTGAGCTTTGATTCATCTCAATTGTTGAAAACTTTGACCCTTTTTGGGTTTTCAAGGATCAATCATCTTCCATTAAAACAAGGGGTTATTGGTTTATGCATTTTAATGGATTTTTAAATCCAAGTGAAATCAAGTGTTATTGGATCATTGATTTTAAAATCCTTTTCAAAATCAAGTGTTATTGGTTTTATGATTTTAGAATCCTAATTAAAATCCTATGTTATTGGTTCTATGATTCCAAAATCCAAATTAAAATCAAGTGTTATTCAATAGTAAAAAGTATATACGGATTTGATTTTATCATGGATTTGAATGAATTTTTATAGATTTTAAAGTTAAAAATACAAAGACTCAAATCCGAGTGAAAACTTACAGATTTCGTAAAATATTAGTAAAATATATGTATTATATTTTAAAATCAACGGATTTCTAAATACACGAAGTTGTGTGACCTCTTAACGCTTTTTAAAATGCGCTCCCCCATCTTTTTTTTTTTTTTGTCTATAATACACCCCTGCCCACTCAAATTTGAATTCGAATCATGGCACTGTGTAATCGTCTATAATTCATGTCTGCATATTTTGAAATTTAAATATTAGTAATTACATGACTAATATAAGACCATGTGCATTTGTGATCCTAAGCAGGTTTTAGACACGTTTTCATAGGCATAATTAATTAAAAAAAATCAGAAATTGATAAATCACAAGAACCGGCTCTTGGCTAAGAGCTATTAAGGACTCGGTTCTTAACACGTGTCATCACGTGATTGGTACATATTGATTGGCTTTTTTTTTCCGTGTTGAATATGTGAATATAGGGTTCCTCATTGGAGTTTTGTTTCATGGCGTTGTCGAAAGCTTCCGCTCAAGCTTTGAGCTTGGTGTTCTAGCTGGATTGATCAACCATGGTCTTATGATTTTACCGACCTAATCCCAGCTCCAGCTCGTTGATTGTTCTCTTTCCAGCTCCAGATTTGTATCGGTTTCGGGTTTTGCTTGCTGGATCGAAAGTCGAGAGCTTTGCGTTTTCTTCAATCTGAGTTTTTGTTTCTTACAAGGTTGCGGATTTCTCAGGCGGGGATTTGAGAATTAGGGTTTCCAATTGGGTATTTCGTGATTCATGGTATCCCCAAAATGGAATAATGGCTCGACTCTTGCCATCTCCATCTGTTATTAGCATCTTGTTCGTATAGAGACTCGGGTTTCGTTAATCCATCGTAGGTACACATCTCTTCATCTGATTTTCTTTTCTTTTGTTTGGATTATGAATTCAGGATTGAAATCAACTCTTTTCCTATTGCAAAGCTCGAATCTTTTGCTATATCTTTGTTTATCCATCTGTTAATTCACTTGTACTTAGCTTTTCTGGTGCACCATCTCTTAGCTTTAAAAAACCTGGACTTTTGTGTTCTTGTTCCTAAACGTTGTGTGTGTTTTATATCTGGTTTTACTTATACTTGGTGATGATTGTATATTTGTATATCAAGTTTAGATTGTAAAGCAAGCTAGATTGATTGTTATCTCTTGTCTGTGCTTTCTGTACTGGATTCATGAAACTTGCGAAATGACCTGAAAATGCTTAGCCGCAATAGATGTTTACAGTTTCTTTTCCTCTCTAAAATTGCAGTGTTTCAGTGTGGCCAGACCTGATATATTATGTTCACATTCGATAAGAGATTCAGAAAGTCGAGCTTCGCAAAAAGGAGTGGAAGTACTTTGTTCATTATCTCGTGAGACCTCTTTCCTATGATATATTATAGTTGCTATTTCATTCTGCTCAGAGCTTTTGGTCTGCGGTGTTAAGTGATACACATATCTGTATCTGCATGGTTGGAACAAAAAGTGAGTATCTCTCTGCTCTCATGTCTGTTCTGGTTTATGTAGCAAAATATACCCATGAGTGGCTGCTCTTTCTGTCTATCTTATTCAAACATATCGGTTTCTAATTCTTATCTGTGTGGAATAAACAATACATTCCCCCTTCTTTACTGTTTATTCTTGTCTCTCATTCAGTCAGTCTTCATTATACTCAAGTCAAAAGACTATGGCTTCGAATGGTGACAGCGGATCAGGCGGTGCGGGATAAACGGATCAGCGGTGCGGAACAATTTAAATGCGGTTTGTACGGAAGAAACTGTTGGGATAGTGTCCTGAAATCACACCTGTACTCACTCCTGTGATAGTTGTGTGTCGAGATCTGACATTCGTATAATACTGGGCGTTTGCAATGCTTTGCTAGAAGCCTCTTGCAATCTGTAGGTCGTGGACTTACTGCCAGTATTATATGATCCTATAGGGTCACACACCTAAGCGAACTGGAAGCTACGACATGGGAATGATCATTGTGGCAATGATCATGTTATGTGTATTGAAATACACATAAGAATCGATATAATGGTGTTGTGTCGATCGACACAGCTTGTGTGTCGGTCGACACAGTTCGGATTTTCCGAACAGGCTTTTCGGGTTATGGCTTAATTGAGTCTGGCCCGTTAAGCACGTCTAGGTCGAATAAAAACGTGTTTAGTTCGACCTAAACATAAGAGCCGTCCAGTTTTCTTGACAGAAACACTAGACACACCAGAACCTTTCGATCCCCATTGATCCGGCACTAGCATCCCGTTTCCAGCGAGCGTGCGTGTGTATCTGGTAGAGGCAAAGCGTTGCGTTGCTCCACTGATCTCGTTCACCATCTCTTCCGCTGCCAAAAGGTAAGAACGAGGTTGGTTCTAAATTTCAATATAACAAACCCTAGATCCATCGGGATCCAACAGTGGTATCAGAGCATGCTTAGGGTTTAGCTATTGAAACTGGTAATATAAAATCGAAACTTGATGTTGTTGATCTGTATATTGCTTGCTGAATCGTGTTTTCATAGAATAAATCTCGGATTTTGTCTCTGTTGAAAAACGATGAACTGTTGAAATCGCACTGTGTCGATCGACACAAAGCGTGTGTCGGTCGACACGCCGCGGCGCAAAATGTAAAATTTTAGGGTTTGTCGCAGGGTGTCGATCGACACAAAGCGTGTGTCGGTCGACACAGAGCGAAAACTCGCGAATAAAATTTAGGGTTTATCGCACAGTATCGATCGACACAAAGCGTGTGTCGGTCGATACAAAGCGAAAATCCGTAAATAATTCTAGGGTTTCGATCTGAGATCGAGTACCCGTAATCGTATTGCGTCGATCGATACACTGGGTGTGTCGGTCGACACAGGCAATGCGATCAGATAGATCGGTTCAATTGGATTGGACCGGTTATCTAGCTCGGTTAATTTTATTAACCAAATTGATTATGGTTTGGTCATATCGATCGACACACAGTGTGTGACGATCGACATGGACCATTAAACCGAACTGGTTCAATTGAATTGAATCGGTTAAGTAAATTCGATCCGATTTGACCGGTTATCGAAGAACGGTTTAAATATAGTTGCATCGATCGATACCAATAGTTGGCGTCGATCGACACAACGTCCGCAGATATGCTGGTTTGACCACAAATTTGCATAAACCAGAATAATCTAATCCTAAAAGTATTAGATGAATCTAAACTTAATAAAACTAAATGTTTTAATTAAAAGTTATTATTTTTGATATATATAGTGAATATAAATCAAGATAAGATTAGTTCTTTTCCTCAACTAAATATCAAGTGATCTTGATGTCTTACCCGATCTTGTCTACTGTCAAAAAACTCGTGATATTGTTGGGTATCCTTGGAGTCCTTGGTATCCACAGCAGAATGAGTAAGGCAGGTGGTCAGTGACAGACTTGCAGTGCAACTGTCAGTGATCACAAGACAGATAAAAGATTGGTTATACTTGACTGGGCTGTTAGAAGTTCTGGGCCCAGAGACATCAGAGTGGATTGGACATAGTTTGTCTTATTCACGACCAAGAGTTGTACTGAGTACAATTAGCAATGATTTGCTTACCTAGATGACTAAAGCTTGAGTAACGGCGAGTCGCCCACTCGAATTTTAGTAATCTGAGGATCTTGGATCATTGTATTCATATGAGGAAACATAGTTTGAATACAATGCGAGTTTTCTTATTAGATAAGAATTCTCATTCCTTGTGCTTTATAACTAAAATCTACCTTTTGTTTGAATTACAGCTATGTCTGTCTCAAATCACATCAACACTTTCTCACTAAGATCCGTCCTTGAGAAGGACAAGCTAAATGGATCTAATTTCTTGGAATGGTATCGGAACTTTAGAATAGTTCTCAGGCAAGAGAACAAGGAATATGTCCTTGAAAGAGTTCTCACCGAGAGGCCACGTTCCAATGCTCCGCAGACAGAAAAGAATGCTTGGGATAAGCATTCAGCGGATGTCAAAGATGTTAATTGTCTAATGCTGGTGACTATGAACTCTGAGCTGCAGAAGCAATATGAGAACGTGTTGTCACCCATTGAGATGATTAACAGCCTGAAAGCTTTGTTTCAGGAGCAAGCTCGCACAGAGAGATACCAGACGGTTAAATCTCTCATGGATTGCAAGCTGGCTAAGGACAGTCCAGTAAGTCCTCATGTCCTTAAAATGATGGGTTACATTGATAACCTGGGGAAACTGGACTGTGCCATTAGCCAGGAGCTGGCCACTGACATGATTCTGCAGTCATTGCCGTCGTGTTTTGATCAGTTCATTAAGAACTACATCATGCAAAACATGACTAAGACATTGACTGAGTTGCACGGTATGCTGAAGACAGCAGAACCAAATCTCAAGAAGGCTACTCCCACTGTCCTGATGGTACAAGGGAATAAGAGGTTTAAGAAACCTAAGAAGGGTAAGGGTAAGGCCCAGGTTGTCCAGACTGAAAGTCAGGACAAGCCCAAGCCGAAACCCAAATCCGGGCCTTCTCCTGAGGATAAGTGCAACTACTGCAAGCAGTTGGGGCATTGGAAGAAAGACTGCAAGAAGTTCATGGAAGATTACAAGAAGCTGAAGAAGACGTATGATGCGTCTGACTCAGGTATTTATGTTATCGAACTTGGTATTATATCTTCTCGTCCTACTTCGTGGGTATTGGATACCGGCTGCGGTGCTCATATTTGTACTGATGTGCAGGCACTAAGAAACAGTAGGACGCTGAAGAAAGGACAAGTAGAGCTACGAGTCGGGAATGGAGCTAAGGTTGCTGCACTGGCCGTAGGCACCTACGAGTTGTCTTTACCTTCGGGCATGGTTTTAATTTTGAATAATTGCTACTATGTACCTACGATTAGCAGAAACATAATTTCAGTTTCCATTTTGGATTTGGAAGGTTTTGATTTTGCTGTTAAGAATAAAGTTTGTTCTTTTAATCGTGATGGTAATTATTATGGTAGCGCCCCATTAAATAATGGGTTATATCTATTAAACCAAGAAATGCCTGTCTTTAACATAAATACAAAGAGGTTTAAGTCCAATGACGAAAACCCGACTTTCTTATGGCATTGTCGTTTGGGCCATATCAATGAGAAACGCATCCAGAGGCTCCATCGAAATGGGCTTCTGGGCTCATTTGATTTTGAATCATGTGAGAAATGCGAGTCTTGTTTGGTGGGCAAAATGGCTAGAGCCCCTTTCAACAAACCAAATGAAAGGGCCAGTGATTTATTGGGCCTTGTTCATACTGATGTATGTGGGCCAATGAGTACTGCTGCCAGAGGAAACTTTAAGTACTTCATTACCTTTACTGATGATTTCAGTAGGTATGGCTATGTCTATTTGATGAGACACAAGTCAGAATCCTTTGATAGATTCAAGGAATTCAAGAATGAAGTACAGAATCAACTTGGCAAGAGTATTAAGATTCTGCGATCGGATCGCGGAGGAGAATACTTGAGCCAAGAATTCAGCGACTATCTGAGCGAGTGTGGAATCGTTTCACAACTCACTCCTCCTGGTACACCCCAATGGAATGGAGTGTCGGAGAGGAGAAATCGAACTTTATTGGATATGGTTCGGTCTATGATGAGTCATTCTAATCTTCCACTATCCTTTTGGGGATATGCTCTAGAAACGTCTGCGTTTACACTGAATAAAGTGCCATCTAAATCAGTAGAAAAGGCACCACATGAACTGTGGACTGGGAACGTTCCTAGTCTGTCTTTCCTAAGGATTTGGGGTTGCGAGGCTTATGTCAAACGTTTAATCTCTGACAAACTTGCACCCAAATCAGATAAATGCTATTTCGTTGGTTATCCTAGGGAAACCAAGGCATACTACTTTTACAACCAATCTGAGAACAAAGTATTTGTTGCTCGGGACTGTTCTTTTCTTGAGAGGGAGTTTCTCTCTAAGAAAAACAGTGGGAGTAAAGTACATCTCGAAGAAATTCAAGATGCACAGGAGACTGCCCAACCTATTGAGGAAGAGCAGCAGTTGGATCCACAAAGTTCTGTGGAACCGGCGCCTGTGGAGCATGAAGTTCGCAGATCCGGAAGGATCCGTCACGAACCCGAGATATACTATGGATTTCTCGTAACCAATTCAAATGATCTGATGATCATTGAAGGTGACGAACCAGCGACCTTTGCGGAAGCAATGATGGGCCCGGACTCCGAAAAGTGGCTTGGAGCCTCTAAATCCGAAATGACATCCATGTCAGAAAACCAAGTATGGTCCTTGGTCGATTTACCTAGTGGTGTAAAAGCCATTGAGTGTAAATGGATCTTCAAGAAGAAGATTGACGTGGATGGCAATGTACAGATTTACAAAGCGAGATTGGTGGCTAAAGGTTTCAAACAAATTCATGGTATTGACTATGATGAAACCTATTCCCCAGTAGCTATGCTTAAATCTATTCGGATTCTTCTAGCGATTGCTGCTCATTATGATTATGAGATTTGGCAGATGGATGTCAAAACCGCATTCCTGAATGGTATTCTGGAAGAGGATGTGTATATGACACAGCCTGAAGGTTTTGTTGATCCTAAGAACGCTGGAAATGTATGCAAGCTTCATAAATCCATTTATGGATTGAAGCAAGCATCACGGAGTTGGAATCTTCGTTTTGATGAAGCAGTAAAACAATTTGGTTTCATCAAGAACGAAGAAGAATCATGTGTATACAAGAAGACAAGTGGGAGCAAAATTGCATTTCTTGTACTGTAAGTCGATGACATACTCCTCCTCGGTAATGACGTTCCGTTGCTTCAGTCTATTAAGACTTGGCTAGGAAGTTGTTTTCCCATGAAAGACATGGGAGAAGCCGCATACATTCTTGGAATCAGAATCTACAGAGATAGAACTAACAAGCTGATTGGATTGTGCCAAGACACTTATATTGATAAGGTGTTGCACAGATTCAGGATGCAAGATTCCAAGAAAGGCTTCATACCAATGTCTCATGGCATGAGTCTCAGCAAGAAGCAGTGTCCGGCGACACCTGCTGAGCGAGAACGCATGAATAGAATTCCTTATGCTTCTGAAATAGGATCTATCATGTATGCCATGCTCTGCACTCGTCCAGATGTAGCTTACGCGTTAAGCATGACGAGTAGATACCAATCTGATCCAGGTGAAGCTCACTGGACAGCTGTCAAGAATATTCTCAAATATTTGAGACATACTAAGGATAAGTTCCTTGTGTATGGAGATAGTGATGAACTTGTGGTGAATGGATTCACCGATGCGAGTTTTCAGACGGACAGAGACGATTTCCGATCACAGTCTGGATATGTCTTCTGTCTAAATGGCGGTGCGGTGAGCTGGAAGAGCTCTAAGCAGAATACCGTAGCTGACTCCACAACGGAAGCTGAATATGTTGCTGCTTCAGAAGCGGCAAGGAAGCTGTTTGGATCAAGAAGTTCATGACTGAACTTGGTGTGGTTCCTAGTATCTTGGAGCCAGTGGCTTTGTTCTGCGATAACAATGGAGCCATTGCTCAGGCGAAAGAACCCAGGTCACACCAGAAGTCCAAACACGTTGAGAGGAAATATCATCTGATTCGTGATATTGTCAATAGAGGTGATGTGAAGATCAGCCGAGTTCCGACAAACGAGAATGTCGCTGATCCTCTAACCAAGTCACTCCCAAGGCCTAAGCATGAGAGTCATACGACTGCTGTAGGCATTAGAGATCTTAAGATGTAATCTTGATTCTAGTGGGAGTTTTGGAATTTGTTTTAGTTATAATAAGACGCCCTTGTAAACATTCTTTTAGAATTGTTTAATGAAATTTGATTTCAGCATTATTTATTGTGATCTAAATAATGGTCCCAAAATAAGTTTATGACATATTATAGGTCATCAAGTTGAGAACTTGATCATGAAACCCTATAAGTTAATAAATTATTTTGTCCCTAGTCAAGGTTGTAGAATCGGGACACTGACAACCGTTAGAGACTAGATTGTGAGGTGACTGTTGGCTAAGTTTCATGGAGCCAATGATATGATTATCGCAGTCAGTCACATAGATATATGTCAGTGGACATATGATCGGACATGACCCGCTAATGAGAAGTCTACAAGATAGTAATATCTGTGTCATAAGAGGTTCTCATTACGACTATAGAGTATAGTCCTAAGACCTGAGTTCATCATGCTTTCTTGCATATGAATTGGTACATTTTGACTTTGTCAAACGTCGATCCGTAACTGGCGGCTATAACGACACTGTTCAAGTTTATCATGAAGTGTGCGTTGAAACAGGGATGGAACAAGATGGAATTTGTCCCTCCTGTATAACGAGAGATAAATATCTCAGGGCCTATCGAAGATTGAATACTTAGAGAATGTGTGGCCGCACTCAAACGAAATGTAGTTCAGTTGTTTGTAATGTTCAGTATGAGATCAGGAGTTCGATAAACGCGATGTTGGCTTAATAAGGATGACACAAATCTTGCCTTATGCCAAATCGAGATATAGAGACAAAAGTATTATAGGAATTGATGATTCCAGTACAAGTGGGAGATTGTTGGGATAGTGTCCTGAAATCACACCTGTACTCACTCCTGTGATAGTTGTGTGTCGAGATCTGACATTCGTATAATACTGGGCGTTTGCAATGCTTTGCTAGAAGCCTCTTACAATCTGTAGGTCGTGGACTTACTGCCAGTATTATATGATCCTATAGGGTCACACACCTAAGCGAACTGGAAGCTACGACATGGGAATGATCATTGTGGCAATGATCATGTTATGTGTATTGAAATACACATAAGAATCGATATAATGGTGTTGTGTCGATCGACACAGCTTGTGTGTCGGTCGACACAATTCGGATTTTCCGAACAGGCTTTTCGGGTTATGGCTTAATTGAGTCTGGCCCGTTAAGCACGTCTAGGTCGAATAAAAACGTGTTTAGTTCGACCTAAACATAAGAGCCGTCCAGTTTTCTTGACAGAAACACTAGACACACCAGAACCTTTCGATCCCCATTGATCCGGCACTAGCATCCCATTTCCAGCGAGCGTGCGTGTGTATCTGGTAGAGGCAAAGCGTTGCGTTGCTCCACTGATCTCGTTCACCATCTCTTCCGCTGCCAAAAGGTAAGAACGAGGTTGGTTCTAAATTTCAATATAACAAACCCTAGATCCATCGGGATCCAACAGAAACGCACTATGCGGAATAAGTGCGGTTACTGCGGAACAAGCGGTACATAAAAATGTTTGAATGGTGAAAAGAAGCTGTATGCGGTACAAGATAAAAGTTTGAATGGTAAAAATAACAAAAGCAGTGCATGATACATATTAAAGAATTTCGAATAATTTTGGTTTATTTCCGATAAAATTGATTATTTGGTTAATTTTGGATAAATTCAATTATTTCGAGTTGATTCGGTTCGGTTTAGTTATTTTGTATTTTTATATAATTTAGTATATCCGTTTTAAAACTGATATAAATTGATTTAAATTATTTAAAAAAACACTAAATAACAATTTTGTTCGGTCGAACCAAATCAATAAAATTAATTTTTAACCTTATTGAAATCGAACTAGATAACTGAATAATGACCAAAAACCAAATCAGGTTGGTTTGTTTTATCAATATTATTATTATCATCTCTATTATTACTTCTGCAAAATTTTCATCTAGGAAATTTGAAATTTTGATAAAACTATGTTGGTTTTGGATAAATTTGATTATTTTATATCGATTCAGTTCGGTTTGATTATTTTTTAATTTTTGATATAATTTGATATATCCGGTTTGAAACCGGTAAACTCGATTTCTTCAAATCGACTCAGATTGGTTTTATTATTTTCTAATTATTTGCTATAATTTGTTTTATATGGTTTAAATCGGTATAATTTTTTTAACTAAATAATCGATATGTTAAATCAAATTGAACCAAATCAGTAACCAAAATTAAATTTTTTAACTTTACCAATATAATAGAACTAGATAACCTAGTTAGAACAAAAAATCAAAATATAACCAATTTTTTAGCTTTTTTAAATTGGTAAAAAAATTAATGTGTTTATATTAGAAATTTTTGTAGCTATTATTTTAATGTATAATGTTTATATATAAGTGTACACAAGATATATATTTTTAACAAGTATTCAATTTTTTTGTTTGTAAAAAAAAAAGAAAGGAAAACGCCACAGTACAATCAAAACCACACCTCATATGCTTGATGTTTCTTGAAGTGTGGTTTAGGTGTATTAAGAAACGCACTTTACTTTTCATTTTCTTTTTAATTTTTTTATTTATATTAAAACACACTTTGGCTAAAATGGTGAATGGTTACATCTTTTAATACCGCAGTGTGTTTTACCTGAACTACACTTCACATTCAAGACCTATATGCAGAGTGAGTCTGTATTGTTGATGAAATCTAAATCTTTGTAAGAGCACTACTTAAGCCAATTATTATTACTATCCCATGATCTTCTTGGCAAGTTCCTACCAACCAATTAATATTACAATAAATAATTTTTTTTTGTTAAGAACCCCACTTAAGGGTTCATCAATAGATTAGCAAAACAATATAAAAATTTTAACTATTTAAAACTAATTAAAAAACTATTAAAAAATTCTTAAGAACTCCAAGATGGATTCATCAATGTACATGCTCTAAACTACTCTGCAAAAAGCCACGCTATGTTATTATATTGTTACAGCCGAATACACAAGTACATAAACGTATACATATGAACACATAAGTGTATATTTTATGCATATTGTTGTTGAAGGCGAATTTCAAACAAAATATTTCAGTAAATGTGTTTAGTGATAGGATGAAAAGTGATATAGTAGTACAATGACATGACTTTTACGTACTTGTGTATTAATCCAAATAAAAAGGAATTACAAATATGATGAATTCATAAAAAAGTGACAAGATTAATGGGAATAAAAGAGA
The DNA here is from genome assembly GCA_030180135.1 of Orychophragmus violaceus. Taxonomy (NCBI): domain Eukaryota; kingdom Viridiplantae; phylum Streptophyta; class Magnoliopsida; order Brassicales; family Brassicaceae; genus Orychophragmus; species Orychophragmus violaceus. The sequence continues at coordinate 28,928,129 of CM058232.1, read as the reverse complement.
TGTTGACAAAATTTAGAAGAACAATGGAGCGTAACTCGGAGTTTCTAATATGAATATCTTTCTTTAAAATATTTTTTCTCTAAAACTGGATGTTTTCACTAACACGGAGGCGCTTGTATTTATAGCACTTTCCTTCCTTGATTCCCGGATTCCTCGGCTGAGGATGTCCGCTAGTTTACCTAATCCTTTAGCTTACAATGTATATTGTTGTCTAGCGGCATTAAATGCTGAGCGTGTAGGTTGGCATGTAGGTAATGATAATACTATTATATGATTCGTACTATGGACGGTGCACACACGTCGTCTCATCCATGGCTGGCGTGAGAGAGTGTCTTTAGTTTAAATTGAGGTTGCGATTGTTGCGAACTAGGTTGGTTGTGTCTTGGCTCGGCCCATTTTTTTATTGACGATCTGATAATCCATTGTGCTGTCTTTTCTCGTTACGTCCTATCTTACTAATGATCTTACCTTGGCGTGTTATTTAATTGGACGCGATAAACAAAAAAAGTCGCTTAGAAGCTTGGTCCAAAATATTTCTCATGCATTTCTTGGAAAGCCAAACTTCATCCGAATTGTCGTAGGTTTGGCCTTTTGTGAATGGGCGCGTGTCTTCGAGAGATAAACGGGTGTTTCGCTACTTAAATGTACCTTGGTAACCGTTGCTTTTCTTGCCTATAAATTTCTCTTTCACTTATTTTCGATTCATTCATCTTCCTTTTTCCTGATATTATGGACCATAAAAATTTCTCCTTTCTTTGTTTCTGACTTTCCTCGAAGTGTTCCTTTTCCTTTGGCCGACATTATCCTCCTCAGTCTTTAGAAGAATCTCGGATGTCGGCTAACGGTGGTGTTTTCTCCTTGTCTAATGGTTTAGTGTTGATAGATGAGAAGTTTCTCAAGACTACGTACATATGCCGTCCCATAAACATAAAGATGGTACTTCGACCCTTTTGTCTGGTGGTCTTGAAACACCATATTTCTTCCGAAAGGGCTAACGTCACTATATCACAATGTAAGTTGACCCTCGATTTCCTTCCTCTGTTATCTTTCTCTCTTGTTCTTACTTCTTCAAACTTCCTTTTGTAGTGTAATGGAGGGGTGAAGGATAAGCATAGGCCCTATCTGGATGAAGCCGAGTTACTCTACGTCTGGGTCATGTTTGGTTGGTAAAGAATACAGTTCTAGCTAAAGAGATGGTCCAACCTGGCCGTTTGGGTTGTTGAAATTGCTTCTCTAGGTTCTGCTCTCTGAGGAAGATTTGGGGGCCAATCCTTGTCGATGGGCTCACTTGTGAGAGGTTGTCTGGTCCAGGATTGATTTTCTGGGAAGGTTGGGCAACTAATCTTTATCACTGAATTCACCTAGGGAAGTTATCTTCAGCTCATCCTCTTCTTCCTTATTCTCTTGTTCTGTCCTTTTTCCTTTCCTTTTTTATTTATTTCGTAGTGTTTGTATTGATCTATGTATTTCTCCGAGATGTTTATATTTGTCGATTTGTTTTTCCTAATATGAATAAAATGAGTTATTTAGTTTTGAATTCTTATTTTACCTCTTCGATCGAGTTTCACTCCTTTTATGTATGCCCGATCTTTGCTGTGTGAACTATATTCTGGTTGACCAGTCCCTTCTCTTGTGATGTTCGTGACATATCCAGCCTATATTCTAACGAAAGTATAATTTGGGATTGATTTAATGCTTCACCCTTTATTTTTGAGTTTGGGTAAAGAACGACATGCAAGAGATGGTATTAGATGATAGAACGGATAATGGTGTATATCTTCCTGAAAGTTGGTACTGAGAGCAGGGCTCGGCTTACTCATGTTCAACTATTGGTTGGTGATGAATTTTTGAGATGGGCCTGGATTAGTTTTTATTCATACTGACCACAAGCTTAATGCGGGACATGAACCATCTTTTAGTCCCTAAGCTTAAGTTTTTAGGCTTATGGCCTAAGACGTGGGTTATTACCACACTACAAGTATGAGGAACACATTATGCGGGATGAACCGGCTTTAACCCTGTCGAGCTAAGTTTTTATGATTATTTCACTTTCTACATTTGTGGGAAATGTGTGAAGCACACTCTTGGCCAGAGAGTGGGTGCTTGATCAGGGTTTTGTTTTTGAGCATGGTACCTTTTCGTTTTAATGATATACATGTGTTTCAATAGTTACAAATGCGCCTTGGGGAGGCTGCCTCCGTACCCTTGGGGAAAGGATCAAGCCGTTCATAATTCCCTTTATAATTTAGTAGTAGTACCTATTCAGGTGGACAGAGTACCAAGAGCGTATGATCGGGGTTACATCCATCGACATAAGCTCGTAGACACCGGGCTTAACTAGTTTAGATATTTGATAAGGTATCTCCTAGTTTGCACCAAGCTTTCATGTGTTATTTTCTGTTGTGTTTTCGAAGACCTTTCTCATGACGAGGTTTCCTTCTTTAAAATTGCACATGGAAAATGGTGTCTGACATGTTGATCTTTGGGGAGTTGTTTGGTGCAGCCATAATACCCCGTCAAGCTCGTACGCCCATGCTCTCTTGCTTTCCTCCAGCCTATTTTTTAGTCTGTTGATTATCGTTTTATTCGTAGCCTTTGGTTTCTGTTTCCTTACGGGTATGTAGGCGTTGATTTTCTCAGCCTTATATTCAACTTAGCGCAGAACCATTCGAGTTTGTTGGAGATAAAATGGGTCCCTTTTCTGTAGATGATTTTATTTTACACAAATTTCAACGTTGGCATCTTTGACGTGAGCACAGGCCTCGGCCTCGATCCATTTGGTAAAGCAGTCTTTCATAACCTGTCGGTATCGTTTTTGTTTGGAGCTCGAGAGTGGTCTTACGATGTCTATGGTCCATTACATGAATAGCTAGGGTGGTGCCAGAAACATTTATAGCTCGGTCGGTGACTTGATCGCGGGCCCGTTCCGTTGTCACTTCTCGCGTCCTTGCATATTTTTCACAGACAATTTCCATGGTTGACCAGTAATAGCCTACAAATTTTATTTTGAATGCCAAAGTCGACCTCCTGAGTGATTACCTCGTGTGCCATCATGAGTTTCTCGGATGTCCTTGTCTATTATATCCTCCATCGATGCACATGAGTAAGACTCCTAACCGGCTCCTCTTGAACAGTTTTCGGTCGAGATGGGTGTATTATGGTACTTTTATATTTCGTCACTGTGCTTCGCACATATCCAGGGGGTTGACCTCATCCTCTGACTTTGATAGGTCCTTCTAGTTTGGCGTTATTTTCTAGGTTTTGTGGCTAATCGATGAGACAAACTCCCTTTGGAAGTTCAATACTTGATACTTCAATGCTCTCAAGAGGAATTATTCCCCGACAATCCAGGGTAGAACTTAACGCTAGGGCTGCCAGGGCGTCTGTCGAGGTGTTTTCCCTTCGAAGGATATGGGTCATCTTGAAGGAGTCAAATTCATTGGAGTGGTTTTGCACCACCTTTAAATAAACATTTATTCTCTCGTTCCTCCCTCGTCTTGTATTCTTCGCCGAATTGCATCGCCATGGTGTGAGAATCACAAATGCCTCGATTATTTTAGTTATGAGTGCTTTGGCGAGCCAAAGCCCGACGATCATAGCTTCATAGGTGGAAGGATTGCTCGAGTATCCCCAATGGGTGCTTCTTGGCGTATTCTATTCCCGATCCATGTCGCGAGTAGGATCCGTTGACTTAAAGCAATCAATTTTTGGCTTGCGGTTTGATGGTCATGATTTCATGGGAAGTTCAACGATGAAGTAGGCCAGAACATGCGATTCGCGGTGGTGCTATTTTAGTATTACATGTTGTATTCTCTGAGTTCCACTGCCCATTTTCCATTCTTCCTAATTGTCTCGGACTGTGAAGTATGGGCACAACAACTGCTTGGTTAGGCGACGATCGGGTGGGACTGGAAGCAAGGGTGTAGTTTTCGCGATGAGATTACGAGGGACAAGGAGAGTTTCTCCAGGGTGGGATATCCTGTTTCTGCGCCATAGAGTGTTTTGCTGATGTTGATTATCAGTTATTGTTCACCCCGATCTTGTCTGACGAGTAAACTATTAACAACCGAACTTGTTATCTAAGTGTACAAGAACAAAGTTTCTCTTCCTTGGGTTTGGCCAGGACGGGTAGCGTCGTTAAGTATTCTCTTAGCTATTGGAAATAATATTCACACTTATTGTCACACACAAATTACTTTGTTTCCTCGTAGTACCTGATCAGAAGGGTAAACACATGTCCATCGATCTCGAGATGAATTGGTTGAGGCGGATATCCGTCCCATGAGTCTTTGTATTTCTTGGGCATTCCTTGGACAAGGTAGCTCAAGAAAGGCCGTGATTTTATTGGGATTGGCTTTGATTCCAAGGTGACTATATACCCTAGAAATTCTCCTGACGTGACTCTAAAAGTACACTTGGACGGGTTTAACTTCATTTATATTTGTTGAGAGTGCCGAAACAGGTCCGTAGATGGCTGACATGATCTCCTGCCGCTACGGATTGAACGAGCATTTCATCAATGTACACCTCCATGGTGTGTATTAGATGGTTTGCAAACTTTTGACTTTCCTTCTTTTGTCTTATTGGTTGGACCGTCGAATCGACACTCAAATCGTGGCAATTTTGATTCCGACCACATGGTTCATCGTCATGCGAAGGTCGAGACATTTTGTTGTAATAAAATTATTAGATCGTTCCTGATTTTAACCTTGGCTTGCCTCTTATTGTGACACATTGATCCAGGTGGGTTGGATCTATGTTGACTTCCTTGATAAGTTGCTGCAGGGGTTATCTTGAGGTGATAAACCGCTTCTCTCTCCTGGTTCGATTACGAGGTACACCTTGTTAGAGTTTCATAATTTATGCTCGGTAACGAAACGTGTTTGAGATATATACTAGCTTACTTTTATGGTGAACACTCCATATGAAGTCAGGAATTTGATGCACTGTGGTAAGTTGAGTGAAATTCTTTCATTGCATGTAACCACGACGTTCCCATGATACATTTTATATGGTTGTCTTGTCTACGTCCACAACTTTACAAATGATATCACTGATGTGTAACTGAAGTTCGATGTGCCTTTCGTCATTGTCGTGTCGCTGTCAAATCCTATGAATGGCTTGATCCTAGGTTTGAGTTTTATCCCATTAGTTCCATCTGTTTAGTGACTCTCTGAATATTAAATCCACCGAACTATAGGTATCTAAATGGACCCTACTGATCTCGCAGTCACCGATATGTAGTTCGATGAAGAATGGGTTGTTGTTTGGTTGATCTAGGCCATGGGAATCATGCTTTGTAAAGACTATATGTTTCCATCCAACTTGTATAGGGATGTGTGGAAGTCGGGGTACCATTTCAGTAAAGCCTCAAATTTTTTCTGTACTTTTTAATTGCTCGTAAGGAGTTATTGCAACCAAAGAGACCGCCCATGAACATATTTATCTCCTGGTGCATTGGGACGAGATCTTTTGCCCGTTCGTGTGATCACCAAATATGTTTTGATGGGTATCCCCGGAGATCATGAGGATTGGGGTTGGAAATAGATTCATGTGAGCATGGGGATTCGTTTGGAGGTTCGCCATTTTGCGGTGATTTTTGTGGCGCACCTAGAGGTGTTATTTTTTCGTTGGAATTTTTTTGCGAAAATCTAGTGGGGCTCTCGAGGTGACTTCACTGTTTGTCGTATGAGAGGATGTGGTCTTTGCCATAAGTGTTTTTACGGTTACTAGCCCAAGCCTTTATTTTATCGAGGCTAGTTTGTCGTTGGGGTGACTATGGTTACGTTTGTTTGGTCTTCTTCCCGTGAAAGGTGGTTTATGTACCATGTTACCTTTTTATTATGCATATAGAAGAGAGCCTATATCACTTCCCCGCAGACATCGCTAATGTCGATGGCAAACTTCACAAAAGGGTATTTCAGTAAATGTGTAGTGATATGGTGGAAAGTTGTAGAATGGTACAATGATATGACTTTTTACGTGGCAATGAGGTATCATGAGATCCTCCGTTTGATAAAGTAGTAGTTCAGAAATGGTAGGTCGGAAGAACGTATGTATATTAATATGAGTAAAAAAGGTTACCAATATGATGAACTCATAAGAGAAAGCGACAAGATTACAAAGGGAAATAAAAAGATGTTGACAAAGGTCGGAAGAACAATGGAGCGTAGCTCGAAGCCTCTAATATGAATATGTCTCCCTAGAACTGATTGTTTTCATTAATGCCCGAACTCTTGTATTTATAGCGCTTTCCTTCTTTAATTCCTGGATTTATAGCTTGGTTGGGGATGTCCGCTACTTTACCTATCCATTTAGCTTACAATGAATACTATTGTCCGATTATTAGATAAGCTTCGAAAGCTCCAAGCCTCATATATCTCTAACAAGTCGATTGAGATAAGATATGCTTAATAAACAAAGTCCCACATCGGAAGTTTAGACAAGTAGTGTCTAATATATAAGTAATGTCCAAATCTGATTAGTATGAGGCCTTTTAGAAAGGATCCCCCCCCCCCCCCAAAATCCATGCAGGCTTTCCTGCTTAAACCCAAAGTGGACAATACATACTAATAAGAGAATGGACATGAGCTTGAAAAAGCCAACAATTGGTATCAGATCTCAAGTTCAAACATGGACCACGAGAAGGTGATTGTAGAAATGACCAAGTCGAAGCTTACGGGAGAGAATATTAGACAAGCTTCGAAAGCTCTAAGCCCCATATATCTCTAGCAAGTCGGTTGAGTAAAGATAAAATTAATAAACAAAGTCCCACATCGGGAGTTTAGACAAGTAGTGTCTAATATGTAAATAATGTCTAACTCAGATTATTATGGGACCTTTCGGGAAGGAGCCCAAAAACAAATCCATGCGGGCTTTCCTGCTTAAACCCAAAATGGACAATATCATACTAATAAGATAATGAACATGGGCTTGAAAAAGCCAACACCGACTTTATTAAATATTGAGAGATAGATCGCTTTGTAGGTAATAATAATACTATCTTATGATTCATATTATGGATAGTACATATACGTCGTCTCGTCTGTGGATGACATAAAAGAGTTTATCTATACCTTTAAATGAGAAGTATTTTTGGGCGATTGCTGACGTGTCGTCACGAGGGAGCTCTAGAGGAGGATAATGATGACATGTAAATGTGTCGTGGCAAGGCCCAAAATAATTAAAAGGGTCCCAAGTTCGATTTTGTTTACAAGAATGCCATCAACTCGATTTAAAGATAGATAATTAATTCATTTCCTTAAAAAAACATAATATCTTTCTGAGTATCTTATTAGTTCGAGTTAAAAAAAATATATTCTATGGTATATACCTAGCTTTCTAGAGAAGTTTGTGAAATCCTATATAAGGTGAGCTTTGGGTGGCTTAGAAACACAATCGTCTGCATCTTCTAAATTTTCATGAAGCTTTCTCTCTTTTTTGTTTTTCTCATTGGTAATGGAAGTTTTCTTTTGGATCATCAAAAGTTTGGTCAAATGATCCGTTGTCATTTCTGTTGCTTTCTTCTTCTTCTTCTTCTTGGTTTTGAAAGGATTTATATGTTTTTGGTTTTAATTTCTATTTTGTTCGTTTGGTTACATGAAAAAAGAAGTTCGGTTACCACAAAGCTAAGATCTAATGATGTGATGTGAACTAACAGATGTTTGAGATTTTGTATAAAAAGGAGTGTGGGATCTAAAAGTCCGATTGACTTTTGTTGCCAAGACGTTCTTAGTTCACATCACATGTCCCGTTTGTCCCAATAAGCATATAGTCCGAACAATTGTTTCTTTCCCATGAAAGAAAATGCTAAAGTTTAAGGATGTGAACTAACAAACGTTTGAGATTTTATATAAAAAAGAGTGTGAGATCTAAAATTCCGATTGAACGTTGTTGGCAAGACTTTGTTAGTTCACATCACATGACCCGTTTGTCCCAATGAGCCTATAGTCCGAATAATTGTTTCTTTCACATGAAAGAAGCGGCTAAAGTTTAAGGATGTGAGATGAACTAACAAACGTCTTAGAATTTCCATAGAAATGAGTTTGAATTTTTAGTTAAGATCTAAAAGTCCGATTGTTGGTTGTTTCGAAGACGTTTTTAAACTTTTGGTTTTATACCACGGCTATTGTATATGGTTTTGGTATTATACTAATGTTTTGTTTTACGAGATGCAAAACATTAGTCCGATCATAAGTAGCTTCCAAGTAAATATTAATTCCTTAGTTTTGGTTTTTGTTTTATATGATGTCTATTTTTATGGTTTTTTGTACTATATTAACGTTGGGGATTTAAGATATTCAAAATGAAGCTGGTAATAGGTAGCCTCCAAATTAACCAAACAATAGAGATTTACAATACTGCAATTGTCAATCGTTAATGTATATTACAAAATATTAAGGGTTGGACTATAAGCAGTTAAGAAAATAAATCGGTAAAGGCCGAAATGTTTGGAATCATGGTTTTGTATTGATATGAAGTGTATTTTCATGGTTTTGTATTTTTTATGGTTTTGTATTAAAGGTTGCCATCAAACGATTTGGGCTAATATAGTTAAATAGGATAAATATAAGCCGTTATGGCCCAAACGTGATTACCGACCAAGTGTTTTCATTAAGTGAATTACACCTTTTACTCACCACTTTTGGAAACTATTTAAGATTTTCAACCCTAGATGCTTCAGTTTCTTACTGCTTAACCAAACAATAACTTCCTTTCTTAGTAATTTCTACGAAACTTCAACGCTTCTAGACATGGCTCCACATATTTTTTTCGAAAAATATCTCAAATCAACAACTTTGTTCCTTGCATCTGGACACTAAAAGTTTTGCTTTTGCGAGTTTGGATGTGTTCAACTCACGAGTTGGGAGATCCAAAAATCCAAATACTCTTGGTCGATGAGAAAGTAATTTTTTTTACTCTTTCATTTGTTCTATTTAAGGTTATTGCATGTTTTAGCTAACAAATTTTTGGGTATCTATTTAGGGTATGAAAATAGAGGCTACTGTTCATGTCTCTTATATTCCAAAATTCCGTTTCGAAACATGGTGTGAGGGTCGCTGATTTAAGCTTGTGAATGCTTTGGCTGTACAAGTACCGGAGTATGGTTTGTTGACTCCTCACGACTTCAAGCTCATCTTTGGTGAAAACACAATTTTTTGTCTGGCTTACGATAATATTCCTGATGATCATTTTATGCAATTTCCATCAATTCCGGATATATTGGATGGGAGAGTTGCTGATGAATATCCTAAAGGTAACATGAATATGTAGATTTAGTATATTTTTCTGATCATAGTAATCCTTCTGGTTACAATAGACATAATTGAATAAATCATTTGACTTTTTATTTTGTGTATTAAGATATAATTGTCTAAATTACTTTATTATTTTGTCTAGATGTTCTTGGTGTTGTTACATACGTTGAAAACGTTCGGCCTTATTGGGCAGGACCAAAGTTGCTTTTTACAATTCGCGACACAAGGTTAGTTAATATGCAGTCTCATAATTATTTTCAAATTTATTGAATATATGTGGTAAATAAATTTTATATATGGAATACTTAAACTTGAAAATACTTTGTCTAATAGCCTCTGGAATCTTCAGTGTTTAATAATAGGAAAAGCTGCCCACGAACTCACAAGAAGGTTTTGGAAGGATGCCGATAGGCATCTCTTTGTGATTCTCTGGTGCTTATGCATAAATCACGAATCCAATAAGATTAGATATAAAATATTTTTATGATTAGGTTGATCGTATGTTTATTACATATTATGATTTATGATTTATTTAAACTTGATATTTCTTTGTTTTATAATATAGATGTAACTTGGCAAAGAGGAGAGGAGCCTATTTCAGCAATTATGTACGATCAAACTGAGAATTCAGGCTTTGTTGAACTCCTCAACAAGTTGTGTTCATATATTTGATTCAATTTTTTCCTGATTGCTTCAATATTTGAAGAAATATCTTGATTAGTTATAATACATTGTTTTCTGTTATGTAGCTTTCCAAATCCAGTGCCTGCTCAATATCCTGAAAAAATCGACCTCTCACATTTTATATTTTAAATGATGTATCTCGGTTCTACAAACTTTTGTTTTTTTGGGTTGGAGGATGATCATGATACTCTATATGTTTGTTTTATAAACTTAAGTCTTGGATGTTTTTTTTGTAATTGTAAGATGTCGATATTAAACTTTATATAAAACATCTTATTAACGAATATTACATTGTTTTAAATATTTTTGGTATATTTAACAACTTCCATTCTAATATTCTCAGATTGTTAGTGTTATTAATATATCCATTTCGAAATTGTAAGATATTTAAAAAGATAATATTATTTACAATGTTAAACATTATACGATCATTAATGCGAATATTTGAATGGAAGTTGTTATTGGAAACAATTTTGAGTTGAAAAAGTACAATATCTTTTAATCTTGAAGCAGTATATTCACTTTACAATCTATTTGAATATATAGATCGATCAGACATGCATATTAAGTAAAATAACTTTGCTTCCTTATTTGTTACTAGAGAGATATCGATAATCAATGGTAATTTTTAGCATTTATTTTTACACGCTCAGTGCGAGTTTACCGAATATCCGTTTAAGTAGTTTGTGGAAGGAATGGAAGATACTGAAATAATGTTTTCTTATTTGTAGCAGTTATACGGGATTATATATCAGTAATGTGTATTGCTTTCTTTATCAGTCTCACAATCATTTAAATAGATTAGTATATTTAGATATCATATAGCCTTTTGGACAAACCAATTTGGCAAAGGTCAACATATATTTTTTTAAATATGTGTTTATGAGAATATCGGTATGAGAATATGCAGAACATTAACATATAATTAGTTAACCTAATTAGATATTTTAGTTTTGCTTGAAGACGGATTTCTATAATAATAAACCGGTTTAGCGAATCGTAAACATTTCAACTAATGCTTAACAAATGCAAATTTTCATTTATTATTTTTGCTTAAATCAAGTCAATATCTTGACAATATACATTTGGAAGAGTATAGTAGGTTTGATTATTTAAATTTTTTTAAGATTATTGCAAGTTTCCCCAAACATATCGCAATCTCTTATTGAAAATCTTTATGGTTTGCTTTTTTAGATTTGTCGAAATATAGTGATCTTTTAAACTATAATAAAACAATTGACATATACCAATCTTCCAACAGACGATAGCGGCCAAATAACTAATGACCTAACACAAAATTTCCTTATAAATTGAGTCTGTACCACGTTCCAAAACACACATAATTGAAATATTCAGCATATTCGTCTATCGAAAATAACATGGTGATGAGTTTGTATTGTGGAATGCAAGAATTTGCAGAATTGTTTGATACAAAACATTACAATAAGGAAATGATTTCTTATTACTAACATGGTTAAATAATATATTTTTGAATTTTAACCTCCGTGATCATGTAAATTATGCTTAACAGGTAGAATCTCGAAACTACCAACACATACTAGACAAGATGACACTTACTGTAAGTATTCGAGAGTGGAAAATCCTTAATGAAGTATTCAGAATATTTATTACTTAACAAATTAATGATTTTTACGAAATAAGTTTAACATTACTTGTTTATGTTTATATTTTATTGTAGTCACCGAAAATGAAGTCATCGCATGAAGTGTATTGCTTTCATTCATACAATATTCTGTATCATATGAGAGATACGATTGAGTGGAAGATTAAAAAACACGAAGAAAATGAACGTAAGCGCAAACGAGAAGCATAAACATAAATAAATTTGATTTTATATTATTTTATCTTTATCAATACTTCCATTGCTTTCTGTATTTTTTTTTTAATTGTTCTTTGTGTCTGGCATTGTTACTCTGAATACAATGGATAGACCAAGATATGAAACCCATATATTATTGTGTTTTGATTTTTGTTTAGGATAGATATTTATGGTTATCGATATATCTACTCTTTTATTATTTGCATATTTTTTTGTATGTACAAATTAATAGGAATAAATGATCCTTTAGTTTATATGATCACTTTCTTATCATCATTCAGGAAAAATAATAATGACTGAAATGCTTTACAGATAAACTCATTTATTCAATGCATATAACGCTAAACTATGTATTTTGAAGGCGTTTTTTTCTAGGCGGTTTGTTTTAAAGAAGTGTCTTTTAAGTTTAGATAGTCTCTTGAATTTCCTATATTTATTGAAAAACTCATTTCTCTTCTCCTAAAGATCCAAAACCGTTTTTAAAATTTACGAATTTAATAAAAACAATCTATGGAGGGATACAATCTTCTTTCAGAGGTTAACCGATCAACAGAAGATTGACACTTTAAGGTTAAAATGCTAAGGGCATATGAGTATCACGTTCATGGGCAAGGGTTATACCGGAATTTTGTTATCGTTGATGAAATTGTAAGTGGAAACGGAAGATTTGTTTTCTAAAAATTATAAGTTGTGGATATTAACTTCTTATATATATATATATATATAAACTAATTTCAATCATTGCTGATGTAGGGTACAAAGATGGAATTGGTTCTTGCTCCAGAATATTCTGATGACTATAAAGGGTTACATGGAGAAGAAGGGAAGTGGATTGACATACAATGTGTCAAGGTTGCCTATGATTCTTCCAGATTTCAGACAACGAAGTCTGAATATATTCTCTATATAAGTATTGGATCTAGCATCCGAAGAATAAAAGTTGCCAATAATGATAAACATTTCGTTGATTTCTTAACTATCAAAGAAGTCCAAGATTACTCAACTCCTACTAATGTTGCTGTTGGTATGGATTTCAGATTTTTGTTTGTATATTTTGTGATTTTATTATTACTGTTGTAACATATTCTATATATTTTGCAGATGTAACTCCTACTAATGTTGCTGTTGGTATGGATTTCAGATTTTTGTTTGTATATTTTGTGATTTTATTATTACTGTTGTAACATATTCTATATATTTTGCATATGTAATGGGTCTGCTGTTCAGTTCTGGACCCATGGTTGTAAACGTTGATAACCTTGCAGCATCAAAAAGAATATTTAATATCAAAGACTCATGGTAATATCAATTATTAGGTTATGGAGTAGTTGTTCTTTGTATAATATGAAAATAATATTTGTAATTTATTTTTGCTTACATTTTGTAGGGGTAATCGGTTAAGATGTATAACTTTAGGTACTCACGCCCACGATTTCACAAAGAGATTAGATGCTTCTAACGTGAAGATGTTATTTGTGTTTTGAGATTATGGAAGATAAACCGTTTGGAGGTAATTTTTTATCGTTTTAAATGTATCATCTTTGTCTTACTAGAAGCGTTAGATTTGTACTAAACATCATTTTTCTCCAGGTGATACTTCAGATGTTGAAGTAGAGACACAAGATGGATTGTCTAATATTCTACTCAACCCTCCTTTACTTGAAGTTGAAGTCATGTTGGATGAGTTTGAGCCCATTGAAGTTTTCATTGTGAAACAGAGAGATGTTCCTGGAATATAGTCACCATTTCTTATTTTAGTCTGCTTCTTAAAATATGTATTAGGGTTGTTTTGGTATTTATAAACTTTATTTTATTAACGTAAAGTTTGTTAGGGTTATTTCGACGTTGATGTATTGTTTATGAAAAATACATTAAAAGGACTAAAGAAAATATGGAAACTACAAATTAATTAGACAACATGATAGAAAATATGGAAACTAGAAAGATGGAGAATGGAGTACAACAATTAAACAATCTAAAGCTTTTATAAACAGTTTTGGGAAAATTTTTAATAGAAAATATACAAATCTAACTTTACATAAACGACAAATATATAAGAACACATTTTATAATAAATAACATTTCCAACAGTTTAAGACCGAAAATATCCTTTAATTTTTTTAGTTATTCAAGATTTTTAAGAATTTACTTTTCTGTGTATTGTCTTTATTTTTATATTAATTTAAAGTTACTCTTCCATTAATGATATTAAAAAAAATTATAGCCAAAAATCCAAACAATTATATTTTTAAGCATGAATTTCTCTTTCTATGATCTTATGTTGATCTTTTGGATTTCCAACTTTCTCTATACATTAATTATGTCTTGATTTGAAAACATAGGTCATCATGACTTCATTCTTAGCCTCCACTTCTGATTACTCTTTAGGTTCAGTTTTGCACACGGTTTAAAAAAATATTAAATCGTTGTCGGTTCATTATAGAATTTTTTTTCATGATTAAAAACAAAAACATCTATTCATTAAGCCAACTCTATAATACAAATCGTCTTTAAGCAAAAAAATATTACATATGAGATGAAGAGTACAATGTATTCTAAGATTTTGTAATCTACAATAATGGTTATTTCTAGACTTATATATGCTATAATTCTTTATTATACAAAATCATAAGTGTTTAATTTTTTATATTTGTATATTCAAAATTAAACGGTTGTTCCGCTATTAATGATTTCCAAATATAACATTTTATTTTCTCTTTATATGTATTAATGCCCTTTTGGCAAATTCCAAATCATCTCTCTCTTAAACATATATCATATTCGCAGACCCTAAAAATGGAAGCTTTTTCATTATTATAGCATGTCGATAACTCAACAGCTAACTGGCGAGTTCGCGTGAAAACTGTAAGAAGATGGTTCACAAATTCTTCTCTCCATGGCGAAACATGCCATGTGATCTTATGTGATAAACTGGTAAGATTATGGTATCATAATTGCACCCTCTTTGTTGTTTGATAATAGTAACAAGAAATTGATTACCATAACTTCTCATATGTAGGGTTATCAGATCCAATCAGACATCCCAAATAGATTGTTTGGAACCCGAGATTTGTGGCATTTTCAAGTCGGCGACTGGAAATGTATAGAAAATTTTGAAGTTTTTCAAATGTACAGCAAAAGTGATATTAGAAACACTATCAATAGGAAAAAGATCGTCATGAGCGAGAAAACGCTCATTATAAATTGCTATACAATAAATCCGAATCATTTTTATCATTTTATTGGCATGTGGAGTATTAGGGACTGCTTACATTCTCCAGCGTACACCATTGGTAATATGATTTCATATGGATGTTCAGATTTTTGGTATATTATCTAAACTTTTGTATACTAGAATTTTAGTTTCTTTTGGTTTCATTGTTTTTAGATTTGCTTGAAGTAATCTGTCATGTTGGGAAAATTCAAAGTACAAGGCATAGCCGAAACAATTACGACAAAACAATTGACTTCCATATCAGAGAGATGGAGTAAGTTGAAAATGTTTTTTGATACCATGTTTCATTATTAATATTAATATGTATAGATTCCTATTGAAATACTTATCTTATAATTCTATTTTTCTTTAGTGGGACGTCAATCAAATGCATAGCATCAGGCAAATTTGCAGTCAATTTTCATGATTACTGGCATTCAATTGGTGACTACGAAACTGTTGTCGTGCTTCGGTTTTGGCGTGTCAACTATAATGAGGGTATGTAAAGCTTGATTTTGTAGTAAATTTAAATTCTTAGTTATAATTTTAGAAAATAATTGCTAGATGTACTAAATTTACTAATTTTAATTATTTGTTTATGAAATTCGGTGCTCCATATGTCCACGATTTTGGGACGATTTCACAACTTCAATTTGATCCAGATATTGAAGATGTAAAGGAGTATAAGCAGTGGTATATTAGCAAACATTATGTTAGTTTTTAAACAAATTGTTGTTATTTACTAAATCGTGGGATATTAATTTTGTTGCAGGGCTCCGTTCACCAAAGCAATTGGATCACATTTTAGACCATGAATATTCTTCTGATATACTTCGTCTCGAACATTGACTTGACATCGCTAATATATAAATGTTTGGAGTTGGTGGATTTTTTTTTGTTTACAGTTGTTTTAATATATTTATTTTTTATTTTTACTTATTTATTGTAATTATTCTTATGATATGTATAGATCTTATAAAAAAAATGACTAACCACCAAGCATAAAAATGTGGAACACAATACTATATGTTAGACTAAAACCATGTTAATTAATTATCATCTACAATTATCTAATTAAAATTTTGGAGACCGACATTAATGTTTATTTGTAAAAAATCTTTGATCAGAATATAAGATCATGAGATCTAAATACAATCTACGAATATTACACAACATATACTAAATCTACGAACCCTGGTCTTTTAACATAACAAAAATATACAAAAGAAAAACCCTAACTATTTTTCATACGCATAATATATTCTAATTCTTCTTTTTTAGTTCACATAAAAACCTATCGTCGTTTCTGCATGAATTGGTGTTTTCAAATGAATTTATTATTTTCATATTATCATAAGTTTTTTGCTTTCTTTGAAACCAGGTTATTTAGTTATATATGAAAGTCTAACATTTATATTTTCTCATCGTTGTGTTCCTATATTTACGGTATGGTTTATCGAACTTAGCTTTTAAGATTTTGATGATACGACTTATTAATTGCCTCTCTAACACCGTATGAATGTAGTATTTTCTGTTACAGTCTTTTTATCTTTTGATACGTCAAGATTAGCAATGAAGCGTAAGAAGCCATTACTGTATGGGTTGGAAAAAAGAACAGTTTCCTCCTCCACCCCCATTACGAAAACATAATTTTCTTAAATAATGAATCTTTATAACGATTAATTCGATTTGGTCTTTGGTAACTTTTAATATAGTTTAATCTCCTATATTTCTAAGGTGGAAGGCCATTTACACAAAGTAATTACAAAATTGGAAGTCCTTCAAGTAGTTGTTTGACTGCATCTCAAAATAGGGTTCCATTCATAAATATTACAAACACTTCTCCACCACCCCCATTAGAGAAATGTAAGTTACGTTATTTTTAATGTGTTTATATGTTTATATATTATACTTTGTCACATTTTCGTATCCATCAGGTGAAAGGCCAGTCAAAAAAACTACATTCATGGATGTCACAAATGTATCGAGTCCTCAAATATCTATGATGAACATTATAAAACAGAAGCGACTTGGACGTGTTTTCTCTCAGGATTCAGGTTCATTTATATGTTTATAAAATATGAGTTTGCATATTTTTATTAATTAATTTTAATGTATGCAAAAATGTATACGTTGAATTTTCGCTTCTTATCTACAGAGTCAAGCACAATACATAATACAAGGGTATATCCTACAAAAAGTTCCGTAAATATTCATCTTAGACCATATGTAAGGAAAACACAGAAAAAACCTGAAAAAGAGGTTCGTTATCATTTTAAAAGCTTGTTGTTTAAATATAGATTATTTCTGTGTCGATTCAACCCTATATTAGTTTACCCGTTAAATAGTAAGACATTTTGTTTACTATAATTTCTATACACTTTATTGATAGAATCATTTTCAATTTTATACAGCTCAATGTTGGATGTAATTGTTTACAGATACTCTTATCTCTTATGCACATGAAGATGATTTCGTTGCATTTGTAGCGACCGATTCAGAACACGAAGATGAATCAGACAATGAATGTAATAATTATAAATATACAGAATTAGTTTACATGCTGTTTAATTAACTTTTAAAATTCAATTATCTTTACTCTTTATATCTATAGATTTCGACGATCAGTTTGATTCCAGTACCACGGCTTCCAATCATGATTACACTGTTGGAAATTATCACACAGCAGATCATATCCTACAAGAAAGAAAAATGAATGCAATTAATAAAAACGCTTCGAAAGGTTTAATAAGGTGCATCTGGCATCAGGGAGTGTTAAGCCCGGAATTGCGGAAAATGGTATTATTGTTATTGTTTTAACTTATTTTTCAACTTTTTTTTCCAAGATAACTATAGTTTGACTAAGTTTTGAATTATATGACATTAGGATATAAGGACCATGGAGATCCTTCATACACATGTACCCATTGCGGTGCTTATATGTGGTTTGATGAGCGTATAAATAAAAGAGGATCTAAAGCGCGACCGGTTTTCTCAATGTGTTGTAAACATGGAAAAGTTGAGATTGCTCTTCTTAAAACACCTCCGTCTACATTGCTTGCATTGTTGTATAACGGTGATGATGATAGCAAGATTTTTTGGGAGATTATTAGAGCATATAATATGATGTTTTCATTCACTTCGCTTGGCGGGAAAGTGAATCACAAATTGAACAATGGGAAATGACCTTATCTGTTTCAGCTACAAGGTGAAAAATACCATAAAATAGGAGATATGTTACCAGATCCTGATGAAGATCCACCTTTTTTTGCAACTCTATATTCACGATTGCCATAATGAGACCAATAATTGGATAAAGGCTTACAGGTAACATAATCACTTATTTTAAAATCTATTATTTTATTTTGTTTATGTGTACATGGTTTTAAATTTTCGGGAAGACTGGTCGGTTGAAAAAATTCGACCAAATATAGTGGATTTGATCAAGAAAATGTTGGATAAACATAATCCTCTCGCTGGTGCTTTAAGATCAGCAAGAGATAGAATGGACTTGACAAAGAATATGGAAAGTATAAAACTTATCATTCCAAGCAGAAGAGATATAGATGGTAAGACCTATACTTTAGCTACGACAAACGAGGTGGCGGGATTAATGCCTGGGAATTTTCGATTGGACATGGAACCACGTGATATTATTATTCAGAGTAAATCAGGGAAAATGCAGAGAATAAGTGAATTGCATCCGACATATTTGCTATTGCAATATCCTTTGCTATTTCCATACGGCGAGGACGGTTTCAGGTTAGTAATGATGCTCAGTGGTATTTACAAATTATATGATTCTCATGGTTTATTCTTTGCTTTATTAATTTATTTTTAAAAAAAAAAAATCAGGCTAGGTATAGACATTGGCTTTGTTGACACAAACGGAAGAACGAGAACAAAGACCACCATGCGAGAATTTTTTGCATTTCGAATTCTCGAAAGGCGTAATGAATCTCCTACTATTCTAATCTCTGAAAAATTGTTTCAACAGTTTTTGGTTGATTTTTACACCATGATTGAGACAAGTCGATTGACTTTTTTACGGCAGAATCAGAAAAACTCAGAGTTAAAAGTTACGATAAATTAAAAGATGCTTCGTCAAAAGGAGATGCGAATCTGTCTAACCAAGGAACAAAAGTACATTTGCCATCTTCATTTGTTGGTGGTCTAAGGTATATGATGCAAAATTATCTAGATGTAACGGCTACATGCAAATATTTTGGTTTTCCAGATCTTTTCATAACGATTACATGCAACCCAAAGTGGCCTGAAATTACAAGATTACTTGAGAAGAATGGCTTAAAACCAGAAGATAAACCTGAAGCATGTTGCAGAGTACCCAATTGAAACTCGACAATTTAGTTGAAGATTTGACAAAGAATAAGATGTTGGAATTATGTCCAGTAATCTCTGTACTGTCTCTAGAAAGTAAGAGTATGTCAATGATCAGACATAAGTCATATAATACTGGGGGTCATGATGGCTTGCTAGAGTCCGCTCATGATCTATAAATCTTGGATTTATTGCCTTTATTATATGATCCCATATGGGTCACACGCCTAAGCTAACAGGAAAATGTGTAGGAACGGTTTAGCAAAAGTACGGTAAAAGTGCTAGGCATTTACTGTACTAAGAGAGAGATTAAAGGGCCTGATTAAATCTAAGGGATTTAATCAGACTGGGAATTGGGCCCAAAAGGCCCAACAAGACTGGACAAGGGTTTTT
This sequence comes from Orychophragmus violaceus, assembly GCA_030180135.1. NCBI lineage: Eukaryota > Viridiplantae > Streptophyta > Magnoliopsida > Brassicales > Brassicaceae > Orychophragmus > Orychophragmus violaceus. The sequence goes on along the minus strand of CM058232.1, from coordinate 28,908,403 downwards.
AATTAAAAACTTGCCCTAGCTCTTTTTCCCTAAGTCTCCTGCGCCAACTCTCTCTCTCTCTGCGGCCTCCCTCCTCTTCGGTCTAGCAGCCAATTTCCTGTGCGTGCGTGTGTGAGCCTTTGGAGGAGCTATCTCTTGGTGGTTCTGCTGATCTCTGACCCGTACCTCCCCTTTCCGCTGCAAAACAAGGTAACAGGTGAGATCTTTTATGATTCTAGCAAGAGAACCTAGATCTGGCATGTTTAGTAGGATCAATTAATCTGATAATTGAACCAGGAAATACTAAACCAATCCTTCAGTGGTATCAGAGCCATTGGTTCTGTTAGGATTTCTTGTTTAGAATCATGTTTAGGTTGTTTAGAAGTGTTTGAATCAATCTATTGATAAGAAAAACACTTAAGAAACAAAGAATTAAAACCTAAACTAATTGAAATCGCATGATCCGATCTATATGAATCGGTATGCGTCGGAGTGTTGATCAGTTTCGGATCACACGTCCGGATCGTTTGGCGCAAGAGATCGCATGGATCGACCGAGAACGATCGCATGGATCCGATTGGTACGATCGCATGGATCGAAGCCGTACGCGTCCCGTCCGATCGCGAGAGATGAAGCACGCGATCGCGTGGATGGACCGAGCGGATCGAATGGATCGATCGCTGCGATCGTCCCGCCATCGTCCCGCTCTCGACCCGACCGTCCCGTCCCGTCAAGCTAACGTCCCGATCGCGTGAGGCTCTCGGCCGTCCCGATCGTGTGTTGCTCGCGGCCATCCCGAACGTGATCGTTTCACGTGACCTAATTGGTCGGTTCGGTTTGGCTCGAGCCGGTTTGGTTTGGCTTGTGATGGTTCGGTTTAAGACAATTAAAAATCTTAATCGTCACGGTTTAATAAACAGACTTAATAAAATTTATTAAAGTTCTGGTTAAACCGGGATAAGAAATCCAAAGTCGAAAAATTGGATTTAGTGCCTAAACCAGTGGTTTTCTAATTTGATTTGGTTGGACCAAATAAATTGAGAAAATCCGGTTTAGTAAATAACCGGTTGACAATTGTGGTCATCGTAGTAATTAATTTTGGTTAGACCAATTTTAATGAACCAGACCGGTTATGTCATTTAATTGGGCAATTGGGTTATGTCTTGGACATGGACCAATTCTTGGGCCTCGGGCCAAGAAGTTAAAATAATTGGGCCAATTATTTGAGTCTTTTCTTCAGATTTAATTTAAAATTTATTTATATAAAATTAAAAATCGATTTTAAATTAATCTGTTTTCAAAATCTGAAATTAGAAAGTTTCTTAGAATAGAAGTTTCTAGATTTGCATGTTTTGGATTTTAGGAAATTTCTATAGTTAGAAAGTTTCCATTTTTAGGAAGTTTCCAATTTTAGAAAGTTTCCAAAATTAGTAGGTTTCCCAAAAAGGAAAGTTTCCCAAAATAGTAATCTTCTATTTTGGGATGAAATTTTAATAAACCTACAAACCTCAAATAATATCAAGCGTTGGATGTCTTGTCCAGTCTATGTCAGCTGTCGAAGCCCATTCAATTGTACTCATGGCCTTACAGTGTGAGGGTGTCTACTTTTTGCGTGGGTAAGACGGTTTGTGATTCATAAATGTCATTGGGAGTCCCAGACGTTAGTGATTACATGACTGTATAGTCTGGTTTTCTTGACTAGGCCATCGGGAGTCCTGGGCCTTGAGACATCAGAGTGGATTGGGCCTCGGGCCCAGATTCACAACCAAGAGTTATATCACGGATATAATTAGCCGAGATAGGGCTTACCGATATAAGCTAAGGTTGGGTGATGGCCAGTGGCCCACTTTGATCTTAGTTATATGTGGATCTTGGAATCATTATGTTCTTTTGAGGATAACTAATGTTATTGAATATAATGCAAGATTAATCATATTGAACATATTAACTAATAACCTTTTTATCTTATATTTCAGCTATGACTACTACAAGCACTCAAAACACATTCTCAATCCGGTATGTTCTCGAAAAGGAGAAGTTGACTGGAACGAACTTCCTGACGTGGTCAAGGAACTTGAGGCTGGTCCTCAAGCAGGAGAAGAAGGATTATGTCCTTCGTGATCCCCTCCCCGAGAGGCCTCCTAACAATGCCGCCAGGACTCTGCATAATGCTTGGGAAAAGCATTCGTCAGATGAAAATGATGTCTATTGCCTGATGTTGGCGACCATGACTGCTGAGCTGCAAATGCAGTTCGAGAGTGTGTTGTCGCCCATCGAGATAATGGCATGCCTGAAATCGCTTTTTCAGGAGCAGGCAAGGACTGAGAGGTTCCAGACAGTTAAGAACCTCTTAGACTGTAAGTTGGCTGCAAATGCGGCAGTGAGTCCTCATGTCTTGAAGATGATGGGTTATCTCGATCATCTTCAGAAACTCGACTGCCCTATCAGCCAGGAACTTGCCTGCGACATCGTTCTGCAGTCTTTACCTGCAAGCTATGATCAGTTCATCCTGAACTTCAATATGCATGGCTTGAGTAAGACATTGCCTGAGCTTCACGGAATGCTCAAGACTGCAGAGCCCAACTTGAGGAAAGCCAAGGACCCCAATGTGCTTATGGTGCAAAAGGGCAAGGGCTTTAAGAAATCCTCTGCTAAGGATAAGGGAAAGGCTAAGGCTGTTCAAGTCTCGGACAAGGACACGCCAAAGCCCAAGCCCAAATCCAAGGCTGGGCCTACTGACATCTGCAGGTTCTGTAAAGAACCAGGGCATTGGAGGAGAGAATGTAAGAAATTCCTGGAAGGTCTAAAGGAATTGAAGAAGAAGACTCTCGAGACTTCTTCATCAGGTATTTTTGTTATAGAAGTTAATACAACTACTTCTGATAATACCTCATGGGTTATGGATACTGGTTGTGGGGCTCATATTTGTACTAATATGCAGGCACTCAGCAACAGTAGGAGGCTGAAGCAAGGACAAGTGGAGCTACGAGTTGGGAATGGAGCGAAAGTTCCTGCACTAGCTGTAGGCACATACTTGTTGTCTTTACCTTCGGGATTGGTTTTAGAACTCAATAATTGTTATTTTGTACCTGCGATAAGCAGAAATATTATTTCAATTTCTTTGTTGGATTTGGAAGGTTATGATTTTTCAGTTAAGAATAAATTATGTTCCTTCAATCGCAACAATTTGTTCTATGGTTGTGCCCCTCTTACGAATGGGCTTTACATACTTGATCAATCCGCGCCAATTTATAACATTAATACAAAACGGTTCAAACCTAATGAGGAGAACCGAACGTTTCTATGGCATTGTCGTTTAGGGCACATCAGCGAGAAACGCATCAAGAGGCTCCATTCGAATGGACTTCTTGGCTCATTTGACTTTGAGTCATGTGAGAAATGTGAATCCTGCATGATGGGCAAAATGACACGGGCCCCCTTTAATAAACCTAACGAGAGGGCCAGTGACTTATTGGGCTTGATACACACTGATGTGTGTGGCCCAATGTACACAAATGCAAGAGGAAACTATCAGTACTTCATTACCTTCACTGATGATTTCAGTAGGTATGGATATGTTTATTTGATGGAACATAAGTCTGAATCGTTTGAGAAATTCAGAGAATTCCAAAATGAAGTACAGAACCAACTTGGCAAAAGCATTAAGGCTCTTCGGTCCGACCGAGGAGGAGAATACTTAAGCCAAGAATTCAGTGATCATCTGAGAGAGTGTGGGATCGTATCCCAACTCACTCCTCCTGGAACACCACAATGGAATGGTGTGTCTGAGAGGAGAAATCGGACCTTATTGGATATGGTTCGATCTATGATGAGTCACACAGACCTTCCAATATCCCTTTGGGGATATGCTCTGCTAACAGCAGTGTTCACTCTAAATAGAGCGCCATCAAAAGCAGCAGCAAAGACACCATATGAATTATGGACTGGAGTAGCTCCAGTGCTGTCTTATCTAAGAATTTGGGGTTGTGAAGCCTATGTCAAGAGATTGATCTCTGACAAGCTTACACCAAAGTCTGATAAATGCTACTTCATTGGTTATCCGAAGGAAACCAAGGCTTATTACTTCTACCTGCGTTCCGAGAACAAGATTTTTGTTGCCCGGGATTGTAATTTTCTTGAGAGGGAGTTTCTCTCTAAGAAAGACAGTGGGAGTAAGGTATTGCTTGAAGAAATTCAAGATGAACAGGATACTGCTCAACCTAATGAGGAAGAGCAGCAGGAGGACCTACAAGAAATTGTAGAGCCTGAACCTGTAGTACCTAAAGTTCGAAGATCCGGGAGGATCCGTCACGAACCCGAGAGATATCAAGGATTCCTCGTGACTAACTGTCATGATCTTCTGATCATTGATGGTGATGAACCATCGAACTTCAATCAAGCCATGATGGGCCCAGATTCCTCTAAGTGGCGTAAGGCCACAGATTCCGAAATGGACTCCATGTCGGTCAACCAAGTGTTTTCGTTGGTTGATTTACCTGCTGGTGTAAAAGCCATCGAGTGTAAATGGATCTTCAAGAAGAAGATTGACGTGGATGGAAATGTCCAGATTTATAAAGCCAGGTTGGTGGCAAAAGGTTTCAGGCAAGTTCACGGTGTGGATTACGATGAAACCTATTCCCCAGTGGCTATGATGAAATCTATTCGGATTCTACTAGCAACTGCAGCTTTTCATGATTATGAAATTTGGCAGATGGACGTAAAAACCGCCTTCCTGAATGGTATTCTGGAAGAGGATGTGTATATGACACAACCTGACGGTTACATAGATCCAAAGAATGCTGGGAAAGTATGCAAGCTTCATAAATCCATTTATGGATTGAAGCAAGCATCGAGGAGCTGGAATCTTCGTTTTGATGAAGCGATCAAGCAATTTGACTTCATCAGAAACGAAGAAGAACAATGCGTGTATAAGAAAACTAGTGGGAGCAAGATATTATTTCTTATTCTGTATGCCGATGACATACTGCTTCTCGGAAATGACGTACCAATGCTGAAGTCGGTAAAGGACTGGCTTGGAAGTTGTTTTTCCATGAAAGACATGGGTGAAGCCGCATACGTTCTTGGAATCCGGATCTACCGGGATAGATCTAAAAGGCTGATAGGCTTGTGTCAAGATTCATACATTGACAAAGTCCTGCATAGATTCAGCATGGCAGATTTCAAGAAGGGCTTCACGCCAATGGTACATGGCACAACGCTAAGCAAGAAGCAGAGCCCTACGACGGCTGCTGAGCTTGAGCGCATGAAGAATATCCCTTATGCATCTGCAATAGGATCTATCATGTATGCCATGATCTGTACTCGTCCTGATGTTGCTTATGCATTGAGCATGACGAGTAGGTACCAGTCAAATCCAGGTGAAAGCCACTGGATTGCCGTCAAGAATATCCTGAAGTATCTAAGACATACTAAGGACAAGTTCTTGGTGTACGGTGGAAGTGATGTGCTTGAAGTCAGTGGATTCACGGACGCAAGTTTCCAGACAGACCAAGATGATTTCCGGTCACAGTCCGGTTATATCTTTTGTCTGAATGGCGGTGCAATCAGTTGGAGAAGCTCCAAGCAAGACACCGTTGCTGATTCCACTACAGAAGCTGAATATATCGCCGCTTCGGAAGCAGCGAAGGAAGCTGTTTGGATACGAAAGTTCATTATTGAACTAGGTGTGATACCAAATGCGGCTGAGCCTCTGGCACTGTTTTGTGATAACAATGGTGCTATTGCTCAGGCAAAGGAACCAAGATCACACCAGAAATCCAAGCATGTGCTAAGAAGATTTCACTTGATACGTGATATCATCAATAGAAAGGAAGTCAAGATCAGCCGAGTTCAGACAGATGATAACGTCGCTGATCCATTGGCAAAGCCATTCCCAAGACCTAAGCTCGAGTTCCTGACTGAAGCTGTAGGCATTAGAGACATTGAAATGTAATCTAAATTTGAGTGGGAGTTTAAGGGCTTTATTTAGTTATTTGATATGTTCTTGTAAGAAATTTAAGATGTTTAATGAAATTATTATTTCAAGATTATTTTAACTGTGATGAAATAATCGTTCCAAAATGATATAAACCATTTTATAGGTCATCGAAGTAAGTGACTTGATCTTGAGTCATCAAAGTCATTTAGCTTGATCATGAGACCCTATATTTGATAGATGGCTTATCTCATAGTGTCCTTGGTCGAAGGTTGTTGAAATTGGAACACCAACAACCGCGTGAGACTAGATTGGTATGTGACTTATGACAAAGTCTCAGGATGTCATAGATGCACGGCATCAAAGTCAGTACATAGGTGTATGTTGGGGTACATACGACCGGACAAGACCCGCTTATAAGAACTCTTCAGGATATTTATATCTGTGTCATAAGAGATTCTTACTACGACTATAGAGTATAGTCCTTAGACCTGAGTTCGCATGCATGTGACTGCACATGAACTAATGCACTTTGATCATTGTCTAACACTGTCGTTAAGCGATAGTTATAAGGACCTTGTTTGGGTGTATTATGAAATGAGTAGTTTACAGTGATGGAACAAGACGGGATTTGTCCCTCCAATATAAATGGAGTGAATATCTCTAGGCCAATCGGAGATTTGAATACTGGAAAATGCATGGCCATGCTCAAACGGACTTTCCCGAGTCGTTTGGATTGTCAGTATCAAATCAGAGTCCGATGAACAAGATTAGGCTTTATAAGGATGACACTAATCTTGCCTTATGACTAATCGAGATATTGAGACAAAAGGATTATGAATACAGAGATTCCAGTTCAAGTGGGAGATTGTTGGAATTATGTCCAGTAATCTCTGTACTGTCTCTAGAAAGTAAGAGTATGTCAATGATCAGACATAAGTCATATAATATTGGGGGTCATGATGGCTTGCTAGAGTCCGCTCATGATCTATAAATCTTGGATTTATTGCCTTTATTATATGATCCCATATGGGTCACACGCCTAAGCTAACAGGAAAATGTGTAGGAACGGTTTAGCAAAAGTACGGTAAAAGTGCTAGGCATTTACTGTACTAAGAGAGAGATTAAAGGGCCTGATTAAATCTAAGGGATTTAATCAGACTGGGAATTGGGCCCAAAAGGCCCAACAAGACTGGACAAGGGTTTTTAATTAAAAACTTGCCCTAGCTCTTTTTCCCTAAGTCTCCTGCGCCAACTCTCTCTCTCTCTGCGGCCTCCCTCCTCTTCGGTCTAGCAGCCAATTTCCTGTGCGTGCGTGTGTGAGCCTTTGGAGGAGCTATCTCTTGGTGGTTCTGCTGATCTCTGACCCGTACCTCCCCTTTCCGCTGCAAAACAAGGTAACAGGTGAGATCTTTTATGATTCTAGCAAGAGAACCTAGATCTGGCATGTTTAGTAGGATCAATTAATCTGATAATTGAACCAGGAAATACTAAACCAATCCTTCATAAGACGTTTGGTAATGTTAATACAAGTAAAAAAAATATCCTTACTTCAATATAGATTAAATAATATTTTCTGTTAGTATGTTTATATTTTACAAACAAAATTTAGAACTATTTCAACTTTTTAATCTGAAAGTTTAAATCAATTATATATATATTTTGCAGCTATGTACACAATAGAGTGGCAAAAGAGAGGACTTCCACCTGCTCATCTGATTGTTTTTTTACATCCCAATTCTAAGCTACCAACTGGTGATGATATAGATAAGTTCATCAGTGCGGAAATTCCTGATAAAGAGGACACTCAAAAAATTTATGAGGTTGTTGCGGATATGATGATGCATGGTCCATGTGGCCCTCACAATAAAGATAGTCCATGCATGCAAGATGGGAAGTGTACAAAGTTCTTTCCAAAACCTTTTAGTGATACAACTCATGTTGATGTAGGGGGTTTCCTATTTACAGACGTAGAGAGGATAGTACGAGGTTTATAACAAAAAGAGAGTTTGATTTTGACAATTCATATGTGATACCTTACAACAGTACTCTATCCAAATGTTATCGAGCTCATGTCAATGGTGAGTGGTGTTGCCAAACCCGAGCTATCAAATACCTCTTCAAATATATTCACAAGGGTCTTGACTATGTACGAGCATCTTTAGGAAACGAAGCTGGTGATGGTAACGTTGCAGAAAAGGATCAAATCAAAGATGAAATCAAAGAGTATACAAACTGTCGGTATGTGATCCATGTAAAACTATTGTTGTTTGTTTTATTAATGTGATTGTTTCATATATTACGAATCGGATACATCGTTGAAGGTTGAAAATAATTATATTTAATCCAGGTATATATCTTCATACGAGGCTACATGGAGAATTCTTGCGTTCAATACTAATTTCTGAACTATGGTAGTAGAGACTTTCGTTTCATCTCGAAGGTGAACAACCGTTGCTCTACGAGGAAGATGACGATGTGGATGACGTTTTTAATCGACCATCTGTTGGTAGATCTAAGTTTCTGCCTTTCATGGACTATTACAAAAAAAAATCCCAAAGCGAAGAAGATGACTTACGCTGATTTTCCAACCGAGCATGTCTGGGTTTTAAAGACTAGAGAATGGAAAGTTTGGAAAAAATGTTTTGCAATTGGAAGGCTAACATACGTCCCTCGAGTAAAAGAAGATGCATACTATCCGAGGGTTTTGCTTAACATCGTACCATGTCCATCATGTTATGATGATATCAAAACGGTTGATGGTGTTGTTTATCCTGAGTACAAATTGGCTTGCGAAGCGTTGGGTTTGCTTGATGATGATACTATATATGTTGAAACTATAAAAGAAGCATTTCAATGGGGTAGTGGTACGTATGTGCGGGAATCATTTGTTCTGATGCTTCTAACCAACACAGTTCAAAATGCACCAGAACTTTGGAATAAAACATGGCAATACTTATCGGAGGACATATTAATCAGACAAAGAGGCATAAGAAAAGTTCCATGTAAGTAAAACCATATTAAGGAGCATTGTCGAAAATATTTTTTTCATATAAATGTATTTAATGTCTTATACTTCTATTATTGTCTATTTTAGATTATACCATGACCGAACAACAAATCAAGAAGCATGCATTAGTGGAGATAAGAATGCTCATGCGTAGAAGTGGGAGTTCACTGCTTCAGTTTAAGAATATGACAAAACCCGATATGAGCGTCGTGGCTCGGTATAAGAACACACTGATATAGTTATCATACGGTCGTGATGAGCTGAAATCTGACTTGGGCAGAGATCTGCCCAAACTTACGGAAGAAAAAGAGGTGTTTATAATGAGATTATGACCGCAGTTGACAATGGAACTGGTGGTATGTCTTTCGTTTATGGATTTGGAGGAACATGGAAAACGTTTATGTGGAGTGTTCTTGGAGCCACTATTCGATCTAAGGGTGATATATTATTAAATGTTGCATCCACTGGTATTTCTGCTTTCTTACTAAAAGGTGGTCGAACGGCTCATTCTAGATTTGGGATCCCTATTCAAGTAAATGAAGGGACGATGTGTTCGACTCTAAAACCTGGAACAAATCAAACAGAGTTGGTCAAGTTAGATAAACTTATTATATGGGACGAAGCACCAATGATGAGTAAACACTGTTTTGAGACTCTGGATCGGAGCATGCGCGATATTTTGGGAAAAGATGTTCCATTTGGAGGTAAGCCTATTGTTTTTGGTGGTGATTTTAGACAGATTTTGCCGGTTATAACTGATGGTGGAAGAGAGCAGACTGTTATGGCCGCTCTGAATTTGTCGGTACTGTGGAACAAATGCAAAGTAATGAAGCTCACCAAAAACATGTCTCTTCTAGCTGATGGTATGAGTATTGATCAAGCTCGTGCTCTAACGGAGTTTTCCAATTGGATTCTGGATATAGGAGATGGAAAGATCAACGGTGGAGATGATGAAGATTTTGAGATAGATATTCCAGAAGATTTGCTCATATCTGATTCTTCTGAACCTATCAAAGCAATTGTTAAAGAAGTATATGTAGACTTATGCGGTTCAGTCCGATCTAAAGTTTTTTCAAGGAAGAACAATTTTGAGTCCAACCAACCAAGATGTTGGTAATGTTAATGACTATATGCTCGAATCATTACAAGGTATTTTATTTATTTTTATATTATAATATTTTATCCAATCTATACATATTTATATTTTCAACTTCAAGTTATTATTTTAATATACTGACATTGAATTATATGTTTGTTTGATAACAAGTGAAGAAAAAACTTAACTTAGTTTTGACACCATTGATACTTCCGATCAAGAATAAAACAATGATAAGGTATACTCCCAGGAATTTCTGAACAACATCAAACTATATGGACTTCCGAATCATGATCTGAAATTAAAGGTTGGTGCTCCTATTATGTTACTCAAGAACATTGATCAGAGAAATGGTTTGTGCAATGGCACTAGGTTACAAGTTACTCAGTTAGGAAATCAAGCAATGGAGGCTAGAATAATAATTGGATCTAGCATTGGTCGTAAAGTTTCACTCCATAAGATGTTTGTCACGCCGCCTGAGGCAAGATTTCCTTTTCGAATGCGGCGTAGGCAGTTTCTCATGGCTCTTGCCTTTGCAATGACTATAAAAAAAGTCAATGACAGACACTAGAGAAAGTTGGTTTGTATCTTTCAAGACCTGATTTCACTCATGGCCAGTTGTATGTTGCTATTTCAAGAGTAACTTCCAGAATCGGTCTAAAGATACTGATCACAGATAAAGAAGGAAAACCATTGAAGAGAACAAAGAATGTTGTTTTCAGCGAAGTGTTCAATAACTTAAAGTAGTTCTTTTGTAATTTTTTATTCGTTTATACATTTGAAAAAAAAATTATTGTTACATATGCTGCTTATTTACTAGGTCGTTTCTGCTTTAAAAAAAATCCAATCTCAGCAGTTAACGTTATAGAATGTATTATCCATCCTCATTGTTTGATTTCATGTGTGGGGTATTACGTTGTCCTGAATGTTATCAATATTCTTATTTCTAAACAAAAATGAAAATATCTTACAATTCAAATATGAAACTACTTGTCGAATGTAAAAATAATTTAACAAACTATATTATATCCTGATAACAAATGAGATATTATTGCCATTAAAATAGAAGATATTATAATAATTTTGATATTCTAATTTATAAATTGTGTTAGTTTGTGTATAATTTATGTGGCCGATATTAGTAAACAAAATCCAAAAAAAGATATTATCTCTAAGAAACCCTAATATCATAGTACTATATATTTGATATCTTATTTTCATTCGTATCATTTCTATCTCGGGTTGCTAATGGAAGCTATAGGTAAATTTGATAAATCCTTAGCATCTTTATTTATTTTTATTCCATATATTTTGATTTCTGTTTAACAACTTAACTAATTTCATTAACCAACCTAATTTTTTTTTCAGCTTCTTCCGGATATTGTATTGATTCTATGAAAAATTTACCTATTGTTCTTCCTTCTCCACAAATTGTTTTCGACGAAGATGTCGGTTTTGCATATCAAGAAAAAGAAGATAAATTTCGGGCATGGATGGAATGCAACCAACTTCATCTTCAAGAAAGACGTCTTCTATATTCAAAAATAACAACTAAATTTGTTTGGGATAAAAAACCCTTCAATGGAAACCCTGCAAACAAGGTAGACCAGGTTTATGTGTTTTACCAATATTTGCAGAAGAAAATTGGAGAACTATATTATTTACGTCGTCTATTGGATGTAATAAGGGGACCATGTGGCTATTTGGATCTAAGGACGATTAATAATGTTGTTTATCACATATTCCGAGATGCATGGTTTGCCCTTCAAAATATTGAGATTCCCCAATTTATGTTCCATTATCTTAATCATCTATTTAGCTATTTATTTCAAATAATTGTTGTGTTTCTTTTCAATAATAGAGAATTCATGTTTCTATATTTTTATTTTTTATTTTAAGTTTCTCTTACTTTAAAATCACACTTCATCTACAATTTCTATAGATTCGAATACTCGACTACATGTGTTTCTACTAAAAAATTAAGCTAAACACTTCTTAAAAAAAAAATTCCTATGAGTATATACTTATTATTTTATGCATCCGGATTTAATATTTCAGATATGTATATAAAACTATGAATTACATCTTATATCATCTCAATATAGAGAAAGACTTATATAACGTTTTATCTTGACACTAATCCGGAAAATACACCTTAATTTGTTCACAACAGAATAATGTCCGCACATGCGTACGGGTCGATCATCTAGTTTGGTTTAAATGGATTCCATGGATTTTTAGAAGCCTATTTCGATTTTTTGTTATTTTTTATGGACGAATATATAAGAAAATGGAGCATTTAGTCCACCATCAATACGTATAATTAAGAGTCCGAATGGTGACTGCGGTTTTAGTTATGCAAGAAAAGCGGTTTTAAAATGTGGTGCGATTCAACTGCGGTACATGCAGTTTACGGGATAAATATGATTTGTGTAAAAAAACGGTGCGAGATACATATTGACTGGTGAAAAATGATTTGCGGAAGTAGTGCGGTTTTTATAAAAAAAAATTAATTTATTTTAAATAACTTTGGTTAATTTGATTTTTATTTTAGAAAATCAGTTTATTTCAAATCATTTTGGTTGGATTCGATTCGGTAATTTTCTAATTTTGATTAAATTTGGTTACTTGAAATAGTCGCAGTTTGGTTTAGTATAAATCGATATGATTTAGTGTGTTTTCTTTTTTTTTGTAAAAACCAAACTACCAAATAGAGTTGGACAAATAATCCAAACCGAATCGAAATCGAACCGAAAAATGAGGTTTTGGATTATATTCGACTATAATTAAATATATGGTAATAATGTAATATTTGTGAATATAAGTAAACTCACAAAAATGTCCACCGAGTTGTACATTCAATTTTTATTATTTTGTTATATATTATAATTTTGTGTTACTTATGTTACATATGATTATACGTATCGTATAATTTACCTTTATAAAAAATTTAAATTAAAAATTCACTTATTAAAATGGAGAAGAATAAATTTCATATAAACTTGATTAATTAGAAAAAGTAATTAATGAAAATAGTGGTACAAAAATAGTTGAGTTGATTTAAAAAAAGAGTACTCTCGTTTGATAAAAACTGGTGTTTATTAATTAGTATTAGAAAAGTCCATTAAAAATACATTTGAGTGCGGTTTTTTAACTAAAACCGCTGCTAATTAGGTGATGGAGTTTTCAAGTGCGGACTATTTGCTTTTTTTTTTTTTGACGTCGACCTATTTTGATTAAGCCAAGTTTAATCTGCTGGAAGGGAGATTCCGAAAAGTTCCTTCAGTCGAGACAGTCTGGCTTATATGGGAGAATAACACGCCTCGAGCCCGGGCTTCTTTCGCTAAGCTGTCGGCACGGAAGTTCTGGGCCCGGGGGATAAACCGTAGATCGAAGAACTCAAAACTCTGTTTCAAAGAGAGTAAAATATCCAATTCTGACAAGAATAATGGCCGATCCTCGGGATCGTCAATCATCTTTACCAATGATGAATAGTCAGTCTCAAAGTGTACCCTCAAGAGCCCCTTCTCATGGAGACATGAAGCTGCCCAGAGAAGGCTATCTAACTCAGCGTGTAATGCCGAGAGGCTTCTACGACATCCTTGGAGACCGCTTACCTCTTGCCCCATACAATCCTTATAACACCACCCTAAACCACTGATAAGGCCATTGTCAATCCATGATGCATCAACTTGGCATATAAGGGTTTGAGTGTCAATAAGGGGGACAATAGGTTCTTGAGACTCTTTTGTCCTTCACTTTCCTCTTCATTGTCTTCATCGCGGGCTAGTCTCCAACTTTCCGCCTCAAGAGAAGCCAGTTGGAGGGTAGTCCTAGGGGAGATTTCTTTCCCGTTGAAGATCTTATCATTCCTCGCTTTCCAAATAAACCATAAAATCCATGGGTAGATGGAGCTTTGAGGCTCTGAGAGACCCAGCTCTCGTGTTCTCCAAAAGAGGAAGTCCATATTACGGTAAATAGAAGAACTGGGAAAATTCCCTGGAATGGACGGGAAGTCCGATAAGGCCCAAACCTGTAAGGCTGGAGGGCATTCAAAAAGAAGGTGGTTTATAGATTCTTCTGTGCTACCACATCTAGGACAAGTCCTATCAGTGGCCAGATGCCTATAAGTAAGTCTCTCACACGTCGGAACACAACCCGAAAGGGCTTGCCACATAAAGTGTTGGAGTTTCGGGGCTGTTCTGATCTTCCAAACTTGTTTTTCAGGACTGTAATACTTGGCTCACCAACTTATTCAATTAAAGGTCTCGTATTGTGCTTGCGGATCAAATTATAACCTGATTTAACCGTATAAACTCCATTTGTCGTATGATTCCAAGCATACCCATCCGGAGTGACCCTCTTGCTAGGTCTCAGACCTAATATAAGAGGTATGTCATCTGGATGAAAGAATCCGCATAGGAGAGGATAATTCCACTCTTTAATCTCTTGACTAATGAAGGGGCGGACTGTCATCTGGGAATGACAGATGGTAACTTGGGCCGAGGGACGAGCAGGTCTACCCGGTACATCAGGAATCCAAGGATCACTCCACACCAAAGTGTTTATCCCTGATCCTATGGTTCTCCGTAAACCCATCTTCAAGAGTGGTTTCGCCGCCATAAGACTACGCCATCCATACGAGGGGGAGTAGACTTTACGGTCTTCCAGGGGGTCCGATCGATTGAAGTAACGTCCCTTAAGGACACGGGCTAGGAGTGATGATGGGAATTGGAGTAATCTCCATAATTGCTTTGCTAACAAGGCGATATTAACGTCATGCCAATCACGGAAAACCAGTCCGCCTAAATCATGGGATAAACATAATTTATCCCATGCAATCCAATGAATACCATCATTCTTACGACTCGAGCTCCACCAATATCTTGAGACCGAGCTCCTAAATTTATCAGTTAGGCCTTTAGGGAGGAGGAAACATGACATGGTATAAGTAGGAACAGCTTGAGCTACCGATTTTATCTGGACTTCCTTGCCCCCCTTTGACAGCAAACAAGCTGAAAAAGTGGAGACATGGTAATTAAGCCGATCCTGCACAAAGGAAAAGACTTTCATCTTAGAGCCACATATCTGCTCCGGAAGTCCCAGGTACATACCCATCCCGCCTTCTGAAGGTATGCCAAGAATGATCTTAATATCTCGTTTTCTTCCAATCTCCACTTTGTTTCCAAACATAATGGAGGATTTGGCCGGATTAAGGAGTTGTCCTGATGCTTTACCATAAGTGTCGATAATATTTAGAATCTCTAAACACTGAGCGGTCTCTGCTTTGCAAAAGAAGAGACTATCATCTGCAAATAGGAGATGCGAGACTCTCGGGCTAGCCCTTGCAATACGAAGCCCGTGATACGTTGTTCCTCTTATGCTTCCTTAAGGAGGGAGATTAGTGCCTCCGTGCATAAGATAAACAAGAAAGGAGAAAGGGGATCTCCTTGTCTAATGACTCTCGAGGGGATAATATTGCCTTTTGGCTCGCCGTTGATCAGGACCTGATAAGAGACCGATGTCACACAGAAAATCACAAGGAGGACCCACCGAGGGTCAAATCCCATCTTAAGCATTAGCGCCTCAAGGAATTTCCATTCCACTCTATTGTAGGCTTTACTCATGTCAGTCTTTATTGCCATGAAATCTTCTCTACGTCGTTGATTTGTTCGGAGGGCATGGAAGTTTTCCTGAGCGAGAAGATTGTTATCCGTGATCAATCTCTTTGCCATAAATGCCGACTGAGTCTCTGAAATGAGAGGTGGAAGAGCACTCTTTAATCGCTTACACAGAAGCTTAGAAATGATCTTGTAACTAACATTACAAAGACTAATAGGTCTGAATTCTGACATCTCTCTTGGCCTTTCCCTCTTTGGTATAAGACATATATTTGTTTGGTTCAGTCTTGGGCCGAACTGTCCTGATACGAAGAAGTCTTTCACCAGTTTTATAATATCTTTGCTCAAGAGTTGCCAAAAACGTTGGTAGAATCTACTCGTCATACCGTCCGGACCCGGAGCCTTATCAGGGTTTATGTCAAAAAGCGCCTTTTTTATTTCAGACTCCGTCGGGGTCTTCACTAAGGAACGATTAGTAGCTTCTGAAATCTTGGCGGTAATATATCGAAGGGATTTTTCCAGTTCCGTGGGGGAAGAAGAAGAGAAAAGGTTTTGGAAATAGTGAGTAGAGACCCTTCTATTCCAAAAGCACTTTCTACCAAGTTCCCGTTGTGATCTTTCAAACTAACAATGTGTTTTCTTGCCCTTCTCTATTTTGTTAAGCCATGATGGAACTTAGTGTTCCTGTCCCTATCTTTATGGCGGAGGTTCCTGCTTTTCTGTTGCCAAAAAAGATCTTCTTCTCTAAAAGCCGCAATCAGTTGTCTCCTTAACTCCTCCAGTTCTTCTAATGAGGTATTATCATCATCTTGTGCTAAATCAATCTTGGATTTTAGCTCTTCGATTAACTTAGCCGTATTGGTGAAATTTGATTTCTTCCAAATAGAAAATTTTCTACGACATGAGCCTATTTTCTGATGAAAGTCCCTTAACGGAACTTCATCAAAAGGGCCCCATCCCGTGACAACTGTTTCCTTAAATCTTGGTTTTCTTATCCATCTTTTGTCAAATCTGAAACTCTTTTTTGCTCTGCCGGGTTTAGATTGGATCCTAGCAAGGACCGGTCTATGGTCAGAGCCCCAAAGCTTTAGGTATTCCGTCGTCGTATGAGAGAAGAGTGATAACCATTCGCTATTAGCAACCGCTCTATCCAGTCTGCATTTAACCTTTCCGCATTTCCTTTTTCCCACCCACGAGAATGAATTTCCTTTAAAAGGTAGTTCTATCATTCCGCAATTATCCAACATTGTCCGGAATGGTATGAACAAACTTTCTGCCCTCTTGCGTCCTCCTTGCTTCTCATGGTTGCCTTGGATCTCATTAAAGTCTCCAATCATGAACCAAGCATGTTTACGGTTAAGGCTTATCCTCGTAAGTCTTTCCCACACACACTCTCGGAATCTGATAGTCGGGTCTCCATACACGAACGACATAAATATTTTATGGCCCTCAAAAGAGGTCTCAATATCAATAATATGATCATACGTAAATAAAATAGAGACCGAAGGTTCATCCATATAAAAAAGTGCTAGACCACCGCTTAGGCCTCTCGGTTCCACGGTACAAACCTGATCATAACCAAATCCAACTTGTATGTCTTGAAGCAAAATCCGATTATTTTTAGTCTCCGATAAAAATAAAAAGTCAGGCACAAAACATTTATGAAGTTTTTGGAGGTGCTCTTTCATAAGGTTTGCTCATACTCCTTAACAATTCCATGCAATCGTGTTCATTTCGATAAAATAGTGCTCACCAGGTACCAAGTTTATTAGTAAAATGATCTTCTTTTTTTGTAGAAGTGAGGAGCAAAAAGGACCAGTTACACAGAACCAAGACCTAATGCTGGAAACAAATTTTGGCCTTAGCCTAAGATTAGAAGAAAACCAATTTCCAAGGATCAGCAACTCAAAATCTCTCACGGTTTGAAACAACCAAGATGGTTCGGCCTCAAACTGAATATAACTTATGGCCCACCTCCTCTAACTTTTATTAATTTTCGTCATGATCCAAACCCATCTTTTTCTTGATTCTGCTATGGAGAACTAAGGCCCAATTGGAGATATTTAATTTAATCGCTAAGTAAATGATTATGTCCACCGTAAGTCCACCGTCTTCTTTAACTTTTAATGGCAGAAACGAAACTGTCTGAAGGCGGAGGCTCTGAAAAATTCTACCGATGCCGACGACTACCAGATGACAGAAATAAGACCACCTATGATGCCGTCTGAGCTAGAATCACGGATCTAAGCCCAGATGTAAGAGCAGAAATAGTCCCACTACACAGCTTTCTTCCACACAGGGAATATAAACCGTGGGACACGACCACCACCCTAATGGGGCACGGGTTGCACGAAGATGGAATCGACAGAGGAGAGAGTGTGACGAACGAGGTACACGGTGATGGAAATGGCTTCAGAGGATAAGAACTTCACTTAGGGGATTACACAGCGAATATCTATTTCAGAGGAGCTGGTTTTCGACGGCGGCTCGAAATGTTCTCTGAGAATAATCCTATGAAGCTCCGGCCGACTTTGGTTGAGTAGAGAGCAGACGGGTTGGCAGAAGAGCTGATACGGCGTGAGAACTGGTTGCCTTCCACACAGGGAAGAAAGACCTCTCACAGATCGAAAAGCAGATACGTCATAGGTATAACGAGAAATCCTTCCACACAGGGAATATGAGAGATTCAGGGGGGACGGTATCTCAAACAGAAAGGTCTTCGGCACAAGACGTCGTCGGAGATATCTCATATACGGAGGAGAAGTGGCTGGGGCTTTCAAATTTTGAAAAATAGATCTGCATTTGTTTCGAGAGCGTTTTCTCTCTCTATCTCTACATTTTTTTCATGTGTCTCGTATTCTACACCACTATTTGCATTTATGTTCGTGGAAATCCGTTTTTCTTTTTTTTACTCTTTTTCCAAAAGCACCCCGCAGTTTCCAATTTGTTTGATTGGTGTATTTAAAGTGGGCTCCATAAATAACACACCGCGTTTACCAAATCCGCGGTTGCTATTCACTACCTAAGTAAAAAAATCAATAATGATGTGGAATCTGGAATCTGATGAGCTAACAAGTCTCAATCATGTAATCAAAGTGATGTCTTGGAACCAAACTTCAGGTTGTTAGAAACGATCAATCATACATTGGTCCCAATATGGTAGATTTGAACATGACAGGAAAACCCATGTGCTCCCACTTGTTTATATCTGCTAGGGCATATATATACTCGTCAGAAGTCAGAACCACATGCGTTGAGTTATTTATGCCACCTTTGATTTGTGTATTACATAGAATGGTGAAATAGATTGGATTTCATGGTTGTCATTTATCTATTCGGTGAGTTTTAATAATTGGAAAACCATACTGAGTTTATAATTCTGATGTTTTTAAAAATAGTCAAGATTTTCGGTCTACTGATTTCGTCATTTTATTCGGCATGTTTTCTTATATTTTTAAATATTCAATGGTTTTTATAAGCTTGGGTGTTTGGATTATTGGTTTGGTTTCAGTCGGTTAATTACGGTTTTGGTTTTTTTTTTATTATAGAAGATTTGTATCTATTTGATTATTTTATATTTTTAGTTCAATTTCGGTTTGATTATATTTTAGTTTTGGTCAATTATATTGTGAAACATGAAACCAAAAATGAACCACATTACTTTTAGTTATGGTTTGATTTAGTTATATTTAACTAAAATTATCTGAATTAATAATATTTAACCGAACAAATTAAAATATCAAAAATGATTATAATGTATTATTGTTTGCATGATCAAGATATATACATTAACATATAAAAGTCACACATTCCAGTTCTTCTATGTAATCATATATTCAAAAATTTTATTCCACTTAATAATAATGATTTTCAATTACTGTAGAATATAATTGTTTAAATATAGTTGTATATTTCAGCATTTATATAAACATCATAATTTATAATAAAATTGTCATGTAACAATATATATATATATATATATATATATCAGAATATACTAATCATGTATTTGAGTTTTTTTCAGAACCGGCGTTTAGCATAGTTTTTTAATTTTTTTAAATGGGGCCCCACTTTTCAAGGGCCCCAAAAAAATATGTTTATATATATATATATATAAATATATAAAAACAAAAGATGAAATATACTACTAAATGTAAAAAAAAAACTGTTTATATATATAAAGATACAAATTTTATATTTTGTATTATTTTGTATTTTATTTTATAGCAAATATTACTTTTTATATTATTAAATATGTTTTTGAAAATATTTTTAAATAGGGTCCCCAAATTCTTAGCTCCGGCTCTGGTTTTTTTTAATATGTAATCATATATGCTTTGTTCTAGAACGTAATAGTAATGAATTGCATTTACTACATAATATAATTATCTAAATATAGTTGTATATTTCATCACACATAAACATCATAATTTATATTAAATAATTGTGTATATGATTATTGACACATATAATCTTCAAATGTAGGTGATTATTTTATTAAAATTTTATTTTTAAAAATATTAACCATTTAAATATTATAGTTAAAATACGATAACTGAATACATGAAAATATTCATCTGTATATACTTTTATTTATAGTCATATAGTCGGTCCTGAAGTTTTGAGGGCTTTAAATAAAACAAAAAAATTATGGGGCCAATAATTCATATAGTAAAACAATTCTAGGGGCCACACAAACAATTATGTTAAGTGTTGATTAGGTATTTAAGTGTTGAATTCAAAGAAAATGTTGAAAAGAATACAAAAAGAACAGTTTAGCTTTACGTGAGTAAGACGAAACTGAAGAGTCATGTGATTTTTTTATTTTTTTTTTATCTTAAAGGCTTATTTAATAAAATAGGGGCCAAGACATTTGTTTTACTGGGCTTTACTCAAGCCGGACCTAGAATTATTTTATTGTAAAAAAGCAAATCGCAAAAATAGTACAAAAAAATTTGTATTGTCACAAATATAATAATAAATAAAAAAATCACAAAATAGTATTTAAAAAAAGAAAAAAAAGACTAAATTAGCCCTAACCTGGAACTTTAAATATTAAACTCTAAATCGTAAATACTAAACCTAAATCCTAAATAATAAATCATAAGCCCTAAATACTAAACTCTAAATCCTATATAATAAATTTTAAACTCTAAATTATAAACCTTAAACTCTAAATTACAGAATGCTATAAAAGTTTTTGTAATTTAAATAGTACTAAAATGTTAATTTTTTTTTAATGCTATATTTATGACAAAGTATATTTTGTGCTATTTTATGATTTTTTCAATTTAAAATGTGATTTGATGATAAAATAGTATCTACATCTAGATGTATATATAACTACTGGGGCACTATTTTAGAGAAGAGAGAAATTTGTTATCAGAGTTGGATAAAGTTTTGAAGAATGAAAATGGTAAGAGAAAAAAAAAATGGTAAGAGAATCATTTGGGACGGCCGGGTAATGAAATACTTAGATGTTTAAGATAGTTAATGACAGACAATAATCAGATTTATTAATAAATATTCGCCACCGACGCGATTATTATTCCTGTCCCCACCGACCAAAAAAGGTAATGGCTGCCTTAACTGTAGCCGACGTTTCGAAGATTTTTTTTTTTTTCTTGAACAGCAACCGACGTTTTGAAGATTTATACTCATTTCCTTTTTCGTAACACGTCAAAACGCTATTTCTGCCTATTTTCACGCAAAGACAAAAAATATACTTGAGAGTAAATAGCAGCTCGAATATTTTGACCTTTAATTGAGATCTTCAAATGTTCTAGTTTGACTTGTGTTGTGGTAATAACCTTCTTCAATCTATCATTTTCTTCCTTTTTCAACCAGTATTTCAAACTAAAGAAACAACTATATTATCATTGTAATCATTTCATCTTATGTTCTTCATCATCACCATCACCAGCCTAAGTAATTGGCGTGTACTCCCTCCGTTTCACAAAGATGCATGTTTTAGAAAAAAAATTTGTTTCACAAAGATATATTTTTTAGCTTTTCTATGCACACTTTATTAATTAATGATGATATTTTAAAATTTTTAAGAAGATTAATTAAATTTATTAAATTACTATTGGTTTGGAGATATTGGAAACTGTACAGTAACAAAAATTGATGCATTTATGATTAAGCATTAATTGTTTTCTTAATATATGTGAAAACTCTAAAAATTGTATCTTTGTGAAACGGAGGGAGTAATATATAAAGAAACTGTTGTTTCGGTTTGATATTCTCAATACAAAACAAATGAAACAATTATACAATTATATAAAAAATGTTTTAAAATGATGACATCTATGAATCATTGCATATAACCTCATCAATCACACATTATACATTGTAATCAAGAACCAAAGAATATATATATATATATATATATATATTTTGCGTATAAAGAATATGAGTAGAGCCCACGCACAAAATCTAAACCTTAAATGAGCAAAGATTGCAACGTCGTCGCTGTCATTGTTTGCAGGAGAGAGGGAGAGAGTCGGAGGAGGAAATACGGAGAATACGGCGAATCTCAGATCGGAGCTTGAAGAAGACTTGAGCAAAGCTGCCTCTTTGTTGATTCCCCAACGATGACTTGGTTTCGTTCTTGTTAAACTCGAGATCTGTGAGGAAGATTGGTAGTTTCTTTAAGAGAATCAATGACCAGCTCCATTCCCACCATTCTTTTAGGGAGCTCCCTCCTTGCTCTCCCATGGCGGATACCGATTTGGATCTGTGGAAATCACCGTTGCCTGTGGTGGAAGCCTGGTTACGGGAGAGATTCAGGGAGAGAGAAGAGAGACGACGGCGGAGAAGACCCGGTTCATGAACGTCGGCGGCGGAAGAGACGGGCAGAGAAGTGGGTTGGCGAATCTGAAGGGTTTTCATAATGGAGGAGCTCATGGCTTGTTCGTCTTCTTGGAAAGGGTGAGGATGATAAAGAAGGAAAGAGAAATGTGTTTGCTTTAGAGAGAGAAAGTGAGAAAGGTGAGATAATAGATTGTGAACACAGCTTTGACACAACTCTGGTTTTTATCTCTGTGTATGTTGTGGACCCCTTTTTATTTTATTTTTATACTACTTGCCAATTACATGCCAGCTGGTTATTTTTAATGATTATTTATGTGGGTGATTTGGCTTAAAGTTGGTATTTTATTGTTCTTAATATGATTAATGTTATATTCCTTTTTAATTATTCAGAGTTGCAGCATTTCTTTCCTTTTATAATTACTACGACAGCAATTCTCTTTCAATCGAAAAATAGAACCATTGCTTACTTTTAACCTGTGTTCGAAAATGCGCCCGCAAGACGTTCGGCGGCAGCTGACCGCTGCGACTTGATTCAAATCGGTGACTTATCCTAGATATTTTAGTATATTTAGAAGAATAAAAATAAAAAAAATAATATAAAAATATCGACAAAGATCCGAAAGGCATTTTACGAATAGCGGAATCTAAATGAAAAACATGGAAGGAAGCACAAGTATTTGAAGATATGAAATCTTTGAAGCTTCAATTTATGGATACAAATTTGGATATCTCTTCAGGAATTAAATTGGATATGTAGGAATGTTGGTGTTTCTTAAATAGCTCTTGAAGAAAGGAAGATGTTTTTCAGACCAAGATTATTATATATACCTATTATGAAGGAGATCGATATGTTATAAAGTTAGGAACATCGTACAAAGCCTATCATTACTAGTGCATATTCGAAGTAACACTACAAGAAAAAAGTGTATTCCAACATACATATTAGTTAGTAATTCGTGGGAAATATATGTTTCCAACAAATGTCCAACAGAATATACATTTGTTGGAATATGGTCGTTGGAAACTTGGATTTGTCGGAAGTTTGTTGGGAACATTCCGACAAATAAATTTTATTGCCAATTCGTCAGAACTTTCTAAGAAAGTATTTGTTAGAAATTTGTTGGAACCTAGTGTCGAGTTTCCCACAAATTATCAATAAATTATATCAACAAATTTCCAACGAAATCATTATCATAAACTTCTGTCAAATAATTTGTTCGGAAATTATTGGCAGTTTGTGATAAACATTCAACAAAGTTGATCGTCATTTCATGGGAAATTTCTAATAACATATTCGTTGGAAATTTGTTGATATATTTTCTAGATAAATTTTTAAAAAAATTTCAACGCTTTAATTATTAGAATTTCATTGGAAATAACCTATGTTCAAAAACGCGGCCACGTTACCGCGTTTGCGGCCGCAAAAACGCTGGTCGGTGGTCAACCGCCGCTATTATAACCAACTCGGCACAATAAATCGGTTAACCGTTAAACAGTTAATCACAAATAATTGCAAAAAATCAGACGCCTAATCTTACTATGCGCTTTAAATCGGACTAAATACCAATTTTTTAAGCTAGGGCCCAAATAAAATTTAGGCCTTGGCTTGTTTAAAGCCCCCTTGTTATTTAATAAGGGGGTGAGAACTCTATATTTATAGAACAAAATTATCTTATAGTTTTCCTAATCTTCCGATGTGGGAGGTTTGATATTATCACTATGCGGGTCCCGCTGATGAATCTGTTGAGTGTTTTTTTTTTGTCAACTCTGTTGAGTGTTTGTGTCTCGTAGCCATAGAATGCCCATGCATTACTTTATTTATCAATAAACATATGTATAGGAGTATAAAGAAACAACTTTCGACGATAAAATCTTTCTTTTATTTAACAGATAATATTCCATTTATCAATTATTTTCTTTTTTGACAAAGGTTTTTATCCATTTATCAACTACACATATATATATATATATATATACACCAAAATCTAACCAGAAAAAATATATTATACATTTATTAATATTTATAATTCTTTTTAGTTTTGTTATATTATAGATAAAATGTTTAAAAAATATTAAATTATTAAAAAATTCTGCTCCGCGTATTCCTCGAGTATATCTCGATTTTTCAATAATTTGCTAGGTCCATATCAACCGCGCGTATAGCACCTAGCGTATTCCCGAACAAGGGAAATAACTCTTGTTTGTAAACATTGTCGCAAATGCAGCCGCTAAAACGCATATCGACAGTCAACCACCGCGATTTTGGTCAACTCGACCTAATTAATGGGTTAATAATTAATCACCTGCTTAATCAAACTAAGCGCCGTTTAATAACATAAAGCGCTTTTAATAGGTAGAAGCCTAGTTGATATTAAGTAGAGAAACAGAGGGTTCTTTATTTGTATGAGTAACTTGACCTGATAACTTTTGTGATGTTCCAATGTGGGACTTTTAACATATCAATTTCAAAGAAATTATATGGGTCCCACTTCTCCATATACAGCGCCTCTTTTTTTTTCTAACGTTTTATTTTATTAACTATTAAATGTGAAAATGCAGAGAATTATGTAGACGGTATGGTATATTTTATGAATGCTCATGATTCCCTTTCATTTTTCTTTTCTTTTCAGTAGAGTAATACTTGGGTTCACCCCTAGAGGTGAACTCTTTTGTTCACCTCTACCTTTTCTAACCAATCAAATAATTTCACATAATCAAATATTAAAAATAACTAAATTTTAAAAATGTTTTAAGAATAAAAAAAATAAAAAACGAAAAAAATATATTTTATTTCGGACAAAATTTAAAAATAAATTTTTATAAATAATACTAAAACCTAAATCTTAATCTCTAAACCCTAAATTTTAAATCCTAAATCCTAAACGATAATTTGAACCTAAAATATAAAAATTAAAACTAAATTCTAATCCCTAAACCCAATATGTAAATCTTAAAAAATAAAAAACTAAACCATAATCCCTAAACCCTAAACCCTTATCCAAAGAGCTTAAACTCTAATCCATAAACCCTAAACCCAAAGAGCTTAAACCCTATACCATAAACCCTAATCCCTAAACCCAACATCTAAATTTTTAAAAATAAAAAACTAAACCCTAATCCCTAAACCCTAAACCCTAACCCAAAGAGCTTAAACCCTAAATCTAAAGAGCTTAAACCCTATACCATAAACCCTAATCCCTAAACCTTAAACCCCAAAGGTTTACATTCAAAGGGTCCTTAAAATATTTGAATGTCTTTAATTCCTTAATTTTAATTTTATAATTTTATTAAAAATAATATTACATGGCATATTTTTATTGGTTAAAAAGAGGAGGTGAACAAATGGGTTCACCTCTAGGAGTGAACCTAATTATTTTCCTTTTCAGTATAGCCTTTTCAATTTATTAATGCTAATAGTTTATAATAATTTAACAATGAATATATTAAAAAAGATATTCCAAAGTATTTTTTTCTATTTAAAAGACACTTGATCAATTTTATAATATATATATATATATATATATATATATGCTTCTTCTATTTAACAGTAAATCTAATCACAAAAAAATATATTATACATCTATTAATGTTTAATTTATTCTAATTTTATTCTATCTTGCAAATTAGAATGTACAAAATCATCTTTTATATCTAACTTGTTTTTTGTTATAACTCGCTAGGTCCTGACCGTCGCGTATAACGCCTAACAATATTAAGTAAGTTAGTTTTTTTTCTTTTTGCAAGTTTTCAACAATTTTTGTATAACAAAATTGTGAAAAATATTAACAAATTTCTGACAACTTAAAAATTGTTGCTAATTTCCAATGATATAATATTAGTTGGAAAATACCAACAAGATTTTTACGAATTATACGACGTAATTACCACAAACAAAATCGTTGAAAATTCAACAAATAAAACATCATATGAAATTTTGTGAGATATTTATTGGAAGTTTCCAATAAAATATGACTATTGAAAACATTTGTTGGAATATTACATATTTTCTATCATTATAATGATTTGGGTATGGATACATGAAGAGATTGAATCAACATGACGTAACCTTCGCAACGAATTTTTCTAAGCTGGTGAAGATAGTATCTGCACCATTGGAGTATCCGACCTTTTGTATACATCTCGAGGACTATGCAATGAGGAAAGAGTTTTTCAAGAAGTTTGTTATCATTCATATTATGCAGGCGAACAACACAAAAACGGATAAACTGGTAAAGAGTGTCAGAGTTCAACTGCCCTATCATACTTTTTTTTGTAGATTCCACACCACCGACACGACTTTCTGAGCTCGTTTAGGGTCTTTAAGGATTTTGTTGGAAAAAACAATAACCACACATTATCTTTATCTATTTGTCATATTGACATATTGTAGGTATAATCTACGAATTGTAGTTGCAACTTATCTTAGGTTCTCCTTTTTATGTACACTGATAGACGTGGCGTTTCGATTTCCATTCGATTTTGGATAGTTTTTTGGGGTTTGCAAGTTTATAGCTTTAAAATCCGTTCATGTATTTAGAATTTAGGAGTGGGTTTGATTCGGTTCTTTGCGGGTTTAGTTCGAGTTTGGATATCCGAAATTACTAAAAATTATCTAAAAACTCAAAAAATAATAATCATAAGGATATGAAAATACTCTAAAGTTTTTGAACCACAAAAACCCCGTAAAAAATCTACCAAAATTACCTAAAATATCCGAACATACTCAAAAATATATTTAATACCTAAAAATCCCAATAAAAACTATTTAAAACTACACAAAATATTCGAAAGTATCATAATTGCCTAAAATTAGGTGAAACTTTGGAGTACTTCGGATCTTCGTCCAGATTTCAGTTCGGATCAAATATTACTCGATGTCTGAAATACCCAAATTTAGACCTTGTTTGAGTATTTTTCTAGAAACGAGTTAGTTCGAGATCATGTTTTTCGGGTCATGCTCTGAATGGTCTTCCCCTGGTGTGAAAGTTGTTATTTTCATAGTTTTACAATTCCTGGTTCACAAGCATGGTAAGTAAGTGTCTTACCATCCGGCTCCCGACCAAAAATACCTAACGTTAAAATAAATGAGGACTTTGTTGTCGCTTATATGGAGTAGACAAGAAGAAGCTAACATTAAAAATAAAATAAGCATGGTGGATTCTCTTTACCCGGATACTTTGTTGAGGACCTTCGATCACTTCAACGCCGAATACTTTAATTCTAGATGTGGTGAGGACCCCGAGTTATTCAAGTGGGATACATTGTTTGTTGAATACGTTTTGGACAGTCAGAGCAATGGATTGCCGCATTTCGATGAGAAAAAACGCCAATACCATATACATCTGATGCGGTGGATTGATGATAGGTGGGTAGGACTTGTTATCCAGATATCGAGTCAAACGATCGATTTATTGGATACAAGGCGTGGTAACAGTGACAAAGAAGAGGTCGCCCAGATGATGTCCTCAATCACTACGATGCTGCCTTATTTAGTGAACCAGGTTGGGCCTGGGAAAAAAATCACCAAGGAAATGAAACCTTGGATGTTTAGGGAAGCTGATTACATCTCTTGCGATGAAGCCATAGGAAATAGCGGACCAGTAATCATCAAGTATCTGGAGATGCTCAGCATCAGACATACTTTGGAAGAGATGCATGCGATCAATGATGCCAAGATGACTCAAATCCGCGCAAAATATAGTTGTGATCTGCTCAACATGGTTGTTGATTTTGGTAATCCCTAAGGAGATAGACGAACTAAGCTATAATTATCTATGGTTGGCTTGTTTAATCTTTGTTTTATTTGGCATGAAGTGAAGTTTATTTTAGCTGTTTTAGTAGTTCTCAGTAACATAAGCTTCTTATTTACTATGAAATGTAAATTTTTTGTCTATCTATGTTTAACTCATGAACGTTCATTCATAAAATACGATTTCGGAGATTACTATTTAAACTTGTGTGTAACCATACTATGTACAAATATTATTAAAATTTAAACCACAATCGTCTTATCTTCGGCTAACACAACCAGACAACAGTTATATGTCTTCTTAATAAATCAACATAATCATTACCTTTTTTAGTGCAACCCTTTGATAACCCAATCACATTTTCTTTACCTTTTAGTTCGCGACCCTTTGATAACCCAAACGTATAACTGATGTCTGTTGGAACCCCTAGAATTTCTATTTATAGACCAAACACCATGATCCTGATTCACTCATCTCAAATCTCGAAAACCTGCATGTTGCTTACTATACTTATTCTTCTGTTTCACAACGATTTCAAAGATTTCGTAAGGGCAACATCAACCTGCCATGCGTTAAGTGACATAGCATAAACGCCTCCTTTCTACAAAAGCGTTGATTTCTTCTACAATAAAATATCCTGGCACCGGAAACAACCATCAGAGGAGTTCAAAAACACTTGCATACAACACAAGAACCCCTCGGCCCTTCTACTTAAAGGTATGTCTGAATTCATCTACAATGGTCGACGTGAGGCTGGAGAAGCAATGATAAAGAAATCTGCGGAAAGCAAATGTGATACTGGTATGTACGCCTATTCGATGCTGGTCCATGTCATCTATGGTGCCTTAGAGGTTGGGAATAGAGGAATATCGTTAACGCGGGAATTTGCACGCAAAATACGTTGGAAGATTGGCGCGCATGACAAGAGGCCTTGGGTAAAGAAACCATGTGATTTGTTTCTCGAGGAGGAAGGTCTTCTCGACTTTGGAAAGGTACGCGGATGTAAGTGTGGTACTATAGATAACTGGTGTTACTGGTGGGTGGATGGGTGGAAGAGGCCACATATGTGAGACGGCTGCTTCTGGACAATTGAAGCACTAGAGTTTTGCGAGACTGTGAAATCGAACTTTGCCGATTGGCCGCAATTATCTGCCTTTGTAATTCGCTTACTCTTATTAGCATAAGACGTATTTGTACGCTACTTCTTATTATTATAATGAATATTCATTTCACAATAAGTACCGTTCATATCTACCAGCACTTGCAATATCACTTGTTGTAATATCCTGTTTCCAAAAAAATTGGTCAACGGACATCAGAAAAGTCAACATGGACAAAATTGTAATTTGTCAAAGACTAGAGGCAAAATGGTAATTTGCCAAAAGTTGAGATGGAACCCGATATGGACCAACTGTTCTTGTTTTTAAACATAAAGAACATTTACAAGACTAGAAGTAGAAGAAACATAGCTTAAACGGGTTTTTCGATTTATCGGGACTAAAAATCGATAAGATCGAGAAACCTTTTAAAATTTGTAACCGGAGCTACGGAAGTCCAAATGAGTTGATTCAACTTTCTAAATTCATATAAAATCATGGAGAATCAGTTTTTGGGGATTTAAAGATTTATAAGAGCATCTAAGGGGTTTCTAAAATATTAACTCTGAAAAGGCTAAAACCAAAGCATCGGGAAGAGATGGGTTAGGGATTGGTTTAAATCTGTTTAAGGAAGGATTTTTGGTCATAAAATCACCTCTGAAGACAGGTGTCTCCACCTTTGTGTCGCCTCTCTTTCGCTGAGTGCATGCATGGGATGTTTGGTTCAAAGAACCATTTTGCATGGTATCTTCCATCTAATCAAGTTCAACTCTTCACTCACCTCACTCCTTAACCTCTATCTACCTCTCTCGATCTCTCCCAAGTCCCACCTATCTGCTCTCTCTACATTCATCAGAAATCCATAAAACCCCTTCAATCTTCAAAAGAACTCAAGAACATTCAAAGTGTTCTTGAGTGTTCTTCATAACTTGCTCCACAAGAAAGCCTTTATCTCCTAAATTATAAACTTGATCCATGAGCTACTTTCATAAGTAGATCCATCTCACTCTTCTCTACAACCGCCGCTTTTCTCTTGCCGTCGCCGTCGCCGGAGCCGCCGTGAAAGAGTCGCCGCCGGCGAGACTCTTTCCTTTTCTTGGGTAAATCTTCTTCCAGCATCTATTCCACCTCTCTAGCATCTTCCCTGTGGTCTTTGGAGTGTTCTCAGTCGTCGGAGATCGCCGCCAGTCACCGGAGAAGCAAATTCCGGCCACTCAACGCCGGAGCCGCCGCGGTCAATGCCGGAGCCGGCCGCCTGAGAAGCCCAATCGCCGTCGTATTTTCAACCGGTTCATCAAGGAGGATTAAGAATTAGTCTGACATGGATTTGGCTTGGGTCAGCATTGGGATCGGTTTAGTTTAAACCTGTCAAAGCCAAAGCCAACGCCCGTCAATAGTTTACTTTGATCTGGTTTAACTAAACCGGTCAATTGTGATTTGGTTGGGTGGTTCAGCCGGTACAGAGTTTGGTCAACCAGTTCAAGTCAGGTCAACGGTCAACCGGGCAGTCGGTCAACTCCGGTCAACGCCACTGGTCAACACGGTCAGCACCGGTCGATGCCTAAAATCAAGCCGGTCAACGCTTGGTCAACGGCCATTCATTGATTCGGGTGCGTTGGTGATACGTATCAGGGTATTCAGAAGTTCCGGGTTCAGTTCAGAGGTCTCATGATTTGTACCGCATCCATACCGTCATTCCGCATTTATTCAATGTGAGTCGGCTCAATCTGTAAAGTAGATCAAAGGCATATAGACCGGGAACCGTAAGCCGTAGAGTTAGGAATTGCATACTCGTACTGGAATGATTGATTGTTGATTGATATGAATTGATTAACTGTAAACCGGTTAGGTAATTGAGATGCATGTTAAGAAGTTAGGGTTAAGGACTAAGTCGTTGTGTGCCGCTAGGTTGTTAGAAACGTTGATTGGTGCATTCATGTAGCCGTTGCACGATAGGACTGTATATGCATCTATGTGTATGAACGAACAATAGTGACCGAATCAATGTACAGGAAATTGAGACAACATCAAAATACGGAATTAAACCTAAACGAAGTATATAGTGTGTAACGGGAATGGGATTAGGTTAATAGTGGGTTAAGGGTTATTCAAGGAATGAATTAAGTTAATTATGAGACATCGGGGAGTGTAGTAAGCTATTAACTCTAACCGATGGATCGAGGAGTGATTAAAAGATACTTAGGGAAAGTCTGATTAAGAAGTTATTTGAGTTATTTGTCATCTACGGGTTAACATCTGGGAGTCGTGGGTTAGTTATCATGTCAGTGACTATGTAAACCCATGGAAGTTACCGATATTGTGAAGGGCCCGTGTGACTGTGTGTGTGTGTGTGTTTTCGTCTTGCGTGATAGATAGATTGATTCCAATCGAGAGCATGTGATGCAGTGTTCCCGATTCCGTAATCGTTTCTTCTTCTTTTGGCAAGTGCCCTTGTGTTGTGGGTTTATCACGTCGTGGTAGTACGTGATCGACCGTTATCGTTGTTGCGTGTTATTTTGGGGTTTTTGGCGGGAATTGTAGTTGTTAGATAGAATAGAAGCCTTTAGTCGGGAGTCGTCTTGCTGGATGATCTTAGATCGCTCATTAGACTCTTTTTGTGTTTTCCAGGTTTAGCAGCGACGGACGCGGGAGGTGCTCGGTGTAGTTTCGGGATCTCTTGTGGCGGGGTTTTGATTTGATGTTTTTTTGTGTTTTTGGTTCGGTTTTGGTGCCATTTTACTATTTGATTTGGATATTGTATTGAATGGCAAAAATGTTGGGAATGTCCTGAAATCTACTGTACTATCTCTAGAAAGTATGATAAGTGTCGAGATCAGACATAAGTCATAAATACTGGGTGATCATGATGACTTGCTAGAGCCCGCTCATGATCTATAAGTTTAGGACTTATTACCAGTATTGTATGATCCCTACGGGTCACACACCATAGCTAACGGGAAAGTTAACAAGGAAATAATACGGTAAGATGCAAGGCATTTACTGTATTTGTACAGAGAATTGGGCCAGACAAAATACAGTTTTTGTCTGATTTGGGTCTTGGGCCCAAAAGCCTAATAAGCCATTAGTTTAATTACTTGGGCTTATATATGAGAGGAAGGGGCGCAGTCTAGGGTAGCTCTCTGCGATTTTACAGACCCAGCCGTCCTCCTCTCTCTCTGTTGGTTCCAACTTTGGTCTAGCAGCCTGATCCAGTAGCTTGTAAGAGTGTGGATACCTAGGAGGATCCGGTTATCATCAGCTCTCTGTGATCTCTTCATTCCTTTGATCAATCCGCTGCAATCATAAGGTAATGATTCTGATCTGTTTATGATTCAACTGCAAATCACCTAGATCCTAGTTGATTATGTGCTAGGTTGTAATCTGATGAATTAAACCATGAACACACATAATCCTACAGTGGTATCAGAGCCAGGGTCGTTAGGTTTTGCATGTTTGGATCTTATAGGTTGTTTTAATGTTTATAAAATCGAATTTGAATGAAAAATTTGATTAAGAAAACTTTAAAAACCTAACAAACCAAAATCGCATAAGCCGGATCCGATGATCGGCATGCGTCGGACTGTGATGCGTCGGAACGATCGCATGTCCGGATGCGCAAACCGTTCGCGGGATCGGTGCGTGTATCGATCGTTATGATCGTATCACGATCGACTCCCGGATCACGTTCAGCGCATCAGCTCTCCCGGCTGTCTCGTTTCGCATATCGATCCGGATGGATCGTGATAGTATGCATGACGAGTTCGGGATGGTCGCGTGTATCGATCGGGCACATCGTATGTGCTGATCCGATCAGTCGAGCTTGACGCGAGCATCCGGCGAGAGAGCATCACGACCCGCGAGTAGCCATTCGGTTAAGCCGAGCCTCGCGGTTCGTCCCACCTAACCCGAGACGCGAACCAATCGTGCCATTGGGCCATTGCGGTTCGTCGTTGCTTTTGCCTTATCCCGCAAGTTAGGTCAAAATTGGCTAAAACGCAAGGCGTTTCTTCCCGGTTTTGGACTTAACCGAACCGATCCAATTTAATTGGTGGTTCAAGCGGATAACCCAAATCGCGGTTTGCTGGAAATTATTTAATACAAATGGTATTATTTAATTTCTGGTTAAACCGGATTTAAATTCAAAATTGAATTTTAACCTAAACCGAAGGCTGGTCTAAGTTTGATTTGGTTGGACCAAATAATTTAGAGCTGGTCTGGTTTAGTAAATAACCAGTTGGATTAAGTAGTTAATTTGGTCTTGGACCAGAATTAATGAACCGACTCGGTTATGTCAAATTATTGGGCCAATTGGAATTCTGTGGTCTTGGGCCAAGAATTGGGCCTATAATTTATGACCCAACCGAAAACTTTAATAAAATATTAAATTAGAAATTTCTATTTTTAGCATGTTTCTAAATTTAGAAAGTTTCTAAAATAAGCATGTTTCCCGATTTAGAAAGTTTCTAAAAATAGTAGGTTTCCCTAAATAGAAAGTTTCCATATTTAGAAAGTTACCTGAAATGGAAAATTTCCCAAAATAGTAATCTTCTATTTTTGGGAGGAAATCTATTGAAACCTAAAATCCTCAAAAAACAATATCAAGCTTGGATGTCTTGCCCAATCTTGTCAGCTACTTAACGCTTATTCAATTACAGATATGGCTTAGAGTGTGAGGTGTCTGTTTTTGCGTAAGTAAAGTAGTATATAGTCACTAATTTCATTGGGAGTCCCAGACTTTAGTGATTATTTGGCTGTAAGAGATTGGTTTCCTTGACTGGGCCATCGGGAGTCCCGGGCCTTGAGACATCTGGTGTATTGGGCCTTGGGCCCAATTCACAACCGAGAGTTATTGGATATAACTAGCTGTGTGTATGCTTACCAAGTAAAACTACTTCTGGGTGACGGCCAGTGGCCCACTTTGGATTTAGCTAAACATGGGTCTCGGAATCATTGCATTCTTATGAGGTTAAACAAAGAAATTTTGAATGCAATGCGAGTTTTCTTATAAGTTGTTAAGATTACTCTTATATGAACTGAATAACTAAAACTCTATTTATCTCTAAATTTCAGTTATGACTAGCACAAACAATCAAAACACTTTCTCGATCCGGTCTGTCCTTGAGATGGACAAACTGAACGGATCAAATTTCTTGACTTGGTCGCGGAACCTGAGGCTAGTCCTCAGGCAGGAGAGAAAGGACTATGTCCTTGAGAGAGCTCTCCCCGAGAGGATCGGGTCCAATGCCTCTCATGCAGTATATGATGCTTGGAATAAGCATTATAATGATGCGGTAGATGTGCGTGGTCTGATATTGGCTACCATGGACTCAGATTTGCTGAAGCAATATGAGAACATGGAGTCGCCAATAGAGATGATCAGCAGCCTGAAATTGAAATTTCAGGAGCAGGTAAGAGTGGAGAGATACCAGTTGGTTAAGTCTCTCACTAGCTGCAAGCTACCAAATGATCATCCAGTGAGTCCTCATGTCAGTAAAATGATGGGTTACATTGATAACCTGAGGAAACTGGATTATCCAGTTAGCCAAGAATTGGCAACTGAGATCATTCTGCAGTCATTGCCGTCAAGCTATGATAAGTTCAAAATGAACTATATCAAGAAAGGCTTAACGAAGACGCTGACTGAACTGCATGATATGCTCAAGACAGTTGAGCCAAACGTGAAGAGTACCCTGTATAATCTCATAATGGAGAAGGGTAGGTTTACTAAACCTAATGCTGACAAGGGTGAAGACAAAGTTGTCCAGATTTTGAATCATGGCAAGCGTGTGTCTTCTGAGCCCGAGTCAGATACATCTTACGTTGGTAAGTGCTGCTACTGTAAAGAGACTGGGCATTGGAAGAGAGATTGCATTAAATTCATGGAAGATTATGAGGAGTTGAAGTTGATGTATGAGACTACTTCCTCAGGTATTCATGTTATTACTTCAAGTTCTACCTTATAGGTATTGGATACTGGTTGTGGCACTGATATTTGTTATAATATGCAGAGCCTAAGCAACAGTAGAACGTTGAAGGAAGGGCAAGTGGAACTGCATGTCTGGAAGGAGCTATGGATGCTGCCTCAGCCGTAGGGTTTCACTCGTAAATGCCTTTGAGGCTTGGTTTTGTATTAAGTAATTGCTACAATGTACCTGCTTTAAGCAGAGTTGTCTTTCATTTTCTTGTAAGAATTTGAATGTTTTTTATTTTGATAAAAGACAAGTTTTGTTCTTTTGATCTCAATGAAATATTGATTGTAGCACCCTATTCAAGGAATGAGTTTTATATCTTAAACCAAAGAGTGCCTAAAAGTAACATAAATACCGAATTGGTTTAAATCTGATGAATTAAACCTGATTTTTCTTGGCGTAAATGTTTTGGTCACATAGAGTGAGTCGGATTCAGAAATCCCATAGTTATGAACTTTTGGGCTCATTTGATCGGATATCTTATGAGACTTGAATTCTGCTTACTGGACCAAAAGACAAAGGGCCCATCTTAGCCGAGCTAGAGAAAGGCCCAAAGACTTATTGGACCTTGAACATACTCATGTATGTGGCCCGATGAGCAGTAATGCCAGAGAAAATTTCCTGTACTTCATTATCTCTACTGATTACTTCAGTGAGTATGACTGTGTTCATTTGATGAGACACGAGTCGGAATTCTTTGAAATGGTCGAAAGAGTTCCAGAATGAGGTATAGAATCTGAGTGACAGAAGTATTGAGACTCTGGATTAGATCACGAGTGAGAATACTTAAGTCATTGATGGTGTGATCATCTGAATGAGTGTGAAGTCGTTTCACAGCTCATTTCTCCTGAAAACCTAGAGGTGTTTCTGTGAGAAAGAATCAGATCTTATTAGAAATGATTAAAGATGAGTCACACGAATCTTCCATGATATTCTTTAAGAATAACGCTCTAGAAATATCTAAGTTTACGCTGAAATAGTTCCACCAATATCAGTTGAAAGACACCACATAAATGTGGACTGGAAATGATCCAAATTCGTCTTTACTGAGTATTTGTAGTTGTGCTACTTCGCTGGTTGTCCTAGGGAAACCAAGGCTTGTTACC
Source organism: Orychophragmus violaceus (assembly GCA_030180135.1). Taxonomy (NCBI): domain Eukaryota; kingdom Viridiplantae; phylum Streptophyta; class Magnoliopsida; order Brassicales; family Brassicaceae; genus Orychophragmus; species Orychophragmus violaceus. Next base: position 28,872,024 of record CM058232.1, on the reverse strand, counting down.
TTTTACGTCCATTCCGAAAATGAAGTTAGGTTGTTCGGAACTCTGTTTTCTAAAAGGAAAGTTGCTTTCCAAGAAGAACAGTGGGAGTAAAAGTATAACTCGAAGAAATTCGAGAAATACAGGAGGCTGCTCAACCTGTTGAGGGAGAGCAGCAGATGGATTTACAGATTTCTGTAGAATCTACACCTGTAGAGCCTGAAGTTCGCAGATCTGAATGAATCCGTCACTAATCCGAGAGTGATTTCTCGTGATTAATTGCCATGATCTGATGATCATTGAAAGTGACGAACCTGCGAAATTCTCAGAAGCAAAAGTGAGCCCGGACTCCGAAAAAAATTATACTGTGTGTAAGTTAGCTTCATCGATCCATTCATGGATAGAAGCAAACATATCGGAGTTGGAATCTTCGTTCCGTTGAAGTAGTCAAGGTTTTGACTTGAACATGAACGAGATGGAACTGTGCGTTTACTAATAGATAAGTGGGAGCGATGTTGCATTTCTCATAGTGTATGTCGATGACATACTGATTCTCGGAAATAACGTTCCAATGCTGCAGTCGGTAAAGGACTGGCTTGGGAGTTGGTTTTATGATTGATATGGGTAAAGCCACGTAAGTTCTTGGATTTTGGATCTAAAGATAGAGATCCAAAATAGCTGATAGGACAAAGTCAGGATTCTTATATTGACAAATTCCTACACGTTTTCAGCATTCCAAGAAGGGTTTTATGCCAATGTCACATGGCATTACGTTAAGCAAGAAACAATGTCCTACGATAACTGCTGAGCTTGAATGCATGGATGAGATTCCATGTGCGTCGGCAATTGGATCTATCATGTATGCCATGACACGTACTTGTTTTGATGTTGCTTTAATGTTAAGCAAGACAAGTAAAGACCAGTCATATCCAGCAAAGAATCACTGGATAGACGTAATGAATATCCTTAAGTATTTGGAAAATACTTAGGATAAGTTCTTGATTTACGGAGAAAGTGAGGTGCTAAAAGTCGGTAGAGTCTGAAAGGCAAGTTTCCAACAGACAAAGATGATTTCCGGTCACAGTCCGGTTATATCTTGTGTCTGTCTGGCGGTGCAAGGCACTGTTGCTGACTCCATGACTTAAGCTGAACATTTCGCAGCTTGGGTAGCGGCGAAAGAGGTTGTTTGGAAAGAAGAGTTCATCACTGAACTTGATGTGATTCCCAGCATAGATGAGACTAGCTGCACATCAGAGGTCCAAACACCTTGAGGATAGGTATAACCTATTCCGTGAGATAAATGACAGAGGTGTTAAGTAGATCAGCAAGTTTCAACGAATGAGAACGTTGCTAATCTATTAACGAAGCCACTCCTTAGGCCTAAGCACGAGTCGCAGACTGTAGCTGTAGGATATGTGAAATTAAGATGTAGTCTTAATTTCAGTGGGAGTTTGTAAAGGGCTTTATTTAGTTGTTTTGAAAGGTTCATGTAAACATAATATTTTATGTTTATGAAATTTATGATTTCTGGATTATTTTAACTGTGATATAAATAATCGTTCCAAAATGATTCATGTCATTATATATGGGCCATCGAAGTACATGAGTAGACTTGATCCTGAAACCCCATATTTAACGAAATGACATAAATCATAGTGTCCATAGTCGAAGGTTGTTGAAATTGGAACACCAACAACCACTTGAGACTAGATTGTGTTGAGACTTATGACCAAGTTTCGAGGGGTCATAGATGCGCGGCATCAAAGTCGACACATAGGTATATGTAGGGGAGCATATGACCGGACATGGCCTACTGATGAGAACTCTACAAGATATTAATATTTGTGTCATGAGAGGTTCTCATATACGACTATAGAGTATAGTCCTTAGACCTGAGTTCGCATGCATGTGGCTGCACATGGATTGATACACTTTGATCATTGTCTAACGCTGTTTCGTAACTGGGAGCTATAAGGACCTTGGTTGGGTGTATTATAAAGTGTGTGGTTCATAGTGATGGAACAAGATGGGATTTGTCCCTGCCGTTTAACGGAGGTAATATCTCTAGGCCAATCGGAGACTTGATAGCTGGTAAGAGAGTGACCACTCCCAAACGGACTTGCCCAAGTCGTTTGCATTGTCAGTATCAAATCTGGTCCGATGAACATGGTCTGGCTATATAAGGATGACACGCATCTTGCCTTATGCCAGATCGAGATATTGAGACAAAAGGATTAGGGAATGTAGGATTCCAGTACAAGTGGGAGATTGTTGGGAATGTCCTGAAATCTACTGTACTATCTCTAGAAAGTATGATAAGTGTCGAGATCAGACATAAGTCATAAATACTGGGTGATCATGATGACTTGCTAGAGCCCGCTCATGATCTATAAGTTTAGGACTTATTACCAGTATTGTATGATCCCTAAGGGTCACACACCATAGCTAACGGGAAAGTTAACAAGGAAATAATACGGTAAGATGCAAGGCATTTACTGTATTTGTACAGAGAATTGGGCCAGACAAAATACAGTTTTTGTCTGATTTGGGTCTTGGGCCCAAAAGCCTAATAAGCCATTAGTTTAATTACTTGGGCTTATATATGAGAGGAAGGGGCGCAGTCTAGGGTAGCTCTCTGCGATTTTACAGACCCAGCCGTCCTCCTCTCTCTCTGTTGGTTCCAACTTTGGTCTAGCAGCCTGATCCAGTAGCTTGTAAGAGTGTGGATACCTAGGAGGAGCCGATTATCATCAGCTCTCTGTGATCTCTTCATTCCTTTGATCAATCCGCTGCAATCATAAGGTAATGATTCAGATCTGTTTATGATTCAACTGCAAATCACCTAGATCCTAGTTGATTATGTGCTAGGTTGTAATCTGATGAATTAAACCATGAACACACATAATCCTACAAAAAATTGTTTTGTAACTCAGGAAATGTTATGTAAACGATTATTTACTCAGTAATGAACATGCTTCCCTGATATATTGGTTTAGTCCGAACCGACACAACTCACGGAAACAGTACTGGTTGTGAAGCTTTGTACTTTGGAAGTGAGGATACCGGGGTCAAGGACGGTTCAGTGCGAGCCTAGGAGCACCACGTTGGGGAGCAGACATCCATACTCGCGGACGCTCTTGACCAGTATGTCGGGACGCATCATCAGTCGCGCCGGCAGTTTGAGTCACCGTCCACACCGCTGGACATGTCCATATCGCCGGGGTCTACCGAGCCACTATCTAAGCCAGAGCCGCAGTCCGAGCCAGCTGGATCACCATCAGCGATGTCAGAGTCGCTGCCATGCATGCCCGAGTACCAGGCGTGCAGTGCTTGCAGAGTACGGGGTTTCCATCTTTACTGGTGTCCTCGTCCAGTGGATCCGCGTTAAAGAGAGCCCTATCAGCCTGTTCCAGGACCCGACTTCTACCATGTGTGTGGCAACGACGATCACCTCGCTCCGGTTTGCCCGATTTCCGGACCCAGGCCACGCATGTCTGACGCCGAGCCTCATCGTGCGCTAGTACTGGAGCCATACCGAGCTGGACCTAGCCGGCGTGATTCTGAGCCTTGCAGGTCATCCTCAGTGCAGCCACCCCGACCGCTTGTTATCTGCCAGGTTTATGTTGACGATGGGTCACCAAGCACCAGCTTGTTCCCGTAGGCCACTCCCAACGCCTGCCGTCGTCTGTCGGCTGTCTGACCGCGAGGGTCATATTGCCCATCTATGCCCGATGGCAGAGCCTCAGAATGTTTACGCACCATCTCGCGACTCACACCCACCACACCCTTCCGGCGCACATACCAGTGGATGCCTCTGCGAGCCGTCTTGCCGTCTGTGTTGGGCATTTCGGTCTTGCTGGAGGCGTTAGTTTAGGGTTAGTTAGGCCATGTAAGTTTGTGGCACTAACCTTGTTTTGCTTGTATATGCGTGTCGTCTTTGACATATCTCGGATTATGGCGGCGCAGTTTTGGGTTTTTGGTTATGACAGCGGCCGTCCTGTAGTAATTCTGATCGAACCTATGTACTGGAACTTATATATATATATGATATGTTGTTTTTATGTATGTGGTGGATGCAGAGTGTTCAACTGATCATTTTGACTAGATTAGTAATTGTTGCATGCGTGTGTTGGATCTGTATGCAATTAAATTACCATGTGAAGTCAAATGATGAGCGGAACTGACGACCGTTCATCATGACCTAAACCCAGACTGACGACGTATCCGGATCGATCTTGCGATTTCTTGATTGCATATGTGGTAATTGCGTGCTTTTGTTTCTTGCTTGCGTTTATTTTAATGCTTGATTGGTGCATTAGATGGTTAGAGTTGCGTTTTGTTGGCCAGAGTATCCCCGTTAAGTTGCTAGTTTTGTTTTGTTGGTTTGAGTAGTGTTGGTAATCGCTGATTATGCTTTGTTGAGATCGTTAAGTTGCTAGCATACGACTCGTTATTAGTCAGTAATTAAAATGTTGTGCTAACTCGTGAACGGGTGTTTTCGGCCCTCGATTCACGAAAGTGTGGAGTTATAGAGTATTGTTACTTAATCATGGGTAACCATTGTGTACATGATTAATTAACTATACCTCTATGAGGAAGTGACATCTGGGAAATATTGGAATGAATTTAACCGCTCCAGTGAAAGTTGTTGAATCAAGTGTAGGACGGAATGGATGATACGATATGAATACGAGACCAAACCCGAACCCGAAAGCAAGACGGAATGTAAAGAAGCCGCAAGACAAGTTGACCCGGACCGTGAAGAAGTCGGTATGAGGTATCAGTGGAAAAGGTATCAATGGAAAACAACCGACAGAACGAAGTCGTTGGTATGATGAGTTAGCAAAGAGACGTGAGAGAATGTCGGAAGCAGTATTGGGATCATAGAGAAACTATCAGTATGGATCGAGTTGAAACTTCAGTGAAACCAGATTTGAAGATGATCAGATTCTTGAGGAGTGTTCCCGAAGACAAGTCAGTATTGGGTGAATATGAAAGTCGAACCAAAGTGGGAAAGCCAGAAGCGAGAATCGGGGCAAAGTAGCCAACCGTGGATGAGTCCAGAGTTCGAGACATATTGATTCAGTTAAGAGCAAAGGAAAGTAGTGCAGGCAAGATCAAATATCGAGAATTGGAGCAGTGGTCGGGTTAGCAGCGTGAAGATCAGTAAGAGAGTATGTATGCGTTGGAGGAGCGCCAGTAAACATCGGAAGTTGGTTTAAGTAGCAGAGGTTGGTTCTGTGTAGCGGTGTTCGATCGAGAAAGCATCAGAGTTGTTGTAGCAGAACAATTTACAGAGTTTGGTGCCGCTTCACAGTATGTTAGTGATGGAGAATTCAGGGACCGAATTCCTGTAAGTGGGGAAGAATGTAATATCTTGTTTCCAAAAAAATTGTTCAACGGGCACAAGAAAAGTCAACATGGGCAAAATTGTAATTTCACCAAAGTCAAGGGGCAAAATGGTAAGTTTTCCAAAAGTTGAGACGGAATCCGAGACAGGAAAAAGATCTTGTTTTTTTTAACATAAAGAACATTTACAAGACGAGAAGTAGAAGAAACAGAGCTTAACCGGGTTTTTTCGGACTATCGAGACTGGAAACCGATAAGACCGAGAAAACTTGTAAAATTCGTTACCAGAACTACGGAAGTTTAAATGAGGTGATTCAACTTTCTAAATTCATCTAAAATCATGGAGAATCATTTTTTGGGGATTTAAAGATTTATAGGAGCATCTAAGGGGTTTCTAAAATACTTACTCCGAAACAGCTAAAACCGAAGCATCGGGAAGAGATGGGTTAGGGATTGGTTTAAATCGGTTTAAGGAAGTGTTTTTGGTCATAAAATCACCTCTGAAAACAGTTGTCTCCACCTGTGTGTCGCCACCTCTCTTTGGCTGAGTGCATGCATGGGATTTTTGGTTCAAAGAACCAATTTGCATGGTATCTTCCATCTAATCAAGTTCAACTCATCATTCCCCTCACTCCTGAACCTCTCTCTACCTCTATAGATCTATCCCACCTCTCTCCTCTCTGTACATTCATCAGAAATCCAGAAAAACCCCTTGAATCTTCAAAGGAACTCAAGAACATTCAAAGTGTTCTTGAGTGTTCTTCATAACTTGCTCCACAAGAAAGCCTCTATCTCATAAATTATAAACTTGATCCATGAGCTACTATCATCAGTAGATCCATCTCACTCTCCTCTAAAACCGTCGCTCTTCTCTTGCCGTCGCCGTCGCCGGAGGCTCGCCGGAGCCGTCGTGAAAGAGTCGCCTTCGGCGAGACTCTTTCCTGTCGTCTTTGGAGTGATCTCAGTCGTCAGAGCTCGCCGCCAGTCACCATATAAGAAAATTCCATCCAGTCAACGCTGGAGCCGCCGCAGTCAACGCCGGAGCCGAACACCGGAGAAGCCCAATCGTCGCCGTCTTTTCAACCGGTTCATCAAGGAGGGTTAAGCATTGGTCTGGCATGGATTTGGCTTGGGTCATCATTGGGATCAGTTTAGTTTAAACATGTCAAAGCCAAAGTCAACACCGGTCAATGGTTGACTTTGATCCGGTTTAACTAAACCGGTCAATTGTGATTTGGTTGGTTGGTTCAGCCGGTTCAGAGTTGGGTCAACGGCCAAGCGTGGTCAACGGTCAACCGGGCAGTTGGTCAACGCGGTCAACGCCTGAAACCGAGCCAGTTAACGCTCGGTCAACGGCCATTCAGTGATTCGGGCGCGTTGGTGATACGTATCAGGGTATTCGGGAGCTCTGGGTTCAGTTCAGAGGTCTTGGGATTTGTACTGCATCCATACCGTCATTCCGCATTTATTAAATGTGAGTCGGCTCAATCCGTAAAGTAGATCAAATTCATATAGACCGGGAACCGTAAGCCGTAGAGTTAGGAATTGCATACCCGTACTGGAAGGATTGATTGTTGATTGATATGAATTGATTAACTGTAAACCGGTTAGGTAATTGAGATGCATGTTAAGAAGTTAGGGTTAAGGATTAAGTCGTTGTGTGCTGATATATCATGGTTTTTACCCATTTTATACCATGATATAGATGTGTTTTTAGTGTCTTTTGTGTTCGTTTAGAGTCTTTTACAGGTTTAATCAGGTTTGGAGCTAATTGGAGATATTTGGAGCATTTTGGGACTTTTGGGACGTTTTGGCCGAGAGCTTAACTCACTGTCCGATTTATTGATCAAGCATCGACCGACACACCTTGTGCATCGGTCGACACACTAGCGAGATGGGCCGTACGCGTCGGTTTAACAAGTTATGAAGATTTGCAAAGAGGCCCAGAATAGTTCCAGTATTTACACAGAAGCCCCAGCCGAGATTAGACTTATATATAGAGGATTTTGGTGTTTAATTTACTTACGCTTTCATACTTAGAGCTAAGAGATTTTTAGAGCTTTTGGGGCTGATCTATTTCCTGTATTCACTTATTTTGGAGAAGATTTCGAACCCCTTTGATATTTTATTCTCTTATATGCAATCTATTATTTCTATGATTATGTTTTCATCAATCATGTCTGAGTAGATCCATAGTTAAGTTTAGGGTTTCTCATTAGGGTTTGATGACTTGCTAGACTTGTTTAATTCAGTTAAGGATTCATATGATTAGAATGTTCTTCAAACTAAATTGTGCTTAATGCTAGTTCTAACCTGATCAATTAGAATCTAGATCTTAGGTTGCTAAATTCGACACGAGAGTGTGTTTTAGAATCTGAACTATTTAGGTTGAGCAATTAAATTATTCGCAAAGAGATTTAGTTTAGTTTAATTGTGAACATATCGAACTTGAACTTAATGCTAGTTTAATCTGTTAGTAATCGCAAAGAGATTTGGGTTACTGCACTTAGACTTAGAGAGTTTTCGCAAAGAGATTTGGTTAATTCTATTTCCGTGTTTTGAGTTCTAGAACTGAGTTTAATTTGATCCTGACTGATTTATTTGTCTGCTTGTCTGATTTCCTGAGAATACCCTAGGCTTGACGCTTTTAGTTTATTGCTTTCACAACCAACTTGCTACTGTTTACTTTCTTGCTTCGCAATTTATTTACTTCACCATCTGCTTATTTCTAGTATTAATCTCTACTGTTCTGATCTATTGAGACCTAGTGTCCCTGTGGATTCGATAACCCTATATACTACTTTGACGATACTGTGCACTTGCAGTTTAGAATAGGGTAAAACTTAGAACCTATCAAGTTTTTGGCGCCGTTGCCGGGGACTCTTAGAGTCTTCGATAGGACCGAACTTAGGGTTTTTACTAGAAATTTTTCTTTTTCTTTTTGTTTTTTTCGTTTTATTTTCATAATTTGCTAACTTTTTCTCTGTTTCTTTCTGTCGCAGGTACGACTTTCGCCTTGCGTCGATCGTTGCATCCCTTGCGTCGATCATCACTAGGCGATTAGAGATTGAATCGATCGTTGCACTGATAGCATCGATCGTTGCTGGACGATTACAGACAGTTTATGCCAACGCAGAAAACTCGAAGTAATCCGAACTCGAGCTTAGTTAATCTCGGACTAGAAGAACTTGGACGTCTAGAAAGAACTATCAGAAGAGAAAAGAGAGAGAGAATGTTACGAGAACGTCTGATCTTGATACCAGATGCTTAAGGTACCCTGAGGGACCAAGATAACAACCCGTACAATGCTGCTGGGCATCGGGTTGATGCTGAAGGGAACGTGATCCCTGACCCACCTGAGCCACAACCGCATGCGCAAGCCCAAGGTCAACCTCAAGGTAGACAGATGGTTGTCCATGAAAGGACTTTGGCTGACTACAACAGACCAGATGAGTTTCATAGAAACCGAACATCCTTAGTACTTCCTGGTTTCGAGAGGGAGGATTTTGAGATCAAGACCATCTACTACTCGCTGATGAGACAGAATGCTTTCCATGGACATCCAACAGAGCAGCCTATGGATCACATTGATCAGTTTGAGGACATAATCAATGGCATGAAGTATGATGGAGTTTGCCAGGATTATCTGTTCCTTAAGCTCTTTCCTTACAGTCTCCCTGGAGACGCTAGTGCATGGCTGAAGCAACTGGCACCTGGTCAGTTTACCACTTGGGCAGCACTGAAAAGTGAGTTCCTGAGACATTTCTACGATGATGCGCGTTCAGACCAGTCCAGACAGGACATTCTCACATTTTCCCAAGGAGCTGTGGAGCCTTTAAAAGCTGCTTGGATGAGATTTAGGAAGTATCAGCGTGACTGCCCACACCATGGATTCAGTGAAGTCACATTGCTAGGTATTTTCTTCAGAGGCATAGATCTGCCATATCAGTCTGCGCTGGATAACTCCAGTAATGCAAACTTCAACACCAGGACTCCGGCAAAAGCTAAGCAGTTGATTGAGAACTTAGTAAGCAGCAACAGTTGCAAGACTATGGATGAGAGGAGGAAGAAATCTGGTGGAAGTGTTGATAACTCAGAGATGGCTGAATTGAGATCCAGGATGGACAAAATCTGCAATCTTCTAGGTGAAAAGAAAGCTGTCCACTTTGCTCAAGAAGTAGAAGTAATTCAGACTGAGGAGGACACTCAGGAAGAAGATGTGAATTACATCGGAGGATCTGGTTTCCAAGGAAACATATTTGGATATCAATCTGGGAACAGATTTTCCGGTGGAGGACAAAGGAATACCTTCACAGGCAATCAGAACTCTTCAAGCTTTAGACAGACCAGTAATTTTCAGAAGCCTTATGGACAAAGTGCTCAGAGAACCTACAGATCTTCATCTTATCAGACACCTCCTGCAGCCACTGCTTTTGAGACTAAGATGGAAACGATGTTGGAACAGGTACTGGAGAGCCAGAACAAGATTTCTGTGGACAATAACAAGAAGCTGGATGCAGTTTATGAGAATCTCAATGGGAAGTTTGAGACTCTGAGCACTCATGTGAAGCAGCTGGACACTCAGGTGAATCAGATTTCCAGCTCTATGAAAGGAAAAGGAGTTGCAGACACTCACATTAAGGCCTGGTCTGTGTACGTTAATGATGGGTCTCACCAAGGTGAAAAATTTGAGCTAAGTACGGCTGAATTGGTAGAGGAGGAAGAATTTTCGGATTTTGGAGAAAAACTCTCGGGTGAAAGTTGTGAACACAGTGTTGCAACGATCGACACACCCTTAGTGTCGGTCGTTGCAGGGCGTGAACAGACAGAACTGTCGGATGATAATGGCATAGATGCTGATTTGGAGCTTGATCGCCTATTCCCTGGAGTTTCTGAGATCTCTCAACAGGAGATTTATGCGCAGATTGTTAGACAACACTCCTCAGTGTCTGAAGTGATTAAACAGGAAATTGAAGAGCTTAAGAAGCTAGAGGAGATTGGTGAAGAATTGGAAGAAATTATAACTTCTGATGATCCACCTTATCATCCATGTGTGCAGAGGTATTTAAACAGGATGCTGCCTTTAGATGAAGAGCTGAGAGACTGGGTGATTATAGTTCCCCAACACATTAGTGAGGTGCTACTGAACAAGATCCCGAAGAAGCTGCCTGACCCTGGAGTCTTTGTGCTTAACTGCTCCATCTTCAAGGACAGTTTTAGACGCTCTCTGTGTGACTTAGGAGCTGCTGGAAGTATGATGCCTTATTTTGTGGCAGAGAAGCTGGGGATGCTGGATTTTTCTCCTACTAGGACCTCTCTTGTCCTAGCTGATCAGTCTATACGAGTTCCGGAAGGACTCTTAAAGGACATTCCAGTAAGGGTTGGAAACTACTTAGTTCCGACAGACTTCCTTGTGCTGAAGTATGACTGCGATCCTGATGAAGCATTGCTGCTTGGAAGACCATTCTTGGCTACAGCAGGAGCTGTGATTGATGTTAGACTGAGTCTAATAGACCTCCACCTGGGAGATGAGCCGCTGCGATATGAGATGGAGAAGCTGCGAAAACCACTGATAGATGGGCAGATATTCACAATCATGGATGCAGATGATGAGCAGCCGAACGACACTGTGATTCTAGATCCTGGAGCACATTTTACTCCATCTTTTCTTGGACATGAGCATTCTGCAACAGCTTATTCTCCACCTTGGATGAGGAGACTTGAACAGAGACAGAAAAGGTCTCTGTCGGGTTCTCTTAGTGCCTGAAAGATTTTGTGCGTCTGGTCAAGCTAATGACCTTAAACAAGCGCTGAGTGGGAGGCAACCCACTGATAGGTTTAGTTGTTTTTATTTCTTATTTTTGGTGTTTTTCTTAGGATTTCACGTTTTTGTTTTTGTTTTTGCTAAGTTTCAGATGCAGAACTCGAATCTGGAGAGGTGTGACGATCGATGCACTTGTGCACCGGTCGTTGCAAGGAGATTTGACGAAGAGGGGTAATCGCTTTGTGACGATCGTTGCTCACAAGAAATGGTCGTTGCAATTGGTTCAATTGCAAAATTAAGGTATGCGCTAAACCGGAAAATCAATTATGATTTGACCAGCAACGATCGTTGCCACTAAGCAACGGTCGTTGCACCCACGACCAGGTAAGTGCCTTAAACCCTTTATCTTCTCTTTTCTTTCTCATTTCCGATCATCCGTACAACCGTGAGCTCACACCCGAAAATCGCCATTTCTCATCATTTTTCTTTGTTTCAATTGCTAATACTTCCTATTTCACACTCTAAACCCTTGTCTTTAGCTCATATCTCACGAATCCAAGGTAAAGAACTTCTATTTCTCAAATTTTCGGATTGGATTTTAGGGTTTTAGGGTTTTAGATTTTTGAACTGAAAATTGATGATGCATGCGTAATTAGACTGATTTAGGGTGATGGATTTTGATTTTGAACTGATTTGAGGCAATGTGGCATGGATTTGAACTGAATTTTTTCTGATTGTTTGCGGCGAAATCGCCTTGCAACGGTCGTTGCTCTCGAGCAACGGTCGTTGCTCTCGAGCAACGGTCGTTGCTTTGCGATTTTGGGAAATGTTCGATAAAGTGAAATCGCCTTGCAACGATCGATGCCTTAGATGCAACGGTCGATGCTTCGCGATTTCACAGAGAGTTGCCGAGACTTATATTGTTTGAATTTTATTTCTTTTGCAGATGGCATCTCGTAGACAGCCCCGCAAGAAGCAAGCAACAGCATCAACGGCCGCAAGACAGTACATTCCACCTCCAGAGTGGTTTCACAGACACTCTCAGCCACCCGAGCCATATGTAAGAGATGGACCTGGAGTCGCTTTGCCTTGGCCCCGAGAAGACGCTACAGAGATCCCGACAGCCAGACAGTGGCCAAGGGACATTCGCTCGTTCCTTAAGACTGCAGACTTCACAGAGCGACCACTGCTTGACCAGTGGGATGAGTTTGATTCACTTCTCTCCAGTGGTTGGTGTGGGATGACCATAAAGCCAACCAAGTTCGCTGACTACTCTACCTGCAAGAGTCTGGGGATTGATGAGCAGATACTTGATGTGTGCAGAGGCATTGGTCTAGGGACAATGCCAATGCGCCCTTATGATCTCTATCCTGAGCTGGTCAGACAGTTGCTAGCCACTTGCAGAGTGGTTTACCCAGATCCCGATAGGAGGAGCGCTACAGGAGGTATCTTTACCTTCATGAGTTGGGGAGTCAGGTATCGGATTCCTCTACTTGATCTTTGCAGGATCTACGGGTTTAGTACTGAGCCGAGGCGCATTGCTATGGCACTTGAGTGGGATCCAGTTGAGGCTCGCACATTCTGGGAGTGTATTGGCAGCGGTCGATACAACTCCAGGACCACACCGGTGAAGATGATGAGGCATCCTGTGCTGAGATATGTCTCGCGTATCTTGTGTTGGAGCTTGCTATGCAAGTTTGAGGCCAACAAGATGCGCAAGTATGAGATGGAGATGCTGTTTATGGGGTTGAGAGATCATTTTAGAGGTTCTGGCGTGAGAGATCCTACTACGGGTCTCAACTTGGGAGCTGTCTTTGCTTTACATTTATGTGATCTGCAGACGAAGCCTTTTGATGGAGCCAGTACTGAGACGGTAGGGAGCTTGCTTACTCCCATTTTTATGCATTGCAGGATTCCTCTACATGGCACGGAGCGTGATAGAGCCCAGGAGTTCCTAGACTTCAGTCATTTGCAGAGCGCTACCTGGCTCAAGGAGGGGTGCATTTGGGCCTATCAGGACCCGGCTACTGGGATGTGTGGTATAGAGCTTCCTGCTGCTAGGTGGACACGGATTGATACATTGGAGGCTCTGAGATTTCAGCCTCCAGAGACTGAGCAGCGTGGGATTCCGACTATGGCTCATCCGCTGGGAGAGCCTTCCACACGAGCTTCGACTTCTGATGTCCATGCGCCTGCTGCTGATCCGGTTGACCTTGGCCCTTATCCTGAGATGTCAGTTCCCTATGGAGATATGTCCGAGGCTGAGTGGAGAGAGCGTAGTGATGGGATCTGGAGGACCGTTTGGGAGTGGATGCGTGGCTGCACTTGCAGGAGACAGCCACCAGTTCATCAGCCCGTCCCTGCTTCACGACGTAGACAGCGTTCTCCTACGGACGTCAGTGACACTGAGCGCTATGGAGGGATTGATGATAGCGAGTGAGCGTAGCTGTCATCTCTGGATTATCGGTTCTGTACTCTGTTTTTCTTTTTATTCTTGCACTTTCTCTTTTTATTAGTTTGCTACTATGTTTGGATGGTTTATGCTTGATTAGATACATTTGTTGCATGGGTTTTACTCTGTTTCTAGTGTTTTCAGCTTGCAGGATTCAAAACTGACAAAAACCGACGGATTAACCTGCTAACTTGCTGACTGTTCGTGAAATCGCAGTGCGTCGATCGACACACCATTGTGTCGATCGATCCCCAACGAAAATCGCACAACAACGGTCGGTGCACCTAGTGCAACGATCGATGCCTGACTGCGACAGAGGTAAAAACCCGAGAGAACTAACCATTCCATTAACAAATTTTTATTTTCTTTCTTTTAACCAATCCCTTGCTTGACACTACTGGGGACAGTGTGTCTTAAGTGTGGGGGAGGTTCTACTAATTACTTTCTTTTGTTTTCTTAGAGTCAGTTAAATTTTAAAAAATTGTTTTTTTGAGTCAAAATTTGTTTAAGTAGGAAACAATGATTTTTTGAGAAGATTAGCAGCATTTGCAGGAACTTAAGTAACCATTGGGATGAAGCTGCAGATTATCTATGACTATTAGAAAACCCAGACACAGATCAGCCTACTGAGAACACCCACATCGCTTCAGGTATCAGAGGATCTTTTACTGACTTCAATTTAATCCTGACTTTAGATTTCTCACCTAAGGGCTTGGTATACTTTATGTCGGACTCCCTTGTTGGTTCTGACACAGCCTGTAAACCTGTCATATCTAGTTCCCTTCTCCCCTTCCATAAAAAAATAATAATAATAATAATAAACTGCGGATGAGTTAGTAACTCCGAAGTGGTCATGGGAATGGTAGCAAACATTATTTTCTCTCATGTGATCCATGGAATGTGTCCAAAGTACACCCCAAAACGGGAAGAACACTGATAAAAAAAATAAAATGATACCCAGTGGGGAAAAATCAGTTGTTAAGGAAGGGAAATAGAAGAAAGGGATTAGAGAAAGATAGTATGGTGGTCTAGAGCTGGCAAGGTCAGAGTCCATGTGCCTTTAGATCGATACCCCTTAGGTGAGACCGCACTTAAATACTTGCAGAAGTCAGTAGGGAGAATTTGAATGCGTGAATGTGATTGTGGCGTTTACTTAGGACAGTTGCTAAGTGTGGGGGAAGTATATGTTGGTCTTGATGTCTGTGGATTGATTCTTTCATGTGGATTACTAAGGGGAATCTGAATGCTGCTGCTTCTACGACAAAATGAGTTTCTGAAGAGTTTTCAAACCTCTTCACCGCATTTTAGTTCTCTGTTTTGCTTGAGGGCAAGCAAAGGCTAAGTGTGGGGGAGTTGATATATCATGGTTTTTACCCATTTTATACCATGATATAGATGTGTTTTTAGTGTCTTTTGTGTTCGTTTAGAGTCTTTTACAGGTTTAATCAGGTTTGGAGCTAATTGGAGATATTTGGAGCATTTTGGGACTTTTGGGACGTTTTGGCCGAGAGCTTAACTCACTGTCCGATTTATTGATCAAGCATCGACCGACACACCTTGTGCATCGGTCGACACACTAGCTAGATGGGCCGTACGCGTCGGTTTAACAAGTTATGAAGATTTGCAAAGAGGCCCAGAATAGTTCCAATATTTACACAGAAGCCCCAGCCGAGATTAGGCTTATATATAGAGGATTTTGGTGTTTAATTTACTTACGCTTTCATACTTAGAGCTAAGAGATTTTTAGAGCTTTTGGGGCTGATCTATTTCCTGTATTCACTTATTTTGGAGAAGATTTCGAACCCCTTTGATATTTTATTCTCTTATATGCAATCTATTATTTCTATGATTATGTTTTCATCAATCATGTCTGAGTAGATCCATAGTTAAGTTTAGGGTTTCTCATTAGGGTTTGATGACTTGCTAGACTTGTTTAATTCAGTTAAGGATTCATATGATTAGAATGTTCTTCAAACTAAATTGTGCTTAATGCTAGTTCTAACCTGATCAATTAGAATCTAGATCTTAGGTTGCTAAATTCGACACGAGAGTGTGTTTTAGAATCTGAACTATTTAGGTTGAGCAATTAAATTATTCGCAAAGAGATTTGGTTTAGTTTAATTGTGAACATATCGAACTTGAACTTAATGCTAGTTTAATCTGTTAGTAATCACAAAGAGATTTGGGTTACTGCACTTAGACTTAGAGAGTTTTCGCAAAGAGATTTGGTTAATTCTATTTCCGTGATTTGAGTTCTAGAACTGAGTTTAATTTGATCCTGACTGATTTATTTGTCTGCTTGTCTGATTTTCTGAGAATACCCTAGGCTTGACGCTTTTAGTTTATTGCTTTCACAACCAACTTGCTACTGTTTACTTTCTTGCTTCGCAATTTATTTACTTCACCATCTGCTTATTTCTAGTATTAATCTCTACTGTTCTGATCTATTGAGACCTAGTGTCCCTGTGGATTCGATAACCCTATATACTACTTTGACGATACTGTGCACTTGCAGTTTAGAATAGGGTAAAACTTAGAACCTATCATGTGCCGCTAGGTTGTTAGAAACGTTGATTGGTGCATTCATGTAGCCGTTGCACGATAGGACCGTATATGCATTTATGTGTATGAACGAACAATAGTGACCGAATCTATGTACATGAAATTGAGACAACGTAAAAATACGGAATTAAACCTAAACGAAGTATATAGTGTGTAACGGGAATGGGATTAGGTTAATAGTGGGTTAAGGGTTAATCAAGGAATGAATTAAGTTAATTATGAGACATCGGGGAGTGTAGTAAGCTACTAACTCTAACCGATGGATCGAGGAGTGATTAAAAGATACTTAGGGAAAGTCTGATTAAGAAGTTATTTGAGTTATTTGTCATCTACGGGTTAACAATCCACTAATCCAAGGTGCAGACGAGAATGATCTATGAGCTGTCTAAGGGTTAGCAATCCGCTAATCGAATGTAGCGGGCAAGAACGAATTAAAAAACGTTAGAAACCCTAATAAGCTTGCTTGTGTGGTTGCTTGTGATGATGTGTTGTTGTGATTGAGCTTTCTGTGCAGGCCTGTTTAGACTATCTCGGTGTTGAGCCGAGCGGTCCTTGTGGATACTTAACCCGGTCACGGGGGCCGGTTAAGTTCGTAGTTGCTGACTCGGTACAACACCGAGTCAGAATGGAGGAGTTGGCGTGTCTGCGTTAGACTTGCGGGATATTCTGTTGTGGTTGTTGTTGTTGTTGTTGATTATTGTGATTGGTTCTAGAGTCCCAGCGAGTCTGCGTGTTTACATTTCTGCACTAGGACTCTATGGTGCGTTAGATCCCGTAAGTCTAGGTTTTGAATACGTTTCGGTACTTCCGACCTGATTGGATCCTCGGGTAGCTGCCCAATCGGATCGTGTGCCTTCGGGTGGTGATTCCGGTTACGTCGTTAACCTACTGAGTGACGCCAGTAGGTGTGTGGTTCGGAGAATACGGGGTCATGTCCTAGGGCCGAATCGCATGGAAACTTAGGTTACCGTGGGGTAGCCCGAGTCACTGTGTATCGATGGACTGAGAGCAGTGTCCTAGGTCGTGAGAATTCGTGTTTACATCTGGGACTCGTGGGTTAGTTACCATGTCGGTGACTATGTAAACCCATGGAAGTTACCGAGATCGTGAAGGGCCCGTGTACTGTGTGTGTGCGTTTTTCATGTTGCACGATAGATATATTGAGTCCAATAAAGAGCATGTTCCGCAGTGCTCCTGATTCCCGTAATCTTTTCTTCTTCTTTTGGCAAGTGCTATTGTGTTGTGGGTTTATCACGTCGTGGTAGTACGTGATCGACTGTTATCGTTGTTGCATGTTATTTTGGGGTTTTGGGCGGGAATTGTAGTTGTTAGATAGAATAGAAGCCTTTAGTGGGGAGCTGTCTCGTTGGGTGATCTTAGATCGCTCATTAGACTCTTTTTGTGTGTTTTCAGGTTTAGCAGCGATGGACGCGGGAGGTCCTCGGTGTAGTTTCGGGATCGCTTGTGGCGGGGTTTTGATTCGATGTTTTTTTAGTTTATCGGTTCGGCTTTGGCGCCATTTTACTATTTGATTTGGATATTGTATTGAATGCAAAAATTGTATTGTAACTCGGTAAACGTTTATTTACTCAGTAATGAACATGCTTCCCTGATATATTGGTTTAGTCCGAACCGACACAACTCATGGAAACAGTACTGGTTGTGAAGCTTTGTACTGTGGAAATGAGGATAGCGGGGTCAAGGACGGGTCAGTGCGAGCCTTTGTCTCAAACAGATCTGTCTCTGGCTTCGTCTTGTGACGAATTTTCCCCGTTTGACTTGCTTGGACTCGACTTGGTCATGTTCTTGTTTGATTGTTGACCGGCCAGCTCGACGGTCAGCGGATAATGGGAAAGGGGCGTTACCCTTATCCTACTAAATAAATATGAGGGGTGTTTATTACTAAACGTAGTGGTTAGCACACTGCTCAATAACGTTTAAGGCTAATTATTAGAGCTAGTAAGTACTTAATAAGGTGGTTTTAAGTCCCATTTATTATTATTACCCATAACCATTTTACCTCTTTCTTCCTTTATAAGAGATATATTAATTTGGAAATTAATTGTGTTATTAATAGATGTCATATCATGTTTTAATTGTAATAAAAACTAATTGATCAAACACACACCTTGGGAAGCATACCCTTCTGCCTTATCATTACACCTACTTTCAGTATAAATAAGGTATTATTTCTAGCAATTTTGGCAAACTCAATCCGCTTTTTTCCATTTTCAACTAAGTGTTGACTTAGGAATCATGCTTCTACTACCAGAACCACTCCAACTTGATGATATGAGACGCGGTCGTGGTTGTCGATGGTTGAGCCGGTCGATGGTCGAGCGGTACGGGCGAGCGAAGCGAACGGTGGATGATGGGACGAGGAAGCTGGCAGAAGGCGCTCTCTTCCTGGTCAGTGGGTGATTCGATGGAGATAGGGACTTAAACTCAAACAAGAACACTTTGTATAACTAACAAGCAAGCTCAATCAAGTAGGATCTCACGGCCAAGGGGCAACCACGCAAGGAGGTGAAGATCGGCGCAACCAACTAGGGTTCTTTTTGCTAAAACTTACTTAAGTTTATTGAAAACAAAGAGTGGCTTAAAATAGCCAAAGTAATAGGGTTACAAGTCTTAAAAATCGGCCATAAAGAGGCCTGGTCGAAATCATTAAAATAGAAAGCAAGGAAGAAGGTTGGACGGGTCAGATTCTGCTTCTCTTGAAGCGGGCCTTGGTTTACCTCATTAAAAACCTTAGTGGAAAAATCCAATTGGGATAAAACCACACTTAAGGGAAAAAGAGTATAAACCAATGCCCAAGGAGATGTTGCACGTACTCCTGGTCGCCAAACATAAGTCTGAAGCCCACCAAGTCCGTGAGCTTCCAAATAAGGCAGGTCCAGCAACCTTCGGGTTTGATCTTGCATATCTTCTTTGTCCGAGCTCGTATTGGTGTGATTCCAACTCTCATGCATTCCCTGATGAATAAAGAATCCAGAACAAGTTCCTTTACTCCTTGATTCATCCTGGTTCGTTCTTAGCACTCCAAAATGTGCAAGTCGGTCTTTATCGGGTTCCCTGAAAATCACCTGTCTTGATACGGGCATAACTTCTTCATAGAAAATGGTCTTGATATGATTCCACTTCTTGCAGATTCCTTGGTGACTTAGGTTTCCAGAACAGGTTGATTTGCAGCTTGATTCCTCTTGGTACATTCGAAATTCGCTCTTAAATGCACCTATATCTGCGGACAGGGGTAACTGGACAGCTTCTAGACATCCTCCAAGATGATCTCGAACCCAATCTGATTCCTTCTGACCAAACTCTTCCAAATAGCATAATTTATGGTGAATATCAAGCCTGGCATGATTGGCTTGAACCAAGTCTCCTATGGCTATCTTCCAGGACACGGTTAGGGCTCTGGGAGGTCGGTTGTCGACCATCTCCAAATGGGATCGTTCCAATTGGGTTCTGGAACGATCATCACTCCTGAAACATGCTGTTGTATTATGAATCCTTGATGGTCTGGCAGAACATGCATTGGCCTTTTGAACCTCCTTAGGTACGTTTCGCGGGGTCGGGAACAGCTCGGTCAGCCTCGTGGTCGAGGCCGGTACGTACCGCTCGTCCTGGTTGGGTTTGGGCGATCTGATGATCTCATCACTTGTCGTCATAGAACGTCTCGCCAATTCAAGACACATCATTGACTTCTTGTCTATTGGTTTCGTCAACAAATTAATGTATCACTTCACTCATTTACCAAAAGTTCCGAACGTGGCCTACATAGACCACTTCATGTTCAATGACGAATACGTTTGCATGGAAAGCACATGCAGATCTTTCTTTCAAAGGTAAACTAATTTGTTAGGACTTCTATTAATGATTTGATATAGACCCTGGAAATCCAACGGCATTCCTCATGGAAGGTGTACGTGTTGATTTTCTGGAACGCGATTGCGATAAGGCGATAACCATTTTACAATGAGGCCTCAAAACATGTCCTTACAACGCACTAGCTATGAGAATGTGCCACCTAATGGTCAGAAGGTCCGACGAGGGCTCTAATATCTTAGAGACCTTGCGTTGGTGGGACAATTTAGAGTTTGCGGCGTGTCTTGAGCGTTGGATGGTGCACGCAGTCAGGGATATGGGGGGGGGGGGGTGTATCCTATGAGGCCTTACGCTGAGTTCTACAAAACTTTCAAACCTCCTTGATACCACGGGCCCGAGTGTGAATGCGGATTTGAATTCAAGGGAGAATACGACTACGAACACTGTTTCGCACGTAGCGTCGCCAACAAGCTAATGATTATGTGGTAAGAAGTTCGAATCAGCATCAGACGTCCTATTTTGTTGATCACCTCAATATTAGTGAACGTACATTTTCTTCTCTAAATGCTCACAACTTCGATCCTAAATTTTGGCTGTTCAAGCAATTGCCCACCCTTTATGTATTAATATTTAAGGATAATGTAAGATGTTTCATAACTCATTGTTGGTGCCACGTGCAAAAAACCCAAATATGTAGATATCTCAAATGCATTAAATGCCCAATCAAAAGTGTGAGAATTAAATGGCTAGAGTAGTTAAAGCCATTTATTAGCTTTACAACCACATCCAAGCACCTCAATATCCATCTCGGCTATAAGTATAGTGGGATATCGTATTTTTGTTTATCTACCCATCTTTCTACTCATCTTACTCAATCAAAAAACAGAATGTTCTCCACACTTCCAAAAGGTATAACCGCGATATCATCGATCACGTTGCACGTTCAGGATTTACCGACCTCTTGCAGTTGATGGGAGTAAATAAAACCACTAATCGGCTAGCTAACCAGAGAAGCGTGCTGCGAATATTTAACTTATACTCCTTGGATAACGCCACCAAAGATTCTATACGAAATGATGCACACCCCTTTTTCAAAGGTTAGTAAAATGTCTTGTTCCTGTGAACGTACAAATCTTTCATTCTTGATATGGTTGGCTTTTTTAATGTAACTTGTATCTCATTCATACGTGTGGGAAGGTGTTTGATTGCCAAGAAACCCACCGCCTTGTTGTTAGAGGGCCTCCGGAAACTATTCTCAGACCTAGATCCGCAATGGGCAATCTTTTTGTCTGGTCAAGCCCCATAAGATTGTTCATACATCATATTTTGTCAATGCATGAGTAAATCTTGACTAGTAAATGGGTTGATGGTTTACAACGTCTAGAGAACATGCGTTGGTGGGACGATTTAGAACGCTCGGGTGACATAGCATCACGCATATTAAAAGCCGTTACCGATTTGGGACCGCGAAAAGTAGGATCGTTCCTTTCATCCTACGCTTTTCCAAATCCACTATGCGGTGGTTGTAGGTTCCAACCGGACGACGATCCCTATTGTGTGAGCTGTTGGGTTTTTTGTATCTCGTACACTTTGTCTCTTCTGTCTTAAATTTCTACATTATCAACTTCCACTACGCTTAAATAAGTTTAGCCATAATCTTTATCTTTTTTACTCGTCAATTAACTGAATGTGCCTAAATAATTTTGGCAATATAGCATGTCAAAATTATAATAGCTATCAGTAGTTCCACACAAAAGAAATATAACATATCGGCACTTATACATATTTAGTAATGCACGTACATAAGAATTCTATGTGAACGTACATAACAAGTATATGTACGTCTATTCCAAAAGGCTTCAGCATTCATAAGTAGCGATAATACAAAGGTAGCGATATTATAATATCCTAATATGTGAACGTTCTTAAAAAAAATTATGCACGTACATTCCAAAAAGGTGAACATTCATACGTACTACCATCTGATCAGCCAATCCATATCAGATAGGATTCTTGCAATTTGCCATGTTATGTCCGGACTGGTGGCATCTTCCACATTTGTTGGGCTTGTTTCTCTTGGTTGGCATTATACCCCCTATAAAGATATACAAGCGTCCTTTTCAAACATTCTCATGAAACATGTTTCTAAAAAAACTTAACAACTTACAAATAGTTCGAATGCGGATCTCTTCCTCTGTTTTGGCGGCCTCCTAGGGGCGGGTCTCCTCGTTAGCTGTGGAATGAGCTTAATATTTTTCTGCTCTTCAGTTACATACTCATTGGCTTCCGCGGAATTTAGTACGGGTAGTACGCTCCCAGCATAAGCGCGGTTCCATGTTTCTAACGCATAGTATTGGTGAACCAATGTGACTGGGTTGAGTTTTAGACATTTAGATGCGGCAACTGCGTGATAGCTAGGAAGCTTCAGCTTTTCAAAAACCTTGCACGTGCATTCCCCACTGTCTAAGGCAACATGGTACTGTTGATTTATTTGGGATGTAATTTGCAGACTCCACTGTGAAGCTTGGGTAACCGAGCATTTAGTAGCATCGTCAGCCAACGTAACATGCAATCTATCCACCTCCGGGGTCACTATCGACTGACTCTTCGCAGTCACATTTTGTCTGAGACAAAACCAACGCATCAACATAGTCCTTAAGAACGCAACCGTCGATGTAATCAGAAAATTATTCCCTTTGGCAAGCACATCATTCAAAGACTCGGCAATATTGTTACTCATCAGATTTTACCTATCATCACCCTTTCCATGGACTTGTGTCCAGTGATCGAACCCCATATCTTCTAACCATTTTTCACATTTAGCATTGCGTAGGCTATCTCTTCAAAAGCCCCAAGGAAGTGTTTGTGCCTATATGCCTAAACAGCATTTGACACTAGTTCCGACAATCCCTCTATCTTGAACTTTTGTCCTACATTCCGTTCCAGGTGGACAGCGCACGCTCTGTGGTTGGCTAGGGGGTAGATCTGCTTAATGGCAGTGTAAATCCTTGAATGAAGATAATAGACAAAGAACATATTACTCGAATCAGGGACTATCTCGGCCATGTTGCGCATGAACCACTCTCAAGATTCATTGTTCTTACCGTCGACAATGGCAAACACAAGGGGGAAAATCTGAAAGTTCCCATCTTGTAAACACGCAGTCATCATGCATCCCATGTATTTATCCCACAATTTCGTCCCATCCACAACGATTACCTTCCGAACCCATGACAGACCTTCAATACAAGCACCAAATGCAAAAAAAAAAAAACAGATACTGAAACCTTCTCACATCATCTTTTTCATCAATGCACTGGAGATGATAGACCGTACTTGGATTTTCCTTTCACATCAAATATAGATACGCAGGAAGTAACCTGTAGCTTCCCTCTGCTGATCCGTGTATTGCCCCGAAAACGATCTCCCCTTCTCTCCATGCTTTCCAATATGACACAGTGACTGCCAACTCATCCATAACCATTAGCGGCAAGTCTCTCGGTCGAGGTCCACCTCTCCCATTCCCATACTTTTTCTTAATGAACTCTGATATAACTCGTGTCGTAGCATGCGTGATGTTCTCGGTTCTCGAATTAATATCGCAACACTGGTGCAATTGCACTTTCAATATCTCAAAATAGGAAGAATAGGGTACAACTCTAGCCATTACCCTCCAATCACACCGTGGGTCAATACATTGCATCACTACCTTCATAGTTGACAAGCGCGGAGTACGAGAGTGAAACAACCTCTTTGTAGCACAAACACACATAGTTACCTGTAAATCCTTCTTCGTTTTGAACAATCGCCTTGGATATATGCCATCATCTTCCACAACTATATCAATATCAACAAGGTCTTTCCCACATGTTCTTGTACTCCCTTTTGGAGAAGATTTCAAACCCCTTTCATTCTCTACTCTTATCTTAATGCAATTTATTCAATATATGATGTTTGTTTCATTGATCATGTTTGAGTAGATTCATTGTTAGGTTTAGGGATTCTCATGGGGATTTCATGACTTCTTAGATTAAATCAATCAGTTAAGGATTCATAACTTATTAGTTCTTCAACCTCAATTGCACTTAATACTAGTTTCTAACCTAATCACTTAGAATCTAGATCTAGGGTTTACAAATTGACACGAAAGTGTAATTTAGAATCTGAACTATTTAGGTTGAGCAATTTAATTATCTACAAAGAAATTTGGTTTAATTGAATTGTGAACTAACCGAACCTGCACCTAAGGCTAGTTTAGTCTGTTGTGAATTGCAAAGAAATTTGGATTTATAGGGTTTAAACTTAGTGAATTCTCGCAACGAAAGTTGGTTAGCTCTACATATGTGTTTGAGTTCTACAACAATTCTTAATTCGATCATGACTGCTAATTGATCTACTTGGCATGATTTCCTGAGAAATCCCTTGACCTAGCGCTTTTAGTATTTGATAAAACAAACTGATTTGCCTACTGATTTATTTCTGCTTTTAGTTTACTATTCTTGATTATATCGCCTAGCTCAACTGGACAATCTATAGTCTATCGCAAGATTTCTTGAGTCTATGTGGTTCAACCCCTACATACTACATTTTTCTGTGCACTTGCAGTGTAACTTAGGGAACTAAACTCTGAGCATATCAAGTTTTTGGCGCCGTTGCCGGGGACTCTTTTGAGTCTTCGATAGATTTGAGTTTAGAGTTTAGACTAGGTTTTTCGTTTTTATTTTCTTTACTAATTTTTTCTGTGTCTTTTCTGTCTTTGCGTGTTTCAAGTTCTCGGTAAGACTAGTGCATCGACCAACACACTCGTGAATCGATCGACGCAACCCCGAACTGAAGCGATCACTGCGGACATGTGCATCGATTGACGCTTGATCCGTGAACAGCTAGTGCATGCCTAATCGCACAACTAGAAGTAATCCAGATAAGGAACTCGTGAATCTAGGACTTGAGGAACTTGCAAGATTAGAAAGGACAAACATGAAAGCTCAGAAACCGGTTATGATGGCAAATCCAAATGTTGTGAACTTAATTCAAGATGAATATGGTGTTTTGAGAGTTAGAAAGAACCATGTATGCAATGAGCGTGGTGAAAGACTTGATGCTGATGGAAATGTGATTGTTCAGGATATCATTCAGCAACCACATAATGAAGGAGCTCAAGGTGGACATGAAAATCCACGAGCTGAAGAGCCGCCTAGAGCACCTTATCCTCCAGCTGGGAGGACACTTGCTGATTACAACATGCCTGATGTGTTCTATGCTAACAGGTCTGCGATTGTACCTCCTGCTTTTGCACGAAATGACTTTGAGCTGAAGACTTCTTACTTTACGCTTGTGAGACAACACCTCTTTCATGGACTCCCACAAGAGCATCATATGGATCACATAGAGAATTTCGAGTCTTTGTTTACTGGAATGAACCACAATGGAGTGAGCTATGACTTCCTGTACTGCAAGTTCTTCCCTCACTCTCTTGGAGGAGAAGCTGCAAATTGGTTGAAAGCAGATTCCACCTGGGTCTCTGGCTATTTGGGATGCAGTGAAGAGGAAGTTTCTGAGGCACTTTTATGATGATGCTAGATCTGATCAGCTGAGAGAAGATCTTCTATAGTTCAAGCAGGGACCTACAGAGGCCTTGAAGGCAGCGTGGGTGAGATTTAAGATGTACCAGAGAGATTGTCCTCATCATGGTTTCTCTGATGTTCAGCTGCTAGGCATTTTCTTCAAAGGAGTTGATTTGTGGTATCAGATGACTTTGGATGCTGCTAGCAATGAGAACTTTAACACTAAATCTCCAAAGCAAGCTAAAGATCTGATTGAGAACTTGGTGTGTGAAACACCCCATCCATTCACTAAGTATCCCGACTTGAGGTTCGTTGTCAACCTCAAGCCCATTTATTCTATACTTAGTCAAATTCAGGCTTAAGTTCATTTCCATTCAACCAATTCCGTTCATTCTATTCTAAGGCAAACGAGTTATCATAAGACAGAAATAGACTTTTATTAATCAAACCAAGGTACCAAATACAATGTGAGTCAAGTGCATTATGCTAATACAGTATTCGGTCCTAAACAAGTCTATCTCTACACACACACCACTCGTCCCGTCTCGGTCCGCTCCTAGGATCGATCATCCTCATGATCGTCCGCATGTCCTGAAATGCAATAAAACAACATAAGTATGAAGAGTATAACCATCAACTTAGCATTATACAATTCTATATGCTCAATAACCCAATGCAACATGAAAACCCTAAACCATTCTAATTCCATTCTAATCGGCTAAGTTTCCATAATTGGACCGCGTCACGACCGTTCTGGATCCGCGGTTAAAACCGCGATCCTTGACCGCGCGCGTCAGTCCGTGTACCGCGATTCAGCGCCTCGGCAGCACGTCCATCCGGATGGACGGATCGGTACATGCGCGATGCGCGTCAAGCCGTGTCTGACCATATGCCGCGATCCATACGGATGTTCGTCCGGTACGTACGCACGTCCGTCCGTAAGGACCGTGCGGATGTCCGTGTCGACGACATCGCGTATAGCGTTTTCGCGTCAGTCCGCCCGTCAGTCCCGATCGTGCGCGCATCATCCCGAGCCGACCAGTCCGTGGCGTACGATCATCCGTACGGACGAAACACACGTCCGGCTAGCGTCCCGCGATAAGGCACCCGTCAGTACGTAGGGTCGCGACTGTTCACCGCGAACAGACGCGATGGTTCCGCGGACGGTTACCATCGATCTGTTACCTCGGTTTCTGGTCCGCGACTATCCCGACCATCCGATAGCGGTTTACGGTACGACCGTGTACGCCGATCATTTCCAGACCGTTCAACGCCGGTCAGTCCATCCTGCGGTTTATGGTCCGGCTATCTAATCCCGATAAGCCGTCCGACCATCCCATGACCCGGTTGCTCTTCCCACAACCGTCCGATCATCCGCATATGAACCCAATAACCTTTAGCGTCCGCGGTACACGACCCAACCGTTCGAACCGCGATCATGGCCTTCGGCCGATCGCTTGAATGTTTAACCAAGCCGACACTAAAACCGTGTTGTCTAACCCGGTCCTAGTTCCAGAAGAAGGAGTAGAAGAAGGATGTTATCCGGCCACAACTTAACCGACCATAGGCCACGGTTTGACCCAAGGCCGAGAGAAGAGATGGTCACGGTCTAACCTTTGCGGTCGTGGTGGACTTGCCCGGATCACGGCTTGATTCTCCCGCCATAATTCCTCCTTAAGCCGCTCCAATTCACCCACCAAAACCCTTGAACAATCGCCGACTCTCTCTCTAGAAAACCGGCCACAAACGCCTTTCTCTCTCTAGTATTTCACTCGGTTTTTCTTGGCCTTTGCCTTTAGAAAAATCTGGGTTTTCCCCCTTGTGAACTTGTGTGCGAAAATTGACCCCCAAGCCTTCTATTTATAGGCTGAAAATCGCCTAGAAACCGCCCAAGCCAAGGGCTGCCTTTTGGCTAGCGAATGGCCACGAGTGGCCTTGTGCCCATTCGCTTATGGGGCGCTAGATCAGCTAGTGTCACTAGCTGATCAGCTGATTCACACTCCAAGACACTCCAGCTAAGCTACCTTGAGCTGAGCTGAGCTGGCCACACTTCACCCAGCTGATTCCCACTCGGTTAAGCTCCATTCCAGCTGAGCTTAACCCTTTCTCGTCCATAGAACACTCTCCTTGACCACTTGTGGTCTTAAGTTTGGTGTTTCTGGTTCTATAGACACTCAATGGCCCGTAGGCCGGTTCGGGGATGTTACAAGTTCTCCCCCCCTTGAAATGGATTCGTCCCCGAATCCGCTCCAAGAAGTTCATCTCTTGTAAACTCCTCAAACCACTCTGGGTAATCAGCCTTCATCCGGGCCTCGGTTTCCCAAGTGATTTCCTTAACTCCGTTGCAAATCCATTCCACCTTGACCATCTGAATTACCTTCTTCCTGGTGGCCTTTTCCAGCCGGTCCAAGATCCTTAAGGGTCTAGTTTCCAGCGTGAGGTTTGCCTTAAGATCTGCGGGGATCTCGGGCAAAATAACGTCTTGATCCGAGAGGCACTTGCGCAACTGTGAGACATGGAACACATTGTGAAATGCTTCCATCTCGTTGGGCAAGTCCAACTTGTAGGCCACTTTCCCGACCCTTTCCAGAATCGTGAATGGCCCCAAGTACCTCGGGTCAAGTTTCCCTCTCTTAGAAACCCTAGCCCTTCCTCTGAAGGTAATCATCTTAAGGTAAACCCGGTCCCCAACTTGGAACTCAAGGTCTTTCCTTCTCTTGTTGGCATAACTCCTTTGGCGATCTTGCGCCTCCTTCATCTTAGCCTTTAGGAATCGGATTTGCTCGGTGGTCTCGGCAATTATGTCCGGTCCAACCACACTGGACTCTCCCACTTGTGTCCAACACAATGGGGTCCTACAAGGCCGGCCATACAACGCTTCATAAGGCGACATCCCGATGCTTGCTTGATAACTGTTGTTATAAGCAAACTCGGTCAAGGGCAAGTACTTCTCCCAAGAATCGCCCCAATCCAGAACACACGCCCTTAGCATGTCTTCCAGCGTTTGTATGGTCCTCTCCGACTGCCCATCCGTCTGAGGATGGTAAGCCGTACTCATGTTCACTCTTGTTCCTAGGGCTTTTTGAAAAGCTTGCCAGAAATAAGAAGTGAACCGACCATCTCGGTCCGACACAATACTTGCTGGAATACCGTGAAGTCTTACGACCTCATCAATGTATCTCTCAGCAAGCTTGCCCACTCCATCAGTCTTCTTGATGGCCAAGAAGTGTGCAGACTTGGTCAGCCTGTCCACTACAACCCAAATCGTGTCCTTCCTCAACCGAGTCGCAGGTAGTCCTGTTACAAAGTCCATGGTGATGTGATCCCACTTCCATTCCGGAATGGGTAAACTTTGCAATAGGCCACTTGGGACTTGGTGCTCAATCTTAACCAACTGACACGTTTGGCACTTGGACACCCATTCTGCTATGTCTCTCTTCATCCCGACCCAATGATAGTACCGTTTGAGGTCTTGGTACATCTTGGTCTGTCCAGGATGAATGGAGAACTTAGACTGATGAGCCATCCTTAAGATTTCTTCCTTAAGGACCTTCACGTCGGGAACACACACCCGTCCATTCACCACAATCGTTCCATTGTTGGTAAACTGGTACTCGGTGTTGTTGTTGTTTACCGACTTGATCAGCTCTTCATCATGTTCCTGAGCCAACCGTACACGAGTCAACAGATCCGCCTGATCTGCTGCTCCAAGGCCGAGTGGCTCATTGTCCACTGACAATGCGTTCAGATGCAAGGACCTGACCAAACCGACCAAGGTCTCTGCATCTTTCTCCACGGCCACCTCGGTCCTTTTCCGACTCAAGGCGTCTGCTACCAAGTTAGCTTTTCCCGGATGGTAGGTGATGTTTAGATCGTAATCTGCCACCAACTCCATCCATCTTCTTTGCCTCAGGTTCAAGTCAGGCTGAGTGAACACATACTTCAGACTCTTATGGTCGGTGAATAATTGCACTTTGGCTCCGTAGAGATAAGATCGCCAGATCTTAAGTGCAAATACCACAGCGGCCATTTCGAGATCGTGAGTGGGGTAATTACCCTCGTGTTTCCTCAACTGTCTTGAAGCGTAAGCAATCACCTTTCCTTCCTGCATCAGAACACAACCCAGACCGATCCGGGATGCATCTGTATAGACCACGTAAGGCACGTTGTCCATGGGCAGGGTCAGGATTGGCGCCTTGGTTAGCATGACCTTCAAGTCCTGGAAACTCTTCTCCGCGGCCTCCGTCCATTCGAACTTTACGTTCTTTCCGGTTAGCTTAGTCATGGCCTTAGCCATACTTGCAAAACCCTGGACGAACCGCCTATAATAACCGGCCAAACCAAGGAAACTCCGAATCTCGGTTGCGTTCCTTGGCCGCGGCCACTCCTCAATCGACCGGATCTTCTCCGGGTCGACCGCAACTCCCTTGTCAGACACGATGTGTCTAAGGAAGCCCACGCTACTCTGCCAGAAACTACACTTGCTCAACTTGGCGTAGAGCTGGTGTGTCCTCAAGGTCTCTAGTAAAATCCTTAGATGTTCACGGTGTTCTTCACGGTTCTTGGAGTAGACAAGAATGTCATCAATGAAAATGATCACAAACCTATCTAACCGTTCCCGGAAAACACTGTTCATCATCTTCATGAAGGCAGCTGGTGCATTTGTTAGACCAAATGGCATGACTACAAACTCGTAGTGACCATACCGGGTTCTAAACGCGGTTTTCCTCACGTCCTCAGGCGCTATCGGGATTTGATGGTATCCCGACGCCAGATCGATCTTGGAAAACACGGTTGAACCTTTTAGTTGATCCAACAGCTCGTCTATCCGAGGCAACGTGTACTTGTTCTTCACAGTAACCCGGTTTATACCGCGGTAGTCGATGCACAGCCGGAGGCTTCCGTCCTTCTTTTTGACAAAAAGAACGGGAGCGCCCCATGGAGAACTGCTCGGTCTAATAAAACCCTTGTCTAGCAGTTCTTCCAGCTGCTTCTTCAGCTCGGCCATCTCAGCCGGAGCCATTCTGTACGGAGCCTTAGACAGAGGTTTCGTCCCTGGCTCAAGTTCAATGACGAATGGATCAGACCGGTCAGGCGGTAAGCCTTCTAAGGCCTTGAACACATCGTCAAAGTCCCGAACCACTGGGATCTCACCAATCTTTACTTCCGTCCCCACTTCCTTAGTGGTGATGGTGGCTAGGTATGCCTCGCATCCCCTTTCCAACATCTTCTCTGCTTGGATCGCAGAGACGACCAGACTTCCTGAAGTCGGCCTCACTCCTTGGAACGTGACCTTGCCTTCTGGTCTATCAGACTTCACCCTTCCCCGGTGACAGTCAATAGTGGCTCGGTTCTGTCCCAACCAATCCATACCCAAGATCACCTCGTGATGCTTGAGCTGGACCACCACTAGGTCAGCTGGCATACTTACGCCTCCTATGGAGACTGGTATACCACTAACTAAACCTAGCACGGGCATTACTTGCCCTCCGGCCGCATTTACAATGCCTTGGCCCACGACCTGTTCCTTCTGGAACAAGCCTTTACCTATCATCCTAGGACTAACAAAACTATGTGTAGCCCCGGAATCAAACATAGTCAGTGTTTCTACACCTCCTACCACAACGGTCCCTACACATTCCCACAATGCATATAAGCCCCGCTTTATTTTCCCAATATGCTATGCAGTAATTTGAAGAAATTAGGGTTCAAGTGACATACCAGTAATCGCATCGAAGGAGCCGGCCTCTCCCGAGTCCTTCACGAGCTCGTAGATACGGGGATTAGCAGCCGTACCCTTAGTAGGTCCCGTGCGGCCCTCACGACCCCGCTCCACTTTCGGAGCTCCCGACCGTCCGTCTCGGCCACTCGGACACTCCCGGGCATAGTGTCCCGGTTGTCCACAACGGAAACATGTGCGTGGTTTCTCCGTCACTTCCTTGCTACCCTCAACCTGTGGACAGCTCGCGACCTCATGGTCCTTGCTACCACACTTCACGCAGGTCCTCCTTTTCTTCCAACAGCTTCCGGAGTGTTGCTTCCCACAGGAGGTGCATTCTGCGCGGTCAGAGGATTGGTTATCAGCCCCTTGGCCCCATTTCCTCTTCAGGTCCTTCACAGGTCGGCTGGCCCCCTTGTCTTGCGACTTGGCCACCGCCTGCTTCGCCTCGACAAATTGGCCTCGACCGTTGCGGCCCGTTCGACCAACTCCGAGACAGAATCGTAAGAACAAACCGAGCAGTGGGTCTTGAGTTCCGGACGCAAACCGCGAAGGAACCGACGGACCTGAGCTGGCTCATCCTCTACGTCCTGTCCCACAAAGCGTCTGAGACGGTCGAACTCGGCCTCATACTCCCGAACCGTCTTGTAACCTTGGACCAAACTCAAATATTTTCCTTCCATACGATCCCAAGCCTCGGCCGGGAAGTACTTCCGGTTGAATTCAGTCTCAAAGTCCTCGAACGACTCGAGAAGGCCCTTGGTGCGTCTGTCCACTGACAACCACCAATTATGCGCATCCCCTTCCAGGAAGTGGATCGCAATGTTCTTACGGTAATCCTTTGGACAACGGGTAGAACGGAAGTTCCGGACAAGCCGTGACCTCCATTCATCAGCCTCAAGTGGGTCAGCACTGCCCTTAAAGGGCTTTGTGCCCAGCTTGGTGATATGGCCCAAGACGTTGAGATAGTCCACCTTACGGTCCTTCCTATGAACCGGTGACTCTATCACTACTACGTCTGAGTCGTTATCACTCGGGGCCGAAGTCTCGGGGACTTGGACCCGCGGCTCACCCTCATCTGACTTTTGGCCAGAAATGCTCTGGTTCAAAGTCGTTAGCTGGTCCATGACCGTCTTAAGCAACGTCCACATCTGACCGATGTTCGGGACGGCTGTAAACGGCTCACCGTCACCACCACCTGTGGCATCATCATTCTCAAGACCGGTCTTATGGTGGACCGCATGAGAAGATGACTCACCCATCCGCTCCTCCTCATCCCTAACCTGAACGCCCGGTTCGGAAACCCTAGTCCCGTCAGGAATGTGAGGAGCCGGAGGCTCAATGCCTGTCTGGTTAACCTCAGGACCGGTTAACCCAGGCGCAACATGAGTGGTCTGGACCTTCTAGCCTTGGCCGGTCGCAGACACCTCCTTATCCTTATCCTTAGTCCACTTGGACTTCTTACCAACCTGAAGATTCATCAAGATACAATAAATATCAAGCAAGCAATCTTCAAGTCCTAATATTTCTAATGCATTTCTACCGCAGACCTCAACCCGGACGAGTGGTGTAGCCCTTAACCCAAAGCCTAGGAAATAACTCCGCTCTGATACCAACTTGAAACACCCCATCCCGACACTACGGCCGGAACGGCCGTTCCATTCACTAAGTATCCCGACTTGAGGTTCGTTGTCAACCTCAAGCCCATTTATTCTATACTTAGTCAAATTCAGGCTTAAGTTCATTTCCATTCAACCAATTCCGTTCATTCTATTCTAAGGCAAACGAGTTATCATAAGACAGAAATAGACTTTTATTAATCAAACCAAGGTACCAAATACAATGTGAGTCAAGTGCATTATGCTAATACAGTATTCGGTCCTAAACAAATCTATCTCTACACACACACCACTCGTCCCGTCTCGGTCCGCTCCTAGGATCGATCATCCTCATGATCGTCCGCATGTCCTGAAATGCAATAAAACAACATAAGTATGAAGAGTATAACCATAAACTTAGCATTATACAATTCTATATGCTCAATAACCCAATGCAACATGAAAACCCTAAACCATTCTAATTCCATTCTAATCGGCTAAGTTTCCATAATTGGACCGCGTCACGACCGTTCTGGATCCGCGGTTAAAACCGCGATCCTTGACCGCGCGCGTCAGTCCGTGTACCGCGATTCAGCGCCTCGGCAGCACGTCCATCCGGATGGACGGATCGGTACATGCGCGATGCGCGTCAAGCCGTGTCCGACCATATGCCGCGATCCATACGGATGTTCGTCCGGTACGTACGCACGTCCGTCCGTAAGGACCGTGCGGATGTCCGTGTCGACGACATCGCGTATAGCGTTTTCGCGTCAGTCCGCCCGTCAGTCCCGATCGTGCGCGCATCATCCCGAGCCGACCAGTCCGTGGCGTACGATCATCCGTACGGACGAAACACACGTCCGGCTAGCGTCCCGCGATAAGGCACCCCTCAGTACGTAGGGTCGCGACTGTTCACCGCGAACGGACGCGATGGTTCCGCGGACGGTTACCATCGATCCGTTACCGCGGTGTCTGGTCCGCGACTATCCCGACCATCCGATAGCGGTTTACGGTACGACCGTGTACGCCGATCATTTCCAGACCGTTCAACGCCGGTCAGTCCATCCTGCGGTTTATGGTCCGGCTATCTAATCCCGATAAGCCGTCCGACCATCCCATGACCCGGTTGCTCTTCCCACAACCGTCCGATCATCCGCATATGAACCCAACAACCTTTAGCGTCCGCGGTACACGACCCAACCGTTCGAACCGCGATCATGGCCTTCGGCCGATCGCTTGAATGTTCAACCAAGCCGACACTAAAACCGTGTTGTCTAACCCGGTCCTAGTTCCAGAAGAAGGAGTAGAAGAAGGATGTTATCCGGCCACAACTTAACCGACCATAGGCCACGGTTTGACCCAAGGCCGAGAGAAGAGATGGTCACGGTCTAACCTTTGCGGTCGTGGTGGACTTGCCCGGATCACGGCTTGATTCTCCCGCCATAATTCCTCCTTAAGCCGCTCCAATTCACCCACCAAAACCCTTGAACAATCGCCGACTCTCTCTCTAGAAAACCGGCCACAAACGCCTTTCTCTCTCTAGTATTTCACTCGGTTTTTCTTGGCCTTTGCCTTTAGAAAAATCTGGGTTTTCCCCCTTGTGAACTTGTGTGCGAAAATTGACCCCCAAGCCTTCTATTTATAGGCTGAAAATCGCCTAGAAACCGCCCAAGCCAAGGGCTGCCTTTTGGCTAGCGAATGGCCACGAGTGGCCTTGTGCCCATTCGCTTATGGGGCGCTAGATCAGCTAGTGTCACTAGCTGATCAGCTGATTCACACTCCAAGACACTCCAGCTAAGCTACCTTGAGCTGAGCTGAGCTGGCCACACTTCACCCAGCTGATTCCCACTCGGTTAAGCTCCATTCCAGCTGAGCTTAACCCTTTCTCGTCCATAGAACACTCTCCTTGACCACTTGTGGTCTTAAGTTTGGTGTTTCTGGTTCTATAGACACTCAATGGCCCGTAGGACGGTTCGGGGATGTTACAGTGTGTAGTAATATCACTAAGAATGCTGATATGGAGAGGAAGAAATCCGGTGGAAAAGTGGACAGCTCACAGATGACAGAGATGAAGAACAAGATTGATTCTGTTCATAGTCTTCTACTTGGGAAGAAGAATGTCCATTTTGCTCAGGATGTTGAAGTGTTTGAGGCTGATGAAGGCTGCGAAGAAAAGGATGTGAATATTGTTGGTGGAACTGGGTTTCAAGGAAACAAATTTGGAAATCAACAAGGCAGAGGTGGCTACAATGGAATGGGTCAGAGAAGTACCTTCATAGGTAATCAAAACTTCTCTGGTTTCACTCCTAAGCCGCAGTACTAGAAGCCTTATCAGAGTAATAACATCCCTGGAAACAACACTAGCTGTTTCACTAGGAACTATGGATCATCATCATATCAGCCTATTCCTCTTCAAAATGAGGAGTCTGATTAGATGATGGGATTCCTGGAGCAGCTTCTATAAAGACGACAGAAGAGTACACTGGACTTTAATGGAAATATGGATGCTCTGTACTTGGATCTGAATGAGAAAATTGAGTCTTTGAGCATCCACGTGAAGAAGTTAGATGTTCAAGTTGCACAGACTGCTGGGTCTGTTAAGAGGCAAGATGGATCACTCCCTGGACGAACTGATGCTAATCCGGAGTACCAGTGCAATGCAATCACGTTGAGAAGTGGTAAAGAGGCCATTCCTGCTCAGAAAAAGGGTTTAAGTTTGGAAGAAATCGTTGAGATTGAGGAGATGGAAGATGACATTCGCGGATTGCGGACTGCACCGACCGATGCACCCCACCGTCGATCGACGCAAATCGTGAATGAGGAAACCAAACCCAAGCTCGACGTACTCCTAGTGTCGATCGACGCAAGGCGATTGCAAGGAAATAGGATGAAGAGATATTGAAGAAAGCTGATGAAAGAGTCTACAAGCTTAAGGTCCCTTTTCTTAAGAACCCAAGAAAGTCTAAGTATGACCTGTAGTTAGCTAAATGCAAGGAGATCATGAACATGATGTTGATTGAAGTACCACTGATTAGACTACTCTTGTGATGAGAAGATTGCAGAGGTATTTGATGTGTCAGTCACGACGTAGTATAAGTGGTAGTACAAGACGTGACTCAGGACGTGGATATGTTCGATTGATGAGATATGGACGAATCTTTATGATGTGATTCGGTTTATGGGTTGTGTGTTGAACTGGATGAAGATCTTGGAGTGAAGATTGCAGCTTGGTGTGTTTTACTTATTCTTTGAATAAGTTTCAAAAAAAAAAGAGAAAAAGTTACAAAAATGTGGAATAGGAAATATCTTCAAAATGATATTTTCTATATCTTTATTTAGGTAAACTTTTGGATTCAGGAGAAACCTATTCGGTAAGCAATTCTGAAGGAAAACATTCACATGGCACTAAAAGAAGTTCCAGTATGCAAGAGTTCACAGCTGAAAACTTATCATATTACTACACCTAGGCACCTTGACATGCATAAGGAGTTATCTCGATCCGGGTTAGTTAGTCACTGATCTAAATTCAACAACATCTAATCCTTAAATAGATCAGTTTGTTTAGATACAATATCAAAGAGAGAATGTTCAAACTAAAGGAAGGCATAGATACACCATGTTGGACACATTTATGCAGGTCCAGCAAATAATAAATCTTTTGGAAACATAAGATCTACAAACCTTGAGGCCTTATGTTCTTCCTTTAGTTCCACTAGAAAGGCCACAAGTACTGAAGATTCAGAGACCAGCAAGAAATATGGAAATAGGTACAATGTACCCGAAAATGCAAGCTATAGCAGACACAGAAATCAATTACATAAACGAAGAACAAGTCTTGTCCTTATCGAACTGCCAATGGAAAGGAGCATAATATATTACCCTTTTTGTTGTGAGCCAATTTCTAACCGTTATTTCTAACCCTTCATTTCTTGGCCTTGGAAAATCTAAGGCACCGATATTTCTCACCGCTCACTGTAATCTCCAGAGCTCCGTCTTGATTATCCTGGTTTGACGCTGTCCCCATGAGAACGCTCTTCTCCTTCTCCAGATTCTCTCTTTCCATCTTCAACCTCGCTTCCTGTCTAGCAATCTCCGTCTGCACAAAATAATCAAAATCCCCACATGTTTTTCAAAACCCTAACAATTCAATTCAATTCAAAAACGTATACCTCGCGGCGAGACAGCTCAGCTTTCCAGGCGGCTTCTCGTTCAGCGACTTCACGCTCTCGCTCTTCGATATAACTCTGCATCTCCCTCTCCTTCATGATCCGATCTTGTATATCAGCGTCAAGAGCTTGCTTAAGCTCCTCCACAAACTTATCCACCACTAATTTAATTCTCAGAGACATCCTTCACAAACAATTCTAATTTCCGTTTATACCCATAAGTAACAAATCTCTTCCTTCCATAAACTGACTACCGATTTTCCGTCTTCTAATTACGGCTGAGATTCACCGGCGGCGAGATAATGCTGGATTCCGATCCTTTCTCGTGGAGCTTGCGTGAGACCTGAGGAGAGACAGACATTCACAACCTTTAGTTTTTATTTTCCCTTCTAATCTTTCTAAGAGAGGGAAACATAAAATTAGTGGAAAATAAATGGGCTTTAAATGTACGGTTTGGGCTTCTAGTGTGGGCCTGCATAATTTCTGACACGTGTGGCAGAAGATTTTCACATCAATTATTTTCTTTGACCAAATCACATTGCATCCAGCCTGCATTGTTTCTGATTTCATATTGCAATCGGCAGCTCTGAGATGAAGGACAGATAAAATAGGCTGTAAATGTACCAGTTGGGCCTATAACGGGCCTAAATAACTTAGCACGTGTGGCAAAGAGTCTATGCATGTTAAAAAAATTAGAGTTTTTATGCTTCGCTTCTCAAACTCTACCGAAACAGGTAACTGCAAAAGAAATTGGCTTGGCTTAGCGACGGAGGAATCAAAACGCATTTTCTGCAAACATGGTTCGTTCGTCATCTTCTCTCTCTCTCTCTCTCTCTCTCTCTCTCTCTCTCTCTCTCTCTCTCTCTCTCTCTCTCTCTCTCTCTCTCTCTCTCTCTCTCTCTCTCTCTCTCTCTCTCTCTCTCTCTCTCTCTCTCTCTCTCTCTCTCTCTCTCTCTCTCTTATTTTCGTATTCACAATCGATTGATCCATGTGTCCTTTTTGTTTTGGATAATTTGTCTTCATCCGTAAATCCGTTCTATCTTTTTCTCGATTTAATTGATGTACATTTCTTATTAGTATAATCTGCAAACGTTTCAGAACCAACAAGATAGCAAACAGGTACTGAATACTTCGTCTTGTATATTCATCAAAGAGAGTGGTTCTTAAATAGACCTTACATACGACAATTCAGGTACAAGCTATTGAAACTACTTATCTAAACTAACTCCTACTTATTAGGAAGACTAATTCAGATATTGAAAATTCAAACTTAACTTAAACAATGTTACTTTATTCATCATTCCCTTCCTCAAACTAAAGACGTTTCCTTTCTGTTTACTCTTCCTGGATGCAAATTCCCATTCTTTCTCTTAATCCTTCAAACACTTCTAACTTCACAGCTTTGGTCATGATATCCGAGAGTTCTAGCAAAAAATGTAACGCACATGCATATGCTTACTCCTCCCGTGAAGCACCAGGTTCTTTGACAGCTTGATCTTGGAACTATTATCACAATACATAGTTGTTCCTTCTCTCTGTTTAGCTCATATCTTCTCCATTACATTCCTCAACAAATCAGCTTGAAAAGCTCCATATGATGTTGCAACAAACTCAGCTTTTGTTGTTGAAAGTGTCTCTATTGGTTGTTTCTTTGAAGACAATGAAATGTTCCTCCTTCTAGCATGAAAATGTATCCAGAAGTGCTTCTCCGATCGTCTACATCTCCTGCATAATCGCTGTCAACATAACCTACCAGCCGTTGTTCTCCTCCTCGCTTGTAACGAATCCCATATCCAGTTGGTCCTTGTACATAGCGCAATATCCTCTTTGCAGCAAGCATGTGTTGCTCTCTAGGACTCTCCACAAACCTATTGACCAGATTCACAGAGAAGATTAGATCTGATCGAGTTGCTATTACGTACCTTAAGCTGACCACGAGTTGTTTGAACTCTGTTGGATCCACCTCCTCTCATGCTTCTACCTTTGACAGCTTTTGACTTAGAACTATTGGATTTCTCACTGCATTTCACTCTCCCATACCATATTTCTTGAGTGTTTTTCCTACATATACTTCTGCTGATTGATGAATGTCTCATATTCATATTGAACAACCTCAACTCCCAAAATGAATTTCATTTTTCCCAAATCAGACATTGAGAATTGTTTCATCATTCAGCTCTTGAATTCCTCTAACATGTTGATTGAACTCCCTGTATAAATAATATCATCAACATAAAGGGCGTAACTGGTAACCACTTTAGGAATAAAAGGAACTATAAAGAAAAAGAATGAAATGGACTATATGGAATAAAATAGAAGGAATTAATTTTCCTTTTTGTTCCTTGATAAATTTGATATGGAATATATTTGTTCATTAATTCCCTTTAAAAATAAGGAATGGTAAGGAATGAAGAGGAACTATATGTAACAAATATTCCTTGCAAATGGTAAAAAACATTAGGAATGAAGGAGAAAGTGATGTTCCTTCTCATTCCTTTCCCCAATTGTGGTCACCAGTTACACCCAAAGACTCACCAGCAAGATATCTTCCTTTTCTTTCTTCATGAACAAGGTGTTTTTTTAACACTTGTGGATTAAACTTAACTCGAAGAGTTATGGCTCAGAAGAACAACAAAGGTAAGATGCCACTAGGCATCGATAAAGAAGAAAAGAAGAGCAGGACTAAGAGCGGGTGAGTGCGGTCTAAAAGACTCGGCATGTCGACCCAAGAGAAGTGTGGAGATCAGCTCCGATCACCAAAAGAGGCTAACATTAGGCAGTAGCTTCGGATTGGAGGAGGTGATTTAAGCAGACCGGTCCTCTACTCGAGATGTAGGATTGGTAGAGGTGACATCTTGTTACACTGTTAGCAATTTCCATTGCAGCTCTATTACCAAAGGCAGTGGTATGTTCAACCGACCAGAGAGGTATAGCCCGGAGGTTCTCAGATATCGATGCAATCAGTGCTTGTACCTGAGGGTAGACTTGAGGTTGCAACATAGCTTCTCTAGCTAGTTCCAGCGATGATTCAAAGAGGATCCTATCTTGTCTCAGAGAACGCACAGATTCTGTCGCCCATAGCAAGCTGATAAATTTTGCTTCCATTCTAGATTGAACATTAGCGTAGGATCTGCGACTGTGAAACCGTGTGGTGCCTTCATGATCTCTTGTGATCCACGCAACACCACAATTTTGATCAACATGCGACCATGTTGCTCCCATATTGCATTTCAGGACATGCTGATTCGGTTTTTGCCATCTGCCTAGATGTTGAACATTATGAGGGATCAAATTTTCAACTGTTGAACTATCAGCATTCTGAACTTTGAGCCAAATGCTGTATCGTCCAAAGCTTTAGCAATAGGTGTAGTAGGCTCGATCTTGGAGTTTTCAAAAATCAGAGCGTTCCTTGCTTTCCATATCTGCCACAATGTCCATGGAAAGGAAAAACTCTTCAGAGATGGTTCTCTATTTTTATAGCTGCTCTCAATCAGGAAGTGCAGGTTCAAGAACATCGAGTTCGTTGAGAAGCCTTGAATAGGCAGTGGTAAACCCAATAGTTCCCATGTTTCCTTGGCTATCGGACAATGGAAAAGGACATGGCAAATAGACTCAAAGACTATTCTCACAGACTGGACAAGTGGTGTCAAGGGGGATACCTCGAGAAGCTAATCTTCCTTTGACTGCTAGAGCCCCTGCTAAAGCTTTCCACAGAAAGTGTTTGAGTTTTGCAGGCTCTGGTTTTCCATAGTTTCGTCCAGAGTGCGCTTTCAAGTGGAGAGAGCTGATGGTTAGCCGGAGTTGTGGATTCTAGTATAGAGTCCAACAGCTTATAACCACTTTTGGAGCTATAAACACCATTTGTAGAGAAACCCCATATTGTTTTGTCTTCTCTGGAGATTGATTTTTTATTACCAAGGATCTTTGTAGCATCTTCTGCTGTGAACAAAGTTCGAATTAGGGCCACATTCCACTGGTTTGAATTTACCATTTTAAGGTCTGCTACCTTCATCGTTAGATCGATTGTAGTGTTAGGCTGATACATTGACGCTCGTGGTGTTATGTCAATGATCCATTTGTCAGTCCAGACATTCGTTTGGTCACCTTGTCCAATAGACTTGACCAGCCCTTGAGTTAGGAGTTCTTTTCCATGCAAAATGTTGCGCCACACATACGAGGGCCTTGTACCCAACATGTTGTCTAAGAATGAGCTTCTGCTGAAATATCTATGTTTGAGTACCTGAGCTACCAACGATTGCGGGTTGTTCCAGATATGCCATGCATGTTTGCCGAGTAAGGCTTGGTTGAATCTAGCGATATCGTGGAAACCATGACCACCTTTCTCTTTACTTTGACATAGACGTTGCCAAGCTATCTATGGAATTTTTGTGTGGTTATCACCACTGCTCCACCAGTACTGAGTTAGGACTTGGGTAAGTTTGTCACAAATATTTTTTGGCAGCTTGAACATTGTCATGGCATATATCGACATTGCTAAACCAATAGATTTGATTAGGATCTCCTTACCTCCATGATTTAGAGCCTGGGCAAACCATCCATTGATGCGACCTTGCAGTTTCTCTTGAACAAAGTTTAGCATTTGTCTTTTCGAGCCATTGAAGCATTCCGGAAGTCCCAAACAAGGTGTTCACAATAGCATTTCTCAAACCCCTCCCTTGAGAAATATCCTTCAGTCAGGCTATACCAAGCTCTTGGAGCTTGTCTCAATCCATATAAAGCTTTGTTCAGCTTGTATACCTTATAAACTTCTTCTCTCACCTCAAACCCCTTTGGCTGCTCAACATAAACTTCTTCTTCTAACTCCCCGTGCAAGAAAGCACTCTTTACGTCGAGCTGATACACCTTCCACTTCTTCTCTGCTGCCAAAGCTAGGATGGTTCTGATTGTATTCCACCTAGCCACTGGTGAAAAGACTTAAAAAAAGTCCACTCCCTGCTTCTGGTGATAGTCTTTTGCGACTAAGCGGGCTCTGAATTTGTCGATCTCACCCTTCTCATTAAACTTGGTCTTGTAGACCCATTTTACACTGATTACCTTAGCTCCTTTAGGAAGGTCCACGAGCTCCCAGGTTTTGTTCTCTTCTATTGATGTGATTTCAGCCTCCACAACTTTCCTCCACACATCCTCCTTCATAGTTTCCTCAAATGTTTCAGGATCCTCAGATGTTATGAACATCGCAAATACATCTTCTCCTTCTTCTGAGACAATGAAACTTGAGTTTCCAACATCATAATCTTTCATCCTTAATGGAGCTTGTCTCTTCCTTCCTGGTCCCTCTCGCACCCTGCCTTGTTGAGCATTTACTTGTTGCTCAACTTCTCCTTTTGTATTCTCTTCATTCCCATTATGTTCTTCAGTAGTAGTTTCTTCCACTATATTCTTAGCATTCTCGTTTTGCTCATGCTCTGTATTATCCTATGTATTTGCATCTTCCCATGCCAAATCACTTTCATGAGCCTTCTCGTCCCAGTTCCATCCTTTTTCTCATCGAAATGTACATCCCTGCTCACTACAATCTTCTTTGTCTCAGAGTTGTACAGTCGATATGCTTTGGATTCTCTGCTAACTCCAAACATCACACATTTGATGCTCTACTCATCAAGTTT
Organism: Orychophragmus violaceus; assembly: GCA_030180135.1. Lineage (NCBI taxonomy): Eukaryota > Viridiplantae > Streptophyta > Magnoliopsida > Brassicales > Brassicaceae > Orychophragmus > Orychophragmus violaceus. The sequence goes on along the minus strand of CM058232.1, from coordinate 28,829,419 downwards.
AATCCTCTTCGCATATGGAACCATAACATAAGCAATGCACCCAAATATTCCGAAATACTTCACATTCGGGTTGTGATTAATCCACTTCTCCTGAGGTGTTACATCTCCCAAAACCTCTGTGGTACCGACATTCCAACATTAGACACCTTGTCATGTTCATGACACTACGATTATTCCTCTCTGCTATGTCATTTTGTTGTGGCGTATAAGCTGCTGTAAGCTGTGTTCTTATTCCATTCTCCTTACAGTAATCCTCAAAGGCCTTAGAGTTGTATTCCCCACCTCGCTCAGTTCTCAGAAAAAACAATTCTTGTCCCAGTTCTTTCTCCACTGCTATACAAAACTCCTTGAATGTGTTGAGAGCATATGATTTTCAATAGAAAAGGTAGGTCCAATAATTTCTACTGAAATCATCAATAAAATCGATAATGTAATTCTTACCACTCTCTGAAGTTGGGGTTATAGGTCCACATATGTCGCTATGGACCAGAGGCAATCCTCTGGTTGACTTCCATAAGCTTTTTTTAGGGATGCTCTCACGATTATGTTTTCCCTTTAGACACACTTCGCATACAGTTGCTTCTGCTTCTTTGTGTTTTAGACTAGGTAGACCATTCACCATGCTCTTCTCCATTAGAATTTTAAGACTTGATTGACTGAGGTGTACAAACCTTCTATGTCAGAGTTGATATGATCATTCCAAGTATCTCACGTTGTTCTGTCTCCAAACAGAGAGCTCATAGGCCTTATTCATTACTTGTAGGCACTTGACTTATGCACCTTACACCATGCTTCTCACCCTCACTTGTATGATGAACATACAATTTCTTGTCATAACCGAGTGCATGGTCAACCTTTTCTGACTCTTGTTCCAGACCTCACAAGCATTGTTCTCAATCACTATCCTTAGACCCTTCTGTTGTAACTGCCCCACACTAAAAATATTATTTCTCAGTCCTGGAACATAGTAAACCGAGGTGATTATCGAGTCAACTCCGTTGATTTCAAGTCGTAGATTGCCTCTGCCTTCCACAACCATCCTTATGTCATCACCAAGTTTCATGTTTTGCCTGAAAGTGTCATCAGTCTCAATGAACCAATCCTTGTTCACACACATATGGTTGATACATCGTGAGTCTAGAAACCATATGTGTTGCTCCCCTTATTTAGTCTCATTGACATGAACCATTAGCAACATATCCTCCTCCAGTTCTGCGTAATTGGCTTCTTTTTCCCATTCAGAGCACTCATATTTGTAATGTCCCTTATTGTGACATTTAAAACATTCCACTTGCTCCTTAATGTAACTAGAGCTTCCTCGGTCTCGTCATGGATATCCCCCTCTTCCTCTTCCTCGAGTTGAATATCTTCCACAACCTCTTCCACCACCAGACTTCCATTGCCCATCCACCTTCAAGGTGTGCTCATCTTCTGTATGTCTACTCAAATTCTGCTCATGCATCATGAGTGAACTCTGTAACCCATCAACAGTCAACTCATTTATGTCGTTGGATTAATCTATAGCGCACACAACATCGGTGAACTTCTCTACCAAAGTTCTTAAGATCTTCTCAACCATCTTTGAGTCTGGAATGTCTTCTCCAGGTTACGCATGTCATTGGTGAAGTAGTATGTGATGCTCTCTCTTACTCACATTTCCAGGATTCCAAAACTTCTTCTCAGTCTCTGAAGTTGTGCACTATGCACTATGCACTCTAGTGTTTCCCTGATATTTCCTCTTCATAAAATCCCAGAGATCCTTTGAAGTATCCTTTTTCAAAATGGTCTTGTGGATTGTTTTATCAGTAGATGCGAAAAGGTAGTTCTTTACCTTATGATCCTTCACAGTCAATCCGGCTATCTCCGTATGTTGAGCTTCAGTTAAGACCACATTCCTTTATGGTCCTGTGATCCCTGTCTCCACAAGTTCCCACCATTCCTTTGATTTGAGCAGATTCTCCATAAGCATGGCCCAATGCTCATAATCCCCATCAAACTTTGGTGTCACCAAAGCATCTTTCTCACTAATTTTTCTGATATTTCTTGTACCAGGCTCTCAACAAGCATTGATACCAAATGTAATTTGCAAACGTTTCAGAACCAGCAACAAAGCAAACATGTACTGAATACTTCGCCTTGTTTATTCATCAGAGAGAGTGGTCTTTAAATAGACCTTACATACGAGAATTCAGGTACAAGCTACTGCAACTACTTAACTAAACTAACTCCTACTTATTAGGAAGACTAATTCACAAATTGAAAAATTCAAACTTAACTTAAACGACGTTACTTTATTCATCAATTAGTTTTCTGATGTAATTTTGGGTTAGTGTTTCTGAAGTTAATTGCTTTGTTAGCTTCATAGCATTTGATATTTGGTGTGTTGGATATGGGTTTAGCATCCATCCAAAGCCCATTGGAAATCTTGTTAAATAATCACACTCCATGTCGGCCCACGAAGACAAGCCTGCTAAGGGGTCAACAGCCCAAAGAGAAGTCAGCACACAAGCACTATAAATAGGACCCTTCACCCTTCATTTCAGACACATTGTAACTTGCGGGAGGCCGAACTACTTCTATAAAGCTCCGACCTCAAGCATTGTTTAGTGAGCACGTCATTCGACGGACTCACACCTCTTACCTTCCTGTTCACAGCTCGGCTTTGGCCCTAAGATTAATAAAGAATAGTTTCGACCTCACTTAAAGTTATTTTCTCACCTCGTAGTTCGGACATTTCAGATCATAGCCCGTAATATTGACTAGGTCGAATTTCCGTAACAACAATTGGCGCCGTCTGTGGGGACTCGAGAAACTTCTTTACATTTTAAGATGAAGCCGAGATGACAGGACCTCTTTCAGCCAGCGACAATTTGGAAAAGGCAGTAGACCAGCCGCCAAACTCAAACCCCCCGATCTCGAACAAAGGGACGGACCTGCCGCGCCTACCAACTAGCTCCTCGAATCCAAACTCAAACCCTCTCATTTCCCTGGGGCTATCAAAAGCCACCGGGCCCAACACTGCGCTAGCCCGCACGAATATGTCGATGGTCAACAGCCCAGTCAACAAACCGGGACACGAGCACACACAGAGACACTGAACCGACGACGACCATCGTACAAGTCCCCGGTCAGGACCAGCAAGATACCGTTTCTCTCATAAGAACTCTGATGGCACAGATCGACGAGCTGACACGATGCAACAACGACCGCTTCGAACAACTCGCAAACACCCAAAACACGTGCCACGAGCAGATCGACAACCGTCAAACGACCGAACAACGAGCACCTCGAAACATGGAAGCATTCGTGGATACCTTCCCAAACACAACCATCAGGCCAGGCGAACTACCAACCATACCCCGACTAACGTCGGCACACGAGTCTGAAGCACACGAAGAACCGGGCATCGGAAGCGAAATCGGGCTTCTGAAGGCACAGCTAGACAACATGATGTCAAGAGTCCACAAAGCAACCAGCTCGGCCCCCGAGATCGATATAGTCTTAAAAGAAACACAAAACACACCGTTCACAAGCAAAATAACGGGAACACCAGTCCGACATCAAGGAAAAAATCAAATTACCCACCTACGATGGTAGCTCAGACCCGCAACAATACCTGACAGCTTTCAGCTTCCCGATGGGACGGACTCAATTCCTTCCCGAGGGGCGCGACGCCGGTTTTTGCCAGCTCTTCATCGAAAGCCTCAGCGGCGCCGCCTTCAACTGGTTCTCGCGGCTGGAAGCACATTCCATTGACATATATCAACAACAAATGACCACTTTCCTCAAGCACTACTCAATGTTCATTCAGGAGGGAGCATCGAGCGCCGACATCTGGTCGATCAACAAAGAGCAATACGAATCCTTAAGGTTATACATCGATAGGTTCAAAGCCATCATTTCAAAAATATCAATGACCGATTGCGAAGGACTACCTGCATTGCGGAGCGGGCTCTAGTACGAATCACCTTTTCGCAGTGAGCTAGCCCTGAATAAATAGCAAAGTCTCGAAGACGCCCTCCATCGGGCCGCCATCTTCGTCGAGATAGTGGAGAAAAGGGAACTACTAGCCAAAAAATTTGGGACAGTAAAACCCGCGAAGGAAAAGGAGTCGGCGCAAGAATACGTCGAACCACGCCAACACTACAACCAAGAATACAAGAACTCAAAGAAGGAAGGCAAGAAAGCAGCGGCCTACTTCGCTGGTGAGCACGACCTGCAGGGCAACCAGAGGAACCACACCAAAAACAAAGGCGCAAACGCGGGAGATAAGAACATGCCTTTCTGCACATACCATCAAAGATCAGGACACGACACAGATGAGTGTCGTCACCTGCAAAACCTCCTCCTCGGAGAATACCAAAGGGGAGGCACGAACATAACAAACCGAAATGCACAAATAATGCCAGCCGAAAAATAAGCAACAGACGACGGTAGGCGAGTCCGACTCATCAGAGGAAAGAACAAAAGATCCGGGGGTGTACAATGAGCCGAGCAAGACAATGCCGACGCAGAGTCGCACAAGAGAGCTCAAGGAAGTAAAGAAGCGGGAAATCCCCCACCAAGATGATGCATCAACATGATATTGAAAGGATTCCCCAGTCACAACGACTCAATAGACCTTGCAAGGACCTTCGATCAGGAAGAAAGCGCGGAACCAGAAAGAGACCACATCAGAAAAACAAAAGACAAAGACAAGACTTCCTTCACCACCAAGAACTGAGAAGAATCGGGCAAGCCGAGCTACGACGTACTCGTTATCAAACTCCGAATAAATAAACACAGAATCGCTAGAGCCCTGGTCGACACCGGAAGCTCGATTAACCTTATTTTCGAAAGGACTTTGCAGGAAATGAAGCTTGATAGGCACATGGTAAGAAGGCCAAAGAGAACACTCACTAGCTTCAGCAGCAAAACGACAACAGTAATTGGAACAATCCTACTACCAGTGCATGCCAGACAAGTCACCCATACCACCACCTTCCTCGTTATAGACTGACCAGTGACGTACGATGCAATACTAGGAACCCCGTGGATCCACGCGATGAAAGCGGTCGCCTCAACCTACCCTCGGTGCGTAAAATTCCCGACCTCACAAGAAACCGACACAATCTGGACATAACAGAAGAAACCGAGAGCCGACCTCTCAGAAAAAAACAAAACACCAACAACACAAAGCGGCACGCAAGGTCCGATGCAACCAAACAAGGAAACGGCCCCAAAGAAAACAGCAACTCAGGATCCAAGCTCGTAGATAAGATCCTCTATCGTTCTTTCAAATATATATAATATGTATATATGTATTCCACAAAACCTTCTGTAACAACAAAATAACTACGCTCGACTTAATCTCTCGTTTGAGAGTACGTAGGCAGCCTTTACAAGGCCCATTCAGCCCTCCACTTCAAAATTAAAGCATGTTTTCTATCGAAAACATACTCGGATTGCCCGAAATATTAACATCGACATTCTGGCCAAATGATCGATATAACTAAAACGCGTCCCAAGGCGCAGTGGCATCGCGCCACGTTGTCAGTTTCGACAACACCCAAGTCGGGGCCAGACCCGCACAAGTCCTCGGGATAGATTGATTAAGTCGAGCCTCCTTCGCACAATCCAATTCAGAGACTTCAAAGGATAAGCCGGGCACGTACTCGCACCTAAAACCTAACAAATGACAGGATAAGCCGGGCCCAAGTGAAGGATTGTTTAGTTGATCCTGATTCAATTCTTAGATTCATATCAACCTAAACATGCGGATCTAGGTTCTTCTCAGAATAGAAACATATGATGATCTCACCTTATACCTGTTTGCAGCGGAAATAGATGGTATGTCTGAGATCAGAGAAACACCGAGGGATGAATCCTCCAAAGGTTCACACACGCGATCACAGGAAACAGCTGCTAGACCACAAGGAGCTCGGCGCAAAAGAGAGAGAGAGTTTTCGGATGGGGCTAGGGTTAATTGTTCTGAAACTCGAGTTTTACCTTATAAAACTTGTCCGATTCCGTTTGGGCCATTTGGCCCAAACACCAATTAACTCTACGGTATTCGCGCACTGTGTCGACCGACACACCTTGTGTGTCGATCGACACACAGTGCCTAAACCGTTTTATTCTCTCTAAATACAGTAAATGCCTAGCACTTTTACCGTACTTCTGCTAAACCGTTCCTACACATTTTCCTGTTAGCTTAGGCGTGTGACCCATATGGGATCATATAATAAAGGCAATAAGTCCAAGACTTATAGATCATGAGCGGACTCTAGCAAGCCATCATGACCCCCAGTATTATATGACTTATGTCTGATCATTGACATACTCTTACTTTCTAGAGACAGTACCGAGATTACTGGACACAATTCCAACAATCTCCCACTTGTACTGGAATCTCTGTATTCATAATCCTTTTGTCACAATATCTCGATTAGTCATAAGGCAAGATTGGTGTCATCCTTATAAAGCCTAATCTTGTTCATCGGACTCTGATTCGATACTGACAATCCAAACGACTCGGGACAGTCCGTTTGAGCATGGCCATGCATTTTCCAGTATTCAAATCTCCGATTGGCCTAGAGATATTCACTCCATTTATATTGGAGGGACAAATTCCGTCTTGTTCCATCACTGTAAACTACTCATTTCATAATGTACCCAAACAAGGTCCTTATAACCATCGCAGAACGATAGCGTTAGACAATGATCAAAGTGCATCAGTCCATGTGCAGTCACATGCATGCGAACTCAGGTCTAAGGACTATACTCTATAGTCGTAGTAAGAATCTCTTATGACACAGATATAAATATCCTGAAGAGTTCTTATAAGCGGGTCTTGTCCGGTCGTATGTTCCCAAACATACACCTATGTACTGACTTTGATGCCGCGCATCTATGACACACTGAGACTTTGTCATAAGTCACGTACCAATCCAGTCTCACACGGTTGTTGGTGTTCCAATTTCAACAACCTTCGACTAGGGACGGGATGATATAAAACATCTATCAAATATAGGGTCTCATGATCAAGCTAAATGACTTCGATGACTCAAGATCAAGTCATTTACTTCGATGACCTATAAAATGGTTCATATCACTTTGGAACGATTATTTCATCACAGTTAAAATAATCTTGAAATAATAATTTCATTAAACATAAGAATGTTTTATAAGAACATATCAAATAACTAAATAAAAGCCCTCAAACTCCCACTCAAATTTAGATTACATTTCTATGTCTCTAATGCCTACAGCTTCAGTCAGAAACTCGAGCTTAGGCCTTGGGAGTGGCTTTGTCAACGGATCAGCAACGTTATCATCAGTCTGAACTCGGCTGATCTTGACTTCCTTTCTATTAATGATGTCACGTATCAAGTGAAATCTTCTTAGAACATGCTTGGATTTCTGGTGTGATCTTGGTTCCTTTGCCTGAGCTATAGCACCATTGTTGTCACAAAACAGTGCCAGAGGCTCAGCCGCATCTGGTATCACACCTAGTTCAATAATGAACTTTCGTATCCAAACAGCTTCCTTCGCAGCTTCTGAGGCGGCGATATATTCAGCTTCTGTAGTGGAATCAGCAACGGTGTCTTGCTTGGAGCTTCTCCAACTGATTGCACCGCCATTCAGACAAAAGATATAACCGGACTGTGACCGGAAATCATCTTGGTCTGTCTGGAAACTTGCGTCCGTGAATCCACTGACTTTAAGCACATCACTTCCACCGTACACTAAGAACTTATCCTTAGTATGTCTTAGATACTTCAAGATATTCTTTACGGCAATCCAATGGTTTTCACCTGGATTTGACTGGTATCTACTCGTCATGCTCAATGCATAAGCAACATCAGGACGAGTACAGATCATGGCATACATGACAGATCCTATTGCAGATGCATAAGGAATATTCTTCATGCGCTCAAGCTCAGCAGCCGTCGTAGGGCTCTGCTTCTTGCTTAGCGTTGTGCCATGTACCATTGGCGTGAAGCCCTTCTTGGAATCCTTCATGATGAATCTTTGTAGGACTTTGTCAATGTATGAATCTTGACACAAGCCTATCAGCCTTCTAGATCTATCCCGGTAGATCCTGATTCCAAGAACGTATGCGGCTTCACCCATGTCTTTCATGGAAAAACAACTTCCAAGCCAGTCCTTTACCGACTTTAGCATTGGAACGTCGTTTCCGAGAAGAAGTATGTCATCGACATACAGAATAAGAAATACAATCTTGCTCCCACTAGATTTCTTATACACGCATTGTTCTTCTTCGTTTCTGATGAAGTCAAATTGCTTGATCGCTTCATCAAAACGAAGATTCCAGCTCCTCGATGCTTGCTTCAATCCATAAATGGATTTATGAAGCTTGCATACTTTCCCAGCATTCTTTGGATCTATGTAACCGTCAGGTTGTGTCATATACACATCCTCTTCCAGAATTCCATTCAGGAAGGCGGTTTTCACGTCCATCTGCCAAATTTCATAATCATGAAAAGCTGCAGTTGCTAGTAGAATCCGAATAGATTTCATCATAGACACTGGTGAATAGGTTTCATCGTAATCCACACCGTGGACTTGTCTGAAACCTTTTGCCACCAACCTGGCTTTATAAATCTGGACATTTCCATCCACGTCAATCTTCTTCTTGAAGATCCATTTGCACTCGATGGCTTTTACACCAGCGGGTAAGTCAACCAACGAAAACACTTGGTTGACCGACATGGAGTCCATTTCGGAATCAGTGGCCTTGCGCCACTTAGAGGAATCTGGGCCCATCATGGCTTGATTGAAGTTCGATGGTTCATCACCATCAATGATCAAAAGATCATGACAGTCAGTCACGAGGAATCCTTGATATCTCTCGGGTTCGTGACGGATCCTCCCGGATCTTCGAACTTCAGGTACTACAGGTTCAGGCTCTACAATTTCTTGTAGGTCCTCCTGCTGCTCTTCCTCATTAGGTTGAGCAGTATCCTGTTCATCTTGAATTTCCTCAAGCAGTACCTTACTCCCACTGTCTTTCTTAGAGAGAAACTCCCTCTCAAGAAAGTTACAATCCCGGGCAACAAAGATCTTGTTCTCGGAACGTAGATAGAAGTAATAAGCCTTGGTTTCCCGTGGATAACCAATGAAGTAGCATTTGTCAGATTTTGGTGTAAGCTTGTCTGAGATCAATCTCTTGACATAGGCTTCACAACCCCAAATTCTGAGATAAGACAGCACTGGAGCTTCTCCAGTCCATAATTCATATGGTGTCTTTGCTACTGCTTTCGATGGCGCTCTATTTAGAGTGAACACTGCTGTTAGCAGAGCATATCCCCAAAGGGATATTGGAAGGTCTGTGTGACTCATCATAGATCGAACCATATCCAATAAGGTCCGATTTCTCCTCTCAGACACACCATTCCATTGAGGTGTTCCGGGAGGAGTGAGTTGGGATACGATCCCACACTCTCTTAGATGATCACTGAATTCTTGGCTTAAGTATTCTCCTCCTCGGTCGGACCGAAGAGCCTTAATGCTTTTGCCAAGTTCGTTCTGTACTTCATTTTGGAATTCTCTGAACTTCTCAAAAGATTCAGACTTATGTTTCATTAAATAAACATATCCATACCTACTGAAATCATCAGTAAAGGTAATGAAGTACTGACAGTTTCCTCTTGCATTTGTGGACATTGGGCCACACACATCAGTGTGTATCAGGCCCAATAAGTCACTGGCCCTCTCGTTAGGTTTATTAAAGGGGGCCCGTGTCATTTTGCCCATCATGCAGGATTCGCATTTCTCACATGACTCAAAGTCAAATGAGCCAAGAAGTCCATTCGAATGGAGCCTCTTGATGCGTTTCTCGCTGATGTGCCCTAAACGACAATGCCATAGAAACGTTCGGTTCTCCTCATTAGGTTTGAACCGTTTGGTATTAATGTTATAAATTGGCGCGGATTGATCGAGTATGTAAAGCCCATTCATAAGAGGGGCAGAACCATAGAACAAATTGTTGCGATTGAAGGAACATAATTTATTCTTAACTGAAAAATCATAACCTTCGAAATCCAACAAAGAAATTGAAATAATATTTCTGCTTATAGCAGGTACAAAATAACAATTATTGAGTTCTAAAATCAATCCCGAAGGTAAAGACAACAAGTAAGTGCCTACAGCTAGTGCTGGAACTTTCGCTCCATTCCCAACTCGTAGCTCCACTTGTCCTTGCTTCAGCCTTCTACTGTTGCTGAGTGCCTGCATATTAGTACAAATATGAGCCCCACAACCAGTATCCATAACCCATGAGGTATTATCAGAAGTAGTCGTATTAACTTCTATAACAAAAATACCTGTTGAAGAAGTCTCAAAAGTCTTCTTCTTCAATTCCTTTAGACCTTCCTGGAATTTCTTACATTCTCTCCTCCAATGCCCTGGTTCTTTACAGAACCTGCATATGTCAGTTGGCCCAGCCTTGGACTTGGGCTTGGGCTTTGGCGTGTCCTTGTCCGCGACTTGGACAGCCTTGGCCTTTCCCTTATTCTTAGCAGAGGATTTCTTAAACCCCTTGCCCTTCTGCACCATAAGCACATTAGGGTCCTTGGCGGTTTTCCTCAAATTGGGCTCCGCAGTCTTGAGCATTCCGTGAAGCTCAGGCAATGTCTTACTCAAGCCATGCATGTTAAAGTTCAGAATGAACTGATCATAGCTTGCAGGTAACGACTGCAGAATGATGTCGCAGGCAAGTTCCTGGCTGATTGGGCAGTCGAGTTTCTGAAGATGATCGAGATAACCCATCATCTTCAAGACATGAGGACTCACTGCCGCATTCGCAGCCAACTTGCAGTCCAAGAGGTTCTTAACTGTTTGAAACCTCTCAGTCCTAGCCTGCTCCTGAAAAAGCGATTTCAGGCTTGCCATTATCTCGATGGGTGACAATACACTCTCGAACTGTTTTTGCAGCTCAGGAGTCATTGTCACCAACATCAGGCAATAGGCATCATTTTCATCTGACGAATGCTTTTCCCAAGCATTATGCAGAGTCCTGGCGGCATTGGCAGGAGGCCTCTCGGGGAGAGGATCACGAAGGACATAATCCTTCTTCTCCTGCTTGAGGACCAGCCTCAAGTTCCTTGACCACGTCAGGAAGTTCGTTCCAGTCAGCTTCTCCTTCTCGAGAACAGACCGGATCGAGAATGTGTTTTGTGTGCTTGTAGTATTCATAGCTGAAATATATAGATAAAAGGTTATTAGTTAAAATGTTCAATATGATTAATCTCGTATTAAATTTAATATGATTAATCACGCATTATATTCAATAACATAAGTTACCCTCAATAGAATATAATGATTCCAAGATCCACATATAACTAAGATTAAAGTGGGCCACTGGCCATCACCAAACCTTAGCTTATATCGGTAAGCCCTATATCGGCTAATTATATCCGTGATATAACTCTTGGTTGTGAATCTGGGCCCGAGGCCCAATACACTCTGATGTCTCAAGGCCCGGGACTCCCGATGGCTCAGTCAAGAAAACCAGACTATACAGTCATGTAACCATTAATGTCTGGGACTCCCAATGACATTTATGAATCACAAACCGTCTTATCCACGCAAAAGCAGACACCCTCACACTGTAAGGCCATGAATACAATTGAATGGGCTTCGACAGCTGACATAGAATGGACAAGACATCCAACGCTTGATATTATTTGAGGTTCGTAGGTTTATTTAAAAATTCATTCCCAAAATAGAAGATTACTATTTCGGGAAACTTTCCATTTTTGGAAACCTACTATTTTTGGAAACTTTCTAAAATTGGAAACTTTCTAAAAACGGAAACTTTCTAACTTTAGAAATTTCTTTAAAATCCAAAACCCGCAAATCCAGAAACTTCTAATTTAAGAAACTTTCTAATTTCAAAATTTCGGAAACTTTAATTTAAAATCGACTTTATAATTATATAAAATAAATTTTAAATTAATCTGAAGAAAGACTCAAATAATTGGCCCAATTGTTTTAACTTCTTGGCCCGAGGCCCAAGAATTGGTCCATGTCCAAGACATGACCCAATTGTCCAATTAAATGACATAACCGGTCTGGTTCATTAAAATTGGTCTAACCAAATTTTAATTACTACGATGACCACAATTGTCAACCGGTTATTTACTAAACCGGATTTTCTCAATTTATTTGGTCCAACCAAATCAAATTAGAAAATCCTGGTTTAGGCACTAAATCCAATAATTCTTTCGACATTGGATTTCTTGTCCCGGTTTAACCAGACTTAATAAAATTATTAAATCTGTTTATTAAACCAGGACGAATTAATTTTAATCAAAATTAAACCGAGCCTTAAACCAACCATGTCGATCGATGAACCAACCGTGTCGATCGATCCATCAACCACATCGGTCGATGCTCTCAGCATCGATCCTGCATCGATCGTGCATCGATCCTGTATCGATCGATGCTCTCACGCATGCACTGAACCGAGTCAAAACCCTAACCGTGTCGATCGATGTGCACCAACCGCATCGGTCGATGCACCAATATCGAACCTGCATCGATCCTGCATCGATCGATGCTTTCACGCGTTAACTGGTTTTGCCGATAGACTGTATCGACCGATCCATGCGATCGTATCGATCGATCCATGCGATCGCAGTCGATACAGACCTCTTGAAATCGCATTCTACCAAATCATATAGCTTGGTTTCTGCAATTTTATGTGTGTTTAGGTTTCAATTCTTGTTACTTAAGTAGTTTCTCTTATCAGTAGTTGATTCAAAACACTTTTAAACAAGAAAAACAATCCTAAACTTGAATCTAAACAAGAAAAACCAGAACCAATGGCTCTGATACCACTGAAGGATTGTTTAGTTGATCCTGATTCAATTCTTAGATTCATATCAACCTAAACATGCGGATCTAGGTTCTTCTCAGAATAGAAACATATGATGATCTCACCTTATACCTGTTTGCAGCGGAAATAGATGGTATGTCTGAGATCAGAGAAACACCGAGGGATGAATCCTCCAAAGGTTCACACACGCGATCACAGGAAACAGCTGCTAGACCACAAGGAGCTCGGCGCAAAAGAGAGAGAGAGTTTTCGGCTGGGGCTAGGGTTAATTGTTCTGAAACTCGAGTTTTACCTTATAAAACTTGTCCGATTCCCGTTTTATTCTCTCTAAATACAGTAAATGCCTAGCACTTTTACCGTACTTCTGCTAAACCGTTCCTACACATTTTCCTGTTAGCTTAGGCGTGTGACCCATATGGGATCATATAATAAAGGCAATAAGTCCAAGACTTATAGATCATGAGCGGACTCTAGCAAGCCATCATGACCCCCAGTATTATATGACTTATGTCTGATCATTGACATACTCTTACTTTCTAGAGACAGTACCGAGATTACTGGACACAATTCCAACACCAAGCCCGCACCTATAAACATTTGTTTGTAAGGCGAAGGCAGCTTCGTACTTAAAAGCCTTAAAGAGAACAAATCAAAGACTGAATTTGCCCTCGCCAATGCTCGCAAAATTCGAGCAAAACCATCACACCAGAACATAACAAAAAAAAAGAGAGGGAGAAGCCGAGCTAGCAACAAGCTCGGCCCCGCCCATATCTACGAACGTAAATGCAAAGGAATGGCTGCAAACACCAGAACCAAGTCCGCATCTATGAACGTAAATTCAAAGGAATGACCGCAAACACCAAAACCAAGCGACATCAACATCCCCGCACTTCGTTCAAAAAAAAAGAACCCGAGGAGACACCTCGTGAATTCACACGGGATCGTCAGAAACCTCGAACAGAAGAACACTAGGCAAATAGCCAAAAGCTGAAAATACTGTGGTATATGTCAAGCCCGAATCCTTTCTGTTGGATCCCCTAGGATATAGGGTTTGATATATTGAATGAAAACCAACCTCGTTCTTACCTTTGAACTGGCAGCGGAATGAGAATGATGAACGAGATCAGTGGAGCAATGCAGATGCCTTGCCTCTACCAGATACACACGAACGCTCGCTGGAAACGGGATGCTAGTGCAGGATCAACGGGATTCGAATCTCTCTGGTGTGTCTACTGTTTCTGTCAAGAAAAGTGGACGGCCTTCTGTTTAGGTCGAAACTCACGAGTTTTATTCGACCTAAACATGCTGAACGGGCCAGACTTAATTAAGTCCCAACCCGAAAAGCTGTTTCGGAAATTCCAAACTGTGTCGACCGACACACAAGCTGTGTCGATCGACAAAACACCATTATATCGATTATAATGTGTATTAAATACACATTAATATGATCATTACCATAATGATCATTCCCATGTCGTAGCTTCCAGTTTGCTTAGGTGTGTGACCCTATAGGATCATATAATACTGGCAGTAAGTATACAACTTACGGATTGCAAGAGGCTTCTAGCAAAACATTGCAACCGCCCAGTATTATACGAATGTCTGATCTCGACACACAACTATCACAGGAGTGAGTACAAGTGTGATTTCAGGACACTATCCCAACAATCTCCCACTTGTACTGGAATCATCAATTCCTATAATCCTTTTGTCTCTATATCTCGATTTGGCATAAGGCAAGATTGGTGTCATCCTTATTAAGCCAACATCGTGTTTATCGAACTCCTGATCTCATACTGAAACATTACAAACAACTGAACTACAGTTCGTTTGAGTGCGGCCACACATTTTTCTCAGTATTAAATCTTCGATAGGCCCTGAGATATTTATCTCCCGTTATACAGGAGGGACAAATTCCATCTTGTTCCATCCCAGTTTCATCGCACACTTCATGATAAACTTGAACATTGCCGTTATAGTCGCCAGTTACGGGTCGACGTTTGACAAAGTCAAAGTATACCAATTCATATGCAAGAAACCATGATGAACTCAGGTCTAAGGACTATACTCTATAGTCGTAATGAGAACCTCTTATGACACATATATAACTATCTTGTAGACTTCTCATTAGTGGGTCATGTCCGATCATATGTTCACTAACATATATCTATGTGACTGACTGCGATAATCATATCATTGGCTCCATGAAACTTAGCCAACAGTCACCTCACAATCTAGTCTCTCACGGTTGTCAGTGTCCCACTTTGACAACCTCGACTAGGGACAAAACATAATTTATGTCATATTTAACTTACAGGGTCTCATGATCAAGTCCTCAACTTGATGACCTATAATATGTCATAAACTTATTTTGGGACCATTATTTAGATCACAATAAATAATGCTGAAATCAAATTTCATTAAAACACTTCCAAAGAATGTTTACAAGAGCATCTTATTATAACTAAAACAAAACTGAAACTCCCACTAGAATCAAGATTACATCTTAAGATCTCTAATGCCTACAGCAGTCGTATGACTCTCATGCTTAGGCCTTGGGAGTGACTTGGTCAGAGGATCAGCGACATTCTCGTCTGTCGGAACTCGGCTGATCTTCACATCACCTCTATTGATAATATCACGAATCATGTGACATCTCCTCTCAACGTGTTTGGACTTCTGGTGTGACCTGGGTTCTTTCGCCTGAGCAATGGCTCCATTGTTGTCACAAAACAAAGCCACTGGCTCCAAGATACTAGGAACCACACCAAGTTCAGTCATGAACTTCTTGATCCAAACAGCTTCCTTTGCCGCTTCTGAAGCAGCAACATATTCAGCTTCCGTTGTGGAATCAACTACAGTATTCTGCTTAGAGCTCTTCCAGCTCACTGCACCGCCATTTAGACAGAAGACATATCCAGATTGTGATCGGAAATCGTCTCTGTCTGTCTGAAAACTCACATCGGTGAATCCATTCACCACAAGTTCTTCACTTCCTCCATACACAAGGAATTTATCCTTAGTATGTCTCAAATACTTGAGAATATTCTTGACAGCTGTCCAGTGAACTTCACCTGGATCAGATTGGTATCTACTCGTCATGCTTAACGCGTAAGCTACATCTGGACGAGTGCAGAGCATGGCATACATAATAGATCCTATTGCAGAAGCATAAGGAATCCTATTCATGCGTTCTCGCTCAGCATGTGTCGCTGGACACTGCTTCTTTCTGAGACCAGTGCCATGAGACATCGGTATGAAGCCCTTCTTGGAATCTTGCATCCTGAATCTGTGCAGCACCTTATCAATATAAGTGTCCTGGCACAATCCAATCAGCCTGTTTACTCTATCTCTGTAGATTCTGATTACAAGAATATACGTGGCTTCTCCCATGTCTTTCATGGAAAAACAACTTCCGATCCAAGTCTTAACAGACTGAAGAAACGGAACGTCATTACCGAGGAGGAGTATGTCATCGACATACAGTACAAGAAACGCAATTTTGCTCCCACTAGTCTTCTTGTAAACACATGGTTCCTCTTCGTTCTTGATGAAACCAAATTGTTTAACTGATTCATCAAAACGAAGATTCCAACTCCGTGATGCTTGCTTCAATCCATAAATGGATTTATGAAGTTTGCATACCTTCCCAGCGTTCTTAGGATCGACAAAACCTTCAGGCTGTGTCATATACACATCCTCTTCCAGAATACCATTCAGGAATGCGGTTTTGACATCCATTTGCCAAATCTCATAATCATAATGAGCGGCACTCGCTAGAAGAATCCGAATGGATTTAAGCATAGCGACTGGGGAATAGGTTTCATCATAGTCAATACCATGAATTTGCTTGAAACCTTTAGCCACCAACCTCGCTTTGTAAATCTGTACATTGCCATCCACGTCAATCTTCTTCTTGAAGATCCATTTACACTCAATGGCTTTTGCACCATTAGGTAAATCGACCAAGGGCCATACTTGGTTTTCTGACATGGATCCCATTTCGGACTTAGAGGCTCCAAGCCACTTTTCGGAGTCCGGGCCCATCATTTCTTCTGCAAAGGTCGCTGTTTCGTCACTATCAATGATCATCAAATCATTTGAATCGGTCACGAGAAATCCATAGTATCTCTCGGGTTCGTGACGGATCCTTCCGGATCTGCGAACTTCAGGCTCCACAGGCGCCGGTTCCACAGAACTTTGTGGATCCAACTGTTGCTCTTCCTCAGCAGGTTGAGCAATCTCCTGTGCATCTCGAATTTCTTCAAGATGTACTTTACTCCCACTGTTTTTATTAGAGAGAAACTCCCTCTCAAGAAAAGAACAGTCCCGAGCAACAAATACTTTGTTCTCAGATTGGTTGTAAAAGTAGTATGCCTTGGTTTCCCTAGGATAACCAACGAAGTAGCATTTATCTGATTTGGGTGCA
This sequence comes from Orychophragmus violaceus, assembly GCA_030180135.1. Lineage (NCBI taxonomy): Eukaryota > Viridiplantae > Streptophyta > Magnoliopsida > Brassicales > Brassicaceae > Orychophragmus > Orychophragmus violaceus. The sequence goes on along the minus strand of CM058232.1, from coordinate 28,812,146 downwards.
AGCTTGTCAGAGATTAAACGTTTGACATAAGCCTCACAACCCCAAATCCGCAGGAAAGACAGACTAGGAACATTCCCAGTCCACAGTTCATGTGGTGTCTTTTCCACTGATTTAGATGGTACCCTATTTAGTGTAAACGCAGACGTTTCTAGAGCGTATCCCCAAAAGGATAATGGAAGATTTGAATGACTCATCATAGACCGAACCATATCCAATAAGGTTCGATTCCTTCTCTCTGACACTCCATTCCATTGGGGTGTACCAGGAGGAGTGAGTTGTGAAATAATTCCACACTCGCTCAGATAGTCGTTGAATTCTTGACTCAAGTATTCTCCTCCGCGATCCGATCGCAGAACTTTGATACTTTTGCCAAGTTGATTCTGTACTTCATTTTTGAATTCCTTGAATCTATCAAAGGATTCCGACTTGTGTCTCATCAAATAGACATAGCCATACCTACTGAAATCATCAGTGAAGGTAATGAAGTACTTGTAATTTCCTCTGGCAACAGTACTCATCGGCCCACATACATCAGTATGAACAAGGCCCAATAAGTCACTGGCCCTTTCATTTGGTTTGTTGAAAGGGGCTCTAGCCATCTTGCCTATCAAACAAGATTCGCATTTCTCACATGATTCAAAATCAAATGAGCCCAGAAGCCCATTACGATGGAGTCTTTGGATGCGTTTCTCATTGATATGGCCCAAACGACAATGCCATAAGAAAGTCGGGTTTTCGTCGTTGGACTTAAACCGCTTTGTATTTATGTTAAAGACAGGCATTTCTTGGTTTAAAATATATAACCCATTATCTAATGGGGCGCTACTATAATAAGTACCATCACGATTAAAAGAACAAACTTTATTCTTAACAGCAAAATTAAAACCTTCCAAATCCAAAACGGAAACTGAAATTATGTTTCTGCTTATCGCAGGTACAAAGTAGCAATTATTTAAAATTAAAACCATGCCCGATGGTAAGGACAACTCGTAGGTGCCTACGGCCAGTGCATCAACCTTAGCTCCATTCCCGACCCGTAGCTCCACTTGTCCTTTCTTCAGCGTCCTACTGTTTCTTTGTGCCTGCACATTTGTACAAATATGAACACCGCAGCCGGTATCCAATACCCACGAAGTAGGACTAGAAGACATAACATTAAGTTCGATAACATAAATACCTGAGTCAGACGCATCATACGTCTTCTTCAGCTTCTTGTAATCTTCCATGAACTTCTTGCAGTCTTTCTTCCAATGCCCCAACTGCTTGCAGTAGTTGCACTTATCCTCAGGAGAAGGCCCGGATTTGGGCTTCGGCTTGGGCTTGTCCTGACTTTCAGCCTGGACAACCTGGGCCTTACCCTTACCCTTCTTCGGTTTCTTAAACCTTTTACCCCCTTGTACCATCAGGACACTGGGAGTAGCCTTCTTGAGATTCGGTTCTGCTGTCTTCAGCATACCGTGCAACTCAGTCAATGTCTTAGTCATGTTTTGCATGTTGTAGTTCATGATGAACTGATCAAAACACGACGGCAAAGACTACAGAATCATGTCAGTGGCTAGCTCCTGGCTAATGGCACAGTCCAGTTTCCCCAGGTTATCAATGTAACCCATCATTTTAAGGACATGAGGACTTACTGGACTGTCCTTAGCCAGCTTGCAATCCATGAGAGATTTAACCGTCTGGTATCTCTCTGTGCGAGCTTGCTCCTGAAACAAAGCTTTCAGGCTGTTAATCATCTCAATGGGTGACATCACGTTCTCATATTGCTTCATAGTCACCAACATTAGACAACTAACATCTTTGACATCCGCTGAATGCTTATCCCAAGCATTCTTTTCTGTCTGCGGAGCATTGGAACGTGGCCTCTCGGGGAGAACTCTTTCAAGGACATATTCCTTGTTCTCCTGCCTGAGAACTATTCTCAGGTTCCGATACCATTCCAAGAAATTAGATCCATTTAACTTGTCCTTCTCAAGGACGGATCTTAGTGAGAAAGTGTTGATGTGATTTGAGACAGACATAGCTGTAATACAAAAGGTAGATTTTAGTTATAATGCTCAAGAAATGAGAATTCTCATCTAATAAGAAAACTCGCATTGTATTCAAAACTATGTTTCCTCAGATGAATACAATGAGCCAAGATCCTCAGATTACTAAAATTCGAGTGGGCGACTCGCCGTTACTCAAACTTTAGTTATCTAGGTAAGCAAATCATTGCTAATTGTACTCAGTACAACTCTTGGTCGTGGATAAGACAAACTATGTGCAATCCACTCTGATGTCTCTGGGCCCAGAACTTCCGTTAGCCCAGTCAAGTAAAACCATTCTTTTTCTGTCTAGCGATCACTGACAGTTGCACTGCAAGTCTGTCAATGACCACCTGCCTTACTCATGTTGCAGTGGATATCAAGGACCCCAAGAATATCCAACAAACGACACGAGTCTTGACAGTAGACAAGATCGGGCAAGACTTCAAGATCACTTGATATTTAGTTGAGGAAAAGAACCGTTTTATCTTGATGCATATCCAATACACATCCAAGAATTTATTAATTTATTTAAAACATTCAGTTTTATTAGTTTTAGGTTCATCTAGAACTTTTAGGATTAAACTTGTTCTGGTATATGCAAATTTGTGGTCCAACCAGTATATCTGCGAATGTCGTGTCGATCGACGCCAACCATTGGCATCGGTCGACGCAACCATACTTAAACCGGTTTTCGATAACCGGTCAAACCGGATCGAATTTACTTAACCGATTCAATCCAATTGAACTGGTTCGGTTTAATGGTCCATGTCGATCGTCACACACTGTGTGTCGATCGACATTACCAAACCAGAACCAATTGGTTAATTGAAATTAACCGAGCGAGATAACCGGTTCAATCCAATTGAACCGATCTATCTAATCGCACTGCCTGTGTCGACCGACACACCCAGTGTATCGATCGACACAGCAGGAATACGGGTACTCGATCTCAGATCGAAACCCTAAAATTGTTTACGAGTTTTTGCTCTGTATCGACAGACACACGCTTTGTGTCGATCGATACTGTGCGACAAACCCTAAAATCTTTACGCGTTATTACGCGGTGTGTCGACCGACACACGCTTTGTGTCGATCAACACAGTGCGTTTTCAACAATTCTTCGTCTTTTCAACAGGAACAAAACCGAGAATAATACATGAAACACACGATTTCAATATGCAACAATCAATTCAACAACATCAAGTTTCGAATTATTTGCATCAGATTCAATAGCTAAACCCTAACAACGCTCTGATACCACTGTTGGATCCCCTAGGATCTAGGGTTTGATATATTGAATGAAAACCAACTTCGTTCTTACCTTTGAACTGGCAGCGGAATGAGAATGATGAACGAGATCAGTGGAGCAACGCAGATGCCTTGCCTCTACCAGATACACACGCACGCTCGCTGGAAACGGGATGCTAGTGCCGGATCAACGGGATTCGAATCTCTCTGGTGTGTCTACTGTTTCTGTCAAGAAAAGTGGACGGCCTTCTGTTTAGGTCGAAACTCACGAGTTTTATTCGACCTAAACATGCTTAACGGGCCAGACTTAATTAAGTCCCAACCCGAAAAGCTGTTTCGGAAATTCCGAACTGTGTCGACCGACACACAAGCTGTGTCGATCGACACAACACCATTATATCGATTATAATGTGTATTCAATACACATTAATATGATCATTACCATAATGATCATTCCCATGTCGTAGCTTCCAATTTGCTTAGGTGTGTGACCCTATAGGATCATATAATACTGGCAGTAAGTATACAACTTACAGATTGCAAGAGGCTTCTAGCAAAACATTGCAACCGCCCAGTATTATACGAATGTCTGATCTCGACACACAACTATCACAGGAGTGAGTACAAGTGTGATTTCAGGACATTATCCCAACACTTTCCTCATGCTACGAAAAGCAAAAAAACAAATTATACCAAGGCTAAACACAACGGTGATTAATCCAAAAGCCAAACACAATGGCGAACGTATTTACAAAAAATACAACAACACACACAAGATACTAAGTCATTTGGAAATCCCCAAAGCTCGCAAACCAGCAGCCACATCGGGAGTAATAAGCACGGTGTTCGACCCATAAGGAAAATCGACCAATGCTTCAGAATATACGTCTTCATACCCAGGATCGCCAAGCGGAGTCATAAAGAAGTCGTCCTTACCAAGATCCGAAACCGGCAAAGCAAGCAGCTCAGCCCGCAACTGGGCGTCGTACTTCTTAAGTCGCTCAAGGCGAGCAAAAGGAACCTCAATCCCTTCCTCCACAAGAAGCTGAAAGGCACCTAGCACGGCAACAATCTGATGTATCTCCAACAACTTACTCATCGCCAGGGCGTCATCTTTCTTCTCAACCCTGATTTTGTAAAGACGCTCAGAAGCCTTCTCAAACATCCTCCGCCTCTCAAGAAGAACGGCTTCCTCACTCGAAGAGCTTAGCCGATCACGCTTGGACTTGAGGGACTCAACCTCGGCTCTCAAGGATCCAATCAGACCCCCATTCTGATCCTCAGATTCCCGCTTTTCCTTCTCAAGACTAAGGACCCGAGCCTTGAGCTCGACGTTCGCGACCTCAACCTCAATAAGCCTCCTCTGAATACCTTCAGGTCAATTCAAGGACCGCCGCAAGGTCGTAACTTCCTTCTTAAGCTCTTCCTCTCTGGCCTTGGACACCTCGAGCTCCGCAGCATAGGAGTCACTGAGATGATTAAGATTAGCAAAGGCTTGGCAAAACCAAAGGAAACACAATGGCATAAGCAGAAACACCCTCACAAATCATAGAGAAGAAGATCAACAAAGATGATCACCATCGCAAAATGATGATTCATATCCTGTTGGGTCTTTGCTTCGAACAACTGGTTGGCAGGAACCAAGTTAGGACGGGGTTTCAGCGATAAATGACGAAAGAGATTCATACAAGAAATCCTATCACGGATGATCAAGTCGGGACCTTTATGATGAAAATCGAACGAACCATCTAAAGCCTTCAAATCCTTCGCCACCTTTGAGCTATCGATCGCCAACAAACCATCCCCCGGCGAAGACCCCTTCGCCCGACGCTTCCCAGCACGGGCAAGAGCCATCCGAACATCCGGGAGCGATCCAACTCCGCAGCAGACACATCTTCGATTTCCGATCTACGCTTCTTCCCGCTCAAACGGTCATCACCCCCACCAGAACCAAGGTCATCACTCGTCTCCTCAACAGGACCAGCGTTTCCAAGAGACAACCCCTCCTCAACACCAGCATCGTCCCTATCAGAGAAGGATGACTCTTCCTCAACATCAATGAAATCCTTATCAGCGAGAGACAACTCCCTCATAACATCAGTATCACTCCTTACATCAAGATACAACTCTCCCTCGACACCAGTGTTGCCTTCTCTAGCAGGGGATCATTCTTTTTCAACACCAACACCGCTTCTTTCGACACCAACACCACCTGCGTCACCACCAATCTCACCTCCCTCGTCATCAAGTACGGAGGTATTAGCAGTCTGACCCTCTATATGAGCCACCTCTCCTCCCTCAGGCCGGCTCAGAAGCGCCAATGGTCCCTCGGCCATCTGGGCAATCGGCTGGATGCTACATACATCTTCAATCGATTCCCAAACCAGAGGAGCGCTCACAACGAAAGCAAGAACTCTCTGGATATAATCTGGCAACACGACATCCCTCCAAATCATCTCTAAATGACACCAAACTATAAGAAAAGAAAGACATGATAAAAGAGAAATCCCAAACAAAAGACCCGAGAAAAAGCACTCTCCGATCAAGAAAAAGGAAAGAGCTCAAAAGAAAGGACGATTCAGGAAAACAAATTCAAAGCCAAAATCGCAATCGCCCGAGAAGGAAGAGAAGACGGAAGTCGAAAGAGCAGGATCTGAATTACCGAAAGAAAGGATTTTTCTTTTACACGAAGAATCGCGCCTTTCAAAGCCACGCCTTTTCGCTTCCCTGAGGGCAAAACGAACTCCAAAAACGCGGACACGAATGATTAGAGCAAAACTGACCTAGCAAGATTTCCGCCTGAATTAAATGCTCGAAGAAATTCGCCGAACTCAGCATCGCAACTAGACGAACTGAGGGAGGACTAATTGTTGGATATCGGTTTAGCACCCATCCAAAGCCTATTGGGATCTTGTTAAATCAATCACACTCCATGTCGGCCCACGAAGACAAGCCCGCTAAGGAGTCAATAGCCCAAAGAGAAGTCAGCGCACAAGCACTATAAATAGGACCCTTCACCCTTCATTTCAGACACATTGTAACTTGCGAGAGGCCGAGCTACTTCTATAAAGCTCCGACCTCAAGCATTGTTTAGTGAGCACGCCATTCGACGAACTCACACCTTTCTGTTCATAGCTCGGCTTCAACCCTAAGATCAATAAAGAACAGTTTCGACCTCACTTAAAGTTTTTTCTCACCTCGTAATTCAGACATTTCAGATCAAGCCCGTAATATTGACTAGGTCGAATTTCCGTAATAATATAGTGTCCTAGGGTTTGTGATCTCAAAAGTAGGATTCAGTTATCCTGATATGGACTTGATGTTACATTTGCTGAACTTTTGTGAAGTAATTGAGATTAATTGAATAAACTATTACAATGTTTTGATTTTTAGATTTATCTTATTTTCTGCAGGCGAGAGGTTTAAAGAAGCATCTGAAGAGGCTCAATGCACCTAAACATTGGATGCTTGACAAAATTGGTGGCACCTTTGTAAGTCATTTTGTTTTGATTGAATCTTCTTAGCTTAGTTTTCTTTAGATCGGTGCTCTCTTTCTGCGCAGGACCCCAAGCCGTCTTCTGGGCCACATAAGTCTAGAGAGTGCCTACCCCTTGTCTTTATCATCAGAAACAGGTTGAAATATGCTCTGACATACAGAGAAGTGATTTCGATCTTGATGCAAAGGCTTATTCAAGTTGATGGGAAAGTGAGGACTGAAAAGACATACTCTGCTGGTTTCATGGGTGAGAGTCTTGTATATTTGCTGTGCTTCTTGATTTTCATGCCCTTTTGTTTTCTGCTTCTATGATAAGAGTGATGTGGTATTATTCACAGATGACAAACTATGCTTTAGTTTGCAGTGTTGCCTTTACTTGTGTTTCAAACTTATCTTTTGGGATCACTATGAGCTATTTTTTTGGACCTTTTGTGCTATTTATTATGAACTTCTTCAACATGATAGTTATTGAATTGCATTAAGCCATTAAGTATCAGTAGTAGGGAACTCTCGACTCTCGCATTTTCCCTTAGCCCTCATGTTGATTAAAAAAACAGAGGAACTCCTTTCATGTCTGTGTAGGTAGTAGGGAACTCTCAGCTCTCGCATTTTCCCTTAGCCCTTGTTACGGATCATCTCAACTTCGACTCAACACTCAAAACTTGATACGATTCCTTTGTACACCGAGAACTCACCTCTCAAGAACACACACACAGTAATCGAACTCTTTTGAGAAAGAAGAAGAACACAAAGAACAGAGAACAAAAAAGAAGCACACCGAGAGATTAACCAGTTCAAGATTCGGAATGAATCCCTACGTCTGGGCCTGACAATCTGCAAGCAATCGACTATATCACCTGGATTACAAGAACATCAATCTCTCTCTTTCACAATGAACACACCAAGAGAGAATTGATCGCATAAGCCCTTATAGCTCGGGATACAACACAAGTGAACCTAAACCAGCCTAAACCAATCCTAGATAAGAATAACATTGGCTCTTTAACCGGACTAAACCGCTCTTTCATTTATGGCCAACTTCTTATCATTTACAAACTAAGGCTTAAGCTAAATGGTAACATGATTATCAATCACTAAGACTAACAAACTCCACCTTGATGATAATCATACTTACCTCTAAAATCACTTGTGTACTTAAGCAATGTCAGGCAAGGCTGAAGCACCTCAGTGCTCAACCACTCCGAGAAAGCTTAAAGCTTGCTCAAATTTGTTGACAGGGAGAACCTTGGTCAACATATCTGCTGGGTTCTTCTCAGTAGCTATCTTCAGCACTCTCACATCACCTTGTGCTATGATGTCTCTGATGAAGTGCATTTCCTACTAATGTGCTTTGTCCTTTCATGATGGACATTATTCTTTGCAAGGCAGAGAGCACTTTGTGAGTCACACCAGATATCAATTGATTCTTGCTTGAACCCAAACTCTTCAGCTTATCCTTTTAGCCAAATCCCTTCTTTTACTGCTTCCGCAAGTGCCATATATTCAGCTTCAGTCGTCGACAGAGCAACCACAGGTTGAAGACCAGATTTCCAGCTTATTGCATTTCCTCCTGCAGTAAAAACATAGCCAGTAATTGACCTTCTCTTGTCCAGGTCTGAACTGAAATCTGAGTCGCAGTAGCCTTCAATTCTGAACTTGTTCTGCCTGTTAAACACTAGCTTAACTTCCTGTGACCCCTTTAGATACCTCAAGATCCATTTAACTACATTCCAATGCATTAGACCTGGCTTGCTCATGTACCTACTCACCAATCCCACTGCATATGCTAAGTCACACCTTGTTCCTATCATAGCATACATGATGCTACCAATGACATTAGAGTAAGGAACATTATCTAACACTGTTTCTTCTTCATCATCCTTTAGTGCAGAAAGCTTAAACTGAGCTCCTATAGGTGTTGCAACAGCTTGTGCATCTTCCATGTCAAACACTTGGATAACTTTCTTTATATATTCTGATTGAGATAATGTTAGTACTCCACCTTCACGATCTCTCTGTATATCCATTCCTAGGATCCTTCTGGCTGGACCTAGATCTTTCATTTCAAACCTGCCACTTAAGAGTTTCTTGACCTGATTTATCTCTGTAATGTCCTTAGCAGCAACCAACATGTCATCCACGTAGAGTAGCAGATAGACAGTTCCTCCTTGGCTGAGCTTCTTGAGATATATGCAGTGATCATACTCGCTTCTAAAAAATCCGTGGCTTAACACAAACTGATCAAAACACCTATTCCATTGTCTGGGTGCTTGCTTTAAGCCATATAAGGCTTTCTCTAGCTTACACACATACTTCTCTTTTCCTTTGACTTGATGTCCTTCTGGTTGTTCCATGTACAACTCTTCTTCAATTACTCCATGTAGAAAAGCATTTTTTACATCTAATTGTTCTAACTCAAGGTCTAAGTTAGCAGTTATTGAGAGAAGAAACCTTATGGACACATGTTTTACTACTGGGGAGAAAACATCTTGGTAGTCTATACCTTCTCTCTGTGAGTAGCCCTTAGCCACTAGTATTGCTTTGTACCTTGGCTTCTCTATTCCTGGAATCCCTGGTTTCAGTCTATAGACCCATTTACAGCCTATGATCTTCCTGTTATCAGGCTTTCTGACCAGTTTCCATGTTTTGTTTTTGTGATGAGAGTCCATTTCTTCATTCATGCCTTCAATCCACAAGTCTTTGTCCTTGCTTCTGTTTGCATCAGTGTAGTCTCTGGGTTCCACTGTAGTTACTTCTACTGCAGCTATTAAAGCAAAAGCAGAAAGATCATAGTCCTCAAACCTTCTTGGTAAGACTATCTCTCTTCTTTCTCTGTCTCTTGCTATATGGTGACTACTTAGGTCAGTTTCATGTCCTCTTGTAGTTTCAGCATCTCCACCTTGATTGGCGTCTGTATCACTTGCTTGTGTAGATGTCCTGACAGAATTTTCTTCATCTGAAGCTTTAGCTTCCTTCTACTTTAATAGTCTTGATGTGTCCAGAGTTACTCTTCCATCAGTCTCATCTCCTGCAGCTTCCTGTTCACTCTTGTCTTCTTTCAGATCTTTGAAGACTTTATCCTCGACAAACACTGCATTACGGCTGATGACACACTTCTCTTCTTCCAGGAGTCATACTTTGAAACCTTTTACCTCTGGTGGGTAGCCGATGAATATACCTTTTAGTGCTCTGGGCTTGAGTTTACCTTGATCTGTATGTACATACTCAACTGAGCCAAATCTTCTCATGTGTTTGTACCCTGGTTTCTTCCCTAACCACAGTTGCTCAGGAATGTTGCAGTCAATGGCTGAAGATGGAGTCCTATTGATTTGATAAACATCTGTAGACACAGCTTCTGCCCAGAATGATTCATCCAGACCTGACTCATCAAGAATACATCTCACCTTCTCCATTATTGTTCTGTTCATACGCTCAGCAACTCCGTTTTGCTGAGGCGTATAAGAACATGTTTTGTGTCTTTCAACTCCCTGTTGTTTACAGAATCCATCGAATTCTTTGTTGTAGAATTCCAAGCCATTGTCTGTTCTTAGACATTTCACTTTCTTGTTGACTTGATTTTCCACCAGCTTCTTCCATTCACATAATCTTTCAAATGCTTCTTCCATTCACATAACCTTTCTTGTATAGTCATCAATGATGGAGAGAAAGTACTGCTTCTGAGATAAGCTTGGAGTTGTGTTCTGAGATCCCCATAAGTCAGCATGGATGTACCTTAGAGCTTCCTTTGAGTCATGCTTACCAATGTTGAAACTGAGCTTCTTGTGTTTCCCCATTTATAAAAAAATTATATTATAAATATAAATTAATCACAGAACCTTCATTGCAACTTCTAATCCATCTTTAGTAACAGCTCGGTGCACCTAAAAATATCATTACGTAAAAGAAACTAACAAAACGATTCAACACATTCACAAGATTACAAGAACATGTTTCACAGTAAGCTATACAACCAATCTGACTTAAATCATACATGTATTGGCTCGTATACCAAACAATCACTTCTTAATCTCAAGAAGTTAACTCAATTTTTATTTACAAAAGAAGACTCAGTTTTCTTTAGATTACTCAAAGAGGAAAACCACCATATATTCAACACGATTACTCAACACAATAACACCAGAAATTTCAATGGTTAATTTGCATACCTTAATCACCTGCATCTCTAACTCCGTAGCTCGTGCTTCAGCTTTCCTCAGCAATTCCGCAGAATCTGATGAACCCTTTTTCTATATACGCATGAAAAAAACATAGAGATCAAAATACCTAAAGAAGAATACAATCTGGGACTCAAAACTGAAAGCAAGATTGATATAAAGCAAAACCCAGGTAACTGCTAGATTCTGAGGAGGATAACAATGCTACCTAGGGCAAGAATTGTAGCGTTATACTGATCCAACTAGATCTCGGAATCGGAAACAACAAGGCCGTCAGATGCATCGGGTTTTTGGATTATCTGTTCTTCATCTCCGTTGATTCCAGCATCGGCAAAATCCCCAATGGCGAAAACCAAGGCGAGAAAGAACAACGCCAGGAGCTTTGCAGCCGCCATATCTGAAATTAGCTAGCAACATCAAGACAGAAAACGAAAAAATGAATTAAACAACATATTCCATAAGAAAATCTTAGATTTATTCTGAAAATTGTTACTTACATCTTTTTCTTTCCTCCTTTCCTATCCTCTTGCCCGCTTCGACATCTGACCGGAGTGAACTGGAGGTGAAGGAGGAGGGATGGAGAGACGCGGAGGAAGGTGTTGATGGGGATGTCAGAGAGAGAGGACGAAGCAAAGGAGAGAAATGAGATCTGGAACAAAAGATTTTTTTTCTGTTTAACATATTTCAAATAAAAAAGAGTTAAAAAGAATATTCAGCCAAACCAAAAGAAATTTGGCGAAATAAAAGAGTGGGAAACTTCCCGGTCTAAGAAAATTTAGTCTAAATGTTGGCGGCTTAAACTATTTTGTTTTCCGCTTGCTAATTCACTATCTTAGCGTTAAATTAATGCTATTAAAAGTAAAAAAAATCTGAAATTTATCTTCAATAACAGTTTAAAAAACCGTGCTATTAGATTATGCTATCAATACGCATAATTTTTGTAGTGAAGGCATCACATTCCTGCAACATGTCTATGATTACAGCAGCTTCAGCTCCATCTTCTTCATCAGCTTTTCTTTTCCGAGCATAGCAGTCCTTTTTGATATGACCCTCCTTCTTGCACTACCAGCAAGTTAGCTTTGACCTTGTTCCAGATCTTGATCTGCTCTTCCCTTTCTTGTGATTCGTCTCTCTTTTCTCAGACCTTCCACGAGCTACATAAGTATCACCAGCTTTGCTTGATCCAGCTGTCTCCTTTGCATCCTTTAGCTCAATTTCTTTTGATCTTGCAGCGTTAGTTACATCTTCAATCGTCAGAGTTTCCCTACCATACTTGAGAGTTTCCTTGAGTTGATTGTATTGTGATGGTAGAGAGCTCAGAAGCAAAATTGCTTGTACTTCTTCAGAAACTGTAACATTTACGCTGATTAAACCCGAGACCAATTTCAAGAAATCATCCACATTCCCATCAATGGTCTTCGATTCCATCATCTTGAAGGTGTAGAACTTGTGTTGTAGATGATTCCTGTTGGGTAGAGTCTTTGAGTTATACAATCTTTCCAGCGAAGTCCAGATCGACGCCGCCGTCGTACATTCCTCTAGCTTCCGAAGAACATGGTCGCCAAGATTTAGTATCAGCATATTCATTGCTTTCTCAGCCTTCTCTATTTTATCCGTTTCGAGTTTCAGAACTCTTTCTTTGTAATCGTCTTCATCCTCGCCTTTCTTTCTCGCAATCTCCGGAGTCTCCGATTTGGTTGTCGATTCTTCCATAAATTCCTTCAATCCAAGAATCGATAGATGCGCCAGCATCCGTTTCTTCCACATCGGAAAATCTCCTTTTCCGTCGAAGCATGCGATTTTCACCTTCGACATTGAGTCACTCATGAGCTATGGTAGAACTTGGCTCTAATACCACTTGTTACGGATCAGCTCAACTTCGACTCAACACTCAAAACTTGATACGATTCCTTTGTACACCGAGAACTCACCTCTCAAGAACACACACACAGTAATCGAACTCTTACGAGAAAGAAGAAGAACACAAAGGACAGAGAACAAAAAAGAAGCACAACGAGAGATTAACCAGTTCAGGATTCGGAATGAATCCCTACGTCTGGGCCTGACAATCTGCAAGCAATCCACTATATCACCTATCACCTGGATTACAAGAACATCAATCTCTCTCTTTCACAATGAACACACCAAGAGAGAATTGATCGCATAAGCCCTTATAGCTCGGGATACAACACAAGTGAACCTAAACCAGCTTAAACCAATCCTAGATAAGAATAACATTAGCTCTTTAACCGGACTAAACCGCCCTTTCATTTATGGTCAACTTCTTATCATTTACAAACTAAGGCTTAAGCTAAATGGTAACATGATTATCAATCACGAAGACTAACAGCCCTCATGTTATTCATCGTCTTCTTTTTTCCTCTCCATTTTTTCAGTTACCTAAATAACTTGTTTTCTTAACGGAACAAATTGTAAAGAGAGTCTTTATAATTCTCATTTGTGTCCTAATAAAAAGTTAAAAACAGAGGAACTCCTTTTGTCACAAGATGTCAGTAATTTTCCCTTAAACGTGTACTTAGCATAAACCGTAAAGTCCAATCATCAAACATGTAAGGACTAAAGAGGAGCCTGTCTATAATCAGAACTAAGATCAGATTGAAACACTTGTGTCGTCTGACTAACTCTTAAAGATTAGAAACTGGATCCAATTCATGTTTTTCCAATCCGAGCTAAAATGTAAGCAAGACTTGCAATTAAATCAGATATAAACCTTTAAAACGCATAAATAAAAGTTTTCATCTCAAACATAAAAAGGAAGAAGTCACAATTGAACTTGGTTGTGAGGTGGATACACCCAAGCAATGAACTTAGAAAAAGCGGTACTTGTAAGTGGACGAGAGATTTTCTCATCAATGAGGGAGTAGTACTGCCTACGTAGCTCACTAGTCGACTGATATGTTCTGTTCCCCTCAGATGTTCTAAAAGAGGCAGGGTAACTCGCGAATTCGGTCAAGCCACTCTTCTCTTCCCATACCATGAGGTCAAGGTTTAGTTTAAACACCGAGTACTTCTTGCCGAGGCTTTTAGATATAAGAAATATGTTTCCATTATGCTCCATCATCAACACTTCTTTTCTATTGAGATCTATCTGAAAAAAGGCGGTACAGTCCCAGCGTCTCACTGGAAGAACATTCCAGGTTGCGCTACACGGGTCGAAAACACCTACGTAACCGAAGGTACTGAAACAATAGAACACACCATTCGAGAAGACACATTTATTCCATCTGCCACAGGATGAGTCGTACCGAAAGCGATGGAAGGCCCATGAGGTTGCACCAGGCCTCCAAGTAGCGACCACAAAAGGCTCTTGGGAACTTAAATGGGTGAAGGAGACAACCAAACAACTAGTTGATGTAGGAGCGGCTGAGAAAGCTACGCATTTGCTTGAGAAAAAGCGTGACCTATTCGGTAAGTAGATACACTCCTTGGTAAACGGGTTCAGAAAGAATTCCAATTTCCAAGGGATTTTTCTTGCCATAAGCAACCAACCATCCCTAGAATAAATGGGTTCATGGCCCTCTAATTCTGGAATATTTTGTTCGCAACTTTGAGAGCTTGATGGATCAAAAAGAAAGTATTTTCCGTTTCCGTTTCCTGACCGATAAAAAAGACAAGGAAGAGGGGGGAACTTTCTGACAGAAACAGCTGCTTTACACCATGCCTTGCAGACAGCGGAAGCTCTTATGTTGGATTTTGGTCCGAGGTGGGATAGTATCTCCTGCAGAAGCTCTGTGGGAATATTATTTATATCCCACAATCCTCTAGTACACTTCTTCTTCTTCTTCTTCTTCTTTGATCCATGATTTCCTCTAGCCTTTATACTGCATGCATCCGACAATTAGAGGGGAAAAAAAGAACAATTCAAGGGCAATCATCAAGAGATCAATAATGAAACTAGATGATCGAATGTTGGGTATATATAGTGAAAGCGGTGAACTCGGTTATAAAACGTAAGAACACAAACCTAAACCCTAATTAAGAGATCATAAACCCTAGAATTTCGATTGAGAAGAGATAGAAAAATTACCACGGCGCTTGAACAATGGGTTTCATTGTGAAGGCTTCGGGAAGTAATAACACCGGAGTTGCTGCTCCTCTTTATCTCCAATTGTAATTTATATGCCACGAGAGTCAGGTCAAATAGGTAGTTATTTAGGGTTTTTACTTTCTTTTTTACAGAAAAAGGATAGTTGTTTTTTTCTTCCTTTTTGTTTATAAATTGTCGAAGCAGTTCAACATATATATTTATTTATTAATGAAGTTTTTATTGATTTTTATGGGGACCAACGTCATTAAACCAATGTGTTTGCTTCACCATAACAAACATATTTATTTGCAATTTAACGCAGAAAATAAGGTTTTGGGATGGATTTGTATATATGTAATTGGAGAGTTTTTATTTATTTTTAAACTAGCATAATTCACCCGTAGTACAATGTACAAATACAAAATTTCTACTATTAATATTAAAATTTATCATCACAATATATTAAAAAATTATTATATATTTTTCAAATTTAATATAAATAATAATTATAAATTTCATAATATAAAATTATTTCATCTATAATAAACCTATATAATAATATCTTAAAATAAAATAGAAAATTTATTATAAAAATTATTTGATATTTAAAAAAATATTATCAAGTTTATATATATATAATAATGTAATAAAAATAATTATTTAAATCAATATGATAAATAGCTATATATTCAATAATTAATAATTTAACTTAGAAAATTTAAAATTTAATATTAATAATAATTATAAATTCATAATATAAAACTGTTTTAACAAACATATTTAATAATATTTTAGTAAAATAACCAATTATATAATTATCTGATATTTTAAATTTTTTTACTATAAGAAATTTTATTATATGAGATTGTACTTATCTCTAAAATAAAATATAATAAAATTGCTAATAGAAATTAAGATTAACAAAGTAAAAAACCTAATTTTATTAAGGATAATAAAGTAATCAATCGTTTTGAGAATGAATATAAAACGAAAGACATTTCTCAATTAATATAAAGATAATTTAAATTAGTTTTAAATTAACATGAGATTATCAAGATGGTAAGTCGTATAGCTATTATCTATATAAAAATTGCTACCACATTATAATAATAAGAAACCAAACAATATATACACCAAACGATATTCTTAACTATAATCATATAAATACAAACTAAAACAAAACAAAGAAAAACTTAGAGTATAAAACACCACAATTCTTACATCTGATGTGTTATATCCCATAATTTCTTTCTGTCTACCCTCCATAGCAATAGAACAAGTTAAAAGTTGTGCCGATTTGAAGATAGGCGTAACTCTAACATTACTTTTTCACATCACCCACAGCCTTCCCAATCTATGGTGTTCATAGTTTGTCAAGCAAGACCATCCATTAAACACCTTGGTTAGTATTTTCTGAGCATTCCTTTCTTTTACTTTCGTTTCTATCAAACATCCAAAATCAAAACCTCTTTGATGGATCCAATTCTTTACCACCTCATGTTTATCCCTCCTATTAAAACCACGCACATTTCAGAAGAAACCGAAAAAATTAATGGTTAAGTTTAGGGACACCTTTTTTTTAGTACCTCGGTTGCACTTGGTCATCAACATTGTACCTCGAACGTTGCTTTTCCGGCTGTCTTTCTCAGCAATACGTCTAGACTGCCTGACTTTATGTTCTTCCTCCTCATTCTTTTCTTGTGAGTTTAAATTAGGCTGACCATCATTTTCCCCTTGTCTTTGATCGTGATTCACTTCTCCTTCCTCCTTCTCCTCTTCATTCTCCAAATCCTCCACGTCCTCTCCATTTTCTCCCTTACCGCTCAGTGCAGCAAAGGGAGATTTGTTTAGGATACTGACGTCGCCGTACTTCGAGTCTTTTGTTACTCTTGGTGGTGTTTTGATCGGGTTACTAGGTGAGTTCGAACCTTCTCCTGCCACCGTATTCTCCTTATTTCTTTCACCTTTACTCAAGACTATTGCTCCTTTGTTAGTCTCCTGGTCAACAACGAAATTCTCCTCAACATCCAAAGTCGCCCTCTCTGTTGATACCTCTGTTACCACACTTTCATGTTTTTCGGAGATACCAACATTCACTACAATTGTTTCTTTAAGACCGACTCCTTTCTTGGTGAGTTCACCGTAGAAGACTCTGCATGTTTCTTCTTCTTCGAACAATCCTCTAAACTGTGTCCCCATTTGGCACATTCATTACACCTTGGTTGAAGCCAAGGGTATTCAAATGTTACCAATGCAATTTCCCCACTGGCTAATTTAAAGAGAGATGGTAGAGGTTTCGTTAGATCGGCCTCAACAAAAACATTGCCCTCCTCAAAGTTTTTACACATCTATGTGTCTGGATGTAAGTATTTAGGCTCTCCAATGGTATTTGTCATGAATGAGAAACCATCTTGTCCATGCATCGATTTTGGAACATTCTTTACCACAACCCACAATGGCATTGACTTCATCTCAGGTTGCACTTCCTCTGTGAAAGGACTCCATTTCGTGATGACCATGGGTGTGTTACAAATGTTCCACATACCCCTGCGACATATTCTGTTCCTAACCCCTGCATTTTTTATCCTGAACATCACTGTTGAATTATCAACAGAGAACACATCAATCTTCATTGTCTTGTCTCCTAAGGTCCATATTTTGTTGACCAATAGATGAATTTTCCCCACAAAAGGAGCATCACTTTGGAACTTTCCAATTAAGAAATCCTCCCATAGAGGAGCAAAGCCACTAACTTCTGTTGGTACTTGGATAGTTTGTATCCCATTCAAATCTTGGACTGTATAATCAAACTTCCTCAATCTCGGGTTGGTTTAGACTATGGCTGACCACGACTCGTTCGTTTTGTTCATGACGTTTCCTCCATCCTCACCACTTTGACTCGCTCCCATACGTCCTCTGGCCTCGGTTTTAGACTGACCCATCGAATCGACTTTCTCAGCTGTCCCCTTTATCATCAAACTCTTCTCCGTAGCCCCTTGTCATCTCCTTAGATTCCGACGACTGTGAAACTCCATCACTCATGATACTCTCAGTAACACCCGTAGTATTCATTCCATGCTCCGGCGGAGGTTCTGCCAAAATCTCCATGGCGTGACGCCGATGAAATTCTAAAAACCCCTAATCACTTTTCACCCTTGGAATCACCCTTAGAGCAAAACGCCGCGTTTGTAAGAAGATTTTCAAAAGACTACTCGACATTGTAAACTCATCGACATGAATCACCATGGCCCAAAACTCACATGGTGCAACAAGAGAAGAGAAGGAGGTATCAGTAAGACGCTGGATAGAGTCCTCGCTAATCAAGAATGGTTAAGTCAATATCCACAGTCCTATAGCATTTTTGAGGCAGGGGGTTGCTCGGACCACACTCGTTGTAAGATGTTTATGAGCCAGAAAGAACCTAAGAAGAAGAAACCTTTCAAATTTAAGAACGCAATTGCCTCGTCTGGCGGCTACAAATACATAGTGGAGGAGAGATAGAATGTAGACCAGAGACTATACCATTCGACATCAGCGCTTTATCGACTGTCCAAGAAGTTAAAGGCTCTCAAACCTACACTTCGGGGTATTGGCAGAAGTATGTTATCAGACATAACGAAGAAAACGAAAGAGGCGTATGAGGCCTTATGTCTTGCGCATGAGGTCACTAAAAATAGACCTACTGCTAGTGCAGTTGACGCTGAAGCTCGAGCTTATACACGATGAAGTACGCTTATGACGATTGAGGAGAAATACTTAAGACAAAAATATAAGTTATTATGGGTGAAGCACGGGGGTCAGAACTCTAGGCTTTTCATGCAGCGGTGAAAATCCGAGAGACGAGAAATAACATAAGAGAAGTCGCTTGCCCTAATGGAAGAGGCAGTAAGACACTTCACGGAGTTTCTCAATGAAAAACCAACCGACTTTTTCTCGTGGACAGTTGCAGAGCTGCAATCGATCCATGATTTTGAATGCTCGGATGCAGATAGAGAGCTACTGGAACATGAGGTATCCGAGATGGAGGTGAGGAAAGTCATATTTGCTATGCCACATGATAAGTCCCCAGGCCCTGATGGGTTTACTACCGAGTTCTTTAAAGAGGCGTGGGAGATTGTGGGGAAAGATGTAATCATTGCAATTCAATCTTTTTCAAGTTTGGATTTCTGCCCAAAGGAGTTAACTCAACGATCCTGGCTCTGATACCAAAAAAGAAGGACACACAAATTATGAAGGACTATAGGCCAATCTCATGTTGCAACGTCCTCTATAAGGTAATATCAAAGATTTTAGCTAACCAGCTGAAAATCATTCTTCCGAAGTTCATCGCGCTAAACTAATCCGCGTTTGTGTGCGATTGTTTGCTAATGCTGAACCTTCTGCTTGCTGCTGAGCTGGTAAAGGACTATCACAAAGAAAATATATCACCAGATGTACTATGAAGATAGACATATCCAAAGCTTTCGATTCAGTACAGTGGGATTTCCTGCTCAACATTCTAAAGGCCTTAAACTTTCCGGATCAATACATTAAATGGATTCAATTGTGTATCTCCACAGCTTCATTCTCCGTACATGTCAATGGTGAATTGGCTGGCAATTTTGGGAGTGCGAGGGGTCTTAGACACAGATGTTCTCTCTCACCATACTTGTTTGTGATCTGCATGAATGTGTTATCGAAGAAGCTAGACAAGGCTGCAATGGATCAACGAATTGTGTACCACCCGAATTGCAAGGATATGAATTTGACCCACTTATATTTTGCGGATGATCTTATGGTGTTTGTATAAGGAAGCAAAAGATCAATTGAGAGTGTGCTTTGCGTCTTTGATGAATTTGCAATACACCCAGGCCTTAAAATCAGTGTTGAAAAACCTACCTTCTATATGGCAGGGATAACTACGGCAATGCGAGAGGATATACTGAATGACTTCCCCTTCGATTTCGCTGAACTACCAGTGAGATATCTGGGCTTACCACTCCTTACTCGGAGAATGACTTCATCGGACTACGCCCCGCTTATAGAAAAAAATTAGAACACAAATTGGTTCATGGTCTGGCCGATAACTTTCATTTGCTGGCCGATTACAGCTGTTAAACTCAGTGATTTTTAGTCTCACGAACTTCTGGATGGCGACATTAAGATTACCTAAAGACTGTATAAGAGAGATGGATCGCATATGTGTTGCTTTCCTAGAAAGCGAAGGTATCATGGGCCACAGTTTCTTCACCCAAAAGGGAAGGTGGATTGGGAGTAAAATCATTAGAAGAGGTAAACAAGGTATGTGTTTTGAAGCTTATCTGGAGGCTGGTCTCTAAAGACTCTCTGTGGGCTAATTGGATAAAGAGATACTTGATTCGAGATGATTCTTTTTGGGCTATCAAATATAACACAACATCTGGTTCTTGGATATGGAGGAAAATACTGAAATATCGAACAATGGCGAAGCAGTTTTACAAGATGGAGGTACACGATGGGAATAAAGTATCTTTCTGGTACGACACATGGAGTTCACTTGGACAGCTTGACGAACTGCTTGGTCAACGAGGTCTTATCGAATTGGGTGTTACCAATGAAGCCAAGTTGGGTGAGGTTCTGAGAAGCTCTCGCAATCACAGACACATGCAAGAGGAGCTAAGTCTGCTAGAAGATGAACTACATGGACTACAAGCGAGAGTAAGGCAAGATGATGAGGATATCCCTCTATGGAAAGGAAGGAACAATGGTTTCAGCAAAGAATTCTAAACAAAGGAGACTTAGAAATTTCAAAGAAATCGAAACCCATAATGGCCTCAACATCGATGTATTTGGTTCTCCTTCGCTATACCAAAGTTTTCTTTTATCACATGGCTAGCCTTGAAGAACAGGCTATCCTTTGGAGACAGGATGGAAAGATGGAAGTAGAACACTGAAAACAGTTGCGCCTTCTGTTCTGAGCCGAGAGAAACACGGGATCACTTGTATTTCGAATGTAATTTCACGAAACAGATATGGCGCAGTCTGATGAAGGGCGTCATGAATTCAGACTACATAGATGTATGGTCTTAACCTGTGAGTATAATGACCAATCCAGTGGGTAGCAGGACACATATATTTATCACCAGATATGTGTTTCAAACGTCAATACACATGATATGGTGTGAACGTACCGAAGGAAGCATGGTAAACATCTGATGCAGAACACACATTTACTCAAAGGAGTTGACATAGCTGTAAGGAACCGGCTCAGCACGATAAGAAAAGAAGGGACGAAGAAATACGATGATGGTCTAAGGGTCTGGTTCCAAACCCGACAAAACCCCTTGATGATTTCTTAATTCTAAACTCGTTTGTGGTTTGTTCTTGATCTCAAGTAGGGAAACACATTGTAAAAAGTATTTTTTTCTTTGAATATAATTTAACAATATATTCAAAAAAATAAAATATATCCCATAATTTTTGCAAACAAATGGTTTAAGCTAGGTTAATTGATGGTAGTTGCCTCCTTTTCGGAGGAGATCTTTTCCCAATGTTTCTTCCTATGTGGATTGATTTAGATGTTCAAGTGCCAGTATTACAAGGATCTTCTTGTACTTGTTGCAGTGTTTATGATTTGTATCGTCAATCTATTTCTCTTTTAACCATAGCTGTGTTGCTTTTGGCAATTATAGAGTTTGCCATTAATAAAAAGAGTTTTGTGGTTTTCCCTAAAACTGTTTCCTCTTGGGCACGATACCCAAAGAGCCACACTTCATCACTTTCAATCCGCCATGACCTTTCGTCGCCGAGCTCTCTCCGCCGGATCTTCTGCCTGAGATCTATGCTTCTCACTCTCGGGTTCTCGCCGATGATCACCCAAAAAATCTTCTCACCTTCGAGTGAAGAATCCTTGCACACTTGGAGACTGCATCCCTCAGATGTACCTTTGCCTCCGCCATCTCATAACATGTCGCTGGCAAGCAGTCGTCTCTCCTTCAATGTCATAGCTCCCATTCACAGTCTGATGACAGAGAACACCTTGAACCTCCCTCTGTCGTACTCTGTCATAACCTCCAGATATTATATTTCTCCAAATCCATATGATCTCTCTCAACCGCCGATGCCACCGGATCCTCCACCAGATCTCATGTCTTTGCCGCTCATCTCCTCAGTTGGATCCAGTACCATAGCGACTATTGTTCCATGCTGCTCTCAAAGGATTTTTGTTCTACCTTCTGGTAGTACGTCTCCTCCTTCATCTCATGATGTTCATTGTCTTTCACCAATGCTGGCGGATGACTATCGGAGTTTCTCTCACCGGCGTATCCTGACGTCATGCCAAAATCCGTACAAGACTCAATCTAGTTGGCTTACTTTGTTGGGCCAGACCCAAGAAGTTTGTTCAATGGGCCAAGATCTCTTATGGAACCTATCAAATAGTTGCTACGCATTTTGTTGTAATATTCAGCCCTTAAAGGGGTTTTCTCACCTGACATTATGTCGGGAGGTTTTACCAATCTCTTCTGAGAGATCATTTTCACCCTCCTCCTCTATTGGGGAGAGATCCTTTAAATATTTATTTTCTCTCGGGGAAAGATTATTTCCATTTGCCTCCCTTCACAAGGAGAGAACTATTTCGTCTTACCGCCTTTCTCTGAAAGGTTGTTATTTTTCATAGATTTAATATCTAGAAAATTTTCAATCTTATCACTAGTTTCGGATCTGTCTCGACGGAGTTCGTTGGTGGGGATTGGTTTTCAAAGTCACAATGCAAAGTGACCCAATTTCAACTTTCCGGTTTTGCCGTGAAGCTTCAATCAATGCATTTGAACTTTGTTTTGAATTTTCTTTCAAGACGTGAAGATCTATTTGCTTCTAATTTTGTTGTTTTATGTTTTATGTTTCTTGTCAAAGAGGATGGATAATTCTCTCTTTCTGCTGTATTTTGAAAGTTTAAGTTAATGAAGAATGTTGTGACAAACAAAAAAAGTTTACTTGATGGTAATGTAATTGATGTGTCTGTTTAATGCTTTTCATTCACTTGCCGCTTGATCCTCACTATATCAATGTTCCAAAAAGGAGGGAATGATTTAATATATGTTTCATCTACTATTAAGAACACCATTGGATGCATGCATCATAGTAATACAGTCTCTATTCTATATACCTCTTTTACCATTGATCCTTCGAGTAACTGGGCAATCATAAACTTTTGGTTCATCATGTTACATTATGTCCTTTACTATTCCCAAGATACATAGTAATCAATTACTATTCCTTAGAAACATTTTACTTCCCTCGATCATTCCATTGTACTATATATTTTTTCTATCCTTATGGAAGGTAATCAACAGGGAATTTACCAATCTAACAAAAACTTGAGTGTATATCAATAGGGGCTCCTTGTTTACCTTCTCTCATTGTGAAATCGTGAACTCTGTTTGGTTTCTGATCGTGGTAACTAGTAAAATTTATTGTTAGGAGTATGTTTTGAATTTAGCTAATACATTCACTACAAGAAAACACACTCTTACCGACAAAAATATCCGTTGATAATATGTCGGTAAGTGCTAACTGATGGATTCCCAACCAAAAACATATTTCCGTTCTAGGTCGTTGGTAACTGAAATCCGTATGTTTTTCCTTGGCAATTATCGACGGATTATCGACTGTCATACGGACTATCGACGAACAACAAACCGATGGAAACCGACGAGCTATTGACGGATGGTAAACCGACGAACTACTGTTGGATAAAACCGCCAGACATTTCGTCATTCGATAAATCGTCGGTAAACATCTGTTAATATCCGTCGATAATTTATCGACGGATAAACCGCTAAATTGGCGACAAGTATAACTGACGACATACCGAGGATCTACCGACCGTTAATATCCGACAAATTATTGAAGGCTATTAATTTGACAAAAAAATCTATGGGTAAAAAAACAGTAGACTCAGATATGCAGATTCTGTCAATCGATTGATGATGCAAGGGAGGGTTTATCCGCTAAAATCATAAAGTTTACTCACGATGTGGACGATGGAAAGGGTCATGCATTTGATTACCAATTCCAATCTCATAATCAAAATAGATATATCTCCACCAATAGCACCTCAACAGCTTCGACACCGGTTAATATAGGCTAACATGAGGAATGGAATAAAAAATCAGTTATTTTGGAGTAGCTTTTTCGAAGACCACCTTTTTCTGGAGACCTACATGGTATGTCTGGAGTTATTGGTGCGATTCTTTGTGGAGTTATTTGTTTCGTTGTGAAGTTATTTCTGTGATTCTGAGGGAGCTAAGGAATTTCTTCAAGTGGTAAAGGTGGTTTTCAGCTAAAGTAGGAAATTGGAGATGTGAGATTTAGAACTGCCTACTAGCAATTCGGATCCATGTGTGTTGTAAGCTAAAGTGGAGAAGAAAAGTTAGTGGGAATGTAAACCGTACAAGAGAGTGTTGGGGAAACACTATTGTGGATTCTCCAGAATATGCAAGATGAAAAGCACAAGTTTAATGGGATGAAAACCAAAATATTATGTTCGGAAACATCACAATTGGATGACAAGGTTAGAAAAGTTGATCTTAAATGGGGATAGAAACCCAAGGGATAATGTTTGGAAAACACTACAACAAAATAACAAGGTAGGAGACCTTTAGTTGGAAGTCAGTTTGGCATCCGAGTGAGCGGAGTGGAAGCATAGTTTGTCGTTCCCCACATGTCCGGAAGCCTTGATGGACATATACTACGAGATCATCGGATATTATTAGCGCCTGAAAAACGCTATTATTCGATACAATAGCGGTTTAGTAAACGCTATGTCATCGCCCGCGATATATAAGAGGTCGGCTACTTTCGATAGCGGTTTTAGACATTGCTATCGTATCTCCATCTATTGTAGCGTTTTTCTCTATGCAATCTTATATTCTACAATAGCAAATGTATTTTGTTATTAACTGTTTTATTCATAGCATTTTAATATTTTTACTATAGCATAAACACTTTGTTATTATTAATAGTTTTACTGATAGTATTTTTATAATTTTAATATATGTAATAATTTTTATAGTTATTCTTCTGTTTAAAAATGCGCTAGATGTTAGTCGGACGCTCGGACTGGGCCTGACGCCTAAAAAAAAAATCGGGGATTAATCGGGATTTACGCGGAGCAGAATTTTTATAATTTATATCTATATATAAGTATATATATTAATTAAATGGGAATAATATCAAAATTCCAACATGGTTGGGTGGCTCGGGTCCCCCTTTTCCTTGTTAGAACGCGAATTCAAGTCCCCCATCTTCAACCTTTTTCCCTGCAACATCTAACTTAGATTCCGCTCGTTCTAACTCTCTTTTTTTGTCCGAGATTTAAGTCATTACAGCTTGTTTTTCTTGTGGGTTTAAATAAATTAGATAGATATATCACCCAATAATCGATTTTTACTTTGAATCGAAGAAAATTGTGAACTATTTTAAATCTAGATTTTTTCACCGAGTTACATAAAATCCTAGCGGTAAGCAGCCGCCGAACATCTCGTCGGTGAATAATCAGGCCTCGGCGACGCTTTTTCGAACATGGATTTATTCTAATAATTTGTATTTAAATTATAATTTACTGATTTTGTTTTATAAATTGACATACTGAAAAGAAAATTGACATATTTTATTATATATTGAAAAGATGTTTTTGGGAGTAGATGTTTTGTATCATGTTTTTGGACTACAAAGAGAAAAAATATTAAGAAAAAAAGAGGTATCAATGGAGAACTTAAAGAAAAACATAAAGCCGTGGCTATGGATGAAAACAAAGGGATCTTGCTATATTTGTTACAAACATAAGTAAACGACCACAGATTTAGATCTTTGGCAATATCGATGTGTTTAGCTAGGTGTTTACACACTCAAAAGCTTAGAACCGAGATTCATGTTCCTCCATCACTAATAATGACAAGCTTGAAGCTATGGTGTAACCGATGAGTTACTAGGAAGAGCCTAGAACAAAATATCAAAACAAGAACACCAAAACGACAAATTTAAGAAATCTCATGAGATCTAAGACAATATAAACCTGTTTAAGATTTCTGAAATTTCACAACAAAATCAGAAGATTCATCGAGCATTGAGATTGGATCCAGACTCGGAGTTAGATTAAGAATCAACTGGACCAGAATTTGGTAGGGTGGACCATACCTTGCAAAAGGTTTTTTCATGGAAGATTCTGAATCCCGTCATGTTCACTTCCACGAAGGCAATTTCTCTGCAAATCGGCTTAGAATCTGCGAAGAACAGTCGTTTCCTGCAGCAACAAAGACGAAATGACTCCATATTGCTCTCTGCAGATCTCATATAGCTGCAGCAACAAAGGAAACTTTTTTTTACGAATCAAGAAAGCGATAAACGTAGAGAGACGAAATGGGTAAGATGAAAACCTTTACATTATGAAACAAGAGTGGAGTTGAGTCAGCAAACGGAAGCATCAACAAAGGACATGTCAAAGTAGTGAAACTCCTTCGCCTATGTCTCATTTATTCAACCTTAGAGGAAAGGAACGAGATTTCAGACCTCAGAGAGAAAGGAAGGAAATGTGAATTATGCGAGGTCATCGATCCTTTGCAAAGAGATAAACAAAAGCACGGATCTTAGTCTCATTTGGCCCTCAAGGGTACAAAAAATTCTAATGTGGCTTTTCTAATCTCATGTGGCCCTCTAATGTATGAAATACATGTATTAACCTAATGAAATTTTTATTTTAAATAGAAAACAAAAATAAAATTACAGGCCCACCCACTTTTATTTTTTACTGGGTCCCACCACCGGACGTATAACTGGTAAAACTGATATAACTAAGACAACTAGTACAATTGCAATGAATGGTACAACTGGTATGACTAGTACGACTGGTACAACTTATGTGTTTTAATTTTGTGTGTTATTTTTTTTAGAAAGACAATTGATAATATATGTAGCACAGTCATACATTTTGATTATGGGAATACTACTCAAAAAGGAGAGATGAAGTGCAATAGAATTGGAAAGACCGACATCTTTCAAGTTTTGTGATTTCAGAAGATGTCACTTATTCATGGTTTGTTGATAGAATACACAGGAAATTATGGTAGATGAAGCCACAACAAAAATTCAGTTTTTTTCATTTGTATAAGACTTTGTATGACTGCATGGAGTTTGATATGAATTTGCGCTTCATATACATTTGGTACAACTGGTACAACCCTTTGTTAAAAAAAACATAAAAAAATATTTATGGATAAATACAGTCCCGATGTTAGTTTTAAAATATCATTAAAACATTAGTAAATATATTTACACATTCGTAGTAATTAAGAAATGTCATTTTTTTGGTTATTTGTTGTATGAACATCACATTTGTGGATAATATATCTTATACTTTTAAGATTAGTATTGAAATCCTTAGATTACTAAGATGAAAAATAATTAGCATAGTGTTGATGTTATGATTTGAGAATATTATAAATCTAGTCTATTTACTTAATTTAATAAGCACCACTAAAAAAATTAATATAAACCATGATATTACTAATTACAAATTAAATTTATAAAGGTACAACTCTTTGTTAACACAAATTAATTTGGTACAACTGGACAACTGGTACAACTCTTTATTTAAAAAAAAACTTTTATGACGGCTCACATTTTGCATGTTTTACACGTTTAATTTTTGTCAAAGAGTTGTACTAGTTGTACCAAATTATTTTTATGATAAAAAGTTGTACCAGTTGTGCTAGTTGTACTCGAGATAAAATCTTCCAAAGAATTGTTCTAGTTATACTAGTTGTACTTAAGATAATCATTATAAATACATAAGTCCAAACCAAATACACAAATCTGAACCAAACCAAATACATAAGTCTTATCTCTGGCTTATAAGAAAGAGCCAAACCAAACAAAAATATGTCTCAAATAAAATCATATCAAAAGCTAACTTCACCATACGTTTCTTCACGATCCGCACCTTTGAGACATGATACAAAAACGTAAGCTTAACAATGCTTGAGATTATTGATAATATTCTAAAAATCTAAGAAGCATGAACACAAATTATAAACACCTTCTAAGAATGATAGGTACTTAAGCTTATTGTTCGTTTAGATCTTATACACGAGAAAAACGAATTAGGATCAAACGAATTTACTTGTAAATGGGAATTCATATCGAGAACCAACATCTGAAATTCAAGAACTTACATACTAATCTATAGAACCAATAAACCGACATATGTTCTTGGGCTATTCAACAAACTGAAATTAACTTGTTACCAGCAAGATCTTGGAGAAGTGAAACGTGTGCTAGCTCTACAGTGTGAGATTGTGCCACGTAAACGAGCTTGGTGATCTCTCCCTATTGGTTCTCCTTTTCTGAAGGTTATTTGTTTTCTTATCTCTTTTTAAAAAGCTTTATGAAATATTTTATTTACATTATTAATGAAAAACTATTTTTATTAATGAGTTTTTGCTAAGTTATTTATTTTTCTAATAATATTCTTATATTTTAAAAATTATAAAACTTAAAACCATATCGCAAAAATTGTAAATGTAATACTAAACTAGAGATGAAAGACTTAATAACTATTTTTGGATTTTATGTTTGTAATTTTTTATTTTTTTTTTCCAATTTTATGTTCTAAGAGTATTTTATTGTATTTTCTTATGTTAAATGCCAAATAGAAAAATTATGTTTAAGTGTGAATCCTAAACCCTATATACCAATACCCTAAACCCTAAACTTATACTACAATGCCTTAAACTCTAAGGGAGGCATATTGGATTAGAGGTTTGAGAAGATTTCATTTTTCAAAAATCACCCGTTATTAGATTTGGAATTTGTTCAAATTCTTTAAAATCTTAGCTTATAGAATTAATCATTTGTATAAATTCTCTAAAATATCATCTTATTCGATTAATCATTTGTACAAATTCTCTAAACTACCATCTTATTGAAAATTAAGGATTTCAACGGTAAAATTTATCAAATGGGTTTTGAAAGGATTTGAGAGTTATTTTATAGTTAAAAGTTAATGAAAACAAATATCACATCTTGTGATCATATTTTTTATAATAATTTTTTACTTTTTAAATTCAATCTTAAAAAAATAATCAAAACTTTTGAAATATATAAATCCCTAGTCCAATAAGCCCCCTATAAAACGGAATTATACACCTGTTATCAAACTCAAAAATTATCGTTATGTGTGGATGAACTCAAAAATTCTTTATGTGTTATAGTACTAAATCAAACTAAAAAATTCTATTGATTTATTTGGTATTTTAAATTATGTTTTGTTTATTATTAATTTTATTTATTTTGTATGGATAGTAATGATATATTAGAATTTTTTATAGAAT
The DNA here is from genome assembly GCA_030180135.1 of Orychophragmus violaceus. Taxonomy (NCBI): domain Eukaryota; kingdom Viridiplantae; phylum Streptophyta; class Magnoliopsida; order Brassicales; family Brassicaceae; genus Orychophragmus; species Orychophragmus violaceus. Next base: position 28,782,801 of record CM058232.1, on the reverse strand, counting down.
TAAACCCATAAAAACAAAATATATTTTTACAAGGATTCAAGTACTTGAAAAATAAGTTTTACAAATGCAAACATGAGTTAAATTCTCAATATGTATATACTATGAAGCGTACTGCATTAGCAGAAAAACCATTAGCTTGATTGGGTGAGTAAATGATCGAGAGGTTTTCAAGTTGCTCTTTTGTCACGACTTTTCTGTAACTCCTATATCCCCTTGTGAGGAATTCTTTTTCGAAGAAGAGGCAAAGATTGTCCCCCTGTTTCACAATGTCAATGACTCAAAACAAAAACATAAGCAAAAAATACTCAAGTCACTTTTCTATCATAAAAACTTGAGAAACTAATCACAAGAAAATGCAAAACCAACACGGATTGAATACCAAGGCTAAGACCCCTCTACAGATGGAAAAACTAATTGGAAGTCTCATCAGAGCAGTCGTCCATACTTATAGAAGTAAAGATAGGACCTAAAAATAAACAAAATATTCTCTTATAATAATACATAACAACCAAATCCATGATGTGCATAATACCAACTAACAACAATTTAAGATCTGAAAAGATTAAAGATGAAAAACAGAAGAGGCTGAGAGGACAAGCAAGAATGTATATAATGATTTTCACAAAATCAATAATCAGGAAACCAACCAAATTTAGTGTTTGATTATAATGTTCAAGTAACCTTAGAGACGAAGAGACTTGATCAGAGTTTTCTTCAAACTCGTTTTTTCATCTTCAACAAAAAATAAACAAAAATGAGACATCTTAGGAAAACATATTATAAGATCCAAAAGCGTTACCAAAACATATTCTCTATTATGCGTCTATCAAATGAATCGTAGAGTAACCAGGGGCGGACACAGTGAACAGGAGACGGTGGCACAGGCCCCCGTCTAACTCAGGAAATTCTTCAAGTAAATATATAAAAGTGCCCCCATTAAAAAAAATTATAGGAAAAACATTTGTGTGTGCCCCCAGCTAAATGGATTTCTAGAACCGCCCCTGAGAGTAACCATACAAGTAAATTCAAAATCTCTTTGTGATTTTGCTTCAGATTCATAACCTTCACTATCCTAAACAATAACAAAATCTAAGGCACGTTTGGAAACAAATTCAAAAGAGCCACAAAAAGTAACAAATTGAGAGTAACAAATGGAGAGTAGCTTCATATATATATATATATATATATATATATATATATATAGAGAGAGAGAGAGAGAGAGAGAGAGAGAGAGAGAGAGAGAGAGAGAGAGAGAGAGAGAGAGAGAGAGAGAGAGAGAGAGAGAGAGAGAGAGAGAGAGAGAGAGAGATTGGTTCCAAGCGTATGGACTGTCTTTCCATCAGAATTAATCCAAAAGTAATGATTTTCTCAGCGACGCCAGAAGCGAGGAACACTACAAAAATAGGCTTTCTTTGCATCGATTTTAATAAGGTTTAATAACGCTTTATAAATGATGTTAGCATTATAAGATCGCTTTAAGAAATGATGTTAAATCCAGTGAAGCTAAAAATAATTAGCATCATTTCTGTAAACGACGACACTTTTAAAATGTAGCATCGTTTATTTGAGATTAGTATCAGTAAATAAATGTTGCGAAGTTTACTATAACATCGTTCTTAAAATGATGTTATACTGATTTTTGGCATCATAAAATTGGAATGATACTAAGATATTTTTGAGTCATTTCATAAAAACGTTTCTATATATTTTATTTTTGCGTCAATTGTGAAATGATGTTAATCTAATGTTTGCATCGTTTCTAAAATGATTTTATTTGTAAAGTTTGCATCGTTATTTAAAATCGATGCTATATAAACTTCTAAGGTCAATTGTCAAAAATGACTCTAACTTTTAACATCATTTGTCTTTAAATTAAAAAAACTACATAAATTTTTCAATTGCATTAATATTTTTCAAATATTTATTGTACTACATAAATTTATTATAATAATTCAAACAGACGAAAAAACAAATAATTCAAAAAGTCAAACACATTTAATTCAGCATAATCTAAACAAATTGCCCATAAGATTTCTAAAAGACAAAAACCTTCAACTACCTTCATAAAACCACCAATTGACCTGACTCTCAGACTTCAAACCCAAGGACTCTTCCAACGTCTCTTCCAACGTCTCAAACATAATGACTGCCACTTTTACCTTCAAACTAATAGTTGCTAGATCCTGAGATTTAACAAACATAAAATGATAAGCAAAATGAGATATAAGGTAGAGATCATAATATCAAACTTATACACAATACTTACCTTCTACAAGTGGAATCAGTGGTGTTAGCAAGCCGGTAAATAACATCATTCATTTTATCTACATTATCTTCTAAATCCTTCATCTTCAGCAATTTGTCTTCTAATTCATGTACTCGGTTCCTCAAGCCAGTTACTTCGGATTCATTGGATGCTATGTTTGGCCGGTTCTGAAAGAATGTCGAGGGCGTAGGACCGAGACCAATACAACGAACACGACCTGGACGTTCAACTCCAAACACTTGAAAGAATTCATCATTGAAATTTGTAGTCCCTGATGTGTTTCTCTCATTTTGAGAAATCTTCTCTGTTAGTTTTTCCTGATAATGAAACAAATTTAAGTGAATAGAGAGATGAAGAGAACATGTAATACGAAGATAACTACTTGAAGAGAACAAATTTTACCGATAATTCACGAGCTTCTTCACTCACAAAACTTCAGCGGTTACCTACCCTGACTTGTTGAGGACAAACCGGATCCTCTAGGAAGAAAATGTATGCCAACCGGATCCTCTTGGCTCCAATCTGAATACCTGCAGTTTATGCCCACGGCATTCAAAACCAGACCATATTTTCAAACACGTGGAAGCAATTTACTACTAAATAAAGCAAAACAAGTATTGTTGTATAAAGCAAACATAAGGTAACTTTCAAATCAAATTTAGATCTTTGGACCTGTATGCGAAGCTAATCACACAAGGGCAGGATGACGAGTCAGTCTGAGTACCAATTTGAAGTTTGGGTATAAAGCATAATCACAAATCAGACACTGTTTCAAAGGAAAGAACCTGCAAATAGGTTGTAATATCGTCTGTGGATATTCTAGTTCCTTCTTCTTCTTGTCTCAAAATCCATTCGTAGAGCTTCTCCTATAAAACAAGAACTCAAATTCAGTGGCTGGAATAATTAATAATGGGACAAAAAGAGGAACACTACCACAGCCAGAAACGTAGCCACTAAAGAGGAATAAGATCACTGTGAGATTCATGATACAAGTTGTTCATATACCTTTAAGAGAACAGAACATTGAAAACCATAAAATGAGGCCAAGAACGCCTCTTATTTCATCTATCTAGTTGTTCAAATACCTTAGCCTGAGTAACAACTAACAACAAAAGTAGGCACTTCAGGATCAAAAGGCCGGAACTTTGTACCAGGAAGACTGCTTAGTATTAGATCCAAATTAGCTTTATAAACCAGTATATAAATTGGTCACTACCAATTCATGAAGAAAAAACAGAGTTTGCCTCCCTAAAGATTCATTTACGAAAATCAATCAAACTTAAGTCAACCATAAAGGCCATAGCAGGGCAAAAAAATAAATCTCAATGAAATCAGTAAAACAGAAACAAAAGTTTTGTTCTTTCATCCCCAGAGCCCAGAGAATCAATCGAGGATGAACATATGATAAGATCAATCTACAGTAGTCTTAAGTTCCAAATAAGGATATTACATGAACGATATTGCTAAATTTAGTTTCACCTTGAGTATCTGAAGCCTTCTTATGCTCAATTTCAAATCGTGCTAGCCTCACTCGCATGAATAACATCAGTTAGAGCTCGGATAGCTGCAATGGATTCCGCCAGATCTGGCTATTTTCTCCAGCCGTTGAACTCCTCGATCACATTAAACGATTTCTCCGCCCCAGCTCAACAACGGATGAGTCAGACTGCTCCTCGTCAGAGACGCCTCCCATAGCGGCTTGAGCTGGGCTAGCCACTCGCTTGTAATTACACCGTGATGCGCCGCTCGGGTTTGGTAGTATGCAGAGATGGCATCAGGGTTTTGAAAGGGACCTCGCGTGGTGTCGGACATGGGAGGTGAATTCGAGCTTTGTCGCTCGTCGGGGATAAACGAGGTTGATCTTCGCCACTTCCACATATCGATTTTGCGAAAATGAGAAAAAAAATTAATCGTGGAATGAGAGGTGATTTTGTCTTAGGGTTTTACAAGGGGGAAAAATGAGAGTAAGAGGGAAAATGAAACTGTTGACCAAAAAAAAAAAGAAGGGAAATTGAAACTTGAAAGAAGAAAAAGTGTGATGAAAAGTAAAATTTGGGCTAACTGTTTGGCCAAAAAGCTAATTTTAGCTTCCGGCTTAGTGAAACTCTATCGTAACGTTTATCAAATGCTATTATTTAGTATTAAATTTACAAATTCATCTACGATAACAGTTCAGTAAAACGTGTTATTATAATGTGCTATGACTGTAAATTTTTTTTTGTAGTGGCTCAAACCTCATCAGGAAATCAGACAACGAGGCTGTCAAATGGAAGAGGAGAGTTAGATCATGTCCTCTGATAGCGGATTTGAGAAGCTAAGCCTACCAGCTAGACAGATCGACGGGAAGAAGAGTATCGGTGGAGTAGCTGGTCCGAATTTTTTTTCTTCAGAACAATGAATTTTTTCTTCTTCTTAACATCACTTAAAAACTAAATGACATAAAAACTGTAAAAGAGATGTCGCTTTAAATAAACGATGCTACACATATCTTGTAGTTTTAATTGTAACTTCGCTTAGCAAATTGACATTAGAAAAATGATGCTATAACACTTAATTTTAGTAGTGGAAGCAGCAGCTAGGGCCACCTTTGAGCCATATGACAAGGCGCTTCGAGTTGGGGTGTTGACTCGGCGGTGACTCAGTAACCCAGTAGTATACCGCCGTCCCTACCGTCTCGTTCACCATGATGTAACCAAAGAAGTGAAAGAAGACGACATCGATAGGTTCTCCTGAAAGGTGTAGATTCTGCCTCTTTCATGCTTCCTATTTGTAGCAAACCGGCGAGACCGAGCCCTAGATCGAGCAAGAGAGTGAGAGGGAGAACGAAAGAGGAAAGAAATGAAGATGACGAGAATATGGTTTTTTGTCGATTGAGATAGAAATGAAGAATGGAGATTGATTAAGAGAGGAATCAAGATTGAGCATGAGAGAGATCGAGACTGGCAGTGAGAGGCTGAGAGGGATCAAGAGTGAAAGAAGAGAACCGAGAGCAAAAGGAAATTTTCGACTATTTTTTTATGTTTCTTAACTTTAGTATAATTTTTAATCACTTAGGCGGACAATACAATTTGCTTCGCGGTTAACCTTAAATAACGTTTAAGAAATTGAATATGCAAAATGGAGACTGAAAAGAAAGGGCCAACACAATATTTTTTCTGCCTAATATATTATAGCGTTTATTATTTGAGAAACGCTATAAAAAATTCGGACATGGACAAATTATAGCAGAAACACAGAAACCGCTATCTTTAAGTGCTATCAATACTCGTATTTCTTGTAGTAGCATCTTCCTTCAAAACATGAGATACGGTAAAGATGTTTGCTTGTGCGACAGTCATTTTCATAGTGGTACAGTAATGGAAAACCGTATAGTAGATCCATTTCGAAGTGGAGGATCCATTGCGACAGGATAATAGAAAACCGTTAAAGAGAATCTATTTGAAAGTAGAACATCTCATTCAAAGTCCAAACCCACCCGAAAGATGAGTGTTGTTTATAAAAGTTTGGAAGTAGAAGTTATGACATAGATTGTTCCATGAGTTTATATAGCTAAGCATCAATGTTAACCATTCTCAAGCACATAGCTGGTATTTCCTTCGGTTCAAGCTGGAAATAGGATGTGGTGATGGATTTTTTTAAGCAGTGGACACTAAAATTTTAAACCACACCATTTAAGTGTGTAATCAGTCTTAATGAACATAAGCAGTGATAAGTGGTATTTTTCTGCGTTTTGTATAAGTTTTTGCTATCATGGCACCAAGTAGAAGAACACTCCGAGTTTTGGTTGGGAACCAAGTGAAGGAGAAGCAATCACACAAATTCGAGAATAAATTTGTTTCAAGATAGTAGGGGCCAATTTCAGTTTTCTCTTTCGAGGATTTGGTTATATTTTTGTGGTGTAAAAAATTCATTGGAGAACTCATGGCAAGGAATTTGAGGCAGCAGTGGTGGATTGAGTTGTATGCAGCTTATAATTTGGAGATTACTTATCATCCAGGTAAGGCCAATCAGGTGGCAGATGCCTTCAGTAGGCGCATGAACGACATTTCAAGGACCAAGGAGGTCCAAGAGTTAATTGGGACATTGACTATTATGAGGTTATGTGCCCTCACGGTAGAGGGAGATACAGTTGGTCTTGAGGCATTGGATCATACATATTTACTTGGAGAGTTCATCAAGCTCAAAGAAAGGATAAGATTTTGCATAAGCAGATCGAAAAGAAGGCTCTTTATGATAGACCATATCATACACTACTATGTTGGTCAGAGGTGTGGGAGGAGTGCTAGAGACATAGAATCAGAAATGGTTCAAGAGACAGTAAAGCAAGTGGAAAGGCTCGAGAGGTAGCTAAAGGAAGCTCATAACCATAAGAAAAGTTATGTATACATGCATATGAGAAATTTGGAGTTTGAAGTGGACGACTTGGTATTTCTGAAAATGAGAACATTTCATTGAGGTGCTAATACTTGAAAGCTGAAGAAGTTTAAACCGAGGTACATGGGATTGTACCCTTTATTGAGCGGATTGCGGCAGTAGCATATCGGTTGGGCTTATCATCAGAGTTTACAGGATTCCGCGATGTGTTTCATGCGTCAGTATTGATGAAGGTTGACAGAAACCATAGCTTATTTTTCAACAGCCGCTAAACGATCTCAGTAAGTATTTGTCAGCGCCTAGCCAACAAGTGGCGGTTAAAAAGCGTCAGGAAAAGGAAGTTAGAGGAAAGTGACTGAGATATCAAAATTCCATTGGGAGAAAGATGATATTCAAGAGAATAATTGGGACTCTAAGGATCAGATGAGAGCAGTCGAGTCTTAATCTGAAATCGAAGGTGAATTCTTTGTTAGTGGAAAGAAATTGTAACGACCCAATATTTATTTTTTCAGCCCATCAAGGTCCAATTCTCCCAGGGAATAATCTAGGTGAGTTTTTTTTTTTTTTTTATAAATAGCACTTCTCCTATTTCTTTTTCTCTGCGCATATATCTTTTCGGCGAAGCCCTGCCGGATTTCTGATACCTAATCCACTGTCATATTGTGAGGCGATTTACTGGAGAATCATGATGATCCATAAGATGATCAACCTATCAATATATAAGCTCCGAGTCTCTTATTTACATAAAAGTCAATTACATTTAAATCTAATGTACAAATCAAAAGTTACAGCCGATTTTCTAAAATGTATTTGTGCAATTCATATCTATAATCAGACGTGTTTTGGGACAAAGGAAAAACAAATAGACAAATAGAATCATATCAATCTGAATTTTGGTAAGGCTGTTCGTGAATCTAATATCTAGCAATATCCACAAGTGGTTTGTTATTATGATTTTTATTTTGAAAGTTATGAGTGTTTTCCTAAGGCGGATCTGTGTAGCAACCAATTTGGAGAGCGTATTTTTCGGTGAACCAAAAGGAACCAGGGATCCACTTATATACGGATGTGAAGCTATGTAAAATATTTTTCCATATCTGCTTTATGATCTCTATTATATTGTATGGTTAGAACGTTACTTTTGCTTCTATCCAGATAAGTTTTCCGTTCATCGAAAACCTAATTCTATTTTAGGAAAGTTTTCTTTTTGAGAATTTATATTTATAAAAATTCAATTTATGGCAAGTATATTTATGGAAACTTTATTTCTAATCACAGTTTTTCGAAGTGGCAATTCTTCAACCGCAACCGCTTCGACCACTATTGCTTCAATCATCCTTTTCAGGTTTTATTAGACTAATGTAAGGGTTATACATCAACTATTCGTTTTCCGTCCTTAAACTTCTAATAGATGAGAAGTCTAGTTGTTTTTCTGTTTGATAAGTCTAGTTGTTTGTTAAATTGGAGATAAGAATATAGATGATTCAACCCTCTTAATTGTGCTGCCAGTTATATTGTTTGATGCTTATATATATATATATATATATATAGGACTCGTGCGTACGGAGACGGACTTCCGTATTTGAGATGCATTGTGTGTTGTGTGAGGCTGCGAGTGTACAGAGACAGACACCTGTATTTGAGCCGCAAGTGCAAACGTGGGTGCGGAAAAGTCTTAGTCGATCTATTGCTCGTACCTTCAGATATCGATAAAGCCTCTTCGGGGATGTGGACGATCACTTAAGTCGTGTAGGGCCTTGATGATTGGGCATTATAGGTGCCGTGATTGTGCATACTAGACTAAACTACTATATTTGGAGTACGGGAACCAAGCCCATGGACTTGCGTTTTACTATCCCATTCCTTAATGAGTGACTCCCATGTTACACACTCCTCCTTATTTCCCTCTTTTCAGATGAGCATGTCGAGTAGTTGGACACCTAATTAGATCATATGTTTGGGAAGTTTTTATCATTGGTTTTTCACATTTGGGTTTAAACATTGTTTTATGTTTTCATTTTGGTCTTTATTTCAATTTACACATTGTTGGATTATTTTCTTTATTTTGGTTAATGCATTTATTGGATATTATTCGATGACATGAGTTGTACGTTAGGGTTTGTGGGACGCTCTCTCGAGAAGGGAGACGGGTGTTACAAGTATGTTTGCCCAAAGATACCTTCTTCTTTATTACTTAACCCTTTTGCTATCGGAGCCCACAACATGTTTCCATTTTCATCGTCATCTTCGACAAGGAACAACGTTGAAGAAAATAGAAATTTTGACTCCGTGAATACCACGTCTCTTGAAACAAAGATTCTGATTTTTCAAATCAAAAAGTCTTCACCCCTTCTTGCCACCCAACAAAGACATAACGTTTACTTCTCGATGCAAATTTTTCTTCACGACGGTTGTGATCGTGCACGTAACACAAGCTCCCAAACACCCTCAAATGATCATATGAGGGAGCTTTGTTGAATAATTTATCAAATGGTGTTATGTTTATCAAATAGAATGCCGTTAAAATGCATTCTCCCAAAACTGAATGGGTAGATTATCTTGAAATCGCAATGATCTTGGAACATCGAAAATATGTATGTGCTTCCTTTCAACTTTTCCATTATGTTGAGGTATTTCCACACATGAAGTCACGTGTATAACTCAATTATTCTAAAACAACTATGTTAAACACATAAATTCGGATCCATTGTTTTGATTTGTGTGTTAAATTGTCTTTCGGTGAGAGTAAAGAAATTCTTGAAGTTTATTGTTGCCTCACTTTTGTCATCATATATAATATAAAAGTTGAAGCTATAGGCGTTTGATAGTGTCCACATAGGATTTAAAAACTCAATATTATTGGTCCACTTCATTATTCAAAATTGAGAAAATTTACAAATTTTAAATTTTATAAATAAATAGTAAAACTTACATAGAAATGGAAATAAAAATATCCATAAATTTTCATAAAAACATAATGTAATAAGAAACACAATTTTATAAATAGAAAAACTAACATAAAATGGAAATAAGAAACATACATAAATTGTCATAAAAAGAACAAAATGTCAAATAAGTATTAAATAAAAAATATCCATAAATTATCATAAAATATAATATAATAAGAAACACAATTTTATAAATATGAAAACTAACATAAAAATAGAAATAAGAAACATACATAAATTGTCACAAAAAGAACAAAATGTCAAATAAGTAATATTTAATTTAAGTATGTACTTACTTATATTCAAAAAAGAAGGAAATTATAAAATTCAAAAATATCCATAAATTGTCAAAAAACATAATGTAATAAGAAACACAATTTATAAATAGGAAAACTAAGATAAAAATAGAAATAAGAAACATAAATAAATTGTCATAAAAAGAAAAAAATTTCAAATAAGTATTATTTGATTTATTATGTACTTACTTATATTCAAAAAAAGAAAGTATAAAATTCAAAAAATATAATTAAATATTACGCACATGATTTACATTTTCTTTGATTAACATAATTTCCAACTATTATAAAAAGAAATAATTTCTTTCTTAAAATTAGAAATTTCTTTTTAAAAAGTTTAGCAATTGATTATAAATACGCAACCCAAATTTCAATAGCTTACATAAATTTCTAAATAAAAAATATTTCTTGAAAGACAAAAATAACTTGATAAAACAATGTCCAATTCTTTTTCTAACTAACCTTTTACTTCTTTGTTTCTGAACGAGCTCAGAAAAATTTTAACAAGAAAGAAGTTTTGGTTAGAGTTCTTAACTTTTGTGAGGCACATAACATCAAAAAAGAGGTTTACTTATGGGTATTGAACTCCTTCTCATTAATCAAAAAGTAATTACAAATTTATTAATAGGTCATCTATTTAATATTTAGTTAACACAACTACTTATAAATTTTAACAAAATATTGCAGGGTACTGTTATCCACACATTCATATCTACTAATCGGATATGCTACTATGAATAGAAATATTCATTTATAATATAAATATTAAAATAAAAAATAATAATAATATTACAAACTTTATTAATATTGAATTTAAACTAATTTAGAGAAATATTGTATAAAAAATTAATAAATTACAAACTTTTTTAATATTGAATTTAAACTAATTTAAAAAAATATAATAAATAAAATTATAAATGTGTATCCGCGCGTAGCGCGGATGAAAAACCTAGTTTAACAGATATAGCCACACTGTCCTTGAATAGTCATCAACTAATGTCAAAAATGTCGTGCCCCATAGTAAGAAAGTGTCATATATGGACCCCAAATCTCATTGTAAATTAACTCAAAAAAATTTGGAAGCTTTATTCATCCTCATTGGAAAACAATCTCTTGTTTGTTTTGCGTGGAGACACACTACGCTTTATTCAAATTTGAAGAAAAAAACATAACTAGAAACACAAGGAAGTAAACCAACACATTTATCAGACATATGACCCATCCGATTGTGCCACAACACATATGACTTGACTTTTTTCGTTGTGACTGATGCTGCGATCTCCGTACTGCGAAGATGAAATGTTCCTCCTGCTTTTTCACCCGCTCCAGTCATCATTCTTGAATTTCTGTCTTGAACCACAAGAAATCGATCAGCCATCTGAACAACACAACCATTTTCATCCATCAACTGACCCACAAAGATCAAATCAGACTTCAATTCTTCAACATAGTAAACTGATCTCATAATCAGATTCGAACCAAGACGAATCAATCCTTCTTTATGAGATATTTGTTCTCTACCATCAGCCATGATGATTAAAACGTGTGACATATCTCGAACATTTGTCAGAGCATCAAATCTCCCTGTCAAATGATGAGATGCTCATATGTTTATAATCCAAGAAGAGAAAGAATGCATACAAGAAGTTTTCTCATTGGTGTTGTCTTTTCCAGCATTTAGAATGCTTTTAATTGTACGCTATTGTTGTTCAGTCAGCCCACTTACACCATTGGCATCATGATACATAAGAACATGATTAATATGTTCTTGATTTTGATTCTCAATGTTTGGAACGTGCAACCGATTTGCATATGTAACCTAACCACATCTTCTTACTCCATTTGAGCCAGCACCACCGCGACCTCTTCCTTGTAGAGTGAGACTTTTTGGCCTGTCGCCCACCATTCAGGGTATCCAATCACAGCAAAGCAACTATCGGAGATGTGCCCACTTTGATTGCAATGCTTACACAAAGCTCTTTTGTCTTTGTCATCGTATTGGTATTGTGGTTTCGTTTGAACTGCGAAAGCCGTTACCTATTATTTCTCTTCACAAATTATACAAAGATCCTCTTACTGCCTCACAATGTTATACACTTCCTCAAATTGCTTCACCGGAACGCGCACAACAAGAGTCGATAAAACCACCCGAAATTGATCGTCCAGTCCAAACAAGAATTCATGTACCTTATCCTATTCAAGATCACCTTCTTGAGAAGTATCAAGATCACATGTACACTTCCCACATTTGCATGTTTGCAATGGACGATGACACGCTATACTATCCCAAATACGAGTTAACTTCCCATAGTAAGTTTCGATCACCAATCCTTGTTGTTTGCAGCAAGCGAGTTCAGATTTCAATTGCTTGAAATGAAATGAAATAGTTTCTTCAAATGCTTCCATAAGTCATGTGCCACATCTTTGTGAGAGATGTTGGAACGGTTTATAAGATCAATCGACATTTTGATCCAGAGAAAAAACAAGGCTTGAATTGTATTCCAGTCTTCAAAGTCAGGTAAATCTTCTAAGCTCAAAGAAAGATTCAACGACAAAAACCCACCAATTTCGGTCATCGAGCAGTCATCTTCAGTACCGATCACATGCGACTTCCGGAACACTGATATCACCCAAGGCGGCGGATACCTCCAAAGGAGCTCCGATGGACCCAGTTGCAGGAGCTCTGCACCAATAGTGTAGACCGCTGGCTAAACCAGATCCCACTCCACTCCTCAGATCCAGGACATCAGCACTATACCCTCTTTCGTACCCGACACTACAACCTTCTTTTAACGCGTTCTGAAAACCAGAAAAGCTGCTCGCTCCGATCCCAATGCTCCAATCCTCGCTGGAAAGGGTACCGAAGACGATTCATAGCAGCAACGAACCGAGCGCTAAGCCCAAGGCAGGCCGGATCCCTCCATGCGACCGCCCAGAAAAATTCAGGTATCCAATCCACAAAAACTGGAGACGTGCACCAAGGGCAGATATGCAATGCCTACGGAGACGTATGTTTGTCGATTCACCACCCAAGCCCCAAACAGCTGCAATGCATCTCGTCAACAAGATCGACGATCTAGCAGGCATTGGTACCGGCACACAAGGCGCCACACGAAGGCTTCCGGATAATCTCCGTCAAGCTTAAACCAAGGACCGAAGCAGTCTCTCAGGTCGTTTATCAAATGCTTCAAAACAGCTGCCTCACGAAACCGACGATGCCACGCTGTAACGCCCCTTTCCCGATTTCCGCTGACCGAGGAGCTGACCGGCCAACAATCAAACAAGAACATGACCGATCGAACCCGAGCAGTCATACGAGAAGAGTTTGTCACAATACGAAAGCCAGAGACAATCTGGTTTGAGACAAAGGCTCGAACCAAACTATCTTTGACTCCGTTTACCTCGTTTCCACGATACAAAGCTTCACAACCTGTACCGCTTCCACGAGTTGTTTTCGGTTCGGACGAAACCGTATATCAGTGATTATTCCGTTTTTATTACTTTAAAAATATAAAATCTTATTTATAACAATATACGGTTTTACACAAAACATTTAACGGGATCCCAACAAAATCCGAAACCGAAAGTAACAGTCAAAATGCGTAAACTACAAACCGATACCCAATGCCAACCCGAGACTACTCCGAGTGTCCTACGCGTCCGCCGAGCTTCGCCAAACCTGAAAAACACAAAAGAGTCTAATGAGTAATCTAAGATTACCCAGTGAGACGGCTCCCAACTAAAAGCTGCTAATAATCTAATAATCCCACCCAAACCCAAAATAACAATCAAGTAAAATAGCTGATCACGTGCTACCAAGACGTGATGAGCTTCACAACACACAAGCATTAAAATAACAACACAATCATCAACGAAGGAAATCGAGAACACTGCGGCACATGTTCTCGATTAGACTCGATCTATCTATCGCAGCCCTAACGCAATCTCCACACCATCTGGGCCCACTTTGCGAACTCGGTGACTTCCATGGGAACACTTAGCTGCCGCCACGGTAGCTAAAACCTCCCACGACTCCTAGGCGATAACACGAAGTCCTGCGGCTAGGACGCCGTTCTCCGTCCATCGATACGCGGTGACTCAGGCTACCCCTAGATAACCCAAGTTTCCATGCAGTCCGGCCCTAGGACGCGACCCCGTATTCTCCGGACCACACACCTACAGACGTCACTCCATAGGTTAACACCTGCCAGAACCACTACCGAAGGTACGTGCCTGATCAGGTAACTACCCGAGGATCCAATCGGGTCGGAAGTACTGGAACGCTATCTCTAGACTTGCGGGATCTAACGCGCCCTATAGAGTCCTAATAACAGTAATGTAAACAAGCAGACTCACTGGGACTCTATCACGCAATACCAACAAGGTCAAACTGAAACACTATCTTAATCCCCAATCCATCCCGCAAGTCCTATCACCAACCTCCACATCACCCAAACTTACTCGGTCCCGCACCAGAGTAAGTATCTACAGTACAGTCTACTCGGCCCAACACCGAAGTAGATAAACAAGCAAGCAATCACACAAACAATCAACAGTCTACTCGGCCCAACACCGAAGTAGCTAAACAATCACACAATCAATCAATCACAACACCACACAAACAATTAACTAGGTTATTAGCCTTTACCCTTTACTCATTCAATCCGCTACCTTGGGATTAGTGGATTACTAATCCCGTAGACGGCTCATCAATCACTCTACTAAGTATATTTTAATACGTCCTCGATTTGTCGGTTTAAAGTTAGTAAGATTACTAACTCCCCGACATCTCATTATTCATTAACTTTCATTCATTAATCCACCCGTTATTATATTCTAAGTGTGTTATGTCTCTTAACCGTATTTTAATCAACTCATAATTTCCCGTATATAGATTCATTTAGATACATTCTTAAATACTTATATATATGCATATACGTCCTAGCATGCCATTTTATATGTATGCATCACCCAATCAAGCAATCAACGAACTATCAATCAATCAAGCAATCAACGAACTATCTATGATTAGCATGCATCTCTTAACCTAACCGTTTAATTAATTAACCGAGTTATTAATCAACCTAGCCGTTCTAACCAGTTCAATCATCAAGGTATGATCCTAAATCTATGGTTTATAATTCATGGATCTATATGTACTATTCTAAATGCATCACACAATTTAGCCGACTCACAGTGTTATTATAACGACGGACGGACGGATTGACGGACTAGCAGAACAACGAGACCCGACACGAACCCGACGCTATCCCGAACCTTCCCCGAACTTCCGTTGCTTTGACCCGACCTTGACCCGCACTTGACAGTACCGTTGACCTTGGTGATTCCGAACCTCCGGACAATCTTCGTATGATATCTACTATAACCATCTATCTTATTTCTAAATAAAAGAAATCCGGTTTATCGAGAAGATTATTATGTCGGAAAGATTCCTTTCCAAAGAATATTTTTCGGAATATTTCGACGTAGTAATATTTCTTTCCCCATCTTTCTTCTATTTTTCTCACTCTCTCTCCTCCATTTCTCTCTCTCCCCTCCGGCTCCTCCTTCTTCTCTCCTCCCTCCGGCTTCTTCTTCTCTCGGCTCCTCCTCCTCCTCCGGCTTCTTCTCCTCCTCCTTCTCCCACGCCTTTCTTCCTTTCCTTCTCTTCTTTCTATCTTCTTCTCTTGTTCTTCACGTTTGGTGTGTGTAACAAATGAAAGGTTCAGCTGCTATTTATAGCAAAACATAGTGAAGACATGTGTGACAAGTGTCTCCTCCATGCATCTCTCTCCTTCCTCCACGTTTAAATCCATGCATGAATCACTCTTCCCTTCTTCTCCTAATGACATTCCAAATACCAACCAAGAATGAAGATTAAATGTATGCTCCAGCTGCTCCCATCATGCCACGTCCACCACATCTTGTGAAAGATTCAAAGAATCTTGTTTCTTCTTTACGTAAAGAAAATAAGAATTCAAGGTACCCTTTTCTTGTAGTCTTCATTTCCTGCCACGTAGAACAATCAAAACTAACCATAATACATTGCACTCTTTTTCTTCTTCCTCCATAAGCCACGTCCCCAAAGCTCAAATTCAGCTAACCTTCCTTTTTGTTTCCATTCATGACACCTCATACTACCAAGATTCATTGCATTTGTCCATTTTAAACACATGTCTCATTCCTCTCTTGCCACGCCAACACTCCCCTAAATTCAGTGTTTTTTCTTTCTATCTCTCTCTTAGCAACGTTCACCCTCCAACCAATCAGCAAACTTCTTATTCCTGAACAATCCCGATGCTTCAGTTTAGTCGGTTTCGCGTTTAATATTTTAAAAACTCTTTAGATGCTTCCATAAATTCACCAAGCCCCATATTCAGATTCTATATGCTCTTAGATGAATTTAGCAATTTGAATCACTCCTTTTGGACATTCGTAGCTTCGGATATGAATTTTACAAGTTTTATCGGTTTTATCGGTTTCCTTTCCCGATAGTCCGTAAAACTCGTTTAATCTCCGTTTCTTCCACGTATGGTCTTCTAAATGTTATTTATGACCATAAAGAAGAACATTTTGTCCGTCTCCACTTCCGGCTCCCATTTTGGTAAAATTACCAAAATGTCCTTCCTTTCTGAAAATTACGAAAATGCCCTCCGTTGACTTTTCTGCTGCCTGTTGACTATTTCTTGGAACAGGATATTACATTCTTCCCCACTTACAGGAATTCGGTCTCTGAATTCTCTGTTACTAAAAACTTCGAATCGGAACTGAACCCCGTAAGTCGCCACTCTGGAACTGATTCCACTGCTCTGATGCTCGAACGATGAACCCACTGAACTGCACTCCCAATGTTTACTAACTTCTGAAACACGATCTTGCACAAACCAAATTATCGACACCTTGAACTCTCTTCACTTAAAAACTTAACTCCTGATTACTTCTGGTTCCTCATATGATTGCTTCGCTGACTCCAATCCTGATTCCCAAAACCGATAATTCCATCTGAACTGCTCCATTCTGCTTCCTCGACTCCTTGATGCTACTTTTTGATCTTCCCCACTTTGCCTTGACGTCCCAAAGCACGCAATAATGACTCATCCTTTCTTCCCGATACTCGTTCCGCCTTTACTACTTATCTCTCCTCATCGACAATCTGATATTATCGATATTCCTCCTTCCAACTAAACCGTCATACTTATGCACGCCTCGGTCTTCCTCGATAACTGATCTCCACGCTTCCCTGACTCCAGAACTGTTCTCCCCAATAATATCCTCGAACGGACTCCTCCACCGACTTTGATGCTTCTGATTCTCTTCACTAACTCATCAACTAAGCCGTCTAGATTTCTTCTGCCACTGATACCAAACTATTTTCTGAATCCACACTAACTTTCTTGATCGGCTGAACTCCACGCTTCATAGATATCAAACCGCCTTTACTTTGATAACCTCGAGCTGCTCCAAAACTGTTATTTATGCTTCCAAATTCCTTCGCTAACCCACCATACCCATCTATCTTGGCTCTTCCTATCACTGATACCCACTCTGGTGATGAAACTCCACTGTCTCACTTGAAGGCTCAGGTTAAACTACTTCTTGTAACACCATCTTGTCTCTAGGGTTCGGGTTCGGTCTCGTGTCCTCATCAAATCGTCCATCACGTCCTACATCAACAACCTCAACAACACTGGAACGGTTAGACCTCATTTAACTTAATCCCGATATCACTTCCTCATAGAAATATGGTTACTTAGTCATGTACCTTACGGTCACACATGGCTAAATAACAATATCCTATAATTCCGCTCAATCTCGAATAAGTTTTCTAAAAACCGCTTTATCAATTCTGAGCTTACCAAAAACAATTCTACCCAAGCAAACCAAACGATCTCGCTAATTAAAATCAAAATTCACTTTCTAGAAACCTAGCAATTAAACGAAATGCAGAGATTCAAAATCAACAACTACCGACCTAGCGAGCAATAACAGCAATTCACAATTCTAAAGCAATCAATCACACACAATCAATCATGCGAGTTACAGCCCTTACTTACCTGGCCTAATCTATTTCCTAATCTCCAACATGAGTGGTACAAATCATGTGGATCCTAAGCGACAGGTGTGCCAGGAGGATGGAATGAGTGCGGTGGTGGTGGCGGAGCGACGCGGTCTCGATCATGACATGAAAAGAGCGCAATGTACTTTTCGGCTGCAAATGAAACAAGGCAGGAGTTGTGCTGGTGGTGGCGACAAGTGATACTCCTGGGTAACAACAGTGGTAATGATGGAAACATCTGGTGGCGGTGGCTGCTGCCGAGTGACCCCGAACACTTGAGTCTCCGATAACTTATCACCATGTCATCGGGGATGAATATCGGCGATGCACGCGCGGATGTAGCCGTATCATAAGGTGGCCCTAAAATGAGTGGAGCGGTCAACTGGCTTGACACTGGTAATAACGTGCTCCGGAATAGGCTGCGAAATATGGGAGTACTCTGCAGACTGGGAGTATGGCCTTGGACTAACTGGAGTAGATTCAATCGACTCACGGTCCTCCACGATGATGTCGCTCATCATGTCGTCGCAAACCACACACACACTCCAATCCTCCTAGGACAACTCTGCTGTGTGTCTGCACCAAACACAAAACAATTAGTACAATCCTAGCAAATTTCCTAATTTACCCATTCCCCCGGTTTGACGGATGCGACTCGGACTCATAATGGTTGCATTGGCGACACATTTTGACTCGATAAAACATTGAAAACTTTGAAAAATCAGAATATTCGAACCCATGACGAACCATGCTCTGATACCACCTTATTGTAACGCCCCCTTCCCGTTTTCCGCTGACCAACGAGCTGACAGGCCAACAATCAAACAATAACATGACCGATCGAACCCGAGCAGTCATACGAGAAGAGTTTGTCACAATACGAAAGCCAGAGACAATCTGGTTTGAGACAAAGGCTCGAACCAAACTATCTTTGACTCCGTTTACCTCGTTTCCACGATACAAAGCTTCACAACCTGTACCGCTTCCACGAGTTGTGTTCGGTTCGGACGAAACCGTATATCAGGGATTATTCCGTTTTTATTACTTTAAAAATATAAAATCTTATTTATAACAATATACGGTTTTACACAAAACATTTAACGGGATCCCAACAAAATCCGAAACCGAAAGTAACAGTCAAAATGCGTAAACTACAAACCGATACCCAATGCCAACCCGAGACTACTCCGAGTGTCCTACGCGTCTGCCGAGCTACGCCAAACCTGAAAACACAAAAGAGTCTAATGAGTAATCTAAGATTACCCAGTGAGACGGCTCCCAACTAAAGGCTGCTAATAATCTAATAATCCCACCCAAACCCAAAATAACAATCAAGTAAAATAGCTGATCACGTGCTACCAAGACGTGATGAGCTTCACAACACACAAGCATTACAATAACAACACAATCATCAACGAAGGGAATCGAGAACACTGCAGCACATGTTCTCGATTAGACTCGATCTATCTATCGCAGCCCTAACGCAATCTCCACACCATCTGGCCCACTTTGCGAACTCGGTGACTTCCACGGGAACACTTAGCTGCCGCCACGGTAGCTAAAACCTCCCACGACTCCTAGGCGATAACACGAAGTCCTGCGGCTAGGACACCGTTCTCCGTCCATCGATACGCGGTGACTCAGGCTACCCCTAGATAACCCAAGTTTCCATGCAGTCCGGCCCTAGGACGCGACCCCGTATTCTCCGGACCACACACCTACAGACGTCACTCCATAGGTTAACACCTGCCAGAACCACTACCGAAGGTACGTGCCTGATCAGGTAACTACCCGAGGATCCAATCGGGTCGGAAGTACCGGAACGCTATCTCTAGACTTGCGGGATCTAACGCGCCCTATAGAGTCCTAATAACAGTAATGTTAACAAGCAGACTCACTGGGACTCTATCACGCAATACCAACAAGGTCAAACAGAAACACTATCTTAATCCCTAATCCATCCCGCAAGTCCTATCACCAACCTCCACATCACCCAAACTTACTCGGTCCCGCACCAGAGTAAGTATCTACGGTACAGTCTACTCGGCCCAACACCGAAGTAGATAAACAAGCAAGCAATCACACAAACAATCAACAGTCTACTCGGCCCAACACCGAAGTAGCTAAACAATCACACAATCAATCAATCACAACACCACACAAACAATTAACTAGGTTATTAGCCTTTACCCTTTACTCATTCAATCCGCTATCTTGGGATTAGTGGATTACTAATCCCGTAGACGGCTCATCAATCACTCTACTAAGTATATTTTAATACGTCCTCGATCTGTCGGTTTAAAGTTAGTAAGATTACTAACTCCCCGACATCTCATTATTCATTAACTTTCATTCATTAATCCACCCCGTTATTATATTCTAAGTGTGTTATGTCTCTTAACCGTATTTTAATCAACTCATAATTTCCCGTATATAGATTCATTTAGATACGTTCTTAAATACTTATATATATATATGCATATACGTCCTAGCATGCCATTCTATATGTATGCATCACCCAATCAAGCAATCAACGAACTATCTATGATTAGCATGCATCTCTTAACCTAACCGTTTAATTAATTAACCGAGTTATTAATCAACCTAGCCGTTCTAACCAGTTCAATCATCAAGGTATGATCCTAAATCTATGGTTTATAATTCATGGATCTATATGTACTATTCTAAATGCATCACACAATTTAGCCGACTCACAGTGTTATTATAACGACGGACGGACGGATTGACGGACTAGCGGAACAACGAGACCCGGCACGACCCGACGCTATCCCAAACCTTCCCCGAACTTCCGTTGCTTTGACCCGACCTTGACCCGCACTTGACCGTACTGTTGACCTTGGTGATTCCGAACCTCCGGAAAATCCTCGTATGATATCTACTATAACCGTCTATCCTATTTCTAAATAAAAGAAATCCGGTTTATCGGGAAGATTATTACGTCGGAAAGATTCCTTTCCGAAGAATATTCTTCGGAATATTCCGACGTAGTAATATTCCTTTCCCCATCTTTCTTCTATTTTTCTCACTCTCTCTCCTCCATTTCTCTCTCTCCCCTCCGGCTCCTCCTTCTTCTCTCCTCCCTCCGGCTTCTTCTTCTCTCGGCTCCTCCTCCTCCTCCGGCTTCTTCTCCTCCTCCTTCTCCCACGCCATTCTTCCTCTCCTTCTCTTCTTTCTCTCTTCTTCTCTTGTTCTTCACGTTTGGTGTGTGTAACAAATGAAAGGTTCAGCTGCTATTTATAGCAAAACATAGTGAAGACATGTGTGACAAGTGTCTCCTCCATGCATCTCTCTCCTTCCTCCACGTTTAAATCCATGCATGAATCACTCTTCCCTTCTTCTCCTAATGCCACGCCAAATACCAACCAAGAATGAAGATTCAATGTATGCTCCAGCTGCTCCCATCATGTCACGTCCATCACATCTTGTGAAAGATTCAAAGAATCTTGTTTCTTCTTTACGTAAAGAAAATAAGAATTCAAGGTACCCTTTTCTTGTAGTCTTCATTTCCTGCCACGTAGAACAATCAAAACTAACCATAATACATTGCACTCTTTTTCTTCTTCCTCCATAAGCCACGTCCCCAAAGCTCAAATTCAGCTAACCTTCCTTTTTGTTTCCATTCATGACACCTCATACTCCCAAGATTCATTGCATTTGTCCATTTTAAACACATGTCTCATTCCTCTCTTGCCACGCCAACACTCCCCTAAATTCAATGTTTTTTCTTTCTATCTCTCTCTTAGCAACGTCACCCTCCAACCAATCAGCAAACTTCTTATTCCTGAACCATCCTGATGCTTCAGTTTAGTCGGTTTCGCGTTTAATATTTTAAAAACTCTTTAGATCCTTCTATAAATTCACCAAGCCCCATATTCAGATTCTAGATGCTCTTAGATGAATTTAGAAATTTGAATCACTCCGTTTGGACATTCGTAGCTTCGGATATGAATTTTACAAGTTTTATCGGTTCTATCGGTTTCCTTTCCCGATAGTCCGTAAAACTCGTTTAATCTCCATTTCTTCCACGTATGGTCTTCTAAATGTTATTTATGACCAAAAAGAAGAACATTTGGCCCGTCTCTACTTCCGGCTCCTATTTTGGTAAAATTACCAAAATGTCCTTCCTTTCTGAAAATTACGAAAATGCCCTCTGTTGACTTTTCTGCTGCCCGTTGACTATTTCTTGGAACAGGATATTACACACGCTGCCCACACTGAAAAGGGACTCTGGTTCGGGTCAAATTTGTGACGCGACATGATAGTTAACTAGTCGAGTTCCCTGGAGAATGTGTTGCACTGGTCTGGACTATTCATAGAAATCGAGGAGACAAAGACAACTCTATCAAAGGAGTTACTTCCCAATATGAGGGAAGAATCACCCCCGCCACCACATATGATTATCAACATGACCATGGGAGGTCTCCTCTCATGTAATGACTCAATACGGTCAATCAAGAAGCATGAAAGAAGGACCGGTACCACAGAGAAGTGGAAGCACGACACGGATGATGAAACGCAATGTACGAGTGGTGAAGGCCTGACCTTCACGGAAGTTGGCGTCGAGGGAGTTGACCAACCACATAAAGACCCCCTCGTGATTCAACTACGGGTGGTCTACTGCGGCGTGAATCGATTCCTAATCTACACTAGCAGCTCTGTGGATCTCATATTCAAGGAGACTATGAAAATATGAATTCTCATGGGTGCAAGATCAAGCCATATGTCACCTCGCTTACCGGTTTTTCCGGGGAAACCACCATGGCAGTCGAAACTATCAAACTGCCCGTCTATGTAGGTCGGATGACCATTTAGTCAAGTTCGTGGTGATTGACAAGCCCGAGATCTACAATATCATCCTCGGGAATCCCTGTATACTCACGATCTAGGCAGTCACCTCAACCGACCATCAATGTCTCGAAATTCCCCAACCTAGAAGGAATTGACACAGTTCGATCCGATAAAAATGTCTCGCACTTGCTTCGTTGTCAAGCAAAATCTGCGCAAATCGTCCTCAACTTACCTCTTTATTGCCTCCCAAATTCCTGGATAGCCTAACCACAAAGACAACCCAAGTCGGGAGCTCATTGTTCAAGTGAACATTGATCCAAGAGACCGTGATAGCTGCATCGAGATCGGTGCATACCTCAAAGACAACATCAGACTCAAGCTCGTACAGTTCCTAAAACAGAATATTTCAACTTTCGGCTGGTCAACATGAGATATGTCTGGCATCAACCCAGCCATATGCAGCCACAGGCTCAATGTAGATCCGACCTACAAACCAATTAAAAATAAGACGTGTAAGCTCAGCCTCGAGCGAGCACAAGCGGTCAACAATAAGGTTAGAGGTTGACAACAAACGGCTCCATAACCAAGGTGAAGTACCCTGATTAGCTAGAAAACCCGGTGGTGGTTAAAAAGAAGAGTGGCAAGTGGATAGTTTGCGTGAATTTCACCTACCTTAATAAGGCTTGCCCCAAGGACATATTTCCATTTCCCAGATCATTCAGGTCGTTTAAGCAACCGCAGGAAACAAACTCTTGTCAATCATGGATGCCTTCTGGGGATACAACCAAATCATCACGCATCCCAATGACCAAGAGAAAACAGCGTTCATCATCGATCAAGGGACCTACTGCTATATGGTCATGTCGTTCGACCTCAAAATGCAGGGGCGACCTACAGACAACTCGTCAACAAGATGTTCGCCGACCAGCTCGGTCGCACGATGGAAGTATACATCGACGACATGCTGGTGAACTCTCTTGTCGCGGCAGACCACGTCAGCCACCTCACCACCAGATTTAGAAATCGAAACGAGTACATCATGAAATTAAATCCCAGAAAGTATTCATTCGGCATTAGGATGTCGTGATCCAGCGCGGGATCGAGGTCAACCCAAAGCAGATCTTGGAAGTCCTCGATCTTGAATCACCCGGGATTACCTGCAAAGTCCAGCGCCTCACTAGCCGAATTTCTGCCTTGAACCGCTTTATCGCCCGCTCAACCGACAAATAAATTTCGTTCTACCAGCTGCTCTGCGGAAACAAGCGTTTCGAGTGAAACAACAAATCCGAGGAAGCTTTTCAACAGCTCAAGAGGAACATGTCGACTTCGCCGGTCCTATCCAGCCTGGAGAGGAAGAAACGATGTATCTCTACATCGGCGTTCAGCAGTGTTTTAGTCCGAGAAGAACAGGGAGAGCAGAAACCTATAATTTATGTTAGTAAGTCTCTCGACTGCGCGGAGAAGATGTACCCTACTCTCGAGAAACTCACCCTCGCTGTCGGTTGCAGCCCGGAAGCTTCTCCCCTTCTTCTAGTCTCACACCATTATTGTTAACACCACGCAACCTCTCCAGGTAATCATCCATATCCCAAGCCAGTCGGGCCGGATGATCAAGTGGGCGGTCGAGCTCAGCGAGTACGACATATAATACATAGGAAGGACTGCAGCTAAATCCCAAGTCTTGGCTTATTTCTTGGTAGAACTGGCCCCTAAGTTGGTCCAGCATCGGCATATGACTAGAATCATCAACTCGAGGTGTTGAAATAGTCGTTCTGCCTTGCGTTCCAAGCGTCAAACAACGAAGAAGAATATGAAACCCTTATTTCCGGCCTCGGGTTGGTAAAGGAGATCGAGGCCAATATATACAAGATTAATGTGACACTCAGATTGTCGCCAATTAATTCAGCGGGGCGTACAAAGAAAAGAAAGATCACATGGATTTATACCTCAAGGTGGTCCAAGGAATAGCAGCCAAGTTCACCTTCTTCATCCTCAAAAAAATTCCATGAGGCGACAACATATCGGTAGACGCCCTAGCCGCCTTGGCTTCAACCTCTTATCCAACGCAGCGACCCGTGATCACGGTAGAGAGCAACGATTCACCAAGAATCGACCTACCTAAGGGAGTCTGCCTAATCAATGACTTTCTAGTAAACAAGCTATATGACGGGATCGATGATGCAGAAGCCCTAATGACCTGCTGATATTCATGCATTTTCATGCATTTAGGATAATGTTTAACTTATGTTTTGATCTCATTTAGCATCCATTCTTGTCCTTTATCTCATTTAGAGTCTAAAAACATTTAGGATTAGGAATTAGCATTTTATGTTATGTTTGGAGTGTTTCTTGTGATTTTGTAGGTTCTTGGAGGTGCATGGAGGTTTTAGTGAGCTAAGGAAGCAAGAGAGGAGCTCAAAGAGTCAAGAAGATGAGTCATGAAGTCGGCCAGAAAAACCATCGGGCAGTCACATCAGGCAAACGAGGCCGATGGATTTATGATATTGCCACTACGACCCTTTTTTGTATAAATACACATTTTGGGGGATTAAAAACCCTAAGCTACCTGAGCCTAGTTTTCTCTTTTCTTATGTTTATGATTTAAGGTTTGTAAACT
Organism: Orychophragmus violaceus; assembly: GCA_030180135.1. Classification (NCBI taxonomy): domain Eukaryota; kingdom Viridiplantae; phylum Streptophyta; class Magnoliopsida; order Brassicales; family Brassicaceae; genus Orychophragmus; species Orychophragmus violaceus. The sequence continues at coordinate 28,757,435 of CM058232.1, read as the reverse complement.
TTTGGATTTTGAGTTTTAATTAAGTATTTATCTTGTTTCTCTTAATCTCTCTTTCTATCTATGATTTCTCATATCTCTCTCTTATGATTAGGGAGTAGAGTTTTTGGGTTTTGTGGATGAAGTTGATTTAGGTGGTTTATGTGATGATTAGTGATGCTTAGTACTTATTAATACATGATACTTCTCTAATTTGGTGTGCTTTATGCTAGATTCTCAAGAGATTGTCAATCTATATGTTAGGATGTTTCTTGCCCACAAGGTGTTTGATGAAATGTCTCAATGAACTCTTTAGAGGATTTTCACATCTTAGCCTAAGAGATTAGATGTCTAAGGTGATAATTGGTAATGAGAACTTGAAATTAATGCTTGTTTATCTCTTAATCACAAATGGGAATTTGATTAGGGATTAGACAAAGGGATTAGTTTCAAGAGATTGGATTAGTCTAATGATTAGTGTTCTTAGCCTAAAGATTAGCTTTGCTCAAAGGTATTTGATGGATATTAATGCATGCTTGTCTTGTAATTTTCAAATGAGAATTGAATGATTACATGATTAGCATAGGAGTTATGAACATGAGAATGTGATTAGTTTAATTATAATCATTAGCCTTGTTTAGCAATGTTTGATTGATTGAAGCACCATTGATTGTCTCTAGACCACCTAGTCTCCATAGCCTCATCCTAGGACCCTACTTTTAGCTTATTTCTCTTCTTGTTTAGTGTATTGTTTGGTTCTTGCTTGCTTTATTTTCTTTCTAGATTGTTTAGGTTGTTACATAAACCCCTTTTTATTTGATTTGCTTAGCTTGAGTAGTTTCTTGCATTCCTTGTGTGTTATTCTTCTTGCCTCCCTGGATTGATACCTTAAGTACTATAATGACACGAGTAAACTTAAGGAATTGAGCTAGAACCTAGAAAAGGTCTATCATCAATTTAGTCTAGCATTAGGATAGGAAACAAGTTTGGGGGAAAGATGAGATTTATCTTGGGAATAAAAAAGATTAATGAGAAGAGTTGAAAAAGGTTCAAAAAGAGAAAGAAAGTCACTAGGAAATCATATAAGAAGAGAGCAATGTGTAAAAGAAAAAGTGGAGAATTCCATACTTTAAACCTCGAGACTATTACATGATCTAATTAAACCATCAATGTGACAAAACTAACAAATTAAACCTTCAATGTAATTTTTTTTCTTCAGTACTTTAAAACCCTAACGGAACTGTTGATGGTGAACAGTAATTCCATTAGCAAAAAATAATTTTTTAAAAATATTCAAAAACTCTATAATTAGTCAAAAATTCAAAAAAAAAATCCAAAAATTTTGAAATAAAAATCCAAAAATTTTCAAAAAATCTAAAAATTCGAAAAATTCAAAAAGATTCATATATTATATAAAATTAACTTATTTTTAAAAAAAAAAATCGAAAATATTATTTAATTATTTAAAACATAAAACAAAATCCGAAAATATATAAAATAAAATATTAATTTAGATATATTTCTCCATATAGTTTTTAAATTTCAAAAATTCAAAAATATTCATAGATTATTAAAATCAACTGAATATTTTTAAAAATGCAATTTTTAATGATTTTAAGATAAATTACAAGAAAAATGGTTATAACAAGATACATATATAAGATAAATATAAAAACCTATATTTGTTTCTCGTTATAACCACTTTTCTTGTAGTTTATCTTTAAATCATCAAAAAATGCATTTATAAAAAAACTAGTTTAATTTTATATAATCGATAGATTTTTTTTTGCTTTTTTGAATTTTTAAAAATATATGGACAATATATCTAAATTGTTATTTTATTTTAGATATTTTGAATTTTTTAAAATAATTAAATAATATTTTATTTTTAAAAAAAAATTATATTTTTTGAAGTATCTGAAATATTTAAAGAGTTTTTCGAATTTTCAAATTTGTTTGGTTTTTTATGGATTCTTATTTCAAAAGTTTTGGATTTTTTTAATTTTTTGGAATTTTCAAAATATTTTTTAAAAAAATATTTTTTTTCCTAACGGAATTATTGTTCACCATTAACAGTTCCGTTAGGGTTTTAAAGCAGTGAATAAGAAAGTCACATTGAAGAATTAATTTCTTAGTTTTATCACATTGATGGTTTAATTTGATCACGTAATAGTCTCGAGGTTTAAAATAGAAGTGGGTGTCACACTGAAGGTTTTCTATGGGATTCTTCCAAAGAAAAATAGAAGCAAGTAAGTCCCCTAGGAATGAATCAAAAGAAAAGAAAGAAAGATCAAGTAAAAAGGAGGGAAAAGGAATTGAAAAAGAATGCTCAAGTGTGAAAAAGAAAAAAAGTCAGTTAAGTGTTTTCAAGTAGACATAAAGAAAAGAGAGAAAAAGCTATTGGGATGAGTGTTTTGTTGAAAGGATTGATCATGGGTTGGGAATGGTTAGTGTTTGTCTTTCAAAGTGGGAATGTTTAGAGAAATCATCAAGGAAGCAGGTAGAACAATGAGACTTGATCTTTGTTTGTGCAAATTGTTCCCTTTCTTAGATAGTTTTTGTGCGATGCCAATTGCTCCTATTCTTGAGAGTTAACCACCCCCAAAGACTCTATTAAGCCACCTCAAATAGCCCTTCTTGAACCTTGCCAATTGGGATTGATTGATTGCCACTTTGTAAGATTGCACTTAACCTTTGATGAATGTAAGGAATTGAGTTGATGATTGCTTGTGTTCTATAAGATCTCGGGAGTTAGAGTAGGGATTGAGGGGAACGGTAATGTGGAAGTACATGGATAGACAATGTGATTAGAGCAACTTGTAACTTCTTTGAAATACCTTGTGTCTTGTTGTGAGCTTTGTGGTTTTGAGTCCCCGCTTTCAAACTCTTCTTCCAAAACTTGCTCTTGAGTGTTTTAAGGCTTGCTTGTGGACAAGCAAGGTTTAAGTTTGGGGGAATTGATATTCATGCATTTTCATGCATTTAGGATAGTGTTTAACTCATGTTTTGATCTCATTTAGGATCCATTCTTGTTATCTTCTTGTCCTTTGTCTCATTTAGAGTCTAAAAACATTTAGGATTATGAATTAGCATTTTAGGTTATGTTTGGAATGTTTCTTGTGATTTTCTAGGTTCTTGGAGATGCATGGAGGTTTTGATGAGCTAAGGAAGCAAGAGAGGAGTTCAAGGAGGGTGAAGAAGATGAGTAATAAAGTCTGCCAGAGAAACTATCGAGCAGTCGCATCAGGCAAACGAGGCTGATGGAAATATGTTGTTCCCATCGGCCAAACACATCAACCAAATGCGCCCGATGGAAATTCCACGAAGGTGACCAGTGATTCCATCGGCCTGTGGCATCGACCAGAAGAAGCCGATGGATCCGTTGCAAAAACCATCGACGTCCCCCATCGGCCAAATGAGGCCGATGGATTTCCCTGTGAAGACCATTTTCAGACCACCTTATTTACGATATTGCCACTACGACCCTTTCTTGTATAATTACTCATTTTGGGGGATTAAAAACCCTAAGCTATCTAAGCCTAGTTTTCTTTTTTCTTATGTTTATGATTTAGAGTTTGTAAACTTTTGGACTTTGAGTTTTAATTAAGTATTTATCTTGTTTCTCTTAATCTCTCTTTCTATCTATGATTTCTCATATCTCTTTTATGATTAGGGAGTAGAGTTTTTGGGTTTTGTGGATGAAGTTGATTTATGTGGTTTATGTGATGATTAGTGATGCTTAGTACTTATTAATGCATGATACTTCTCTAATTTGGTGTGCTTTATACTAGATTCTCAAGAGATTGTCAATATAGATGTTAGGATGTTTCTTGCCCACAAGGTGTTTGATGAAATGTCTCAATGAACTCTTTAGAGGATTTTCGCATCTTAGCCTAAGAGATTAGATGTCTAAGGTGATAATTGGTAATGAGAACTTGAAATTAATGCTTGTTTATCTCTTAATCACAAATGGGAGTTTGATCTTGATTAGGGATTAGACAAAGGGATTAGTGCCAAGAGATTGGATTAGTCTAATGATTAGTGTTCTTAGCCTAAAGATTATCTTTGCTCAAAGGTATTTGATGGATATTAATGCATGCTTGTCTTGTAATTTTCAAATGAGAATTGAATGATTGCATGATTAGCATAGGAGTTTGATAGGCTTCTAAGTTTTACCCTATTCTAAACTGCAAGTGAACAGCAATGTCAAAGTAGTATATAGGGCTATCGAATCCACAGGGACACTTGGTCTCAATAGAAACAGAAACATAGAGATTAATACTAGAAATAAGCAGATGGTGAAGTAAATAAATTGCGAAGCAAGAAAGTAAACAGTAGCAGAGATTAACGGTTGAGAAGCAATAAACTAAAAGCGTCAAGCCTAGGGTATTCTCAGGAAATCAGACAAGCAGACAGTTCATTCAGCAAGGATCTAATTAAGAACAGTTCTAGAACTCAAAACACAGATATAGAATTAACCAAATTCCTTTGCGATAATTCTCTAAGCCTAAGTGCAGCAAACCAAACTTTCGTTTGCGAGAACTAACAGATTAAACTAGCATTAATCCCAAGTTTGATATGTTCACAATTATCCTAAACCAAACTTCCGTTTGCGCAAAGTTTAATTGCCCAATTTAATTAGTTCAGATTCCTAAACCCCACTTCCGTGACGTATTTAGCAACCTAAGATCTAGATTCTAATTGATCAGGTTAGAACTAGCTTTAAGCACAATTAAATTGAAGAACAGATATAGTTATGAATCCTTAACTGAAATTGAACAAGTCTAGCAAATCATGAAATCCTATGTGAGAAACCCTAAACTCAACTATGGATCTACTCAGACATGATTAATGAAAACATAATCAAAGAAATAATAGATTGCATATAAGAAATTAAATAGATAAAGGGGTTCGAAATCTTCTCCAAAATAAGTGAATACAGGAAATAGATCAGCCCCAAAAGCTCTAGAAATCTCTTAGCTAATAGTATCAAAGCGTAATGTAAAGCGTATGTAAAATAAACACCAAAAACTAGTATATATAGGCATAATCTCGGATGGGGCTTCTGTGTAAATACTGGAACTATTCTGGGCCTCTTTGCAAATCTTCATAACTTGTTAAACCGACGCGTACGGCCCATCTCGCTAGTGTGTCGACCGATGCACAAGGTGTGTCGGTCGATGCATGATCAATAAATCGGACAGTGAGTAAATCTCTCGGCCAAAACGTCCCAAAAGTCCCAAAATGCTCCAAATATCTCCAATTAGCTCCAAACCTGATTAAACCTGTAAAAGACTCTAAACAAAGACAAAAGACACTAAAACACAACTATATCATGGTCTAAAATGGGTAAAAACCATGATATATCAACTCCCCCACACTTAGCCTTTGCTTGCCCTCAAGCAAAACATAGAACTAAAACATGGTGAAGAGGTTTGAAAACTCTTCAGAAACTCATTTCATCCTAGAAGCTACAATACTCAGATTCCCCTTAGTAAACCACTGCAAGAATCAATCACAGGATATCAAAACCACAATGTACTTCCCCCACACTTAGCAACTGTCCTAGGTAAACTCCACAATCACATTCAAGCATTCAAATTCTCCCTACTGACTTCTGCAAGTATTTAAGTGCGGTCTCACCTAAGGAGTATCGATCAAAGGGCACATGGATTCTTACCTTATCAGCTCTAGACCACCATACTATCTTTCTCTAGTCCCTTTCTTCTCTTTCCCTTCTTTAACAACTGATTTTTCCCCACTGGGTATCATTTTATTTTTTTTATCAGTGTTCTTCCCGTTATGGGGTGTACTTTGGACACATTCCATGGATCACATGAGAGATAATAGTGTTTGCTACTATTCCCATGACCACTTCGGAGTTACTAACTCATCCTCAGTTTATTATTTTTTTTTTTTTTACTTTACAGAAGGGGAGAAGGGAACTAAATAGGACAGGTTTACAGGCTGTGTCAGAACTAACAAGGGAATCCGACACAAAGTATACCAAGCCCTTAGGTGAGAAATCTAAGTCAGTATTAAAGTTGAAGTCAATAAAGGATCCTCTGATACCTGAAGTGATGTGGGTGTTCCCAGTAGGTTGATCTGTGATGGGGTTTTCTAATAGTCATAGATAGATCCTGCAACTTCATCCCAATGGTTACTTAAGTTCCTGCAAGTCTTGTAGATCTTCTCAGAAAATCATAGTTTCTTACTTAAACAATTTTGACTCAATAAAACAAAAAATTTTGAAAAACGGACTGACTCTTTAAGAAAACAGAAAACAAAAGTCAGTAGCACCTCCCCCACACTTATGACACACTGTCCCCAGTAGTGTCCAGCGAAGGATCGGTAAAAAGAAAATAAAAATTGAAAAGGTGAAATTATGTCTGTCAGGTTACCTCTGTCGCTGAGCATCGATCGTTGCACTAAGTGCATCGACCGTTACTTGGCGATTTTCGTGTATAGTCGATCGTTGCTCAGGACCGCAACGATCGCTGCAATGCGATTCCTTTCGTGTTGTGACGATCGACACAGAAGTGCGTCGATCGTTGCACTGCGATTTAACCGAGACCTGCAAACATAAACTCACCAGAAACAAAAACAAACGTAAAATCCTAACAAAAACACCAAAAATTAAGTAGAAAAACACCAGTACCTAATGGTGGGTTGCCTCCCACCCAACGCTTGTTTAAGGTCAATAGCTTGACCTATCAGAAAGAGATCGGACTCATGGCGGTTTCAACAGAGACTTTGAGTGTCTCTGTGAATGTCTCCTCATCCAAGGTGGCGTATAAGCATTCAGATCATGAGATCTTCCAAGGAATGAGTAATCAGAATCAGGGCGGGAGCGAAGCTTGGGCGGTCTACTGCATTTCCCTGTATTCAAAATAATGTGGTCAGAAGGTTTAAGCTTAGGTGACTTGTACCTTACCTTTGATGTATATCTGATGTCTGGAGCTTTCTGCTTATGAGCAGTTGCAGGTACTAAAGATGTTAGAGCAGGTTCAAGAGGAACCGCCATCTTCTTTTCTCCACTATCAGATACTGTAGTTCCACCAATCTGAACTTCTTCTTTCAGATGACCATCAGTGGAGATCACCTTCTTTTCATGAACTCGCGAAGTTTCAACTGGTGGTGTTTCATTCACCTTCTTATCCATCACTTTCATGCAGTTAGCCACTTCTAGCTCTTGTCTGGAAGGTTTGGGAACCTTAGGATATGGCACTGGGGGCTTGTAGGCTCGTTCTGGCACTGTTGCAGGTTTCTGGACATGTCTGCGTTCTGTGTCGATCGTTGCATGATGTGTGTCGATCGATGCAAGGCGATTCTGTTTCTCGAAAGAACTCGAAATTGCCGTCAGAATGGCGTGTCGATCGTCACTGAGGGGGTGTCGATCGGTGCATGTATCAGGCAGACAATATTCATCCAGAAAATCCGAGATTATGCTCTCTTCTTCACCTAGCAACTCAATCTCATCCCTTATGTTCACAGCATTGATGTGCAGCTTCCGTTCAGCTCTCTTAGCTTCATTCTGCCTCTCTATTGCTACATCTCTTCGTTCAATTTTGATATCCAGCTCCTCCATATGCGTGCTCAAAGATTCAAACTTCTCATTCAAGCCTTCATACAAAGCATCCATCTTTGAGTTGAAGGACCTATCAATCTGTTGTTGTCTCTCAAGGTACTGCTCCATCATGATTTCCATTCTGCTCTCATGAGATGTAGGTGCAGGAGGTACTTGGTAAGAAGAAACACTACAACTCCTTGTAAAGGGTTTCTGAAAAGCAGATCTGTGACTATAGAATCCAGTTCCTTCAACGCAATGGTTAGCTTCTTGTGCATACTTTCCAAGTAGAAGACTATGCAGAGAGTCAACTTGGTTCTTCAACCCAGCTATCTGTGAACTGTCAATCCCTGAGCTGAAAATATCATTCTGACACATCGTCCTGATGATCTCTTAGTGTTCTTGGTGATTCAGCGAAGTGTGTCGATCGATGCAAGAAGGGCGTCGATCGATGCAATGCGAAATCAGAGAAAACAGACGAAAATCAGTAACTAACTAAAAAAACAAAAATAAAAACGAAAAGAAAACGAAAAATCCTAGTAAAACCCTAAGTTCTAAGCTATCGAAGACTCAAAGAGTCCCCGGAAACGGCGCCAAAAACTTGATAGGCTTCTAAGTTTTACCCTATTCTAAACTGCAAGTGAACAGCAATGTCAAAGTAGTATATAGGGTTATCGAATCCACAGGGACACTTGGTCTCAATAGAAACAGAAACGTAGAGATTAATACTAGAAATAAGCAGATGGTGAAGTAAATAAATTGCGAAGCAAGAAAGTAAACAGTAGCAGAGATTAACGGTTGAGAAGCAATAAACTAAAAGCGTCAAGCCTAGGGTATTCTCAGGAAATCAGACAAGCAGACAGTTCATTCAGCAAGGATCTAATTAAGAACAGTTCTAGAACTCAAAACACAGATATAGAATTAACCAAATTCCTTTGCGATAATTCTCTAAGCCTAAGTGCAGCAAACCAAACTTTCGTTTGCGAGAACTAACAGATTAAACTAGCATTAATCCCAAGTTTGATATGTTCACAATTATCCTAAACCAAACTTCCGTTTGCGCAAAGTTTAATTGCCCAATTTAATTAGTTCAGATTCCTAAACCCCACTTCCGTGACGTATTTAGCAACCTAAGATCTAGATTCTAATTGATCAGGTTAGAACTAGCTTTAAGCACAATTAAATTGAAGAACAGATATAGTTATGAATCCTTAACTGAAATTGAACAAGTCTAGCAAATCATGAAATCCTATGTGAGAAACCCTAAACTCAACTATGGATCTACTCAGACATGATTAATGAAAACATAATCAAAGAAATAATAGATTGCATATAAGAAATTAAATAGATAAAGGGGTTCGAAATCTTCTCCAAAATAAGTGAATACAGGAAATAGATCAGCCCCAAAAGCTCTAGAAATCTCTTAGCTAATAGTATCAAAGCGTAATGTAAAGCGTATGTAAAATAAACACCAAAAACTAGTATATATAGGCATAATCTCGGATGGGGCTTCTGTGTAAATACTGGAACTATTCTGGGCCTCTTTGCAAATCTTCATAACTTGTTAAACCGACGCGTACGGCCCATCTTGCTAGTGTGTCGACCGATGCACAAGGTGTGTCGGTCGATGCATGATCAATAAATCGGACAGTGAGTAAATCTCTCGGCCAAAACGTCCCAAAAGTCCCAAAATGCTCCAAATATCTCCAATTAGCTCCAAACCTGATTAAACCTGTAAAAGACTCTAAACAAAGACAAAAGACACTAAAACACAACTATATCGTGGTCTAAAATGGGTAAAAACCATGATATATCAGAGTTATGAACATGAGAATGTGATTAGTTTAATTATAATCATTAGCCTTGTTTAGCAATGTTTGATTGATTGAAGCACCATTGATTGTCTCTAGACCACCTAGTCTCCATAGCCTCATCCTAGGACCCTACTTTTATGTTCTCAAGCAATCACATTGTGCACAGTTCTATCCGTAGACTACCTAGGAAAGACAATATTAACTAAGAACTATCGTCCGGAATGGATTGAAGCAAGCTAGGGGTCAGAACCGGTCCTCATCTTGGCCAAAAAGGGAAATTTCGTAATTTAGGACCTTAATTAGCCCAAACGAACATCGGATCTGGAAAGAGGACGGAAAATCAAGTGGGTTAGGATTTCTTTCGCTGAATTCGGGCTTAGGATGAGCTAGTTATGATCAATTGAAAATAACTAGTTCAACCTAGCTAAACCGACCTAACCGAACTAAACCGGAAATTAATTTGAAATTGGACTATATCGAAATTAAAATTGGGAATTGGGTCAAACCAGATTAAACCGGACCGAATTGTAATGAACCGGACCAACCGACTAAACCGGGTCAACCGAACCGGTCAACGACCCGACCCGGTCAACCCGACCCCGTCAACCGACTCGGTCAACCTGACCCGGTTAGCCCGAGTCGACTCGGTCGCCGGCGAGTCAACTCGGCGGTGGTTCTGGCGACGGCAAATCTCCGGCGAGGGGTGGCGGCTCCCGGCGGACGGCAGCGACGCGTGACTCCGGCGACGGCGGGCCGGGCCAGGGCCATTACAAATTCTCTCCCCCTTGAAAAGAATTCATCCCGAACTCTGTGGTGAGGGATCTCCACTCCAACTCCTTACCAGCAGCACTCCACAAACTTCGCAAAACCGAAACTGAACTTAATCGCTTGCCCGCTTGAAAATATCTTGTCCTTGAATCCTGAAGACTGCTTCTCTCCCCCTCCCCCCCCCCCCCTTATTTTTAACCATTCTCTGGAGTGTCATTCTCCTTGATATCAATCCAATAGCATCTTCCAGAATGCAACACAAATGCCGTTTGCTACCGCCCATGTCCATTAGGGTCGGTCTCCAACGTTTAGAAACAACACTCATCCCTCGAGTGGTTCTAATACCTGAATGAGATGCTGCGCTTTAAACCAGTTCTCCTCAACGGTTTCCATTACCGTGCCATAGTGCATCATCCACTTCCAAATGGATCCTCTTCGACGGTTTTCCATTACCGTGCACTATGATGTTGATTGTCGCACAAGCAGACCTCCTTGCGTATCCTCCGTGTACGATGCGGTTAACCATGTCCATTATGGATACCCGATATGTGGGGAATGCCCCACTTAACTCTTGATATACTCCCATGTCACGCTTCCTCTGCGCACTCTGATTCCCATACCGGTTTCCAATATGACTTCCAGCTCAAGGTTTCCGACCTTGTGATCCATGTGTAGTGCTTTACAAACACCATCCTTTGGGTTTCCTTCCCCATTAAGCTTGTCCTCCTTTGCTATTCTTTGCAGTTTCTTGCCAGTTCTCCATAGTGATTTCCTAACACTCTTCCGTTGGATTTCCGTTTCCAATAACTAGCTTTGTCTTCTTGCTACAACCAGGATCCCGACCTAGGCAATTCCCAATGCCCAGCTCTACCTCTCCAAACGCTTTTGCGATCTCTTTCCCCTCTTGAAGAGCTCCATTAGATGCTCCAGTAATCCACAAAGAACTCCAAGGCAGACTGTTTCCTTTCCGGTCTTACTGTTGAATCTCGAGCACGCCATTCCACAAATATCTTCTCCAGCTTCCAGCTTGATCAGACTTCAAACGAGCGGTCTATAACTCATTGAAGTTGATGTCACAAATCTGATTCTAAGATTCCATACTTAGAAGAGATTTGGATAGCCTCATGCTGCTCCTTGTGATCCAAGCAACTCAAACAACTCTTGACGCTTAATCCAGTTGGAACACCGCCACTTACAAATGGCCTCCTTGCAATCCGCTCTTTCCATCGACCTCTTGCAACTCTTGTAGCACTCCTTGCAATCCGGTCTTTCCATCGACCTCTTGCAGCTCCTGTAGCACTCCTTGCAGCCGGTCTTTCCGTCGACCTCTTGCAGCTTCTACAAACACTTCCGCATTAGCCTCTCGCTTGATCATCTCCACACCCTTATCACCTTAGCACGCTTGGTTGAACAATTCTCCGAACAAACGATGACCCCCAATACACACCTCATTAGTACCGACTGCCCTGTAGGCGCACACCACAACATACATCCCAACATACACCTCAACGGCACACATAACGACATACATCTCGGCACACATCTTAAGGGCAATAACACCACTAAGGTTTGAAGACAATGACCCCAACCTGCAAGTAGAAATTCTATCTAGACTATGACCGGCGTGGAGAACAATCCATGATATAGTCGGTGCTTGAAAAATCTTTTCACAAAGTAACCATTTGATAATAAATTTGCAAACACTTTGGAAAAAGATTTGAAAACAAGTTTTTTGGAAAAACAACGAAAGCTGATCTCCTGGGATAACACTGGGAGATCTTAACCTAGGCTCTGATACCAAATTGTAACACTCATCTCCCGACGAACCGGAGATGCGACATTAGGGTACCTGTTGAACCCATTCCGTCCAACCGGGATGCCAACTCAACTTGTCTCAGGACCTGGCGCTACCTTCGTATTCAAATCCACCAATGATGTGGTACGACCGATCAATCCTGCATCCGGACCTGCAAGAAAATGGGGACTGGGAAAGGGAAAGAGGACTGAGTAATTGTTTCAAACACAATTACCCAGAGAGGGCGGATTTAAAGAACCCGCGATCCCGGTTTACGCCAAACAATTACGAAACACAAGTCCTAAGCTAATACCACCTTACAAACATCACCCGAAGGCTTTCACCACGCAATCTATGTCCAGATCGTACTGCGCCACCACGTACCTCGCACTCTGGACTCCTACCGCCCGAAGCGCAACCAAATCATCAGCTCTGAAGCCCGCCATTGTCCCTGGTGCACAACATCTACAACAACTTAGGGGGGCTCACCAAAACCCCCTTCCGACGATACAAGGAAGACGTACCCAACCTCGATATACGTGTGCCGCCACTCAGCACCCCTGCGGGGGCCCTACCACAGTTCTTAACATACGAGTCCATCACGCACAGACAACATTTTCGGTTTAGTGATATCCTAGCAGTTATATGTTCTCAAGCAATCACATTGTGCACAGTACTATCCCTAGACTACCTAGGAAAGACAATATTAACTAAGGACTATCGTCCGGAATGGAATGAAGCAAGCTAGGGGTCAGAACCGATCATCACCTTGGCCAAAGAAGGGCAATTTAGTAATTTAAGAACTTCATTAGCCCAAACGGACGTCGGAACTGAAAGAGGACAGAAAATCGAGTGGGTTAGGCTTACGTTTCGCTCAATTCAGGCTTAGGATGAGCTAGTTATGATCAATTGAAAATAACCAGTTCAACCCAATTAAACCGACCTAACCGAACTAAACCGGAAATTAATTTGAAATTGGACCGCATCGAAATTGAAATTGGGAATTGGGTCAAACCAAATTAAACCGGACCTAATTGGAATGAACCGGACCGACCGACTAAACCAGGTCAACCGAACTGATCAACGACCCGACCCGGTCAGCTCGAGTTGACTCAGTCGCCTCGAGTCGACTCAGTCGCCGGAGAGTCAACTCGGCGGCGGCTCCAGATCCCGACGACGGCGGATCTCCGATGAGGGGTGGCGGCTCCGGCGACGGCGGCGCGTGGACGGCGCGTGGACGAACAGTGGATCTTCTTTCGGCGATTGCAGGCGCATTCGGAGGCTGACGGAGTCGAGGTTAGTGGCTACGGCTTCGTCTCGTCAAGAGGAACGCGATGGTGGTTTCGGATTTCCAAGATTCAACACGAATACAAAGTTATGAGACTTTTAGATATCAGGTTGAAAGAAATTAGATCTGAAAAAGGAGATTCGGGATTACCTTCGACATCAAACGATGGAGGAGCTACAGATCTGGTTTTTATAGGTGGTGACACGACGGGATCAGGGCAGGGGTTCGCTTGGAATCTTCTTCTTCACATTTTTCTAAGAAGTGAGGCTCTTATTTATAGGGGAGGGAGCTAGGGTTTTTGGGAGGATAATAGGCTTTTGGGCCTAGGCTTCTGCCTTTCTTCCATTTCTTCAAAAATTTAAAACGGACCGGACCAGAACCATTACATTTTCCATTTACAATTTAGAGTCTGGTAAGCTGACCCACGATGGAAGACTTGCAGACAAACTATTGTACCACACATCTCTGTAAGTACAAAGAACAATAATTAGGATGTATAGAACATGTTATATTCCAAATCAGTTTCCTGATTATCTTGGCAATCCTTCTACATGATCCCTATGAAACTTGTTATGCAAGCATGTATGAAACTTGCCTATCAAAAACCCTTTTAAAAGGGGGTGTATGAAACTTGAGTCATATTAGGAGGACCAGGTAAAATCTCTAAAAAAATAAGGGATAAGATGAAAGAATTAGGATTTGGTTACTCACATTTTGCTCAAAGACTGCCTCTTTTAAGTGGGCAAGGAACCATTTAACGTGTTGTTTCCTAGAAACCTAATATATAAACAACAAATTTTCCCACAATTATTTGGGTGGCTGTGCATAAAGACCCAAAAGAAGTAGAAAATATACCATTTTACAAGTGACTAATTAAGTCGAGTTAAGTTGAAAATTGAAGACGGTATTGGTCCATGTAATTTGTTGAAGCTTAAATCACTGGAAAACAGACATGAATTAGACCATTCCTGTTTAGCAAGGAACTCATCTGTCTGTGACTTTCACAAATCATCTCACCTTTTTCACTGGAAAGACAGTTCCATAGACATATGTACTTACACGTGTTGCAAGCTTGAGTATTCTCCAATATCATATGGTATGTCCCCGTGAGATTGTTGTTCCTCAATACCCTGCGACATATATATATCGTCAATGTTAAATACATTGAGGGAAGATATTTTGTGATATCGATGTATATAGAGATACATCCTCGCGACTGAGCCTAGAAATGATGCAAAAACGTAGAGAATATCCTAAGAGGACGATATTCACATATCTTGACCTAACATCTACCTGACTACCTTTATATAGAAGCTAAGCACACACGACTTTGACCTAGTTTGCCATAAACCCTAAACCGATCTAAACACATGTGGTATGTCTAGCCAAACATCACTGTTCAATCATACGATATATAAACCTTATTAAAGGCAAAACGGTCATTCTAAATGCCAGAATCGGCTGAAACTCACCAAGAAGATGCCACATAGGAACAAATCAACCTCCTTTACTAAATATGATTTTTTATTATTATTATTCATAACTCGATTTCTTCTTTATCTTCTGTTTTTAACGATTTAAATTTTTACATGGGAAAAAAAAATTAATTTTTACAATATGAAAATATCCTTTTTGGATCAAAACACAATATATTTTATATATTTTTCATTTAATATATGTTTTTCTTTTTTTTTAGTTGGAGATAATGATGTGACCAAAAGTGTGGTAGTTTGGTTTAGTCATCTTAGGGTTTTCTCACGCCGTGTGTGTTATATTATTCTCTTGTATCTAAGAAAAGCCGACCCTTCAATTTCAAAATGCACTATTACAAAATAATATCAATCCTCTTCTTGCTGACACATCTAGTAATCGTTGTCATTTGGGGTCTTCTTCTCCTTTTCCTCCTCATTCTGCTTTTCGAATTCTATTGTTTCTTTCGTAGACGTAGTCGCCCTAATCCCCAACACGAACCCTCAGGTGGTTTATCTTCCACATTCGTGCAAAAGCTTCCCCAATTTAAAATTTCCAAACCTGTCACACTGCACGGAAGCGACTGCTTTTGTCTTGATGGATTCAGAAAGGGACAATGGTGTCGGAGGCTTCCCCGTTGCGGACACGTATTCCATCGGAAAACTTGCCCAATATGCCGAGCTAGGGTTAGACTGAGGGAGGAAGATGCACAACAAGGAGGATTGTGGAAGAGATGTTTGGTCTTAGAAGAGATCATTTGTAAATGCTCTGTTTTCTTTTAATTATCCATTTTCTTACAAATCATAGCCATCACAAAGATGAAATTCACGTTTCGAAAATTTCTTGTTTTTTTTGTTCCTTTAATCATTTTGTTTCCTCTTTACGGATCAAAAATGCTGATTGCAAATAATATTTTATGTTCTCATTAGTGAATGTTCAAGAAAGTCCACATATTGATTTTCGTGCACACAGTGTCTCAGTACAATCCTCATTGATTTTGGTGCAGATGGCCTTCATTTATCAATCATCACTTGGTGAAATTGGACCAAAGAAAGTTCATGTGTAGATATCTACGTTGCATGGAAACGGAAACGGATACGCGGAAGCGAAACGTCTGGAAACGCGGAAACATATTTTTTTTAAAAAAGTAGGAAGTGAAACGTTTTGGAAACGTCTGTATATATATTCATAAAAATAATAAGAATATAATGAACACCAAACATAAAATAAAAAATAAAAAATTGAAACACCATAAGTCTAACCATATATATTTTTTTAAATAGAATTTGGAATAACACAAACTTTAGTTGGGAGAAACCAATAAATACAAACGAACATTTATCATTTTGGCTAATTTTGAAACTATCAATCTTAATATGATAAAAATGCATGATAAGTGGTAAAGTCGACTTCTTCTCTGGATTTTTCTTATAGTTTTTTAGGATACGAACATGATTTAGTAGAGCTTTTCATATTCTTTTTAGTAGTGACGTTTTTATTTCTTAAACAAATTAGAAATTATCAATTAAATTTTTACATTTTAAATTATTTACAATTAAAATAGAAAACAGAATTTTCAAAAAAAAGAAATGATGTTTCCAAAAACGGATACGCCATTTCCGTCGCGTTTCCAAAAATGGATACGTGTTTCCATCGCGTTTTCAAATCATAATTTTAAAAAACGCGTTTCCATCGTGTTTCCACGCGTTTCCGTTGCGTTTCCGTTTCCGAAACGTTTCCGAAACGGGAAACGATCCTCAGACGGAGTTTCCATGCAACATAGATAGATATTAAAAAAGATGCTTTCCATATGCTCCATCATCAACACTTTATTCCTATCGAGATCTATTTGACAAAAGGCGGGGCAGTCCCAAGGTTTCACTAGAGGAACATTCACGGTTGCGCTACAGGGGTTGAAACCCCCTACATAGCGGCAGTTACTGAAACATTCGAGAAGACACATTTGTTCCATCTGACACTGGATGATTGCTCCCTAAAGCGATATGGTCCATACGGTTTCACCAGGCCTCCAAGTAACGATCAATAAGGATCTTTGGAACTTAATTGGGTGAAGGAGGCCACCAAACAACTACGAATGCATAAGACGAATGTTTCAAATGTTGTATGTGAGAAAAGCTTTTGTCATGAAGCCCCCAAATAGACTAAGAAATTATCGTCTATGGCCAAAGTGAGATATGGACCATATCCCATGAACCAAGATATTATATCGAAATAAAACGAGTTTATTCATTGAGGCTATGCCCAATTTCACCCTTTCTAAAGAAATATTGCATTGACAGAGAACCAATAACAGTGAAACTAAATCTCTCTCCTAAAGTATTATTTACGTCCATTGTTCATGAACAAAAAAATCAGTTCTATCCCTATTTTTCCTAAACAATTACATATCTATTTTTCTCTTTTTTTTACACTTTTACTAAAAAATAAATATCTTCTCTCTTTTTTATTGTCTTTAAACATAGTTATATCAATTATTTTCATATGATAAGTTAGATAACTTTCAAATATTTACAATTTGATTTGGGATTTAAGCTTTAGTGTTTAGGGTTTGTATTTAGTGTTTAGGGTTTAGGCTTTGAGGTTTAGGGTTTAAGCTTTAGGGTTTAGAGTTTAAGCTTTGGAGGTTAGGGTTTAGGATTTAGGTTTGTGTTCAGGGGTTAGGGTTTAGGCTTTAGGGGTTAGGGTTTAGGGTTTATGTTTAGGGTTAAGGTTAGGGTTTAGGGTGTAGGGTTTAGAGTTTCATTAACCCCTAAACACAAACCCTAAATCCTAACCCCCAAAGCATAAACCCTAACCCCTAAACACAAACCCTAAACCCTTAATCCTAACCCCCAAAACCTAAACTCTAAACTTTAAAGCTTAAACCCTAAACCTCAAAGCCTAAACCCTAATCACTAAATACAAACCCTAAACACTAAAACTTAAATCCCATCTATATAAAAATAGGGTTTTAACCTATATTTTATTTTTTTTAACTATAATACATTTTATTTATTTGATATATCTAATTATCTCATCTATATATATAAAGAAGGCTTTTCTCTCTTCTCATGCTGCCACATCATCATCTCAATTTATTACACATTATTTTTATTTAATTTAATTTAAATATATATGTATTATTAAAAGAAATATGAAAGGTCATTTTCATACTATATATCATAAAACCAAAATTCAATCAATATAATTCATCCTTATCCAAATTTATGGCACATTATTTTTATTTTCACTTAATGCTTTAAATATGTAAGTTTTTTTACTAGAATGTACTCAAAAATTGTTTGATCTTAATTGTACAATAATGGGAAATTCGAAATAAGGAACCATAGGACAAAAATATAAATAATAAAATTATTAATTATTATGAATAGAAAGAAAATATTATAAAAATCAAATACAATGACAATAAAAAATTCTACAAAATATTGGAACATAAGAAATAAAATAAAATCTATGAAAGATATATAAAAAGTAAAGAATCTAAACTAATATTAAAATATAGAAATCATTATTATTAAGAATAGAAAGAAAATGTTGCAAAATGAGATAAAATGATAATAAAATGAAATTATATAAAATATAAGAACATATGAAAGAAAATCAAATCAAATCAGTGAATTATATATAAAATTAACAAAATTTAAAATAATAACTAAAAATATTAAATTATTAGAAATAAAAACTAAAAATTTTAGAGTTTGATGAATGGAAATGTATAAATAATAAGTATATATATTTACATAGTTTATAAAAAAATAAAAGGTTGATAAAAATGTTGAAGGAAATATAAATTTATAAAAATTTCATTAAATATTGATAACTAAAAATATTTATAAATAAAATAAATAATTAATAATCGTAAGTTAACGCATATTCTCTCCTAAAAACATTATAATCATCAAAAAAGAAAAAAAAACGTAAAATTGTAAATTAAAAACATATAAAAATAATCATACTTAAAATAAATATCATAATATATAAAATATCTAAAAATTTAAACAAAATCCGCGCATTTGCGCGGGTTCTCTCCTACTATATATAAAGAAGGTTTTTCTCTCTTCTCATGCTACCACATCATCATCTCAATTTATTACACATTATTTTTATTTAATTTAATTTAAATATATATGTATTATTAAAAGAAATATAAAAGGTCATTTTCAGACTATATATCATAAAACCAAAATTCAATCAATATAATTCATCCTTATCCAAATTTATGGCACATTATTTTTATTTTCACTTAATGCTTTAAATATGTAAGTTTATTTACTAGAATGTACTCAAAAATTGTTTGATCTTAATTGTACTAATTTATTAATATTATTAACAAAATAGTAATAATCCAATAATAAAATTAATTTTAAAACATCGATTAAGAAAAAAAATAATAAGAAGAAATGGGGATCCAAATTGATTAACAACAAACATCTAAAATAAAAATAATCTTTATATATCAATCGACCGTATTTATAAAGACATATATTACAGTTGATGTTAAAATCAAAATAGAATGCATAATGAGAATAAATATAACCAGTTATTCTTTCTTGAAAATTTTATATTTATAGTAAGATAACATGTAGTTTTTTATAAGTTCTCTTATAAGAATAAATCAAAATATTCAAATTAATATTTTCAACGAAAAAGTCAATTAAATATTTCCAAATATCTCATCATCTTAATTTATTGCACAATATTTTTATTTCATTTAATTCAAATGTGTATATTATTAAAAGAAATAAGAAATGTCATTTTCATATTTTATATCATAAAACCAAAATTCAATCAATATAATTTATCCTCATCTAAATTTATGACACATTATTTTTATCTTCACTTAATGCTATAAATATGTAAGCTTCATTACTAGAATTTACTCAAAAATTGTTTAACATTGATTATACTGATATATTAATATAAATTGAAGCAAAAATAGTAATAATCCAATAATAAAATTAATTTTAAATCAGTGATCTTAGGATAAAAATAATAAGAAGAAAAGAGGATATAAATTGCATTAACAACAAATATTCAAAATACAAGATAATACTTATATATCGATCGACCGTATTTATAAAGACATATATTAGAATCAAAATAGAATGCATAATGAGAACAAATACAACCAATTATTCTTTTCTGAAAATTTTATATTTACAGCAAGCTAACCTATAATCTCTTATAAGTTCTCTTATAAGAATAAACCAAAATATTCAAATTAGAATTTTTAACTAAATCTATATATATAAAGAAGGCTTTTCTCTCTTCTCATGCTGCCACATCATCATCTCAATTTAGTACACATTATTTTTATTTAATTTAATTTAAATATATATGTATTATTAAAAGAAATATGAAAGGTCATTTTCATACTATATATCATAAAACCAAAATTCAATCAATATAATTCATCCTTATCCAAATTTATGGCACATTATTTTTATTTTCACTTAATGCTTTAAATATGTAAGTTTTTTTACTAGAATGTACTCAAAAATTGTTTGATCTTAATTGTACTAATTTATTAATATTATTAACAAAATATTAATAATCTATATATATAAAGAAGGCTTTTCTCTCTTCTCATGCTGACACATCATCATCTCAATTTATTACACATTATTTTTATTTAATTTAATTTAAATATATATGTATTATTAAAAGAAATATGAAAGGTCATTTTCATACTATATATCATAAAACCAAAATTCAATCAATATAATTCATCCTTATCCAAATTTATGGCACATTATTTTTATTTTCACTTAATGCTTTAAATATGTAAGTTTTTTTACTAGAATGTACTCAAAAATTGTTTGATCTTAATTGTACTAATTTATTAATATTATTAACAAAATAGTAATAATCCAATAATAAGATTAATTTTAAAACATCGATTAAGAAAAAAAATAATAAGAAGAAATAGGGATCCAAAATATTTAACAACCAACATCTAAAATAAAAATAATCTTTATATATCAATCGACCGTATTTATAAAGACATATATTACAGTTGATGTTAAAATCAAAATAGAATGCATAATGAGAATAAATATAACCAGTTATTCTTTCTTGAAAATTTAATATTTATAGTAAGATAACATGTAGTTTTTTATAAGTTCTCTTATAAGAATAAATCAAAATATTCAAATTAATATTTTCAACGAAAAAAGTCAATTAAATATTTCCAAATATCTCATCATCTTAATTTATTGCACAATATTTTTATTTCATTTAATTCAAATGTGTATATTATTAAAAGAAATAAGAAATGTCATTTTCATATTTTATATCATAAAACCAAAATTCAATCAATATAATTTATCCTCATCCAAATTTATGACACATTATTTTTATCTTCACTTAATGCTATAAATATGTAAGCTTTATTACTAGAATTTACTCAAAAATTGTTTAACATTGATTATACTGATATATTAATATAAATTGAAGCAAAAATAGTAATAATCCAATAATAAAATTAATTTTAAATCAGTGATCTTAGGATAAAAATAATAAGAAGAAATGAGGATATAAATTGCATTAACAACAAATATTCAAAATACAAGATAATACTTATATATCGATCGACCGTATTTATAAAGAAATATATTAGAATCAAAATAGAATGCATAATGAGAACAAATACAACCAATTATTCTTTTCTGAAAATTTTATATTTACAGTAAGCTAACCTATAATCTCTTATAAGTTCTCTTATAAGAATAAACCAAAATATTCAAATTAGAATTTTTAACTAAATCTATATATATAAAGAAGGCTTTTCTCTCTTCTCATGCTGCCACATCATCATCTCAATTTATTACACATTATTTTTATTTAATTTAATTTAAATATATATGTATTATTAAAAGAAATATGAAAGGTCATTTTCATACTATATATCATAAAACCAAAATTCAATCAATATAATTCATCCTTATCCAAATTTATGGCACATTATTTTTATTTTCACTTAATGCTTTAAATATGTAAGTTTTTTTACTAGAATGTACTCAAAAATTGTTTGATCTTAATTGTACTAATTTATTAATATTATTAACAAAATAGTAATAATCTATATATATAAAGAAGGCTTTTCTCTCTTCTCATGCTGCCACATCATCATCTCAATTTATTACACATTATTTTTATTTAATTTAATTTAAATATATATGTATTATTAAAAGAAATATGAAAGGTCATTTTCATACTATATATCATAAAACCAAAATTCAATCAATATAATTCATCCTTATCCAAATTTATGGCACATTATTTTTATTTTCACTTAATGCTTTAAATATGTAAGTTTTTTTACTAGAATGTACTCAAAATTGTTTGATCTTAATTGTACTAATTTATTAATATTATTAACAAAATAGTAATAATCTAATAATAAAATTAATTTTAAAACATCGATTAAGAAAAAAAATAATAAGAAGAAATGGGGATCCAAATTGATTAACAACAAACATCTAAAATAAAAATAATCTTTATATATCAATCGACCGTATTTATAAAGACATATATTACAGTTGATGTTAAAATCAAAATAGAATGCATAATGAGAATAAATATAACCAGTTGTTCTTTCTTGAAAATTTTATATTTATAGTAAGATAACATGTAGTTTTTTATAAGTTCTCTTATAAGAATAAATCAAAATATTCAAATTAATATTTTCAACGAAAAAGTCAATTAAATATTTCCAAATATCTCATCATCTTAATTTATTGCACAATATTTTTATTTCATTTAATTCAAATGTGTATATTATTAAAAGAAATAAGAAATGTCATTTTCATATTTTATATCATAAAACCAAAATTCAATCAATATAATTTATCCTCATCCAAATTTATGACACATTATTTTTATCTTCACTTAATGCTATAAATATGTAAGCTTTATTACTAGAATTTACTCAAAAATTGTTTAACATTGATTATACTGATATATTAATATAAATTGAAGCAAAAATAGTAATAATCCAATAATAAAATTAATTTTAAATTAGTGATCTTAGGATAAAAATAATAAGAAGAAATGAGGATTTAAATTGCATTAACAACAAATATTCAAAATACAAAATAATACTTATATATCGATCGACCGTATTTATAAAGACATATATTAGAATCAAAATAGAATGCATAATGAGAACAAATACAACCAATTATTCTTTTCTAAAAATTTTATATTTACAGTAAGCTAACCTATAATCTCTTATAAGTTCTCTTATAAGAATAAACCAAAATATTCAAATTAGAATTTTTAACTAAAAAACAATTAAATATTTTCAAATATTTATTAGAATTCATTATATTGTTTCAGATTTTTTGTAAAAATTATTTTCTATCCACTCAACATATATTAGAATTCAATATAAAATTTAAGATTTAAAAAATAAATTGTTTATCTGCTTATCTACTCACTCGCCCGTAGGGCGGGTTCATTTCTAGTTTATATAAAAAGTAGAGAAAATGAGTATTTAATGAATATGGACCCACAAACCTTCTCTCCATGTAGGGGCAAAATATATAACAATAAATTAGATAACGAATTTGTAAACCAATCTTCTCTCCTAGTTAGTTTCGTTATTTACATATCCTTCTTAGCTAATTCACCCATTTCTAAAAAAAAATATGAATGAAGATTTGGCAAACATATTCATGAAGGTGTTAGTTTCGAAATGTATTTTATCATATTGGATTGCATCATCTTAAATATGTCAAGTGATGTATTCATGAGAGAAGTTAATGCACCACTTAACTATTGTTTTTTCATTTTTTTTTTTAGTAAGCTTTTTAATAAGGCAATATCATATACGGTTTAAAAGATATTTTTGTATAATAAATATATAAAGAGTGTTATGAATATATAGATTGACTAGTATGATTCGTTAACACCATGTGTGAGAAAAAATATTTTTAAATATAATTTTTTAAAAAAATTAAAAAATTATTAAATTAATTAAAAAAAATAATAATATTATAAAAATCTATATGAGATTATTTATAATTAAACACACATAAAATATTATATTTAGTAAGTTTTTAATAATTTATTATAAATAGAATTAATAGTAATAAAATAAATTATAATGATATATTTTATGTTTAAAATCAATACATAATATCTTATTTAAAATATTAATCATTTATATATAAACATTCAAAATTTATATAAATAAAACGAATTTATTATATAAAATCCATAAATAATATTTATTAATATTTAATATATTCATAAACTTTTTTGTATTATCATCTTATTTTTTATTTTTTTAAAGGTTATATATCTCTATAATAAAACTACAAATATTTAATCTTTATTAATTTTTCATATTTATCATCTTATCTTATTTTTTATTATTTATTTAAAGTTTATCTTAAAACAAAATTTAAACAATAATATGATAAAATGAAATAAATTAAGATTAACATAGTAATTAGCCTAATTTCATTAATGGCAAATTAGTAATTAACCATTTTAATAATGAATATAAGATCAAAAATATTTCTCAATTAATATATAAAGATGTCCATTGCAAAACACATCTTCTATGATATTCCAGATTTACTTCTTTCCCAATATTTAATTGTTTCATAAGTATTGCATCTTTACATATAGTTTTCACTAGGTGGCTCACCCGTGCTCTATGTACGAGTATAAAATTTACAAAATAACTTTTTTAATTTAAAAAAAAACAATGCATATCTGAAATTCACGATGTTTTACAAATTAATTTAATCATAATAATTGGTTAACATTTTATTTTTATTTATAAATTTAAGTTGTTTTATAATTTATATGTATGAAAAATAAATAAATATTGTGAATAGAAGAGAGATAGAAGAATTGGTGATGTTTATTCCAATGAATGAAAGCTTTTTTATATAGGAGTACAAGAACTTGACGACCAAGTAAAATCTAGATTACAAGTAATGAGCCTTATAATGGGCATCTACTTATTATTCATAACACTCCCCCTTAGATGTCCATTATAATGGAATGGTTCATAATGCGTTTAAGATGTTGTCTCATTAAAAACCTTACCAGGAAAACTCAATGGAAAAAACCATGGTTAAGGGAAAAAGAGCACAACACGCAATTACTCCCCATCATGAGTACATGTGTCGAGATCTTTGAGACGGCGTAATCCGATATGATTAACTAACTTCTTGAAAGTAGAAGTAGGTAACGCCTTTGTATATAAGTCAGCCAAATTATCGCTCGAACGGATCTGTAGAACATGTATATCACCGTTCTTCTGTAGATCGTGTGTGAAGAAGAATTTTGGTAGAATGTGCTTTGTTCTATCACCTTTAATGTATTTGTCTTTGAGTTGTGTGATGCATGCTGCATTGTCTTCATACATAATTGTCGGAGCTTCTTTCCCTACAGAAATACCACAATCTTCTTGTATATGATGAACGACAGATCTTAACCATACACACTCGCGACTAGCTTCATGGATGGCTAAAATCTCCGCATGTTTAGAATAAGTGGCGGTGAGAGTTTGCTTCATAGATCGCCAAGAAATAGCAGTACCTTCACAAGTGAACACATATCCTGTTTGCGATTTAGCAATATGGGGATCGGATAATTATCCTGCGTCTGCAAAACCAATTAGGCCTTCCTTGGATAAGTTAGAAAAGAATAAGCCCATGTCTTTTGTACCTTGGAGGTAACGAAGTATATGCTTAATCCCATTCCAATGCCTTTGAGTTGGGCATGAGCTACACCTTGCTAACAAATTCAACGAGAATGATATATCAGGTCTTGTATGACTAGCAAGGTACATTAATGCTCATATTGCACTTAAGTATGGTAATTCAGGGCCAAGAACTTCTTATTGTTTTCCCGAGGGCGGAATGGATCCTTTGACACATCAAGTGATCTTACAACCATTGGACTGCTCAAAGGGTGTGCATTATCCATATAGAATTTTTTGAGCACATTTTATGTGTATGTCTCTTGATGTACTAGAATTCCATTCTTTACATGCTCAATTTGTAGTCTCAAACAAAAATTTGTTTTCCCAAGATCTTTCATCTCAAATTCTTTCTTCAAATACTCTACTTGTATATGAAATCTCTGCAGGAGTTCCAATAATATTTAAATCATCAACATATACTGCAATTATCACAAATCCTTTCTCAAATCTCTTTATAAAGATGCATGGACTAACACGGTCATTCTTGTAGCCTTCTCTTAACAAGTACTCACTAAGGCGATTATACCACATACGCCCTGACTGTTTCAGTCCATAAAGAGATCGATTTAGTTTTATGCAGTATTGTTCTCGGGAATTCGAATTTACTACTTCAGGTAGTTTAAATCCTTATGAGGTTTCCACTTTAAAAACTTCTGGAACTTTCCCATAAATGTCATTGTCCAGTGGCTCTCAATTTATTTTCTTGTTGTCAGACTAATAAGAAACTTTGAAGTAGTTGTTTCTACTACATGATAGTAGTTTCTTTATAATTCATTATAGATCTTTGTGAGAACCCTTTGTGCAACTACTGCTTTGTATCTCACAATTTCATCATCCTATATTCTTTCGTATAAAGACCTATTTATGTCTTTTGCATAAAAATATATTTATGCGCCACTGTTATTACACCATTAGGTGTATGGACTACTGGTCCGAATACTCTTTTCTTTTAAAGAGATTTTAACTTTGCATATATTGTCTCTTTCCCTTTTATCCAATCATCACTTTGTGTACACTTTTCAATAGATGGCTTATGATCCTCATTCTCATCAACTGCTATATTGCATGCATAATTATTAACGACGTCGATTTGATATCGGTTCCATATTGTTCCATATATGACATAACTATTTGAGATTTCTTTATTCTCAGGTACCTGAATTTCTTTCTTGTCATGTTTACCATCTCTTCTTGAGATCCTTAATATTATTTCTCGGTCCTGCCATTCTCATTCATGCTCCTTTTTCCGAGGATTATTATATTTAGAATTGATATGTCTATCACGCTTCATGCGCTTTTTAGACTCAATAGCAGTTTGATATTGTCCTTCTAGGACATTGATATTCATGCATATTCATGCATTTGAGCTTTAATTAAGATCTTGTTTCACTCTCTTTGTTCATTCATTTGCATCATGATGTTGTCATTTGTTGCATTTAGAGTATATTAGCATTTAGTATAGGAATTAGCTTCTTTAGGTTGTTTTTGGAGTGTTCTTGGTGTTTTTCAGGTGCTATGGAGTTTGGGTGTGGCCAAGGAGCAAGATTGGAGCTCAAAGGATGAAGAGGAGAAAAACAGAGAGTTCGTATCGGCCAGCGTATCGGCCTAACAGGCCGATACAGTTTCCTGTGAAGACCATTTTTAGACAACTTTATTTACGAAAATGCCACTGCGTGGCTCCCAACTATAAATACTCATTTTGGGGGATTAAAAACCCTAAGCTACCTAAGCCTAGTTTTCTCTTTTCTTATGTTTATGATTTAGGATTTGTAAACTTTTGATTTTGAGTTTTAATTAAGTACTTTGTTATCTTTTGTTAATCTCTTCTTTCTATCTCTCTTAATCTATGATTTCTCATATCTCTCTTATGATTAGGGAGTAGAGTTTTGGGATTTTGTGGATGAGGTTAATTTAGATGGTTTTATGTGATGATTAGTGATGCTTATGACTTATTTATGAATAATCCTTCTCTAATTAGTTGATCTCTATGATAGGTTGCAAGGAATTGTTGAATCTAGATGTTAGGCTTTTTCATGCCCGAAAGGTGTTCGATGAAATGCTTGAATGAACTCTTTAGAGGATTTTCACATCTTAGCCTAAGAGATTAGATATCAAAGATGATTATTGGTAATGAGAACTTGAAATTAATGCTTGTTTATCTCTTAATCACAAATAGGAATTTGATCTTGATTAGGGATTAGATGAATGGATTAGTGCTAAGATATTGTATTAGTCTAATGATTAGTGTTCTTAGCCTAAGGATTAGCTTTGCTAAAAGGTATTTGATGGATATTAATACATTCTTGTCTTGTAATTTGCAAATGAGAATTGAATGATTGCATGATTAGCATAGAAGTTATGAACATGAGAATGTGATTAGCTTAATTATGATCAATAGCCTTGTTTAGCATTGTTTGATTGATTGAAGCATCATTAATTGTCTCTAGATCACCTAGTCTCCATAGCCTCATCCTAGGACCCTCTTTTATCTTATTTGCTTCTTGTTTAGTGTTTTGCTTTGTTTATTTCTTGCTTTATTTCCTTTTTAGATTGTTTAGGTTGTTAGATAAACCCTTTTTATTTGATTTGCTTAGCTTGAGTAGTTTCTTGCATTCTTGATTGGTTGTTCTTCTTGCCTCCCTGGATTGATACCTTAAGTACTATAATGACACAAGTAGACTTGGGGAACTGAGCTAGAACCTAGAAAAAGTCTATCATCAGACATCCATTTTAACTGGAGCATTTACAGCTGGTACATGTGACTTTGTCACTTTATTAGGTCATCAAAAGTGTCTGGAAACCGACTTACTAATCTTTATAACTGAATTATCTTTTGTACTTCTTTCATATCATTTGAACTTTTAATTCACATCTTAGTCCGAGGATCAATAATAATTCAACTCATTTCCTTTTCCAGCTGTTTATTTTCTCCCCCTAATGTTGGATAGAGTGACTCATTAAAAGAGTCTCTAAATAAATCTTATACATTTTATCTTCAATGGAGATCCATATCCAACATATATTCATAACCTTCTTTAAGGTCCCATCTTTTAGTCTTGTGGTGGATATACCATAATATATACCACTTATCCAATTTCTAGATGTGGATCTTTGGTTCCTGACCCAAAAACCAATTTGACGGGAAGAGTTCTTAATTACTCTTTGGCATTATAGATATTAATGTTGCTGCATCTTGGATATGAACATTAGATACATGATGTTCAACACATATCCCAATAGACTTACAATTATAATCAAAGGCTTAGGATGTGAGTTCTCTAGCATTATCAACTAGTCTTGACAAGGATATACATACGACATTCTAGTCGATGCATTAATTATACATATGGTGGATGATCAGTCCACCAGTGGGTGATCAAGCCCACAAAAAACTCCTTGTATACTTTACAGAAAGTAAATAAATTTCAAATCTATTTTTGGCTGGTGATAACCGTATTATCATATTGCCTTGTGAGCAAGCAGCATATAGATCATTTATGAGAATCTATGGTTCTTCAACAAATGTCGCATCATTACTAAACCGGGATGGCATAACCGGTTTGCCAAACATTAAACTTTTAGTAAACCTCTAGTTTACTATAACATTTATCTTCATTTTCTTTTGTGTAGTACAATTTAGTAGATAATACATGTATTTTCTCCAAAATACTTTTACTGCATTGGAAAATACTTGTTAATTGATATTCAACATTTCCTTTTACTTATCGTCTCAACATGATTAGAATTGAAATCCCCTGGATTTTCTTTATAAATGTTCATTAAGTTTATTTTCAGTGTGAACATAATCATCTAGATGTTCCACTTACAATAGATGTGGGATTCTCTAATTCTCCCCCTTGAGATAATGAAACTTCATTTTCATCTATCTCAAATTGAATCCCACTTTAGAAATCGACAACATACCCAACTTGGATCATGTGTATATCCTTTTGACCTTTGAGACTTGGGAAAGTATAACGCAAGAATGATTTTAAATCGGGTTCCCATAGGGAACCATATATTGTACTCTTACTAGTTTCTTTACTGATCACATAAAAGAAATATCTCTTATTTGCAACCATTTTTATTTTCTCACTTCTTGTGAAAATATGATAATGAAAGAAACTCGTGGGGTCGACCTTGACCATATCCATATACATATCCACATATACGCCTACAACTACTTATATAGCTACTCCTCAGGTATTGTCATTATTGTGGTACTTTTTTCAATAAGATAAAATATAAACTCATAGTACGTCTCAAACACTTTTCATGATATTGTGTCTCAAGAACAACAATATTTGCATGAAAGATAGAGCATGACTTCTATAACATCTCTATATGAGTACTTATTCACAGACTTAAAGTCTTATAATCTTATATTAACCAATCAAGATGAGTTTATGACTATATCACATTCTGGTGATCATATATTTCTTTCGTATTAATGTTCCAAAGAACATGAGGATATTTTACGTCAAGCCACCATTATCCAAAACCTCATGAAATTTGATGGCAAAACAATATGATCATGAACTTTAAACTTATAATTAAACTACACATGCTACGAGATATTTGTTTGGAGTTGATATGCAAGTTAGCAAAAAGGAAAAATAGAAACTTAAATATTTTCCTTAAAACAAAAGGGAATATATTGATATTTAAAAATAGAAACTTAAATATTTTTCTTAAATCAGAATCTAAAATTTTGGAAACAATTAAAACAAAAGGGAATATGTTGATATTTAAAAATAGAAACTTAAGCATTTTCCTAAAATCAGAATTAAAATTTTGGAAACACAATGCAACATAATCTTTACTATATGAAACATTAAAGCGTGTTCATCGAAAATAATTACTATAATTTAATGTAATATAATGTATGAATATAAGTTATTGAACACGAGTAAAAATATAGAATTGAATCCATTAAGATAAACCATGAATTGATGATAAACATGGTTTAAACATAGGATTAAATCATGACAAATATCAATAAATTATTATTCTATATAAGTACTGATAATCATTTCTATTATGAATACGATTAGAGATCATAATCGTGAAGGCATAGCCTATCATAACGATATTCAGAGAAGACATCACTTATCATCCCAGAATAAGACATAAACTAAACATAAATTAAATCTCACTTTTTCGGTGTAAGAAAATAGAAAAAGAGAGACTATCGTGCTGATAACGTGTTGTGAATAGAAGAGAGATAGAAGAATTGGTGATGTTTATTCCAATGAATGAAAACTCTTTTATATAGGAGTACAAGAACTTGGCGACCAAGTAAAACCTAGATTACAAGTAATAGGCCTTATAATGAGCATCTACTTATTATTCATAACAATAAAATATTTTTTAAGTAATTTTTATATTAATGTCTTAATTATCTATACTATTAATGGAGAAGTATAAAATATAAATTGCCATGAATTTCAGTTTAATTACAAACTGTGTCATAGTTTCTTTTGCTAATTTGAAAATTTTATTAAGGTTACAATTTTTTTTTCTCGTAAAATCGTGATACATACAAACAAATTATACAAGCATACATAATGTTATTTCTGATGGTTTACCTATCAAACCGGGTAAATAATCAAACAATGATATTGTAACGCTTCGACCGTCTCCGTCTGTGGGCCCCACGTCCGCTCACTCGGCCCGTGGGCCCACTTTCGTACGACAGTCGGATTGTTATTTCTGGAGGCTTTAAAGACTCGATTTACTGTCCTTGCAATCACCGCACGATCTTTCCACGTGTTTTTCCCTCACTCGCACGATACCGTGAGTCACTTCCGGTAGGTCACCCATCCTTTGACTACTCCAACTCAAGCACGCTTAACTCTGGAGTTTTCTATGGATAAGTGACCGAAAAGATAAGTACACTTTGGTGACATAGGTATCCAAATCAATTCTTTTAAGCCTCTCCACGTGTATTACAAACCGAGTTGTAACAATTCACCCCCGGTTTGCGCACCAGAATCGTTTTCCTTGACGGTGCGAGCCCTCACTGACTCCACACGCGTCCTCGGATTCGGCTCTAATACCACTTGTAACGCCCCGGCGGCCCCCGTCTGTGGGCCCACGCCTACTCACTCGGCCCGTGGGCTCACCCTCGTACGACGGCCGGATTTTTATTTTTTGGAGGCTTTAAAGACTCGATTTATTGTCCCTGCAATCACCACACGATCTTTCTACGTGTTTTGCCCTCACTCGCATGATACCGTGAGTCATTTCCTAGTAGGTCACCCATCCTTTCACTACTCCAACTCAAGCACGCTTAACTCTGGAGTTTTCTCTAGACAAGTGGCCGAAAAGATAAGTGCACTTTGGTGACATAGGTAGTCAAATCAATTCTTTTAAGCCTCTTCGGATATACCACAAACTGGGATGTAACAATTCTCCCCCTCTCACAGAGCGCAACTCCCTAGTTGTGCACCAGAATCGTTATTTTTGACGGTGTGAGCCCTTACTGAATCCACACACGTCCTCGGATTAGGCTCTGATACCACTTGTAACGCCCCGACCACCCCCGTCTGTGGACCCCACGCCGCTCAATCGGCCCGTGGGTCCACCCTCATCCGATAGCCGGATTGTTATTTTTAGAGGCCTTAAAGACTTGATTTACACTCCCTGCAATCACCACACAGTCTTTCTACGTGTTTTGCTCTCACTCGCACGATACCGTGAGTCACTTCTCGGTAGGTCACCCATCCTTTGACTACTCCAGCTCAAGCACGCTTAACTCTGGAGTTTTCTATGGACAAGTGACCGAAAAGATAAGTGCACTTTGGTGACATAGATAGCCAAATTAATTCTTTTAAGCCTCTCCGCATATACCACAAACCGGGATGTTACAGATATCAACATCTAGATTTAAATCAAGCATCCAGGACAATCAAAAATTCAAAAGAAAATATATATTAAAACAGAAAACAGTTGATTACTTAACATTTGTGAACAATATACAAATATATTCATGAAGAATAATACAAGTGAGCTAAAATAACCGAGTTCATACCGAGATTCCATGTTTCTGGTAATACCAGTTTTACTAGTTGTACATTAGTAATGCACAATTATACTAGTATTACCCAGTAATCACGAAAGCAATATATAGTATTACATAACGGAAAACTAGTTTGACTTAGTTGTTTTACATAACAAAAGATTAAAACCCAATAAAAACCTTAGTACTCTCTTTTGACCCTTTTTATGATGCGATCCCGAGGTAGGATCTGCTTCTCTTTGATGTAATATACTTCTCATCATCACAAGTAGTCCATTGTTCCTCACATCCAACCAGCAGATGAATGTAACTTAAATGCAATTTAACCTTACTTTCATACAAATAAAAATTCTTGTATATCCTAGCTTCTATCATCGATAATGGTATCTCCTCTACTAATGTCTTCGATATTATACTATACATGCGATCTTGTCATTTAAAATGTATGCTGATGTTGCTGCTCATTCTATCCTGCCAAAAATACCAACAATTCATAATTTTCAACAATACCAGTTTTATTAGTTATACAATATTTAATAATAATACTAGTTTTACCTAGTTCTCCTACCGCAGGAACTCAAATTGGATCGATTTCAAGTTCTTATCTATTTACAATTCACTACGATTCATTTGTAACCAATTTAGATTCCTAACCGACCTAGAAACAATGGTTATACACCAATGTGCATTAAATCCAATTCAATCCATCAAAATCAAATCCATAAATCCTCAATTTAGGCCAACTTAAAATAATGTACCTGGATTTTGGATCTCAATTCAGCTCAGGGGACGCGACGGCGACAAAGAAGATGTCGACGACAAAGGAGGACGGAGACTGCATCGGAGGATGGAGGCGGCGTTGACTCTCGGGGGGGCTGGGTGGCGGAGATCGTTTCTATTTTTTGGGAACAAATGAAAATGTTATTTTCTGTTTTTTTTTCAAATTAATTAAATATTTGATATTCATTAAAGACATTTTTGTCTATCACTATTTCATTAAAATAAGAGAGGTATAAAAAATTAAAAGAGGGTACACATGATTTTCATTTTTTAAATAGAGGCATTTGAGACGGTTACCAGTTCGTATTAATATTTTGAAGAAAAAAAAGTTGTGTGTTCGTATATAAGTTATACAATCTTATAACTAATTGAATAAGATAAAAACACACACAAAAATCTTGTAAGAGCGTAAGAGAGAATTAAGGATTGGGTTCCCTTATCTATCAAAGGGAACAATAATGTTTTGGAAGTTAAAGGAATGAGAAAATCAAATTGAAGACATGGATCCACAAAAGTCAAGTAAACATTGATCAAGGTTAGTATAATTTCTTCTTCTCTAAGAAAATGTATAGTTGAATTAAATCAAACCTATATGATTTTAGGAATATATTTCATTATAGAAATCATAAAAGTAATTACAATTACAACAAGATGGATGTTACTCGGTTAAATCAGGGTACCATCTCGGTTGTTGACTCTCTGAAGATGCACCCGGACGATCCGCTCCTCTAAATCTTCATCAAGATCTTGCAAAATATATATGGAGAATTGTTGTAGTTCCAAAACTGTAGCACTTTCTATGGATAATGAGAAATCACTGGCGACAAAAGAGAATTTAAGGATTAGAACAATCAACGTCAATCCGGAGTATGAGATGATGTGCTACTGAGGAGACCACTGATCATGTTTTCTTTACATGTTTACATGCACTGGCGGAGCTAATGAAGAAGCCGAGGGGTCAACTGACCCCCATAAATTCTTAAATTTGATTTAATGTTAGATATAAAATTGCAATATATATTGATTAATTGATTTATTTTTAATGGTTTGACCTCTTGATAATTGGATTATGAATAATGTTTGACCCCATTACTAATATTTTTTTTTTCTTTTCTAGCATAGTTGTTATGGCATTAACTGTATTAAATAGAGGTACATGTTTTCTTTCAAATGATTTTTAATAGATTTGGTTGTTTATTTCTCTTTTTTATGAAAGTGTTTGGTTGCTTGCTTTTTTCTTTTATTTTTTCAATAGTTTCACTCTTTTTGAAAAAAGAAAAATCTATTTACCCCTAAATACTCTATTTTTTTTATAAATATTATGTATTAAAATGTTTATTTCATATTTTTGTATTTTTAGAAGTATCATCAACTGCAGCTTGTAAAACTATAGTATATATTATGAAATTGCCTTTATAATTCATATTTTCGTGTAAAATTTGTTTGACTCCATTAGATTTTTTTCCTAGCTCAGCCACTGTTTACATGCACAGGCAGTATGGAAACGAACGGGGCTACCACTCGGGAACATGTTAAATGACGGAGTCTACTTGCATGAAAAGCTGAGTTTCTTCCAACTTATCCGCCCCTAGAGATCTTCGAATACTCCCATTTTAATTCTCTGGAGGATCTGACAAAGTAGAAATGATATGATTTTTAATTTTGTAATGCTTACCGAAGAGGAACCTTATTTCACGTGCTTCATTTGATGTCAAAGAATGGATACACAGTGAACCTTCATAAGAACAGAACACGATGTCGAACTGAAGCGTTAAGATGGCAACCTCCACCTATTGGATCATGATTCATCACATCATACCGGCGATAACATATCAGGAATGGGATGGATTATCCGAAATCACCAAGGGATATTTCTTGATGGAGCAATGTGTAAATTTGAGGGAAGAATCAGAAGTTAGTGTTCTACTCTGGTCTACAAAGATCATTTTCAAAGGCTACGATCAACCAACTTCTCAATTCAGCTACTGCTAATCAACGTTTATGCAACTTGGTAGAACAGGTTAAACAATAGAAACCAGTGTTTCAAATGGTGAAATTCAAACATAGGAAAAGGGAAGCGAACAAATTTGCTGATTAATTGGCAAATAGAGCAAGATTTAATGGAATTTCCAAATTTCTTAATACATCTTGTAAACAGTGTGATAACTAAAATTTCGGTCGACGAAAAAAAAAAAGAAATATGACGAAAAAGTATATAAACAACTACTAACTTAACGACAAGATTTTTCTTCAATCTCCGGAACTCCTAATTTAACGAATTCTTCCACCACTGTTTTCATAAAGCAAGCTAAATCGGCCCTGAACTTCTCAGACCCGCTCTGGCTTGGTTCTTGGACACCGCCTACAGGAGCTCCGTCTTTATAAGCATTGCACGCTTTCACAATGTCGCGTGCCCGCACGAAGTAGTGGCTACGAACAAACTCTTCAAAGTGCTGCACATTCAACCCCCCAAATATTGGCAAAAAAGGTTTCCAGTCTATTCGAGAAACAGCTTAGAGTTTGACTAAGTTTTACCTTGGGTGGGTTTCTCATGCTGTAAACCATCGTCCTTAACGACAATATGAATACGTTCTCACTGTAAGCTTTAGAAAGAACCTCGCCTGATTGAGTCCCCTTGGTATGAGCATAGCCAGGTTCGTTAAAGTATGGTTTCTGATTCAAGATGAGTGCTTGGATTGAGACAAGAAGCTGTAACATTGTGGACTCCTCTGGGATCCAATTCTCTCTCGTGTTACCAGTCCATGTACCGAGAAGACTCAAGCATACTTTACCACAATTGTATAGATTCGGGTTGATTCTAAGCCCACCCGCATGGTAATGAACTTTCTGTCAGCAACAAATTGAATTTTACAGATTCCTTTAAGGGTTCCATGAAAGATAAAAAAAAATAAAAAAAAAAAGTTCCTGACGACATACCGGTGGCGATGAAGGATAAGCATCTGAGAACTGTATATCGAAAAAGAAAAGACCGTCATGGTAAGGAGTACCCTCGGCTCCAACAATCACAGCTCTCAAAAGATCCATTCTTGATTCACAGGCTCTGACAAATATCGTCTCTGTTTGCCACAAAAAAAGAGAGCACAAATTAAGTATAAAAAAGTGATGCAAGCATTAGTAATACACCAACCTGGCAAATCATTCTCAAGAATCTTCCAATCTGATTGAACCTTTTTCATCCAATTCTTTGGGTGCTGATGAAAATAAAAAGTTGAATATCAAAGAGGAATTAAAGAAACAACCTCGGAGAT
This sequence comes from Orychophragmus violaceus, assembly GCA_030180135.1. NCBI lineage: Eukaryota > Viridiplantae > Streptophyta > Magnoliopsida > Brassicales > Brassicaceae > Orychophragmus > Orychophragmus violaceus. The sequence goes on along the minus strand of CM058232.1, from coordinate 28,720,940 downwards.
GATAAAATTCAATCATCACCTGCTTTGAAGCGTTCCCCTGGGAAGCATAGTTATGATCCGAGAAATCATCAACAGTGTCAAATCTTTTAAAGTCCCTCAGAAAATTAGCCTGAGTTGAAGAAATAACCTTAGCGGCTACAGGGCGAGAAGAGCTAGCATAAGCATCAAATTTAAAAGGTCCTGAAGGAAGCATAACTACATCAGGAGTCTGAAGTTGAGTAGACATGGACACTTCTACATCAGTTGGGATATTCTGAGAATTTAGAATGGCTTGAAACAATGCGTAGTCTTCAAGGTCCATCGGCACAACTTCATTAGGGAGATGATGACTAAATGGGTTATGATCATAAAAAGAGATATCTTGTTTAGCCTTTCCTTTGTTCTTCTTATCGACAACATTATTTTTATTGCGGAATTCGTATTGTTCCACATCAATCACTTCAGCCTAAGACAAGATAAAGCAGAAAACTTTATACAACCAACACGAAAACAAACAAACACAATAGTAGTCGGAAATTAACAACACAAGAGAAGAAAAAGATGGAACCTTTCTGGGTTTTCGAGTTCTCGAACCCGAAGCGATCGGAGGAGGATCGATCTCCACAACGTCAGGCTCCATTGAGGAAACTCCAGAAGATTGATTATTTCTGTTTCACCACTGAATAGGAAAAAAAGAGAGTTTTGGTTTCCCTCGGGATTATAGAGAGAAGGAATATAGAAAATAATATAGTAGTATATGTACCCATGAACAGTGAAGATTTCTCAATCGTTTTGAACGCTTGTTAAACGACGGGTCGACTTCCTTCTTAAATGTTTGGGAAATTGCATTCAATAACTAAAACCCTTGAATAATCAAGGAAAATCCACTGCGACCCTACGTCTGGCCGATAACTCCTAGGAATTTACTAAGAGCTTTAGGAACAAGGGTCGCTCTCTCTCCCCGGAAACCCCCAGATTCTCATTCTCACTCACCGCACAACTCTTTCTGTTTTCCCTTTCTCGAATCTCTCACCCAGAAAATATGAACTAGTCTCACACTCAAAGAAGACGACTCACACCTCATAATATATCACTCACCGATTGGTAACAATTCCCCTCAACGCGATTCTCGCTAACGGCATCTTCTTCATCTTATCGTCGTCGTCATCTTCAATTTTGAATTAAAGTTAACGATCAATACGACGACAAATTCGCCTGTTCCTTTTATCCACATTAGACGCTAATAACCGGACATTTATGTTGGATTACACTAATCAGCTCTCAACCAAATATTAATAAAACAATAATTTAAATATTTTTTTCACGATCAAGATTAATAAAAAGTATTAGACCGAAAAAACAATAATTCAAATATTATCAAAATAATATTTTTATTTTATTTAATAACTAAAAAACTTCAACTAAAATTCGGGTGAATTGCACTGGATGTATCTTTTTATATTTTATGTTGCAATCTTGTATCTTTCAAAAAGAGTTTGCTAATTGGTATTTTTTTTATAGGGTCCACCAGCAAAAAGACAATTTTATCCTCCAACTTTTTTTTACTCATTTTTTTCTTTTTCTTTTCCACCGAAAATCAACCATTTTTTTCTTTTTTTTCTTTTTTCTTTTCTTTTCTTTTCCCTTCTCTTTCTTACTTTTGCATTTATTTCCACCCCTTGTTTTTTGAACGGTGGATAGGTTCCGATAGAAGATATTTTTGGCGATTTAGATCAGCGGAATGGAGAGAGAATTTAACAATCTACCGGAATTCCAAAAAAAAAAAAATTGGACATAAAAAAAAATTGCGAATGGATAGTTATGAGTATATATCTACAATATATATCCACGTGTATACTACCACATACAAATATTGTCCATCATAAGTGTTTAGCATGTGATATAAGTCATTGTAGTGTCCACGTGGATACTACCACATAGTCTTGACCATCCTATTGTCCATCATAAGCGTTTAGCACATATTGTGGACATCTTGTCCATCATCATTCATGTTAAACCATCTTGTTAAGCGTCTTGTCCACGAATAATCATATGTAAAACGTTTACTCATGGTAAAGATGGTCTACACCTACTCTATATCCACAAATTCACAATCATATGAACTCTTAACCAACTTTTGTCCGTTAGATCCGTACTTTGTGTCTACGGATCATAAGCGTTTACCCATGGTAAGCATCTTGTTAAGCATTTTGTCTATAATATATTAAACCATCTTGTTAAGCATGAGATGTGATAAGGTTCCAAATTCTTGTTGAACATCTTGTCCACGAATAATCATATGTTAAACATTTACTCATGGTAACATATTTTTGGATTCATCATTCATGTGATTGTCTAACATCATATGTTAAATCATCTTGTTAAGCATCATGTCCATCATGAGTATCCACGTGGATGGATAAACTATCCATTCGTAATTTTTTTTAAGTCCAAATTTTTTTTTTTTTTGGATTTCCGATAGATCGATCGATTCTCTCTCCATTCCGATGATCTATAAGTCTGAAAACCTCACTCAATTCATCCTATCCACAGTCAAAAAAATGTGGGGTAAAAAATAATGCATAAAGTAAGAAACAGAGTGTAAGAAAAAAGAAAAGAATTAAAAAAAATAGGATGGATAGAAGATGAATTGTGGATAGCTTTGTCTAATTAACTATATATAACTAAAAGACAAAAAACAAGGTTAAATGGTCATTAACCACCGCACAAAAAAATACAAAAATGTAATTGGATTTTGAAAGAGACAACTTTGCTATTACTTTTCAAAAAAAAAATATACATTAAGTGCAATTAATTCACTAAAATTCAACTAAAATTTTTTCATTGTTACTCTTTAATTTTGACTAGGAAATAAATTTGTTCTATATTTCTTTTAGAATAATGAATTTGAAAAATTAAAAGGAAAAAACTGAATTTCAAAATTAATTTTCTCTTAAATAATGTAAATTTTGAAGAATATCAGATTTCTCTTCATTTTTTCCCCGCTAGGTCACCATTTGGAATGAATCCGACCCGATACAAGATCGTATAAAATAAGCATTATTTACTACTATAACCCTGACTCTCAGGTCGTTTCTATTATGTGTTGCCGGGCAGATCGAATCTTTCGACGATCAGCTTCTGGGAATCGAGCTTAGCTTTCTACAGATCTGTTCAATTTTGAGTTTCGGATAAACATGGTAACAATTCAGCACTCTTCTTTGATTTTCCAGTACTGTTTGATTTTTGGATCCGCCTTTTCGATTTGTGCCATTGTTATCGACGATGTTGCTCGTAAACAACAACTTTTGAATATGAAATTTCGCATCTATGATCCTCTCTTTCCGGTTATGATTTGCTTCGGTGATTGATTTAATCAGATCGGCCGCTGTCGTAGATTTCTGCTTGGATCTGCCAAGCGACTGCTCTTATTTTCTCGCGCACGAATTGATCGATTGTTAGGAAATGAAAGTATTGGTTTGTATTTTAACAATGTTATGTTTCAGTACTCATTTCGAATTTCTTGTGAGGTAGAAAGTGCAGTTTCGTGGAAGTAATTTAGCTTCTTGGATCTATGCTTTGAGAGAGTTCTATGTCTCGCCTCTCTTTGTGTTCCTCTGTTTCTCTGAAATTGGCAAATGAATCTCTTTCATCTTGATATGGTTTGCATTTTTGTGTTGGAATATCTCTTTTAATGGACTCTAATCTTTTCTTAAGATGCTTTTGAGTTGTGGTAGCGATGAATGATAGTAGATGGATGTCAAGTTCAGCTACTTGATCTCTCACATTTCCCTTTATGTATTGTTTGCTCTTAAAAATTTCACAGAATGTCAGTCAAAGAACCACATTGCTGTTGCAAAATGCTTTTCCTCTCAAAGCTGTAGCTTTAGATATATTTTCTCCTTGTGATCTAGAGTTTCTCATGTTTGAGGACTCATTGGTGGGAAAGCTGATGAGCTTGGAGATGGGTAAAACCAATTATGCGCAATAGATTTCCATTCATAATGATTTTGATTGGATGAATACCATCTAGGGTAATGCTTTCTCGAATTTCTAGGATTCTCGTCAATGAAAAAGCTTGATCCTAGAAAAAGAAAAATTTAAAGTTGGCTCAGTAATCTTCAGGTCATGTTTGTACTTCCAGATACATTTAGTGGCTTCTGTTTCTGTGGAAGTAATTTACCTTATATAGGGTTCAAATTTTCGATAGGATTGATACTTCTAGCTAGTTCTATGTCTCATTTTGATGCATCATGTTTTTTCGTGTGATCGAAACTGAAACATCTCTGAAAGTAAGTTTTAAAACTTTTCTTGAGATGCTTTGGGCTTGTGCTAGCAACTATTTAGGTAAATGATAGTATAGTAGTTAGTAGATTGAAATTCATCTTCTGTTACTTAATCCCTCACAATTCTCTCTTCTGCCTGCCTTACGTATTGTTTTTTCCAATTCTTTACAAATTGCTTAAATGGTGATATAGTGCTGGTCCGACTAGTCCATTTTAGACTTGTTTACTCAAACAACCACCTTGTGTGCTTGGAAATATCTCTTCATCTCAAAGTTGTAGTCTTAGAAAATGCTTTATAACTTAACATGGGTAAGAAACTGATGAACTTGGATATGGGAAAACCCGATTGTGAGGTATAGATTGCCATTTAATGATTTAGTTGGGTGAGTACTATCTACTGTAATGCTTTCTAATATTGTTAGGACTCTTTGTGAGATGATTCTGAGAAAAGACGAATTCAAAGTGCCTCAGTAATTTTTGTGTTGATGTTTGTATTTCCAGATACATTTTGTGCTTCTAGTTAGTCGTCAAGGGAAAGTAAGGCTCACCAAGTGGTATTCGCCTTATACACAGAAGGAAAGATCTAAGGTATGTACAGCTCAAGTTTTACCAAGATCAAATCATTGAGCTTCATCCCTGCTTATGCTTTGCTTGCCCTTGGTCTTACATCTGGAAACTTGATGTGGACAGGTCATACGCGAACTCAGCGGCGTAATCCTGAACCGGGGTCCCAAGCTCTGCAATTTTATCGAATGGAGAGGCTACAAGGTTGTCTACAAAAGGTAAAAAAAGAACCCAAAGTCAATGTTTATATACTGAGCTTATACTTAAAAAACATTGGTAATGAAGATGATGGTTGTGTATTTGTTCAGATATGCAAGCCTGTACTTCTGCATGTGCATTGATGAGGCAGATAATGAGTTAGAGGTACTGGAGATTATTCATCACTACGTCGAGATTCTTGACCGTTACTTTGGCAGTGTGAGTAAACGCATATCCAAAAAGTTGTTTCTGTCATAACCTTAGAAAAAAGATGACTAGATTTTGATTTAGAGTTGTTTATTCTATGATCTACAGGTGTGTGAACTCGATCTGATTTTTAACTTCCACAAGGTATGCATGAATACAACTCTACAGAACCTTGCAAGTGAAAAACAATAATTCTCTACTCTCTATATTTTTACTTCATTATGGCAATTTTCGATGCAGGCGTATTATATATTGGATGAGCTGTTGATCGCCGGTGAGCTTCAAGAGTCCAGCAAGAAAACAGTGGCGAGGATAATATCTGCTCAGGTATGGTGTCTTGATCTTAATGCCCACTTAGACAAAATGATTATTCCTTTAGGGTTGTTATTAACGATACGTGTGTTATGATAATTGAAGGATCAATTGGTGGAGGCTGCGAAAGAGGAGGCTGGTTCCATTAGTAACATAATTGCTCAGGCTACCAAGTAGAACTTTCTGATTTACATAGTTAAAAACATCGTTAATGGTTTAATATTCCTTATTTTCTGAGAAATTCTCTTCTAAATCACACTTTTGTTTTTCATGTCATGTGTTTATTTGTCTGATAAGAAGAAAGAAGTATTTGTTGCTCGTTGTGGGTTTATAACAATCAAAACGAGTTATATGATTGTGTGCTAGATCAAGATTATGCGTATAGTCATAACCATGTCATGATTGTTGTGTGATAAGAACCTAAATGTAATTATATCTTAGGACTCGAATATGACTTGGTAGGATTTAACAACCGATATGTATGTTTATACCTCGTATATAGTTGACACGCAATGACATTGGCACATTGCTTGTTGTTTGCTCTGTGATCTTGTTTCTTGTTTGACTTAGAGTTGACTCATATTGCATTTATTTATTGATTGTATGCGATGCTGTTTTCACTCTCGTCTTAAGCGTTGGTGGAATGTATAGTGTTTGCGGTGACGTATAGATTCGTCTGTGTAATTTAAATTGGGAATTCGGCCATAAAAATCCCTAACTTTGCAGGAATGGCCAATTGAGACACCAACTTTTTGTGTGGCCAAAAAAACACTAGACAATTCATTGACTTCCGTTAAAAACTCAAACTTTAGGTTGACTTGCCATTAAAGCACACCGTTAACTTTTTTGACGGAAAATTAAACACCATTAACCTCACCGTTTATTATTATCGTTAATGAAAAACGACGTCGTTTTTCTATTAAAAAAATTCTGCCATAAAAATCCCCAACTTTGCAGGAATGGTCAATTGAAACACCGACTTTTTGTGTGGCCAAAAAAACACCAGACAATTCATTGACTTCTGTTAAAAACTCAAACTTTAGGTTGACTTGCCATTAAAGCACACCGTTAAGTTTTTTTAACGGAAAATTAAACACCATTAACCTCACCGTTTATTATTATTAAAACGACGTCGTTTTTCTATTAAAAAAATATAAAATCGATCCAGTCGTGGATCGAACTTTGAGACATGAAGCATGAGTATACAGAACTTTACCATTGTGCTATAGTTCATCGTCGGTAATATATGAAACACATTTCATTATATCACCTATTAATAAGTCTTCCGGGATCAATTACAATTACTAAATCAGCCATGACATCTGCATCTTCTTCGTCTCCGATGAATCGTTTAGCTTACACTCTTGAATGGTGAGGCTCGTCTCAGTGAATCCAGCATCGACAAAGCTAGATCGAGCAGAGAATCTGATGAAGAACTCCATGAATCATCTAGCTAAAGAGTTTTACAGAATTCTCAAGTCAAATCGACGGTATCTCGATCCAGAATCCGTCTCCGTTCGTTCTCGTAACTCTGCAAGAAACGTCTCTAATTCAGACTCAGAGGGCGAATTTGAGAATCAGATTCACTGAGACGAGCCTCACCATTCAAGAGTGTAAGCTAAACGATTCATCGGAGACGAAGAAGATGCAGATGCCATGGCTGATTTAGTAATTGTAATTGATCCCGGAAGACTTATTAATAGGTGATATAATGAAATGTGTTTCATATATTACCGACGATGAACAATAGCACAATGGTAAAGTTTTGTATACTCCTGCCTCATGTCTCAAGTTCGATCCACGGCTGGATCGATTTTATAATTTTTTTTAATAGAAAACGACGTTGTTTTAATAATAATAAACGGTGAGGTTAATGGTGTTTAATTTTCCGTTAAAAAAAGTTAATGGTACCGCGCACAAAAAACATGATGGCAGACAGACTAGCACGGAGTGCCCGTCTAAGACCGTCATATTCAATCCACGTTGGACCGGAGCCACCAAGCTAGATTAGTGATAAATAGGTTTCATTAGTTTACTCTTGTTGACAAAAAAAAAAAAGTTAATAGTGTGCTTTAATGGCAAGTCAACCTAAAGTTTGAGTTTTTAACAGAAGTCAATGAATTGTCTGGTGTTTTTTTGGCCACACAAAAAGTTGGTGTTTCAATTGACCATTCCTGCAAAGTTGGAGATTTTTATGGCAGAATTTTTTTAATAGAAAAACGACGTCGTTTTTCATTAACGATAATAATAAACGGTGAGGTTAATGGTGTTTAATTTTCCGTTAAAAAAAGTTAACGGTGTGCTTTAATGGCAAGTCAACCTAAAGTTTGGGTTTTTAACGGAAGTCAATAAATTGTCTAGTGTTTTTTTGGCCACACAAAAATTTAGTGTCTCAATTGGCCATTCCTGCAAAGTTGGGGATTTTTATGGCCAAATTCCCAATTTAAATTACTCAACCTCTTTTCGTTCCCTCCTTTCTCCCTCTTCTTCTTCTAGTAGGTTAGTTAGGACAAACGAGTTGTTTAAAGTTGTGTTGGTAGAAGATTTGTAACGCCAGCAGTAAGCGATCGAACTAAAACAATTTTAAGGATGGTCATCTAAAATGACTTTTTAAGACATCTAAAATGACTTTTTAAGACAGTGAATATTAAAATGAGGAGTTTTTCTGGTAAAGCAAAGTTTATTGTGTGAAAGCCGAGCTAAATGGAAGTGGATGATTCCAGTCCGCGATTTTCGGACCTAAAGTGGTGGTTGAACTGGTTGGTCATAGTCATACATGATTGGCCAGGATTCAGACAATGTTTGGTCGAATTCAAACATGACGGTTGAGACTGTCAGCTTAAGCTCAATTCCGCGGATAAACAAATTGTTTGGTTTATTGGTTTTGGCGGGAATGATTATCTGATTATTTCTGATTAGCTAAGTGATGAAAGCGCGGGGAAGGCAGTTTGGCTTGACCAATCAAAAATGTGCGGGAGCAGTTTGGATGGTTTCTAGGCAGCTTGGCTCGATTAAAACCATCCATTGTCTTATAAAATCGGCTCTTAGATGATTGTTGATCACTTTTCCGCACAAAAGAACTCAGAAAGATCGAGAGAATTTTCTGAAGAGAAACCGATCATAAACTAAGAGAAATCAGATATTTGACTGAGTATTTCTCGAGAGCAAAGCTTGCGTTGATCGAGCGAGATTGTGGGATCATTGTAATGGATCGTTCGTTCTATTTTATCGAGCACAATAGGTGTCAGAAACCGCCCTCATCAACCGAAACCGAAAACTAACAAAGGTGACTGCGTGATCGAGGCAGATGAGTGGATGAGCCGTTTGGTTCGAAACTTTCGCTCTATTCGTTGTCTTGAGGATTACAAGAAGGGTATTGTGGTTCACTTCCTGGAAGATGATGCACAAAACTGGTGGCTTGCGGTCGACAAGCGTACAAGGGATCACATTGAGACCTTTGTGGATTTTGAGGTCGAGTTCAACCGCAAGTACTTTCCATATGAAGCTTGGGATATGTTGGAAAGTAAGTTCATGGATGTGGTCCAAGGACCCTTATCAGCGCGGGAATATGAGGAATAATTCAATCGACTAATGCGCTATGTGGGAAGGGAACTTGAGGACGAAGCAACACAAGTACGTCGTTTCCTTCATGGCCTAAGGGTGAAACTTCGTACTCACTGCTCGGTTTGCACCTCAGTTCCGTCTCAGAGTTAGTTGAAAGGGCGGTCACACTAGAAGGCAAACATGGCTAAGAAAAACCGGACTAAGACTCAGTCACGATCAACTGTAACCAGCCGATTCGGTGATAGAAAGAGGAAATGGCACCAGATAGATGGTGGAAACAAATACTCGGGAAAATGCATTGACTACGCCACTTGTGGGAAAAGGCACAGTGGGAATGCTTGAAATCAGTTGGGGTGCGTGCTAGATGCGACAGTAAGGACCATGCGATCCAAAACTGTCCGCAAAGGGATTAAGGGTAAAGAGAAGTGGGAATGCCAGAAGCTGCATGTGGAAAAGTAGATGGTACAAAAAGGAAACCGTAGAGAGAATGACCAACAGGAGCAAGCCAAAAGGAAAGTTGTGGTACCGCAAGTTTACAAGCTATCGAAGGAAACTGGCGAGGCTAGTAAGTTCAGTGTGATCACTAGTACACCACTATTCCCATTCTATTCAATTACGAGCATTGCATTACATCGGAATGGGTAGGTACTTAGCATTCTAGGATGAACGTGTAGGGACCTTAAGCATTGGTAGTGTTTTGACACACATAACTTATTTGATTACGGGGAAACACATAGTTTTGTAATCCCGAATATGATTGGGAAATGATTGTTCCAGAGGTAACAAGGATACGACATTGCATTAGTAAATGCAGCCAGAGGTCAAATCATGAATGCACTAGGATTGGTCTGAGACATACCTGTCAACGTTGGGGGCGTGAGTATGCCTGCTGACTTGATAATCGTCCAGCTTAAGAATCACAAAGTGATTTTAGGCATGGATTGCCTCGGACGGAATCGAGCTACGTTGGATTGTCATCGGGGAGGTGATGTAAGCTTCATAATAAGCTCACACTGAACCAATCTGAGGAAGTGGCAAGATTGGACTGAGGTCGCTCTCCTTGGTGCCACGAACGAGATAGAGGGGTGGAGCACAAGCAGTTGGACTGAAGTTACTCTCTGCTGATGCTAGAAGATGGATCGATGGAGAGTTTAGGATGAACAAGAACAAGGATGATCGGACCAGCAAAGGGAAAGCCTCGTAATGATACTCACAGCCGAAACAAGCAATTTTCTTAGGGTTTTTCTTTGCATAAAAAGTAGCTGAAAAAAATACACAGTACTTTGGCTAAAATAGCCTACTGTTTTGAAAACCCTCAAAGAAATAAAAGAAATTTGGCTTTAAGGTCTTACAAGAAATAAGATAGAAAATAAAGACAAAAGAAAAGCCTCTTAGGCGTGGTGGGATCTTGGCTTCATGAGCCGTGTGTTCTGCCTGATGAAACGGGCCTCGATTTACCTCATTAAAAACCTTACAAGGAAAAATTAATGGGATAAAATCTTGTAAGGGAAAAGAGTATAACATTTGATCCACAGAGACGATACATGCTAAGGATCAACGGCTCATATGGTGAAGATCACTTATGTGTCGTCGATCCTAATCTTGGTGTGAACGTATCGTCGTGGTCAGAATCGGTCGTCTATGTAATGGCCCTAAATCCAGTCCCAAATTTTTTTTAAAGAAAAGAATGAAAGCCCAAACCCAAGGCCCAAAAGCCCGCCTTCCTTATTTAAACCGAGGGTTTTCCCCCTCCCCTCTCCTTATAAATAGCAGAGCCCCCTTATCAAAAACTCATCCAATTATTTTCTGGCAAAGCTCTGTTCATCCTCAGTGTCGTTCGTGCCTCTAGAAGTCAGATATGCCGTCCGTCACTCTTCTTGCAATCAAGTAACTCATAAAAACTCAGATCTAGCCTCGTTTTTCAAAAACTCGAGACCTTTTAAGCCATATATTTCAAACCGTGATGAATCACATGAATCCCATGCCACCATCGTTTCCAGCTCGCCAAGACGAAGACAACACCGCTAGCCGCACTGATGTCCACCGCCGCACGCGCCGACATACGCTCGAGGAAGGCCGAGTGCGTGGGAGAAAAGTTACTAATGCGCCACTGCCACGCGCTGCAGTCGTTGTCCGCCAGAGCCGCCGTCGCCAATCGTCGGAGAGCCACCGCCCGCCACCGTCGAGTTGACTCATCGGATAATTGAGTCAACTCGGCCGGACTGGGTCAATTCGGGTTGACCGATTTACTTTGGTTGTCCCGGTTTGGCTCGGTCTAATTTTTAATTTTCGGTTTAATTCAATTTCATCCGGTTTAGTCTGGTCCAAATTGATTTCCTGGTTTAGTTTGGTTTAGGGGAATTGGGCTGGTTATGGATTGGGCATGGTCAGGTCTGGGTTGACCGGTTGACTTTGACGTGAATCGTTGACTTCTAGTCAACCAACTTCAAGTAGTCATTACTAGTCTGTTCTTAGGCCGATTCAAGCAAATCGAAAGCCTAAATCACTTTTTCATCCTATTTTCAAATATGAAGTATGTTCGGCGTCTGGAGTTTCTAAATTATGCTTTTACCCTTCTTTAGCCAAGGTGAGGACCGGATGTGACATTTCCTTATTCCATTTCAATTCTGGGACGCGAGTCCTTTGTTAATGTCGTCTTTCCTTGTAGCATAGGTTTTGTTGTGCGCGTCTTGTGATTGAAAGAACGTAAAATGGCTAGGTTATCACTTATATTGAAAATGTTGATTGTGTTTGATGGCTTGTGTGGATTAGGTTGTGGTAGAAATTGGTTGCAGAGTATGATGGCGAGGTGCATTTCCGTATGTGCCCTTGATTGTGGGAGGAGGGTCCTGGCGAGCTATCCCGCTATTGTTGTGGTGCTGGAGCTTGCGAGCTGTTGTTGTTTGATGTTGGAGGCTTTGAGGCATGAGCGTACCCACCAGTCTGTGGGTGCATGGGGGGGGGGGGGGTTTCCACCTGATATTAGCTTAGAACTTGTATTTCGTAGTTGTGTAGCGTAAGCCGAGATCACGGGTTTCTTGAATACGCCCTCACTAGATAATTGTGTTTGAAACAATTACTCAGTCCTTTTTCCTTTTCCGTTTTTATTTTCCCCTCGTAGGTCCGGATGCAGGATTGACTGATCGTCTGATGCTATTGGTGGATTTGAATCGAAGGGAGCGTACGGGTTCCTGAGACCATTGAAAGGCACCCCGGTTGGACCGTTCTGGTCCGAACGGGGCCTCATGATGTTGTTATTGGTTCGTCAAGGACGCGGGCCATGTCAATTGGTATCAGAGCCTGGGTTAAGGTCTCTCAGTTTCATTTGAGAGATCGGCTCACGCAGTTTCCCCTAAAACCAAATTTTCGTTTTCAAAAGTGTTTGCGAAAGTTTTTGAAAAATGGTTAATTTGCGAAATGATTTTTCAAGCACAAATTATATTATTGATTGTCTCTTGTTGTGATTTTATCTCTTATGTTTTGCAGCATGTCTTCCGACTCTAATCCTAGCCTCACTCGTTTTACCACACACGGAGAACATCACAGAAGAGAATTCCGCCAGACATCTGCTTGATGAGATGCCTTGCGAAGAGTGGCTGAAATATCGGGAAACTCACCAATGTCATTTAAGGGTGGTGCTAGAACGCGTAAGGTAACATAAGCTTTACACCAAGATGAGCAAGTGTAGCTTGTGGCAAAGGAGCATCAGATTATTGGGGCACATTTGGTCGGATCAAAGATTCTCTGTAGATCTGGAGAAGATCGAAGCAATAAAGGTGTAGCCAAGGCCAAGGAATGTCACCGATATAAGGAATTTCCTCGGATTGGCTGGTTATTATCAGAGATTTATTAATGGGTTTGTGAGTAAAGCCCAGGCTATGGCTCGACTAACCGGTAAGAACACTAATTTCGTATGGAAGAAGGAGTGTGAGGAGAGCTTATCCAATGTAATGGATATGCTGACGAGCGCACTAGTTTTAGCCTTTCCGGAAACGTATGCACCTTACGTGGTCTACACTGAATAACCAGATTGGGGTACATTCAGATGCAAGGAGGGAAAGTGATTGCATATGCTTCCAGAAAATTGTAGAAGAATGAAGGGAATTATCCGACCCATGATTTATATATGGCTGCAGTGGTTTTTGCATTAAATATTTGACAAGAGTTTGACTGATCACAAGATTTTGAAGTATATCTTCACTCATCATGAACTAAACTTGAGGCAAAGGACACAGATGGATTTTGTGGCTGATTATGACCTAGACATTGCCTATCATACAAGTAAGGCGAATCTGGTCGCAGGCACCTTAAATAGAAGGCGGTTTTATGTAGCGGCACAACGTGATGCGCAAGTATTGATTAACCTGATCAGGATATTGCATCTTAATTAATTTTCTAAGTAAGAGGAACTGTTGTGTTTAAGGGCGGCAGACATAGTGAAAGAAACCACTGAAAGGATCTGGTTCCTAAGGATCAAGATGAAGGAAGAACATGATAGACAAAAGAGTTATGTGCATAAACACCGAAAGGACATAGAATTCACAGTGGACAATCTGGTCTATCTCAAGATGATCACGTTTAAAGGAAGGACAAGAGTTTCCAAACGAGGGAAATTAGACCCAAGGTACTTAGGGCCGTTCAGAATCCTATAAAGGGTTGGGATGGTTTCATACAAGCTTGACTAACCGGATGAGATGGATGCATTTCACAATGTATTCCATGTATCACAACTCCGGAAGTACTTGACAGATCAAGACGTGATTATGCTTGAGTTACCTAGAGATCTAAAATAAAATCTGACTGTTGAAGCCAAACCATCTAGGATTATTGAAAAGATGGAAAAATCAACAAGAAAGTATGTGATACAGATGGTCAAGGTCGTCTGGGATTGCAATGGAACAGAAGAAAGGACTTGGGAAACAAACGCAAAATAAAGGCTGAGTTTCTTAAGTGGTTTGAAGAGTTTGAGAACGATGAACAACTTGACATGGATTCGGGGACGAATCCCTATCAAATGGGGGAGACTTGTAACATCCCCGATCCTTGCTAGGATCGTCGGGATGGACCATGTAACCAGTATTTAGGCAATCATTTGGAAAGACTAAAAAAAATGTTTTATGGTTTATAGATGGCTAAGTTCGGGGAAGGAAAAGACTTAGCCAAAGGGAAAAGAGCTTGAATGGAAGTATTGAGCTGAAACAAGCTGGACAGTTCAGATAAGCTAACTGAACTAGCAACCATGAAGCTCAACTCATCTGGGATGAGTGTTCGACAGTTGAGGTAGTTAGTTGACTGAAGTTAGCTAGTGACCAAGCTGGGCGGTTGGGCGGCTATGGGCGCAAGGTTATGATGTACGTATGTGACTATTCAGACATGCAACTCACGCTCGTTCGTTGACCAAGGCATTTTGAAAAACTGCCTATAAATATCAAGCCTTGGTCAAGTTTTCTCACACATAAAATCAGGAACATTCTCAAAAAAGGCTTAAGAGCGATCGTGAGAAAAGAAAGAAAAGGAAGGAGAATTTGGCTTATCGTTTTAAAGAAGCAGTTAGCTGGAGGCGATCTAGAATTGCAGCAAAGGATTGAGCATGGATCCATATGTGACTAAGGATCGTAGAAGAAGGCAGAAACGCATAAGGTGAGTTCATAGACATCATGGCTTAAGTCTGTGACTCTCGGTCAAGCCGAACGGATCGTTGGACTGGCTATGTGATCGGTCATAACTTTACTCTCTATTTATATTCAATAATCTGCTTGAATGGTTACGGATTGATGGCTGATAAGTGATCCAATGCATGGAGGCACATTACGGACTTACGGCTGGTCGTGATTGGATCATGGCTTAGCCGCACCGCGGTTAAGGCTGGGTCACAGTATGACTTGATTGTTCTTCTGAATTGATGCATCGGCTAGCGTTCTAGGAAATTCAGGATCAGACGGGTTTGGCTAAGGATTGAACTGACCTTCCACAAGTCTCGGCCATTGTCTGAGTGTTTCCCTTAAGGATCAGTACAGATGGTTAAGTAAGATGATTAAGGGTTAGACATATTGTTAATACTCATGGCTTTCCTAAGCCTTAGATGAACGATTTAGGATGGAGAAATTTATACATTATTAAGACAGAATCATATAGAACTTAGAGGCTGGATGAACACACTAAGTAAATCTATAGATTACTACACCTCTTTTTGTAGGACCCTAATTTGATTGTGAGACTGATCGGGCTTAGACGCAAGACAAAAACTTAGGCGGACATGTGGTGGAATAGACTGGTTGTAAAGGATCGAACAATTTTACTAGCCTATAGAGAAAACTTAATGATTGTATCGATACCCTGAGTTATTAATGAAATCTAGTTCTACACCTTAAGTATTATTGCATATCGACTATAATAAATGAATCTCAGAATATGAGCATTGGAAATGACCTAAGAAATTGATAAGACCCTTAAAATAGACTGAATGGTTCGGTTTCACTTAGAGGCCGAATGGATATAACCTCCTTAGGCTTACTAGCCGAGATCGGGTGTTTCACGGGACATTTCATGTTGGTATCAAAGTGTGGTCGGTTCTAGGGCAGTTTAAGCATAAATGAGTTAGTGTGTGAAAACCATCCTTCCAACGCCTTGGACTCGCGATAAGTCTTTCTGTGAACTGAAAACAAGTTAGTGAGAGGGCTAACTTTCCTGATCTAGTCATTTCAGATGGTAAGAGTAATCGAACCAAGAGGAATGTTGCGAAACTGGGGAGATGTCTGGGAACAAGGTGGCAAGAAATGCTGTTGGAAATGATGAAGGTGAGAATGCTGAGAAACCATAAAATGTTGGGATATGATGTGAATGTTGCTAATGCGGTTAAAGTTGCTTTGATGCCTCGGTTGGATTAGAAGCAGTATTGGCCTTGTTGGCGCAAGTCTTGGAGAGATTGCCAGTTGTTGCGCCTGTTCAAAATTCTCCACAAGTTGTTGTGAATGTGGAAAAAGTTATGGTGGATGAGGAGGATGTGTTGCCTGCTCCTAGAAAATCGTCCTACCTTGAGGTGATGGATCATGTTCAGAATCTTGGAACTAAGTTCTTTGTTGGTGGATCAAAGCCTACTGAGGCGGATCAATGGTTGACAATGCTGGAGCGTAACTTTGACTCATTTGTTTTCATGATGCCTACAAGAAGGACATCGCGGTGCACTATCTGGATGGTGATGCGCACACTTGGTAGCAAGGTGTGGCAAGTCGGATTAGTTGCAGACATTTCACTTAACCGGTGTTTTGTGGGAAGTTCAGGACTAACTACTTTACGGATGAAGCCTTTGACATGCTGTAAGGTGCGTTCCTTAATCTGGAACTAGGGTAAATGTCTGTGAGGGAATATGAAGATGAGTTAAATCGGCTTAAGAAGTATGCTAATCGTGAGACAAAGGATGAAGAATCCTGATTTCGCAAGTTCATGTGTGGTTGCAGGATCCGCAACTATGATTATGTTGCCGATTTGGTTGAAAAAGTTGCGGAACATGAAGAAAGAACAAATACGGAAGCAAGGTTGATGAAAATTGGACCACAAGATTGTGTGAGAAATGATGGTGGAAAGAACAAGAAGTTTAGGAAGAACAACCATTCTAGCAAGTCATGTTCTTATCGCAGTGTGTCTGACTTACAAGCAAATGCATGTGGGAGCATGCAAGACTGCTTCTGGGGCATGTCACTGATGCGGTAGTCTGTAGCATAAGGTGTGTGACTGTCCAGAGGAAGATCAGAGCCCTAAAGATCATAGCAAAGGTGTTGGGGAACGGTTGTGCTACAACTGCAGTGAAGCTGGACACTTCAAGAACAAATGTCCTAAATTGGCTCCGCAGACTGGGAAACATGCAACTGATGGATCGCTGCCGAATGCAAACAGGCAGACCATCATGACGCGTTTGTACACAATTGAAGATGAGTCTCAGGATACAACCACCTCTCGTCTGATCACTGTTAAGTCCTATCACTTACAATAACATTTATGTGTGACTTGCTTATTGCGTATTTTAAAACTTGGTTTCTTAGGATTCAAGATGATGAGTGTGTAGGGATCTTAATCATGGGTTGTGTGGTGACATGTTCTGTTTGATTCTAGTGCATTGCATTGCTTTTTGCATCCGGATAGGATAGGACCTGGTGAGTTTTAGAAGGAAACCAATGGGTAATTTGGGATGGGTCAAGCAGTTGGAGGGCAGGTTATGTTCACGATGGGAAAGGTCCAAAACATCGATGTGATAATCGGTGAAGTGAACATGCCAACCAATATGATGATCTGTCAGGTGAAGTCTTTCGATGTGATCCTCAGTATGGATTGGTTTGATAAATATTGGTGCATCTAGATTGTCACTGCAGCTGAGTTTGGTTTGAAACCAATCAAGGAAAGCTAGAGCATCAAATAGTTAGACCGGCTAAGGGAATCTTGATAATTTCGGCAATTCAAGCAAAATAGATGGTAGAGGGATGTGAAACGTATCCGGCCGTGATCACTACTTTGGAAGTTGGGCCGGATGTTGAGCTACATGAGATTCAGGTGGTAAATTAGCTCGAGGATGTGTTCTAGTCGTTGACTTGATTACCTCCAGATCGTTCTGATCTGTTCACGATCAAGCTTGAGCCTGGGATAACTCCAATCTCGAAAGATCCATATCGAATGTCTCTTGCAGAAATGGGAGAGCTAAAGAAGCAGTTAAGCGAATTGATGGAGAAAAGGTTTGTCCGACCAAGCAGTGCACCTTGGGGTGCACCAGTTATGTTTATCAAGAAGATAGATGTGAGTTTCATGCTCTGCAACGACTACCGTGGACAGAATAGAGTGACAGTGAGATCAATTACCCTTTTCCAAGGATAGATGAGTTGTTAGACCAACTCTGAGGTGCTAATTGGTTCTCAAATATCAATTTGGCTTCGGGTTATCAACGGATTCTGATAGCTGAGCCGGATGTTCAAAAGACAGCATCCAGGATAAGGTATGGGCATTATTATTTGTGGCCATACCCTTCAGATTGACCAATGCGCATGCGGCTTTCATGAAGCTAATGAAAAACATGTTCAGAGACTGCCTGGATGAAAACGTGATCATCTTCATAGATGATATCTTGGTTTACTCGAAGAATAAGGAAAAGCACAAGGCTCGTTTAAGGACGGTTATGAATAGACTACATGAACATTAGTTTTTTGCTAAGATCAATAAGAGCAGCTTCTAGAAAAGAGAGATTGGTTTCTTAGGTTATTTGGTCTCAGATAAGGGAATATATGTGAATCCAAAAAAGATCAAGGCAATTGCGGATTGACCTAGACCAAGAAATCCGACAGAGATAAGGAGTTTTCTGGGATTATTTGTACACTATCGATGATTTGTAAAGGGATTTTTGAGTATTGCTCATTCAATGACTCGGCTGACTGGGAAGGATGTTCAGTTCGCGTGTTCAACAGACTGTGAAGCAGGTTTCTGTAAGCTAAAGGATATGTTGATGAGTACTCTAGTATTGGATTTTCAAATGAGTGATGTGCCTTATGTTGTTTACACTGATGCACCAAGAGTAGGACTTGGATGTGTTCCGATGCAGCAAGGCAAGTTGATCGCATATGCATCAAGACAGTTAAGTAAGCATGAAGGAAACTATCTGACTCATGACTTAGAGATGACCGCACTTTTATTTGTCTTTAAGATATGGTGGTCTTATCTCTATGGTGCCAAGGTCCAAGTCTTCATGGATCATAAGAGTTTGAAGTACATCTTCACTCAGCCAGAACTGAATTTGAGACAAAGAAGATGGATGGAGACAGTGGCCGGTTATGATTTGGATATTGCCTATCATCTAGGAAAACCAAACACAGTGGCAAATGCATTAAGCAGGAAGAGAGTGGCTTCATATTCTTAGAAGAATATAGAAGGATTAGTCCATATGATTGGGACATTGCATTTCATTCCTTTGACAATCGAAGTGGAACCGTTGGGTCTTAGTGCAGCAGATAAAGAAAATTTTCTGATCAGGGTGCAGTTAGCTCAGGAGCATGATAAGGATTTAATAAATGCATCAGGAAATGAAAAGACTGAGTGTTAGACTTCTAAAAATGGGAAGATTGTGATGACTGGTCGAGTATGTGTTCTAGATGATCAAGGGTTGCATGATGAAATCCTTAATGAAGCACATCTGTCAATATTTTCAATTTAACCCGGGACGACTAAGATGTATTGTGATCTTAAGCGGTACTATCATTGGGTTGAAATGAAGAGTGATGTTGCTAAGTGGGTTGTTGGATGACCTATGTCAGATGGTTAAACATGAGCATCAACTTCCAAGTGGATTGTTGCAAAGCTTACCCATTCTAGAGTGGAAGTGGAACAAGATCACAATGGACTTCGTGACTGGATTGCCAGTGGGGGATAACAAGGATGCGAGTTGTGTGATCGTGGACATATTGAATAAGTCAGAAAATTTTCTTGCAATCAACAAGCACGATAATACGGAAATACTGGTCAATCTGTATGTGGAACATATGGTCAGACTTCATGGAGTACTAGTGAGCATTGTGTCGGACCATGACGCAAAGTTCAAATCAGCCTTATGAAAGGGGATACAAAAGACGATGGGGACAAAGGTCAATTGCCTACATCTTATCATATTTAGACGGATGTACAGTCATATAGGACAATCAAAACACTTGAGGATTTGTTGTGAGCTTGTGTTCTTGATTGGGGCGGTAAATGGGATCAGTACTTGCATTTGGCTGAATTCTCTTACAAAAACAACTATCAAGCTAGTGTTGGATTTCACCTTATGTAGCACTGAATGGACGGCCATCCAGAACACGGTTGTTTTGGACCCAAGTAGGGGATCAGAGTATCTTTGGCCAAGAATTTTTTGAGGAAACTACTGAAAGGATAAGGGTTTTGAAGTTTAAGATGAAAGAAGCTCATGATGGACATAAAAGTTATGCTGATAAGCGAAAGAAACAGTTGGAGTTTCCGGTTGGAGATATGGTCTATCTCAAGACAGTCACTGTAATACCCCTTCTCGTATTATCATCAACGGGAAAGTTTGAGATCGGAGAAAATCGTCGGAAGGGCATTTTGGTAATTTTTTAAAAAATAGAGTAGGGAGGCAACAGAGGCCGAAATAATCTTATTTTATTAATAAAGACTATTTAGAAGACGGAAAATGCTTAAGATAGGTTTTTAGAAGGTCTTTCAAGTTTGTTAGGAAAGGAACCGATAAACCGAGAAAATCATTTTTTGGAGTTTGGGAGCTACGAAAAGTCATAACGGACCTAATAAATTCTGGAGAAGTATTTTTGGAGTTCTGGGAAAACAAAAACGGCATTGAATAATTTTAAGCGAGTTTCAGAAATTATCAGAATCTCGGATCGAAATCGCCGGTCCAAAGTGGCGTTTGCCGATTGGCCGAGAAAGAGAACTCGAGACTATAATAACTTAACGACATGTTTTTTTGGTGTTGTGACACATGCACTTTAAGGTGTCAAAATGCATAAATTAAATACATGTATAAGGACACATGTTAATACATGTACATGATCCTTATGGCTATAAAAAAGAGTGCATTCTCCACCAAATAATCACACCAACCTCACAAACTCCTCTCCTCCTGTCCATCAACCTCCGGCGACCTCACTCTCCCCAACCCCCCCCCCCCCCCCCCCCCCCCGTTTCTTGACTTCTAAGTAACCATAAAATCACCCTTATTAAGCCATAATCCTTCCTTTAAAACACCTTAATCAATCCCTAAACATTACTAAACTCTAAATCACCTAAATTACCCTCTGTTCAATCGCCTAACCCTCGCCAGAAAATCTCGCCTCCGTCGGAGGTTCGCTGGAGTTTTTCGGAACTCCCGCTGGAGAGCTCGCCGGAAACTGCCCTCGCCTCGCCATCTTTCGTCAGTCTTCTCCACTCTCGCTGGAGAAGTCTCCGGAGAATTTACCGGAGAAGAACCGTCGGAGACAACGCGGTTCATCCGTTCAACACCGGCATTCAACTCTGGTCAACGCTGGAGTCCATGCTGGCGGTAGCAATTCACACCGGAGAGTCCTCTAGTCAACCGGCCGTCAGTAAACGCCGTTCAACGCCGGAGTCCATGCCGGTCAGTGTTGGAGGTTTTCCAGATTCATGCCATCGGCATCACTCAACGGCGGGATCCTTTGTAAACCGGTCAGTGTTCGGGTCAAATGCAGGGGTCAAAGTACAAATCAAGGTTTGGGACAACGGTTTGGATGTTGTACGGTTCGTGTTTCGAGTGTTGGTTCTGTTCATTTTTTCATCCGTCATCCGTCATCACTTTGAGTTGGTTAAGTATGATTGATTATTTCACTAGGGATAGATCAAGTATGCATATAGATTCTGAAATTAGTATACCGTAGAATCATAGGATATCTTACCCGGAATCCGAATATGATAGAACACGGTTAGATTGATTAAATAATTGGAAATAAATAAACCGGTTAGGATACGTTTAAATACTGTCAAATGTCATGATCGATTGTTTGCGTAGATTGAGTTGATAACTGCTTGATTGATTGATTACTGAATGTGCATTGCATTGAGAACGGCATGTCTAGGGAAAATATATATCTGCATATATATATAAGTATAAAAATCATATATATATATATATATAAATAAGAAAATTATTGGATAATTAAAATATGGATTAACTTAACGAACCATAAAATATTAAATAAACCGGGTTGGGTTAAGTAGACTTAATTTATCGGGTTAAGATCATTAAAATTAAATAATTAATTTAGAAATTAATGAATAGGGAAATTAAAAGACGTAAGAATAGGGATAGACCGTCTTGGGTTATTAAGTTTACTAAATCTAATCTAGCGGTTAAACAATTAAATTAGGAACTAAAAATAAAGAATTGAAATTAAATTAAATATAAGAATTGAATTGAAACGAATTAAAGTAATTATTTGGGCTACAAGATTAGTAAGTTTACTAACTCCAAAATAGCAATTTAAACCGGAATGAGATAATTAAAGGAATTAATATTTGAACTTAAAATAAGAATTAAAAAGGAAATTAGTTGAAATAAGTAATTCGAGTGAACTTAAGTATATGCATGTTTGCATGTTGATGGAATGTTTGATATGTGAATTTATTGTTGTATTGATTTTGGTTTATGGACCCTACTCATGTATGGGGCCAGATAGGTTTTGGTTATGGATATATATTCTGATGTGGACCGGATAAGACGGGGTTAGATAGTGATTAGTGTTAGGAGTTGCGGGATAGCTTTGGGTATTGGGTTAAAGTCATTATCGATTTTCTGACCTTATCGATCTTGTGTGGAATCGTAGAGTCTCAGTGAGTTTGCTTGCATTTGTTATTGTAGTTAAGACTGTTTATGGTGTGTTAGATCCTTGGAGTCTTAGCTTTTGGCGTTCTGGTGCTTCCTTCCCAACTGGATCCTCGGGAGATCCTGGTCAGTTCACGTATTTTTGAGTAATGGTTCTGGATAGGCATTAACCTACGCAAGTGAAGCCGGTAGGTGTGTAGTCCGTAAAAACGGGGTCGCGTCCTAGGGCCGGGCTGCATGGAAACTTTGGCTACCATGGGGTAGTCCAATTCACCACGTATCGATGGACAGAGAACAGTATCCTAGGTCATAGGTCTTTTGTTTACGTCTAGGATTCGTGGAAAGTTTTAGTTATCATGAAAAAGGGGTAGCTAAGTGTTCAGTGGAAGTTTACCGAGTTCGCGAGGGCATGTGCTTTCAGTGTTCTCGATTTTCTTAGTTTATTATTTCTAATGGTAGAGAAGTCTTGTGTGTTGTGTGGAGCTCATTACATCATGGTAGTACGTGATCAGTTGTTTTATTTTATTGAATGTTATTGTTTGCTATTTTGGATTTATCGGGTGTGGTTGTTTAGCATGTTTAGTAGGGAGTCAACTCAGTGGGTAATCTTAGATTGCTCATTCAACTTTTTTTCCTCTTTTTCAGGTTTCAGAGTAGCATGGCGGACGCGTAGGCCACTCAGAGAAGATTCAGGTTGCATTTGGCTACCGTTTGTTTCATAAACGATTTCGTTATTTTTGGTTTTGCATTTTTGGGTACCCGTAAAATGATTTGGAAAACCCTTGAAATTAGTTTTAAAAAATAGGCTTAAAAGATTTAAAAGTCTCAAAAACAGAATAATTCCTTGATATAGGGTTTAGTCCAAATTGAACACAAATCGTGGAAGCAGTAGGGGTTGAAAAGCCTTGTATCGTGAAAGCGAGATAAACGGAGTCGAGGATGGATGTGTTCGAGCCATTGAATCAAACATGACCGTCTCTGGCTTTCGTATTGTGGCGAACCCTTCTCATTTGATCTGCACGGGTTCTGTCGGTCATGTTCTTGTTTGATTGTTAGCCGGGCAGCTCGTCTGGAAGGGGGCGTTATAATCACTTGTAAAGGCAAGGACTGAGTTACAAAGAATGCAAAGTTAAGTGCAAGGTACACGAGATCGTACAATATTTTGCATTGAATAGGGGAAGTGGCTTACAAGCTAGAGTTCCCTCTAGCTATGTATGTGTTCCATGATGTGTTCCATGTCTCTATGCTAAGTAAATGCATAAGTAAAAGGCACAATGTTGTTTCTGAACCACAGTCGGACTTAAGGGAAAATATAACAGTGGAAGGAAGACCAGTTTGAGTTTCGGTTGAGAAGATCAAGCCAGTTGGCACAAGAAAGAATGTTAAGATGATCCAAGCCGTTTGGGATTGTGATGGTGAACAGGAAAAAACTTGGGAACCGGAAGCAAGGATGAAAGCTGATTTTCCTAAGTGGTTTGAGAAACTTAAGTAAAAATCGTAAATAGAAGACTAAGATTCGAGGACGAGTCTAAGCCAAGTGGGGGAAAGTTGTAACGCCTGCGCTCAACGATCGAACTAGAATTTTCCAATGATGGTTATCTAGAATGACTTTTTAAGACGAAGAATATTAAAAATTGGGGGGGAGGGGGGTTTCTGGTAAATCAAGGCTTACTATGTGAAAGCCGAGCTAAATGGAACTGGATGAGTTCAGTCTGCGATTTTCGGACGTATAGTGGTGGTTAAGAAGGTTGGTTGGATTCAGACAGTGTTTTGTCGGGATTCAGACATGATGGTTGGGACTGTCAGCTTAAGCACAATTTTGCGGATAAAATGATTGCTTGGTGGATTGGTTTTGGCGGGAATGGTTACTGGCCAAAACTCAGCCGATTTTCTTAAGGAAAAAAGCGGGAATGGTTATCTGATTATTTTTGCGCATCTAAGTGATGACAGCTCGGGGAATGCAGTTTGGATTGGCTTGACCAATCATAAAGACGTGGGAGCAGTTTGGACAGATTCTGGGCAGTTTAGCTCAATTAAAACTGTCCATTGTCTTATAACATCGGCTCTTAGGCGATTATTGATCACTTTTTTCGCAGAAAAGAGCTCACAAAGATCGATAGAGTTTTCTGAAGAGAGAAACCGCTCATAATCTAAGAGAAAAGAGTTGAGTGAGTGTTGATCGAATTTGGCTCGCGGTGATCGAGCGAGAATGTGGGATCATTTGACTGGATCATCTATTATGTTGGATCGAGCACAAGAGGTGTCAGAAACCGCCCTCATCAACCAAAACCGAAAAATGACTAAGGTGAGTGCGTGACCGTGGCTATGTTTTATGATCGTTTGCTTGCATATATTCTTCGAGTTTAGATTTTCTAGGATCATTATGATTGCTTTCTTATCGATTATTTTGTGTTATGTTGACTTAACTGGTTGATGGTTCCTTTCATTAAACGTCTAGATCAGACCATGTGATTGGGGGCAGTTTTCTCGCTTAGGCTTGGTGTTGGATCGCGGATGATGGCTCTTTGACTTGGATCGGTCAGGTCGGTTAAGTGGTTGTTCTTATAAGCGATAGACTGGCTGAATGTATGGCTTGTTTGCGTGATTATTCTATGGCTAAGTGAGACGGGATGACCGCTCTCGTTAAGCAATTCGTTTGCTTATGCCTCCTTTGTGGATGCAGGTAAATAACGTTATGCTGATAGTATTGACAACGTTTAAATGCGAGACAAAGGGCGACCGGATGTAAAGGTTGGTAGGATTTGGGTAGATTGGTTAAGTATGATGTAATAGCTTATAGTGAACTGATCATTTTACTTAAATCTCGAAATCTATTTAAGTCTATTTATGCATTAAAAAACTTTTCTAGTTTTGAGAAAACGCAAAATAATTCTAAGTGTGGAAACTTTAGACAATGGTCTTAGTATAGCCGAGAAAATCGAGTCGGACACTGTTCGCACTTGACGCAGAAGAGAAAATTTGGGTCGTGACGTTTCAGATTTCGTAGTAGCATCCTGTGGACGGACCCGAAAGAATAAAAATGTATTCAGGCTTTAAACCCCAAGATAAATAACATAACCAAAATCGGCCCAAGTAAAAGATAACCGAGAGTAGTACTTCTCAAAAATAATTTTACATTTTTTAACAAAAATTGATACAATATCACAATTTGCGGGAATTTGTTTGTTTAGAAAATAAAAATTGTAATTTAATCTAATCTAATCTATTAAAACACAAGATCATTATAGAACTAATATTAACCTTACCTGTTATTTACTAAAAATGTCATTTAAATTAATAAAATTTGTAAAATTTCATCAAGGATACCAATGTCAAAACAATTTATAACTAATTTACTTATAATATCTTTTAAATATCATTTTTTATCATTACCAAATCTTACAAAAAAAAATTTCTTTTAATCATTTTCAAAATTTTAGAAATAGTTAATTAAATTCATAATTATTATTAAAATATAGTAATAAATTAGAACTAACTAAATTTTGACCTATAAAAAAATAAAATCATCTATATACATATATATTAGCATAGTTAAGTTATTAAATCAACTAATAAATATAACTAAATAATTTAATACATACATAATTTTTAAACTAATCATACACATATCATAATACAAATTCATATTGTTTAGACAATTTAAACGTAAGATTGATAATTTTCTAATTTGTAAAATGTAAATTTTAATTTTGATAAAACAATATTAAAAATTGGGTAGATATATTTTTAACTTAGAAAAATTAAAATATTAAAATAATTTAATATATACATGTAAATCCATTATTCAATTATATAGTGAAATGGGTTACTGTTTTACGGGTTTTTACAATTTCTTTTATAAAATATATAAAACAATATTATATAATTGCGAAACAGGTTAAAATTATTAATTGACCCATTTGACTATCAAAAACAACTAAAATAACCAATAGAAAAAGTTTAATAAATGGTTTATTATATTTAAAATTTTATAATATGTAGTTACAATTATAAAAATATATATAAATTTAATTATAAAATATTATAAAAATGTAGAAACAAAAATAAAAGAATATATTTATACAAAATAGAATATATTAAAACTATACAATATATTTATATCAAAATAAAACTGTGTTTATATCTTAAAGTTTCAAAATTGCAAATACACTTTATAAAAAAAAAGAACTAAGCATAAATTGATCCTGTCTTTAAGTAAATTAATTATACAATAAATGAATAAAATTATATGTTTAACTTGGTATATAACTGATTAAAATATAAAGGTTAAAATAATAATTATAAAATCGTAGATAAAACTCAACTGACTAAAACCTAAACTCGGAATACTTTAATATACATGAAACAAAAAAAATCCAAAAAACAATAAAACCAAACCAAATATCCATATTATTTAAAAATTTTAAATCAATACAAAACTAAAGATAATGAATTTCTAATATAATAAAATTGATAAAAATCATAAAATTGTATTTCAAAAATATAAATTTTCAAATATAAAAAATATATGTGTTTAGTTTTATTATTTATTTCCAAGTAAAATAGACTATTTGATACAATCTCACAATTAGCCAAAATAGAAATATTAGTTATGTAATAAACTGTTGACAAAAAAATTATGTAATAAACAACAAAATTGTAACGCCCCTTTCCCGTTCTCCGCTGACCGTCGAGCTGACCGGTCAACAATCAAACAAGAACATGACCGATCGAACCCGAGCAAGTCGAACAGGAAAAGTTCGTCACAGGACGAAGCCAGAGACGGATCGGTTTGAACCAACTGAACCATCTGAACCAACTGAACCGGTCTAATTAGAACCTGTTAGGTTAAACCGGTTTGGTCAAACATTGACCGGTTTGACCTAACCGTTGACCAAGGCTAAACCAGCCTTAAACCAACCCAAATCTTGAATCAAACCATCCCATCACACTCCTTGAAGAACCGGCTGAAGATTGGCGGCGGTTGAGCTTCTCCGGTGACCGGCTCCGGCGACTTCTCCGGCGTTGACCGACGGTGGTCCGGCGTTGACCGGCCGGTTCACCCCTTTTTCCGGTGACTCAGAAGACGATCCAGCTATCAAACTGACCGCAAAGAAGAGATCTAGCCACTCATGGCTTCAAAACATTCAGATCTTGTGAAGGAAGAGAGATATCCACCAAACCCTAATCCGCGGATTCTTTCCGGCCAGTTTCCGGCCAGCTCCGGCGACGGCGGTCATGACTGGCTGGATGACGGTTGTAGAGGAGGGAGAGAGGAAGCTATAGCACTTTGCAGAAGTTGATTTGGGTTTATATTGAGAGAGATATGGTGTTTTTGGTGGAAGAAGGTATGAAGAACACTCAAGAACACTTTGAATGTTCTTGAGTTTCTTTGAAGATTCAAAGGGTTTTCTGGGTTTTCTGGGCAAGTGGGATGAATGTAGAGAGAGAGGAGAGAGAGCTCGTGGGTGTGGGGCTAGAGAGAGGTTTTGATAGCAAAAATGAAGTTTTCTCTCCACATGCTTGTTTTTCTTCCATGCAAAAAGATGCATGAACCACCATGCATTGACACCTCACTAACATATGTGGCGACCCTGGGTGATGACACATGTCCCTGGTGAAGCCTTTGAGTCCAAAAACCATTGCTAAACCGGCCCAAACCAAACTTAAACCCATCTTGATCCGATGCTTCGGTTTCTCTCGATTTCACGAATATTGTTTTAGAAAATACCAACTGATTCCCATAAATCCCCAAACCTCCAAAATCAGATTCTCCATGATATTAGATAAATTTAGCATTTTGAATCACCTCAATTGGAGTTTCCTAGCTCCCGTTATGATTTTCCGAAGTTTTCTCGGTTTTATCGGTTTCCATTCCCGACTCACCGAAAAACATGTTTCTGCTCCGATTTCTCCAATTCTGATCTTGTGAACATTCTTTATATTGAAATATAAGAATATTCGGCCCTGTATCAGCTTCCATCTCAACTTTTGGTAAAATTACCATTTTACCCCTTACTTAGGTAAAATGACGATTTTACCCCTGGTTGACTTTCTGCTGCCCGTTGACCTTATTTTTGATACGGGGTATCACAAAAATTATATATTATAATCTGTTAATATAATTCAAATATTAAATTTAAATTTTTAAATTTAAAATTGTAGATGAAAGATTAAAATCTAAAATTGTAGATGATATCCAAAGAAAAAACTGTAACAAAACAAATAAAATGTTTGAACTATAGTATTTAAATTTCTAAATAAAAGAAATTAAATATAATAAATTGATAAAAATCATAAAATCTATACTATTAAAACAGAATACCTTTTTAGAAACTAACATTTATCTAACGTGTTATTTACATAATATGTCATTACAATTTAAAATTTCATTAAAGATAATATTATAAAAGTAACATCTAGCTAATTTATTCATGATATCTTTCAATATATTTATTTATTTTAAAATAAATATATATTTCCTTTTATATTATAGTAAAATCTAAGAAAAACCTTTTTAACTGATTTTACTTTTAAATAATTAAATATTTTCTTAATTATTTTTTAAAAATCGTAAAAAAATAAATTAAATGAATTAATACATCAATAATATTAATAAAATTAAATGAATTAATACATCAATAATATTAATAAATTATAAAATAAAATTTAAGAGTTGTAGGAATCTCTTTTGAAAAAAAAAATTATAACCCAATAGATTTATCAAGTATACACATAGAATAATATAAATTTATATATTTACATATTTTACTTTGTAAAAATTAATATTAGAAAAAATCCAAATTAATATTATTTAAACTTTAATTATGAAATAAAGATTTTAAAAGCCAAAATGTTAATATATACATATATATATATATATATATATATAAATGAATATATCAAAATTAGTCAATATTAACATTAAATAATATATGACGAATGAGATTATGGTTAATGATTCTACAATTATAGTTTTGTGAGTTGTTCTATTAAAATATAAAATATATATAAACAGTTACAAGATAAATTAAAAATAAATTAACAAATTTAACCATTGCAATACAAGTTAAAAGAATAGAATACCTTATTTAAATTATTGAAACACTAAAATTAAAATTAAAATATGTTTATAAAATGGATTAGTTTTTGTTATTACTAATTTCCTAATACTTTAAACCAATAACAATTCAATGAATTTAATTAGTTTTTTGATGTTTACAATTCATCAGCATTAATTAATTAATAAAAATACATAAAAACGTAAAGCATCTATATTTCTGAAACAAAAAAAAAATCTAAAAATATTTCTTTTATAAATGGAGAGAATATATTATAACAAAGTCATATAAAATATTTTTAATTTTTCGATTTTTTAAGAGTAATATTATTAAATATGTGTGTATATAGTTATTTATTATAAAATAGTTTTAAATACATTTTGATGTATTAAAAGGATAAATAATCTTCATATTTAGACAATTACAAGAAGGTTTAAAAATAGATTACCGAATTCAATTATAATTTTTTTAAAAAAAATTGCATATTCAAAGACAAGGTAAAAGTATGGATTAATTAATTTTAATTGATATATTTTTCGTTTGATTAAATATCAAAATTATCCAATATTTATATTATTCGAATATATAACAGACTAAACTAGGGTTGCTGTTTTTACGATCACAGTTTTTAACGGGTTATTTTGTCAAATTTTAAAAATATTTAGAAAACTATAAGATATGTTGAAAAATAGCTTAATTTGTTTCGATTATAAAATATTTTAAAAGTTTTTGTTCATTGGAAGACACGTTAAAAAGATGAATTAACATATTTTATTATAGAAACATTAAAATAATCTTAAACCAATAGAAAAATGTTGAACGAACGGATTATCATGTTTCAACTTTTATAAATCCATAATTATATGATGTTCTATAAAAATAAATATTTAAAATCAAAATAACACATATTAAATTTATATCAAATATCTTTTATAATGATTATTTTATTAAAAACTTTATAAAATTATTTTCAAATAAGTTTTTTTAATGCATTCATGCATTCAACGCTGTTGGTTTTGGACTTCACACATCAAAATCCGGCACATAAGGAAAATGCCCGACCCATAAGTTGAAGATTGGGACAAAGTTTTCAATGAACTATCAAAAGGAATTCATTCAAACAACTTTAGTTCGTTGAACTATCAAAAAGAATCCGGCCAAAGATCGAATTGAATGAGAAGATCTCCATAAATAACGGGTTAAGAGTGCAGTATTCTCGTGTATCTTGGAATTATATGACGTAAACTAAGGAAGTGCTTAGTTGTTGGAGAGAGAAGCGGAGCAGAAACCAGAAAGATTGATGTATAAAAGAATTAAACTCATTCAAAGAAGATCATCTAAAACATATCCGAGAACGACACTACCTGAAATACTCGATCTTTTTTGTATCCTCTCTATCCTATCGTTATATAAATTCATTTCGACATTCATTCTTAAACAAAATATTGATTCATAAAAACTCTATTCATAATATATTATGTCCAAATCCACGATCCATATAATCTGCGATGTAAATACTTAAATTCACTTATTTTTTTCAGAAATATAAATCCACGCTTCTTTAGCGCGGGTCAAAATCTAGTTTTAAATTTAAATAAAAAAATATCTACAATGATCGGCTTTTGATGTATCTACAATGTTGGCTTTTGATGTGTAAGAATCTAGTTTTATTTAAATTTAAAACTAGAATTTTAAAAAATATCTACAATGATCGGCTTTTGATACAACTAGAAGTATCTTATACATCAAAAGCCGATCATTGTAGATCCATAACAAAAAAGAGCATTCTTACACATCAAAAGCCAACATTGTAGACCTACAATGATCGGCTTTTGATGTATAAGATACCTCTTTGGTTATGCATCTTGCAATGATCGTCTTTGGTGTGTAAGAGTGAATGGTCTTTGGATGAATTCTTTTTAGATATTATGCATAATTCATAATCGATCTTCATTGAGAACAATCACAAAACAAATTAAACCAAGACAATACCACAACGACACCATCGATAAAACCACACCATCTAATACCAAAACCCAGAACATACATCTACTCTAAATCATCTTAAGGATCATTGATGTGACAACAATGAATCCTCCCCACAAGACCAAAACAAATTGTCGCAGCAACTTTTCGCACTTTTCCGCCGCTAACACTTCCATTCCCATCTTCTTCTTCTTTTCGGATAT
The DNA here is from genome assembly GCA_030180135.1 of Orychophragmus violaceus. NCBI lineage: Eukaryota > Viridiplantae > Streptophyta > Magnoliopsida > Brassicales > Brassicaceae > Orychophragmus > Orychophragmus violaceus. Next base: position 28,689,244 of record CM058232.1, on the reverse strand, counting down.
TGTCTTCTATAAATCAGAGCTCACTAGTGTATTTCCAACATAATAAAAATAAATATATACAAGGGCGTGTTGCTAAAAGTGAAACAATGTTTCAGATTTACAACACCACAAAAGAATCATTTTCATTAGTGTGAATTTGATAAAAAATAATTTAAATTAATTAAAAATAACAAGCTATACATTACATATGAAGGATGTTGGATTTAAGACCAAGCTTCAACATTGTATCTCCTAGCTTTCTCCAAAGCCTTGAGCCACCGTGAAGCAATCTCCTTTGATCCTCCGGCCTCCTCCGACACAACCTCCTCCAAAGCCGACATTACATCACAAGGCATTTTCGTCGACGAGCCAGCCACGTAAACAGCCGCTCCATCACAGAGCAAATCCCAAACTTTTTTGCTCATCTCACCGATTTTGTTTTGCACGTAAACCTTCTTCGGTTGGTCTCTAGAAAATGCTGTGTAAAAGCCGCCGCCTTTTTCTTCAGAGAGCATGCCTCCTCTTGTGTGAGACTCCCAGAAATCGCGGTATAGAAAGTCTGTGTCTTTGTTTCTACAACCAAAGAAGAACATGACTGGCGCGATCGGGCTAGTCTGAGCTTGTAAAGCTCTCTCCGCTATGAAGCCACGGAACGGGGCACATCCGGTTCCGGGTCCTACTAAAATGAGCGGAAGCGACTGTAGTGGAGCAGGAAGAGAGCCTTTGTGAAACCAAACCGGTATGTTTATCTCTAAGCACAACGGAAAAATAAAACATATCAGAAACAAGAAAAAACCGAGTCAATTATAGTAATAAAGAAACAAAAGTTCTAACCTTGCTCAGGTGTGAGGCTTGCAAGCCAAGAGGAGCATAGACCTTTCCGAGTTCTCTTATAAGGCGTGATCCATGATACTACACTTACGGTCAAATGTACTTGAGCAGGGTGGGCCAAAGGAGATGAAGATATCGAAAAAGCTCTTGGTTTTAGCGATGGTACTAACTGTACTAGCCACTCAAAAGGCATTTGTACGGAAGGGAAATCCTCTAGCACCTACATAAGCGTTAGCAATACGATCTATCTTGTTAAATGAGTCAATACGTGTTCAAGACAAATTGTGGTCCATGTGCTATTTTACCTCAAGAACGCTTCTTCTTTCCTTCTGATTATAATTGTAGAGGTCATCCCGTCCCTCGGGTGAGGCAAAGTATTGAAGTCTTTCCTTCTCATGTTCAGCTGTTGCATAGAAGCTCATAACCTGAACAAAGATGATACATTACAAGTGCTTCCATCAAATATTTGTCGCATACATAAACTCAAAACAATATCTCCCTAAGATGAAAAGGATTTGAAAATTCAAATGCGTTAGGCTTGAAGCAGCTTACCTCGAAGAAGTACCGTCGAGGTGAAGCGGAAGTAACATCCATTGTTAATTCAACAAAAGTCTTAAGCTTAATAGGGACATGTGTAATTACTTCTCCACATGAACCACTATTCTCTGTCTCTCTCGGACGAACCTGAAAGTAAATTAATTATCGTCATTTATTTTGAAATCCCAAATTAGACAATCTGAGTGCATCATGTAAAGTTATCAACAGAGTGGAGCTACTTACTGTGATGAATGATTCTGGGTCCAAATCACAGCGTTCTATAAACGCATTTATTGCTGAAGGATTTTGGCTTGGAAGAAGCTCAACAACATCGCCGACTTCATATTTGATACTCTTTAAAGAGGAGAAAACCAAAGAGGATAAGACTTCAGCCCTCAAAATTGATAGAATATTGACCTTAAAAGTAAGTGATAGCAAAGTACTTACCAAAGAAACAAATTGGAACTCAAAATGGCGGACATCCTTTGTGCTTCCAGCTTTGGTCAACAATTCATTTCTGGTCTACACGATTAGAATGTTAAGGCAAGCTAAGGGAATACAATTTATATCATCTAGGCTCAGCATACCAAAAAAAAGATAATTGAAAAAAAAACATGTTGAACATCAAATCCACGAGTTTCAAGGAATTAATGCAAATTGGAATAACATAACCAGCAAGGTTGCATAGCATATATACAAATAACAAAAAATGTTGAGCAACAGAATGTGCATACCATCTTGAGAAAGCCGTCTGGTTTACTTTTGTCCTTGGATAATTTTCCAGGAGACATTCCACGGGCTCTTTGTATCATGTCTGCCAAAACATAAGAGGCGTTATAATGCAAGAAAAAATTCCCCAGAACATGAGTGGGACTACTTCCAACAGATTCATCCAAAGTCATTTTTATATTTTCACATGTCTAGTTACCATTAGCAAGTAGACAGTTCAAGTAGCATAACATAGCCTTAAGCTAACATGAATGAAGCAAAGTATCCACTCCATAAATTTCATCCTCAAAAACATGATGGGCGTAAAACTTTGGTATACCTGACTCGGCCAACAATTTAGGCTCCACTGTCTCCCGGTTATGATATAAAATCCTATATTTAGGCTGATCAATTACTTCATCTTGAGGAGTTATCACATCCGGACCTTTAGGAAAGTATTTTGGATTGATCTGGTATAATGCACTCCACAAAGACAGCATCCACGGATCAAGAGTTCCTTCATAACTGAAAAATAAAGAAAACACTAAAAACTTGGTTCATTCGTTGTCAAAGAATGTAACGTAAATGCAGGATCATCTTTGACAGAAGCTTTATACTTGTTAATATACCGTTCCATACCCTGATGGGTGTTGATCATCTCCCAAACCTTTCTCAATGATGGATGTGGCCCCAAGATCTATTAATCTTTTGTCTAGTTTCTTTGCTACAAACTAAAGTCATCAGAAAAAAATAATGTCAAGAAAATTTGTGCCAGAGAAGAATAATTTAGACAACTTTCAAGATTTCTGGCTGTGGGGCTTTTTCTCAAAGAGAAATAAACCGAAGTGGAAAGAGAGAAGGCTAAGTTTGCTAATACAACTCTTCCTTAGTAAAGCCTACGTTCTCACATTGATGAACACCAAACAAAACTGGAAGAACTCGAGAGTAGCCCGCCCAACATGGGGAATAAAACGGAATAAAAAGTGGTAGATGCACTTACGTTGTACTTGTGGTAACCTGAATCACCTAGTCCAAACACTGCAAAGCGTACTCGTTGCAACCAAGAGTTTCCAAGATTTCTTTGAAGAAGAAACCTCCAAAACACCTTGAGTGATTAAAAAGATAAGGAACAACAAGGTACGATAGCAGAAAACTGTGTTATTGTAGTGGGATTCCTAACGAACCTTGAATGAATCTGGAGAGTCTCCTTGCCCTGTAGTGGATACGACGAAAACAAGAGCCTCCTCATGAGGTAAGGAACTCTGCAGCAAACAAAATGGCAACTTTGAATAACAAGTTATAAAGGAAAACACTTTTACGCCACTATTAGGGAGTTTGTGGAATCCCAAATGTTTACTCGAAATTCAATTCAACTGATTCACATACCGGGTTGAATTCGTCGGTGGAGAAGATAGACGCTGGACAACCTCGGCGTTCAGCTTCGCGGCCAATACGCTCTGCCGCATCTAGAGCGTTTCCTGTCTGAGAAGCATACAACACGAGCAGCTTCATCGGCCTTTTTCCCATCGATTTCACTCACCGGAGCCAAACAAATCTCAAATTGAACAAAAGAAATTCAGTTATACGAGATCCAGAAACCAAGGTGCTAATTCTGCGCAATGAAATACGACAAAAAAAATCGTTCAACCGGAAACGAGAAGAAGTAACTATGACACCGTCGTCGGTAGGGATGTTAAAACGGGCGGGCCCGGCCCGTTTAGGCCCGGCCCGTTTAGACCGGAACCCGATTAAGCCCGTAAAGATAAACCTGTTTAAAGCCCGTTTATTTCAAAACCCGTCGGGTTTCTAAACCCGTTTAGGCCCGTTAATGTTTGTAATACTCATTAATGATACAAAAAATCATTACATTCCAATACTTTTACTTACAATTTGCAGAACTGGTGTTGCTACTAGTCCCTTAGCTTAAAAACTCACTCTGCCATATATATATAACAAGAACCACACTTTTGAAATCTGGAGTTTTATCCCTTAGACTGCAAACATTAATACCACAATCAAAAAAAGCTTTCCAAGAAAATGTGATTGAAATATGAGACTCTTCAACTTAAACTCCACAAATACAGAAGACATTGGTTTCCACATTTAGCATACGGTTTATCTGGTTCTATGAAACATATGAATGAAGGATATAGGCAAACTACAAATAATAAAACAAACTTACATATTTATGAGTCGGCTATTCAAAGCTTTGCATTCTTGGATAATTTCTTCCTCGTCCAGAAGCTCTTCCAAGGTGAAATTTTCTTTGTCTAATATTGTCTCCACTCCACCTATGTTCGTAACATAATGAAGAAGATCAAATCATGAAACAAAGTAAAGCAGAAAATTGGAATCCTAACAAGTCATAACTCTCAAGCTCAAGCAAACCCAATTTCAAAACAAGGTATGAATTATTCAGAAAACTGCAACCAAGCAAACCCAATTTCAAAACAGGAACTGTATATCAGTTTCCACAGACTGGATAAAGCTCAAGCTCAAGTCTGGAGTTTTACAGAAACTTGGAAAAGCTAAGTCTGGAGTTTTACTGCAATGTTCAGTGAAATATTAAGAATTTAATTAGTTCCTGAATCTTATCACTGTAACAACACAGAGACTTATTCACAGACTGGATAAACCCCATGAAAAGCTAACACTCATTCTCCATGGGGTTTTCAAAGATTTTGAACAGAGACTTATTCACAGTAACAACACAGAGACTTATTCACACTTACAAATTGTAAAACCAATTACAATTAAATCTGGTCACAAGCAAAGTCGAAGTTTTTGAAGTCGTGGTTTTCAAAACACATTTCCGGATCGTCAATATCATCAGTAAGAAAGACAATTTTCATGGGATTTAAAGTCTCAGAATCCATGTAGAGAGACAAATGGATTTAGAACAAGACAGATCAACCCTAGTTTGAGAAGCTTAGTAATCTCATCAAAGTCGTAATACAAAAAACGGAAAATTGGAATCAATCAATGAAGAACAGAACAAAGAGAAATCATAGGAGGATCGAGGATGGTGTAACCTTTATAATTCCAAGAAACGAGTGACGAACGAACGGGATGAGCGATTCAGTGGAAGAGCTCAACGAAAAATGTTTCGATCAAAATCAAAACCCGTTTGGAGCAAAATCAAAACCCGTTTGGAAGAAAACTCGTTATCGGATTGATTCAGGAAAGCGATTTACCACGATTCACGAAGAAGAAGCAATGGTCTGTGAGAACTGAGAAGTGTGAACCCTAAAAAATTTTGACTGGAATAATACCTGATACGACATCGTTTCATAATTTTTTTTTTTTAAATAATAAACTGGTCTAAACGGGTTACCCGTTTATTACTATCAAATCCCGATTAATAAAAGGGCCTTAACGAGTATGATTTTAACGGGTCTAAACGGGCTCCGTTTATTAATTTCGGCCCGTTTAGACCCGTTTACGATATAAATGTTAACATGACTTTTTTTTCTGATGTGTTTTATTTTTCCGTTGTGCTTAGGAGGTAAACATACCGGTTTGGTTTCACAAAGGCTTTCTTCCCGCTCCACTACAGTCGCTTCCGCTCATTTTAGTGGGACCTGGAACCGGATGTGCCACGTTCCGTGGCTTCATAGCGGAGAGAGCCTTACAAGCTCAGACCAGCCCGATCGTGCCAATCATGTTCTTCTTTGATTGCAGAAACAAAGACACAGATTTTCTGTACCGCAACTTCTGGGAGTCTCACACAAGAGAAGAAGGCATGCTCTCTGAAGAAAAAGGCGGCGGCTTTTCCACAGCGTTTTCTAGAGACCAACCGAAGAAGGTTTACGTGCAAAACAAAATCGATGAGATGAGCAAAAAAGTTTGGGATTTTCTCTGTGATGGAGCGGCTGTTTACGTGGCTGGCTCGTCGACGAAAATGCCTTGTGATGTAATGTCGGCTTTGGAGGAGGTTGTGTCGGAGGAGACCGGAGGATCAAAGGAGATTGCTTCACGGTGGCTCAAGGCTTTGGAGAAAGCTAGGAGATACAATGTTGAAGCTTGGTCTTAAATCCAACATCCTTCATATGTAATGTATATGAAGATTGGGTTATTATTTAAATTGGGTATCGGTCCGCGCTACGCAGCAGAGTTTTTTTTTTTTAAAAATATGTGTTTTTTTATAAAAAAATATAAATGTTGTAATGTAATAATCTAAGTGTCTCACAGCCGTTAGCACATTTTTTACTATTTCTTAAGCTAATTTTTTATTGTTTTCGCACACTAAACTTAGAAATACGTTTATTTGTTAATATGATGGCCGATCATAGTCTAGTAAAGATTTTAAGTGGGTTCCCTTCGACTATGCTATGTATGAATGAGCTAGTAAAATATACAAAATATTTTTTATAAATTTTTTTTTAATATTTTTGGCTTATGATATTTTTTGTTTTATAGTTTAAGTATCATGATTATAATTAGGCAAAATGAATTATGATAAAAGAATAAATGAGCGAGACAGGAAGACTTATATTAAACGAAAAGTTCAAGCAAATGTTCATGGAAATTTAAATCAAAATCATGTACTCAAAATCAAAATAATGGTCAAAACTTATCCTTAACATAAGCAAATATTTAGGTCTGGTGACAGTTGGGATCTCACTCCATGAAAATATTGTGCAATTCAAACTGTTGGACAAACACATATATTTAAATACTTAAGAAAAACAAAGAATTGTGTTGACCAAACAAAAAAACAAATGGAGATTTGAAATGAACTAACGATGAAACTAAACTTACAATTCTAAAACGTAAATGCATCCACATATGCGAATTCATATGAAAGTGACGGAAGTTGTCCTTTGAAGCAGTCTACCACAAGCTCTGATCGTATCAGTGGCAGTGTTATAACTGCTGCTATTTTACTCAAGTATCAGAGTTGTAATGAGAAACTCGTTTATCCATCTCAAGATCGTCCCAAATGTTTGACTTCTTGAGTTCTTTTTCAAATTTTTGTTTTGTTTTAATTTTGGTGACAACTACACATCTTTGATGTACAAAAAAGAACACATTTGTTCTTCTAAAATGTATTACCGCATTGTGATGATGAGACTTCTGTCTAAAAACTTGGCTCCTCCAATCTTTCCTTGAATCTCATACGGTAAGCGAATCACTCGTCTTTGGTCCCCTGCTTCGATCAAGAGCTCAGAGCCTCCTTTGTACTGCAGTTTCATCAAGAAAACACAAAACCATTCGCAGTTCTTAATTTCATATGAACAAAAGATCTTTCAGACAACCACATTATGCCATTATAGATGAGAAGTTCTTTTACCTGGTATAGTTTGATTTCCGATTTTTCAAACCCCGACATGAACAAAGTCACTGATTTCTTTGTTGTCTCAAACGTTACTGTGGTGTTAAGCTGCTTCCTTGGCTTGTTGTTCCAGAAAGCAGTTCCCGGACACTCGAATTTACTTGGTCCAGCAAAAAATTTCCCAATCTAGACCATTCTTAGTGAATGTAACCGATGTAGAAGCAAAGGGCAGCAGCACGAACTCATCTTTTGGGATTCTGTTTTGACTCAATTGTCGGATTCGAAGAAGAAGAAATAGCAAACGCTGCAAAAGCCTGAGATCTTGCTTGTATTGCACAACCCCAATAGTGTAAGTGTGTAACACAGATTTAACAGACATTGGATTGTTTGGATCCATTACAAGAAAACTCTTGAATATGTTTGTATCTCTCAAAGCAAAAGCGCCAGTCTGTAGTTTGCAACAAAATCAATATGTAATCTCGGAGCTAAATGAGTTGTATAAAGAGATTTATGGAACAAATAGATAAATACCTCCAAGAAACGTTCCAAAACATCCTACATAACAACACTTGTCATACCATCGAAAGGTGACTTATTGCTGCTTATGTTCATTGACTCATTAACAAATCTCATAATGGAAGGACTTGTTAGCCTCCCAAGTAGAGTATTGCGTGGGAAAAGGATGTGTTTTAATTGGTCTAGACAGATTTTCATTAAAACAGGTGTCAACACCTTATGCAATACGTATGCTGAGGTGTCAACACCTGGAGATGCAATCCAATTATTATAGTATTGATTATTTTTGATCAGATTCACACTATGATTCTTTTATGGTGTTGTAAATCTGAAACATAGTTTCCCTTTTAGCAACACGCCCTTGTATATATTTATTTTTATTAACATTTTTGACACATTTGGTTACCAAAAGCAGAAGCTTTAGTGGAAATGTTTCTTTCTTACTTCATCTCCAAAAGAAAGCAAGTGCTCTCTTGTCTCATTCTCACTTTAGCAGCTTTGCGCTCTTGCTCTTCTTCTTCTTCTTCTTCTTTTCCTTTTCCGGCTCTGCTGCTCCCTTGCCTTATCATCATCAGAAACAAATACGCTAACCATAAGATCTTCTTGTTCATCTCTCACTCGGACACAAAATTGTTTCTTGTTTCCTTTGACTCAGTCATAGCAATGAATCTGCTACCACTCTCTGCATGATAGCAAACCATTCCTTCTGGAGTTTTGGGTCCCTCTCCACGTCCCAAGCAACATTAAGAACTACTTTTGTCACACCACACTCACTACTAAACTCATAAAAGCTCCAACACAGTTCCCTATGCAAGTACCAGACAAGGGGAGCCGATGAATCAGAAGGATGGAGTCTTCAAACATACTGCTACCTGCTTCCGTGTTTCAGTAATTGGAGATAGTTCAACACGAGAGTGGTTCTCAGTTACAAATATTCTTGACATATATCTTGAAGTGGCTCTTTGAAAGCTTGTATAATTAATGACTGCAAACAAAAAAAATTATACAACTCGATTAACCAAGATAATTGACTGAATTTGAATGTGCAAGAACCTAGTTCTGAGTTTGACAATAAAAACGCAGGTTCCATGCAAGTGATAACTCCATCCGGAGCAGATGCATTTTCTCCCTTTTGGACAAGGAACTACGATAACGTGAACTCAGAAAGCCTAAAACAATGTCCAAAACGCTGTTCAAGTTTAAGCATTGTTCAAAAAGTTGGATTCTAAAGCCAGAAAAAAAAAAGCGAAGAAAGATGGAGAAAAACTGTGTTTATTAAAGCTTAAATGCAACAAGAAGATGGCTTTTTCAGATTAACTACAAGCTTTAGGTTAGTCTTGAATTCGATTTGAAAATAAAACAAGGCAAAAAATATAACCTTTTTCAGCACAACACCTCCTTAAACATTAGACACACAAACCATATTATAGAATTCTATTTAGAGGTGAGAATTCAGGAAAGAAAATGAAAGAGAACCACATTGTTTACTAATTGAACCTAAAAATTCGAATTGAATTTGAATATATTCTTAAAATCATCCTCTTCTTACATCTTCTTCTTCTTCTAGACATAGAGGAGTACCGACTAGGGATGTTAAAACAACCCTTTCGTAAACGGGCCTAAACGGGCTTCGTGTATAAAAATGAGCCCGTTTAGACCCGTTTAAGTCACATGTGTAAACGGGCTTACCCGTTTAAGCCTGTTTATTAATCGGGTTTTTATGATTTTTAAACGGGTACCCGTTTAGACCCGTTTAACTTTTAAATTAAATATTTTAATAATTAAATAATAAATCATAAAAATACTATTAATTATAGAAAATTCAAAAAAAAAGTCCAAAAAATAAGAAAATATATAAAATAATTTAAAAAGTAAGATTTAAATTTAATGTTAAAAATAAAAATATTTAGTTTATATTTTATATTCCATCTAAAATTAAAGAATTTTAATAAAATATAAATGATAAACAACAACCCATTTACTTGATTAAATTTTTATTTTTAAATATATAAAAATATTCACAAATTCAAAAATATAGAAAATAGTTTTTAAAAGTAAATATTAAAATTTTAGTATTAAAATAAAATTATTATTTTATATTTTATATTCGATCTAAAATTAAAAACTTCAATAAAAATATAAATGATATATTAAATTTTTTTATTTCTAAATGTATACAAAATAGTGTTAAAGTAATTAAATATCATATAATAAATTATCAACCATGCTAATAGAATATAAAAGTAATTGACAATAATTTTTTTTAAGAGGACAAAATATTAATTATTATGATATATGAATTATATAAGAATGATAAAATACTTAACTAACAATATTTCATTAATATGGTGTTGAATGTTGATAAATATACTAATTATAATAATAAAAAATATTTTTTTTTTGTATTTTTGTTTTTTATAATAAAAAATATATTTTAAACGGGCCTAAACGGGCTTAAACGGGTACGTATTAAATTAACGGGTCTAAACGGGCGGGCCTAAATGGGTCCAAAATATAAACGGGTTTAATCGGGTTCGGGTCTAAACGGGTACGGGCCTAAACGGGTCGGGCCTAAACGGGCCGGGCCCGCCCGTTTTAACATCCCTAGTACCGACTGTACAATTTCCAATTGGAGGATACTAAACAATCTCAACTTCCTCAAGATCATAAGAAGCTTTTTCCAGAGAAGCATCGTCGTATTCATCATCGGTTCTTAAGTTGAGGCCCAAATGTTTAAACCACCACCGATTCCTCGCCAGTCGGGAGCGACCGCATAGATTCACTATTATCATCGTTGCCAAGTGATTATTTTCGAGTTCGGACTCTATTTCTCTCGAAGTCTCTGCCTCAGAGCTCTTGCTTCGTTCATAGCCTTGTCTTCTTCTTCACGCTGTTTTCGTAGCTTTTCTCTCTTTATCCTCAACACATCATCATTTCCGCTGCCCTCCTCGATGAGTTTCTTTGATTTCATGATTATATCTGAGAAACGGGTCAACATTGTTGCCGCACGAACAGAAGAACAAGATGTCGCCATAACTACAAGAATGATCAGAGAGAGACAGAGACTGAACTCTGAAGCAAGCAAAGAAAAAAATAGGGTTTGGATTTGTTTTCTCTTTTAGTTTTAGCCTTTTAGGCAAGTTTGGTCATGCAACCTGAATTTGATTGTTTGGGAGTGTATCAAGTATTTATAGATTTAAGAAGTTTCTCCTGATTCGCCTAAACCCTAGTCTGAAAATAGGAAATTAATTGTTAAAGAAATAAGGAAATTAATTGTGCAAGAAAAAGGAAATTAATTGTGAAAGAAAAGTAAAAAAACCTTAAAAATACATGACGTGAATTACATTCGTTAGAAAATATTCAAACTTTTAAAGTTGCTTAGAAAATATCCAAAGTTATTTGGTTATTTTTTAAATACCCAACTTTCAAATTTTGTAATTTTCATCTCTAGTTTTAACCATTGTTAAAAAATAATCTAACCATGATTAAAACTTGGTGTAAAAATAACAAAATTTTGAAAGTTGGAGTATTTAAAAGGCACCTAAAATAATGTTGGATATTTTCACAACAACGCTAAACTTTGGATATTTTTCTGGCAAATATAATTTAGGTCAAGTATTTTTAAAGTTTTTTTTTCAATTTGCATATATGGATGAGTTTTTTTCCTATTGATGATTTTTCTCAATCGGTTCACTTTTAATATTGAACACATACATATATCACCAATAAAATGGATCAATTTATTTTTAACCATATGTTACAAGGGTCAAATGAGCTAAATCTATAGCATTTCATCGGAGGGGCGGGATTATGATGAGTATATAAATCAACCGCAAAAAGAAAAAATGGCAAGAGAAATTTGATATCGATGGAATTTTACTTTAACATACATCAAAGCAAAATTTATATAAAAATTTATAAGGATCAAATGACTCCCTTGCTATAAATCTAGCTCTGCCAGTCTATACCCCTTGGGGTTGGTGTTATTGATTTTGACGTGTTTTATCAATTTTAATCGAGGGTTGTCACGATCGAATTCCTTTGGAAGGAGATCATTTGTTGATTCCACCGTCACATTTTTCTTTATTGATCGATCAAATCTTGATGGCCCTGCATTTCTAAGATTGCGGTTGTCCCTCACATACTTTATGCTCTTGATGTATTGCTCGTGACTTTTAATCATGTGGTCGTCAAGTTAGTGCGGCTCCATCGGTTTTTGTTGGCACGTTGAGCTGGATGTCGTGCTTCTATGTCTTTTGTTGTTTGGTGATGTTGTTTCCTCCTGCTTTTTGTGATGAGATTGGTGATTCTGCCATTGGCGATCTTTCTTTTTATCGTATGAAGATACTCAAAGTCTATAAAGACTGCGCCAATTGTTGAAATTGAAAGATTAATTTGATAATTGAATTTGGGAATCTACATAATGATGGGAAAAAACCTTAAAATACCTCAAATGAATTATATTTGCCAGAAAAAATATCAAAACTTTTAACTTTGTCTGGAAATACCTAACATTATTTGGGTTGCCTTTTAAATACTTTAACTTTCAAATTTTGTTATTTTGACACCGAAATTCAAAAACCGTTAACGAGTTAACCTAACCATGGTTAAAGTTGGGGATGAAAATTATGAAATTTGAAAGTTGAGGTATTTAAAAGGTAACCAAAATAATGTTGGATATTTTCAGACAACGTTAAAAGTTTGTTTATTTTTCTGGAAAATGTAATTCACTTTAGGTGTTTTTAAGGTGTTTCCCCGAAAAAAGGAAATTGCCACGGTTTAAATTTTGATTCAAATTCAGTTTGTGATCTTGTACAATTGGGATGAATGAACCGGAAAGGGAGGACATTAAGTGGTTATCTCTAGGGTTTTCAGTCACTTCGGTTCATTTTCATGAATGAAACGGGGATGTGTTTAAATGTTTTAATTAAATGAAATAATGTATCGATAATATTCATTTATTTTTTTAATTCAAACTAGAGATTTATCCCAATTTAGCACGGATTTTTTTAATTTAAATTTTACCATTTTATCAATTTATTATATAATAAGTTTATTATATTTAATTAAGTTTTTACTTTAAATTTTTAAATACTATAGTTCAAACATTTTATTTGGTTTTTACAGTTTTTTTCTTTCAACTAATTTGAAATATATTTCAATTTTAGATTTTAATCTTTCATCTACAATTTTAAAGTTAAAATTTTAAATTTTATTTATTTAACAGATTATAATATAGAATTTTGTTTATTTATTACATAGCTAAAATTTTTATTTTGGCTATTTTGTGAAATTGTATCAAATAGACTATTTTAATTAAAAATAAATAATAAAACTAAGCACAAGTATTTTTAAAATATATTTTTAAGATTTTTATCAATTTTATTATATCTGAAATTCATTATTGTTGGTTTGGTTTTGATTTAATCTTTATATTAATTGAGAAGTGCTTTTGGCTTTATATTCACCCTCAGAATGGTTAATTACTAATTTGCCATTAATGAAATTGAGTTATTTACAATAGTAACCTTAGTTTATATTTAATATTCTTTTTATTATATAAATTTTATTTTATTTTAGAGATATATATCATCCGGATAAAAAAATGATAAATACGAAAATATTTTCGAATTATAAGTTTTAAATATTGATAACTATGATTATTGTGGATAACACAAACATATATAGTAAATTTATATTAATTATATAAAATTTAAATTTGGATGAATATAAACGATAAAATAATCTAATAAAAGTTATAATATTTATACATATATAATTATATTATATTTTTAATTTTATTTATGAGATATACATAATATTTGATAAAAATAATAAATAAGAAGATAAATATGAAAATATTTTATAAAGATTTTTAAATATTAATAAATATGGTTGTTTATAGGTAACATAATTTTATATAGTAAATTTATATTATTTATATAAATTTAAATTTATACATAAACGATAAAATATTTTTAATAAAAAAATTTATATTGATGTTAATACATATAAATATATAATAATAATTTATTTTCTTGCTATTAATTTTATTTTAGAATAAATTATAAAATATTTTAATAAGGTTAAATATAATAATTTTATAACTATAGTTAATTATAAATAGTCTAATATAAATTTTTATAATATTATTGTTGTTAATTAAATTAATAAAAAAAATTAAAAAATACATGTGTTAATAACGTTTGTGCTCGGTGCGAACGATTCATACTAATTATATGGTATATAAAACAAAGAAAGATCTGTTTTGATAGATCATTTTAGAAAATGATTAAAATCACATGTTCCAGTTGACATTCTTCATTACTATATTACTATATAGGGGGATACGATCATTTCTATTCAAGACGGGCTTTATTACAATAGGCCCGACAAGACTAGTTTTTTTTAAATACTATGGATATTTGGTTTGGTTTTTATTGTTTTGAGTATTATTGAAGTATTCCGATTTTAGGTTTTAATCAATTGAGTTTTATCTACGATTTTATAATAGTATCTTAACCTTTATATTTGAATCATTTATATACTATGTTACAATATATAATTTTATTTATTGTATAATTAATTTTCTTAAAGGCATGATCTTTTTTATGTTTAGTTCGTTTTGAATAAATTATATTTGTAATTTTGGAAGATTAAGGTACGAACACATGCTTTTGCGCACGATTCTCTACACTTCTTCATTTGTTTTCTCTCGAGCCAAGCATTGCTGTACAACCCTTCTTCCAACGACATTGACACATCACCATAGGAGGTCACCTCACCTCTGTGATTCTCCCTAAAAATTATCAACACAACAGCACGCAAGACACTCTGCCAAAGCCGTTTACCTAGGGCTGGACAAAAAACCCGAAACCGAAATACCGAATCGAACCTGAACCAATAAAAAAGAATCGAACCCGAACCCGAATCGTCAAAATACCCGAATGGGTGCTAAACTTCTATACCCGTAGAACCAGAACCGAACCCGACCCGAACCGAGAACCGAATGGATACCCAAAATATCCGAACTATAATTATATATCCAAAATATTAATTATATTTAGATTTAATATAACATAATTATCTAAAATTATAATTACAAACCTAAATATATTGGTTAGTTTTAGACCAAAATAGCTAAAATACCAAAAATAAATGAAATATACGAAATTTCTTGCTATATTTTTTAAATTTAATAATTTGTTTTGTTCAAATTAACCAAATTTATTTTTGTTTTATGATTTTTCGGGTATCCTAACCCGAACCGAACCCGAATGGAACCGAACCGAACCCGAACCAAAATTATAAAATACCCGAATAGATCTTATATGTCTTGACCCGAAAATCCAAAAACCCGAAAGATCCGAACCGAACCTGAATGGGTACCCGAACGCCTATACCTACGTTTACCTATGTCTTAGGATGTCAATACCAAAACATTAACCAAGTGAAAAATCCTACTATCTCCCTTTGTGGAAGTATTAAATGACAGCCTGGGTCTCATCTTTCTAACACTTATTAAGAAACTCAAACTTTTCACAAATTTGCTAGTCTCTTCCTCAAAAATCTTTTTCCAAGATAAGTTACATTGCAATGGGTCTGTCAAGCCTCATTAACAAGCGTGATGGGAAAAAAGCTGTTACCTCTGAAGATGAAGAAGACATTGTTGTTTTATCGGCGGTTGATAACTCCAGTCTCATCATGAGACACAACAGAAGCTTGGTGGGAAGAATGTTCAACAGAGAAGGAAGAAGCACTGAAGCACTCATAGCCTTCATGCCAAAGCCAAACATCTGGGATGTTGATGGACGAGTGAGGGGCCACGACCTGGGGAACTCGAGATTCCAGTTTGATTTCGATACAGAATCAGACTTACTGAAGGTCCTCAATAAAAAACCATGCCATTTCAACAAATGGTCCTTTGCCTTGGAGAGATGGATTCCACATGTTGAAGACAGCTTCCCCTACACCATGACATTCTGGATTGTGGTGGCTGGCATTCCCACCCATTTTTGGATGGAGAAGATCTTCCGTACTCTAGGAGGCACTCTTGGTGAAGTCAAGCTGGTAGATGAAAAATCTGCAAAGATGCAAGTTACCTTAAATGAAATGAAAGAGAACCTAAAAATTGAACCTAAAAATTCGAATTGAATTTGAATATATTCGTAAAATCATCCTCTTCTTACATCTTCTTCTTCTTCTTCTAGACATAGATATGAGTACCGACTGTTTTATACACAAAGTTATACAATTTCCAATTGGAGGATACTAAACAATCTCAACTTCCTCAAGATCATAAGAAGCTTTTTCCAGAGAAGCATCGTCGTATTCATCATCGGTTCTTAAGTTGAGGCCCAACTGTTTAAACCACCACCGATTCCTCGCCAGTCGGGAGCGACCACATAGATTCACTATTATCATCGTTGCCAAGTGATTATTTTCGAGTTCGGACTTAGCTTCCTCTTCCATCTTCTCCAAGGCAAGCCTCTATTTCTCTCGAAGTCTCTGCCTCAAAGCTCTTGCTTCGTTCATAGCCTTGTCTTCTTCTTCACGTTGTTTTCATAGCTTTTCTCTCTTTATCCTCACCACATCATCATTTCCGCTGCCCTCCTCGATGAGTTTCTTTGATTTCATGATTATATCTGAGAAACGGGTCAAAAGACCTCCAAAAATTGTTACATGAATGAGTATCAGCAGATCGAAAAATCCCATGCATAACAACTACAAAAACAGGAAGAGCTCGCTGAAATGTGAACTAAAATGCATAACGACCCTAGTAAAAGAGGCCCCCCAAAGGACCTCAAGATTCAGGTCTATATAGACGAAGCTCATCCTGAAAGACATGTCGGTATCAGAGCCGACCTATCAAAATTAATAAGAAACAAGCTGATCAACTTTCTCAAACAGAATGTCAAATCGTTCGCTTGGTCTTCGACTGATATGAAAGGAATCAACATCAACGTAACAAGTCACGATTTGAACGTCGACCCGACCTACAAACCAATCAGACAAAGCGTCACAAACTCTGCCCATAACAAGCCCAACCTGTTAACGACGAGGTCGACTGATTACTCGAAATTGGGTTGATCAAGGTAGTAAAATATCCGGTTGGCTCGCAAATCCTGTCGTAGTCATGAAAAGAACGGGAAGTGGAGTATGCGTCGACTTCACATACCTCAACAAGGCATGTCCTAAAGATAGCTTCCGGCTCCCGCACATCGACCAACTGGTCAAAGCAACATCTGGTCACCAATTGCTGTCCTTCTTGGATGCATTCTCAGGGTACAATCAGATATTGATGAACCCTAAAAACCAAGAAAATAACTCTTTTATAACATATCAAAGCACCTAATTATAAGGTGATGCCTTTCGGGTTCAAAAATGCAGGAGCTACCTATCAGCGTCTCGTCAACAAAATGTTTTCCGGACTATTGGGGTAACTACATCGACGACATGTTGGTCAAATCATCGAGGTGCGATATCATACCCCCCATCTGAAAGAATGCTTCATCATTCTCAACAAGTACGGGATGAAACTCAACCCCGCGAAGTGCACCTTTGGTGTCCCATCAAGAGAATTCTTAGGTTTCCTAGTAACCGAAAGGGGAATCGAAGAAAATCCTAAACAGATCACAACATTTTTGGAGATGCAGTCTCCAAAGACGACGCGAGAGGTCCAGAGATTGACTGGAAAATTAGCCGCTTTGAACACCTTCATCTCGAGATCGACTGATAAGTGTCTTCCCTTATATCATCTCCTCAAAGCGAACAAAAAAAGTTTTGTTGAGGAAAGAAGTGCGAAGAGGTATTCACCCAGCTCAAAGTTTACTTAAGCGAACCACTGATACTGGCAAAGCCAGTAAAAAGAGAGACCCTTTACCGCTACCTAGCCGTCTCTTCAGAGGCGGTAAGTGGGGTCCTAGTTCGCGAAGAGCAAAGCGACCAGAAACCAGTCTATTAAATCAGTAAGACTTTTGATCGACGCCGAAACAAGATATCATGCAATTGAAAAACTCGCGTTAGCATTTGTTACATCGGATCGAAAGCTTTGACCCTATTTACAGTCAGACTCGATCATCATCATGACTTCACAACCATTAAGGACGATCCTCTATAGTTCTAACCAGTCATGTCGACTGGTTAAATGGACCATCGAACTAAGCGAATATGATATTGCGTTTAAGACTCAAACGTGCTTAAAAGCTTAAGTATTGGCAGAATTTATAGTCGAACTCCCTCCTACCATCGGCCTCGAGACATCCTCGCCCAAGAAGTGGACCGTCCATATGTCGACGGTGCGTCATCAAGACAAGGATCCGAAGTCGAGGTAAAACTAGTATCTCCAACTGGAGAAGTATTGGAACAATCCTTCAGGTTAAGATTCTATGCATAGAACAATGAGGCGGAGTATGAAGCCTTGATAGCTGGAATCAAGCTAGCCATAACAATATGAACCCAAGAGGTAGGCGCTTTCAGAGACCCCCAATTAGTCACAAGTCAGTTCCACAACGACTACGAAGCCAAAGACGAACGCATGGAAGCATACCTACGAGTAGTTCATAGCCTCGCCGATCAGATCGACTTTTTGATCTAACATGAATCCCACGAGGCGAGAACACCGCAGCCGATGCCCTTGTTGTATTGGCCTCGACGTCCGATCCCAATCTAAAAAGAATCATACCAGTTAAAGGGATCGAGAAACCCGAGCATTGACATCGCGTTAAAATCTTTATCTATAAAGGAGGACAACCTCGTCCAAGAAAGCGGTGTCAACCAGAAGGTATCCGATAAAAGAATCACCCTTGAAATTGTCGAAATTGATGATGATATCGACCCGAGAAAGGCTGTCTGTGTAGCTAATGCAACTGACGGCCCCATTGGGCTGCCTCCACAAGTCAGGGACACGAGCCCGACTCCGGAAAGGACTGGAGAGCTCCGATCATCCGGTAAATCACCGATGGAAAGGTACCCAATGATAAATTGGCAGCCTGAAAATTCAAAGCACAAAGTGAGAGATATTGCGTAACAGAAGGATATCTCTTCAAACAAAGCCTCTTCTGATCGTACCTCAAATGCGTCAGCGGTGAACAGAGTCATAAACTGATCACACAAGCTCACGAGATATCTTGCGGAATTCATTACAGAGGACGAGCTCTAGCCATACGGATCAAGCCGCAAGGCTTTTTCTGATTGACCATGGCAGCTGAATGCGAGCCCTTCTCTACAAATTGTGACAAGTGCCAAACACATGCCCCGATCATCCACCAACCATTGGAGAAACTCACTTTGATCTCGTCGCCATATCCTTTCATGTGATATCATATGTGGTCCACGTAAAGACGTCCACGTAGAGGAGTTCGTTTGGCGAAATATCATATGTCGCCACGGGCTAGCCCATGAGATTGTCACCGATAACGGATCCCAATTCATATCAAACATATTCCAAACTTTTTGTTGAACCTGGAACATCAAGCTGACATACTCGACACCTCGTTATCCTCAAGGAAACGGACTAGCAGAGGCAGCCAACAAGTATATCATGAACAATCTCAATAAAAGACTCGACGAATGTAAAACAAGCTGGAGCGACAAACTACCACGTGCACTTTGGGCCTATCAGACTACTCCTTGCAAATACACTTACATCATCGAGGACGTAGTCCCAACAGAGATCCTTGTGTCCAGTATTCACAAAAAGAAATGCCCACAGCATGAGGAACTAAAAAACCAAATAGTAACAGATGAGCTTGATCTCATCGATGAACAAAGGAACCTCACACTCGCTTGAATCCAAAACTACCAACAAGCTGAAACTCGTTACTATGATTCTAAGATTAAAGCCCGCAGGTTTCAAGTTGGCGAGCTCGTCTTATGAAAAGTGTTCGACCATGAAAAGGAAGAACATACTGGGAAGTTAGGGGAAAAATGAGAAGGTCCCTACCATGTCACTGATATCGTTCGGGACGGGGTCTACGGGCTTAAGTTGGCAGAACCCAAAAGCCCGAACTGCGACTTTGGAATATCATTAATCTCAAAAAATATTTTCATTGAAGATACTCCGAAAATAATCGAATTACGACATGCTTGGTCCCTCAAAAGGGTATATAGGCAGCTCGACTTTGAGAGCAGCCGCCCCTCTAAAGAAAACTTCTTCAGGATCCACAATCTTGAACAAGCTGAAGAGTCACATTCTGCATGATCAATTTTACTATGAAGTCACATTCGAGATCGATTATTTAGTTCGTCATCGTTGTACAAAAATCAGACCATTCAAATAAAATTATCATTCTCTTATCTATCAAATATCAACGATCTGAAATGATCCCAAAATTAGCGATCTCAATCGATCCACAATAAAAGAGCGATATGGAACGGTCCTCAAATTAGCGATATGAAATGATCCTCAAAATTAGCGATCACAAATGATCCCAAATCAGTGATTTTAAATGATCCCAAAATTAGCGACCTAAAGCAGGTCCTCAAAATAACAAGCGATCTCACAAATTAATGATCCCCATTAAACATAAACCTTAAAGGTAAACACTTGCTCAAAAATACTTAACAAAAATTCTTCAATGCTTACAGCTAGGAGAACTGGGGGACACTTCGTCCCATAGGCAACTCAGTCCTTGCATCCAATTGACCCCGCATTCGGTCGAACTATGGAAAAGGTAGATCTTAAACGGAGTCGAACCCCATGTGAGCGAACCTTCCTCCACAACCCCGCAGTAATCTTTTATCAAAATTAAATTTTACTCCAAATCTCTTTAGGCAAAACGAGTTTGGCTCTATTCGAGCTCGACCTATATCATTTCGTACTTGGAAAATTCGTGTTCAAACTTTGCTAAGGCAAACCTGAATCAGTTCGACTCTATCAAGTTTGATCTGTTTCCTTTCTTATAATATTTTGCTCGACTCATTCGAGGATAATTTGATTAAACTAGGCCCCGGAGTATGATCTCCTTAAGTTATAAATAACTAAGGCGCGAAAGTAAAAAGGCATATCAATATTGAACAAGCTCTGAGAAACTCGATGTTTAAATCATTTCTAAATGACTAAGGCATAAAAGATCAAGAAAAAAAGTTCGATTTATATTAAAAAAGGACCTAAAGTCCTCCTGATTACCAAAAAAAAGATAAAAGCCCTTCTCGAGCAACACAAGTTCAAGATTAAAATCCCTTTCGGACAACACCCAGATACTTAAAAAAAAATTAAAGCAGAGGCACTGGATCAATCACCCATCTGCTCATTGACCCTCACATACTCAACACCCATGTCCCGCCCTTCGACCTCATCGCTCGTCATTGAACCACCTCCGGTTTCCTTCGGGGGATGCGACCCATACTAGTCAAATTGAGGGGTGGCTTGGGCAGGAGGATACACCAACATATCGAGTCTTCATATATAGCTGGCAGGTTAAGCTTGCTAATGCTGAAGTCGGAAACATCAGCGGTGTTCATCTCCTCGATCGCAACCCGCTTCTTCTCGGCCAGCTTAAGGACCTCCTGAGTAAGGTTAAGCTCGCCCACTGCAAACCCGGCTATCAGTTCGATGTTCGCCAGAGCTTCATGTAGGTGAATCTCCGCGCTAGTCTCAGCTTTCCTTTGTTCACACTTCACCTTGATATCCTTAAGGATACCAAGGTACGCCTCACTAAGCTCCTTCTTGGCGGTATGAGCTGCGACCTTGATATCGTGCTCCCTATCCGCAAGCACCTTCTCCTTTTAAACTCGGTCTCAGGCAGCCTGCTCGACTGCTTTCTGGCTCGATTCCTCAGCCGCGAATGTCCGGTTAGACGCCACATCAAGCTTGTGCATGAGGTCCTCCTCTTGAACCTCAAGACGCATCAGCCATGCCTCTTGGTCGACGTTTTCAGCCAACTTTCTCTTCAGCTCCTCCTCTCGAACCATAGCAGCATGATGTTAGGCGTTGAGATAAGTCACCGCTTTCTTAGCAGCCTCGAGCTCGCTAGCTTGAGGAACGTCTTTCAGCTCACGCTCGACCTTGGCTGTGAACCTGTTCATGGCCTCGAGCGACTTCATAAATCTAACAAAACGTCTTGAGTCATACATAAAAAATTATTTTCCCTAAACAAAGAAAGAGAAGGCATTCCTACCTTCCCGTGCATTGCCATCATCTCGGTGTAGGCCTCCCCGAGGGCCATATCTTCGATAGCCGGGAGCTGAACACCCGCATGCTTAAAGTGCATGAGCAAGTAGGCCACTGCCTTCAGGTAATCAGCAATAAGACACTCTTTTTGGTGCCTAGAGCGCCATTAAAAGGACCCCGCAAACCCCAAAGAAGTCAGCCTCACCTACACTTCTTTGCTCGCCCTCTGTGAGCATACCTCTGTGTCAGTCCGCTGACGCTTCAGAGTAGGAGGTCGGGATCCACCCTGGTTTTGGCCATTCGAACCCCTAAAATCGTTCGAATGAGAGCTAATATGAACCAGCTCCTTGGACTAAGACAGAGCGATCTCTTGGTCGCTCGGTGTGGGAGGTGTGACCTCGGTTCCCTGAACCACTTCCTCTGACCTAGGAGCTTGCAGTGGAGGAGCTTGACCAAGAGCGAAAAGAATGGCATCCAATTTTCCTTTCTTCATATTCTTTGCTAGGTCAACCGGGTCCTTCTTGCTGCAGCATGCACTTCCTTTGCGAGACATCTTTTCGTGTGGAGGCGATCGAGTTACTATCAGCTTCCGTACGTCCCAAAGACAAGCAGAAAACATGAGTTAAAAAACTTCTATGAGTCAATTTAAAAATAAATAAATATCTTATTACTCGTTCCAGTTTTCTCTGCGACACGACGAGGAGGAGATATTATCCGGAAAAGAGACGATTGTAGAGGATCTGGTAGAAGCTGCACTTCTCAAGGAAGTTGTAGTTGAGTCTGAGGAGGTCGTTGGGATTCGGATCCTAGAGCAGATCATATGCGCAGGAAACGTGGTTCCAATCAATGTCACCCCTACTTAAACAAGCTATCAAGTTCTCAGTGATCGGATTCAAAGGAATTGAATCAGGATTTTCTGCGAAACAAAAGAAAAATGGATCAGTAAAATTTCGAGCCAAAAAAGAAAATTTATATATCGAACTAAAGAAGCTGTAAATCTAACCAACGCTAACTACCCACTTCGTCGTAATAACGGAGAATTATAACTAAAAGAGTGTCTATTCACTTTGAAGAAGAAGTGTCACTCTCTCCAAACATCTCTCTCGGGAGTCTCCTCTCTTTCGAAGAGGGGAGAGAGGTAATATGTCCCAGGAGCCCATACATTATATTTAACCTGGCAGACTCTCAAAAGAAGCCCGACCCCAAACTCGATGCCTTCCTCGGCGGCTCTGACCCCGAGCCCGATGAAATAACAAACGAAGTTAGAGGTTATTTGAGGGAAAGCGAGCTAGAGTTGTGCCAAGACCCATGAGATAACGCGGGGATTGGGAAAAAGTGTCCGCACTTATCAAAGTACGCGTAGGAAGCACAATAGCAACCTTCCCGTACCTTCTCTGGAGATTCCGCCTTTGTCGGAATAACCATTTCGACCTCCGCCGGAATCCAGCACTTTTCTCTTAGCCTTTGCAAATGGCGCAGATTCAAAGTGGTCTTCGGATGCGGGCCTTATGGTTCCGCCGATGAACTACTTCCCAACATTCTGATCTTGGGTGCCATAATGGCTGACTGACTCGGATATGAAGGAATATATGAAGTATTTTAGAGAGAAATCTATGGAAACTGTGAAATTCTTAAAATATAGAGCGAGAAAAGAAAACTGTAAATAGGAAGAAGAAGAATTTACCTCAAGATTTGTAGTTCGATCCGTAGTGGGAATCGTGAAGGGGTCTGCTTTAAATGGGAGGTTACCCCTTCACGATTCCCACTACAGATCGAACTACAAATCTTGAGGTAAATTCTTCTTCTTCCTATTTACAATTTTCTTTTCTCCCTCAATATTTTAAGAATTTCGCAGTTTCCATAGATTTCTCTCTAAAATACTTCATATATTCCTTCATATCCGAGTCAGTCAGCCATTATGGCTGTGAGAGTCGAAAATCACACGATCAAAACTTGTAGAGCAAAACTTTTAGGGAACAGAAACTTTCAGGAATAACCACTAAACTAGCAAACCCGGAGGAAGTTTTATTGATAAGAAGTCGAAGAGATTACAAATATCGGAAAAGAGAGTAAAGGAATCGGAAAGAAAGTACAAAAGAACTCGAAAACGGCTAAGAGAAACTGCTAAGTCCTTAAGTCTAGGTCTAGGGTTTTTCGCTCTGGCTTGACCGTATGGCCGCCATCTTCTTTTATAGCTGTGGGAAGTCGGTCTTCGAGAATATTTCCGTCAGATTTACGGAAATCTTCCGGTTGTTATCTCTTTCCTTTTTCCGTTAAGATTTTACATTTCTCCTTTTGATTTCATTTCCAGCTCATCGATATCTCTTCCTCTCTGTCTTCTTTCATCTTTCCGAGGCCTAACTCGTCTTCCGGATGGGCCGAGATTTGGGATGTTCCGAGTCCGTTAAAGTTTGCCGTATGCTTAGGCCTGAGTTCCTATTTTCCTTGATTTCGGTCCATTAGCCCACATCATTGGTCCGAGAGAGTTCGGGCTTTCCGAAGGAAAATATTTCGACAAGTTATGCGCATTGGCGAATGTTTATTCATCCATTCAGATAATCCAGCTCGGAAGATCCAACCCGGTGTTGGAACGTTTAGATCAATCCTGATTCAATTCCAGATTCAGATTATCCTAAACATGCGATCTAGGTTCTTCTCAGAATAGAAACAAATGATGATCTCACCTTATACCTGTTATTGCAGCGGAAGAAGATGGTATGTCTGAGATCAGAGAAACACCGAGGGATGAATCCTCCAAAGGTTCACACACGCTTTCACAGGAAACAGCTGCTAGACCACAAGGGGAACTCGGCACAGAGAGAGAGAGTTTACGGCTCAAGTGTTAGGGTTAATCAGTCTGAAACTCGAGTTTTATGACACAAAACTCGTCCTGTTCCGTTTGGGCCATTTGGCCCAAATACCAATTAACTCGTCGGTGTTTGCGCACTGCATCGATCGTTGCACCTTATGCATCGATCGATGCACAGTGGCTAAACCTTTTATTCTCTCTAAGTACAGTAAATGCCTAGCACTTTTACTGTACTTCTGCTGAACCGTTCCTACACATTTTCCTGTTAGCTTAGGCGTGTGACCCATATGGGATCATATAATAAAGGCAATAAGTCCAAGACTTATAGATCATGAGCGGACTCTAGCAAGCCATCATGACCCCCAGTATTATATGACTTATGTCTGATCATTGACATACTCTTACTTTCTAGAGACAGTACCGAGATTACTGGACACAATTCCAACAATCTCCCACTTGTACTGGAATCTCTGTATTCATAATCCTTTTGTCTCAATATCTCGATTAGTCATAAGGAAAGATTAGTGTCATCCTTATAAAGCCTAATCTTGTTCATCGGACTCTGATTTGATACTGACAATCCAAACGACTCGGGAAAGTCCGTTTGAGCATGGCCATGCGTTTTCCAGTATTCAAATCTCCGATTGGCCTAGAGATATTCACTCCATTTATATTGGAGGGACAAATCCCATCTTGTTCCATCACTGTAAAATACTCATTTCATGATGTACCCAAACAAGGTCCTTATAGCTATCGCAGAACGATAGCGTTAGACAATGATCAAAGTACATCAGTCCATGTGCAGTCACATGCATGTGAACTCAGGTCTAAGGACTATACTCTATAGTCGTAGTAAGAATCTCTTATGACACAGATATAAATATCCTGAAGAGTTCTTATAAGCGGGTCTTGTCCGGTCGTATGTTCCCAACATACACCTATGTACTGACTTTGATGCCGCGCATCTATGACACACTGAGACTTTGTCATAAGTCACGTACCAATCCAGTCTCACACGGTTGTTGATGTTCCAATTTCAACAACCTTCGACTGGGGACGGGATGATATATAACATCTATCAAATATAGGGTCTCATGATCAAGCTAAATGACTTCGATGACTCAAGATCAAGTCATTTACTTCGATGACCTATAAAATGGTTTATATCATTTTGGAACGATTATTTCATCACAGTTAAAATAATCTTGAAATAATAATTTCATTAAAACATAAAATAATGTTTTACAAGAACATATCAAATAACTAAAATAAAGCTCACAAAACTCCCACTCAAATTTAGATTACATTTCAATGTTTCTAATGCCTACAACTTCAGTCAGGAACTCGAGCTTAGGCCTTGGGAGTGGCTTTGTCAACGGATCAGCGACATTATCATCTGTCGGAACTCGGCTGATCTTGACTTCCTTTCTATTAACGATGTCACGTATCAAGTGATATCTTCTTTGAACATGCTTGGATTTCTGGTGTGATCTTGGTTCCTTTGCCTGAGCTATAGCACCATTGTTGTCACAAAATAGCGCCAGAGGCTCAGCCGCATCTGGTATCACACCTAGTTCCATAATGAACTTTCGTATCCAAACAGCTTCCTTCGCTGCTTCTGAGGCGGCGATATATTCAGCTTCTGTAGTGGAATCAGCAACGGTGTCCTGCTTGGAGCTTCTCCAACTTACTGCACCGCCATTCAGACAAAAGACATAACCGGACTGTGACCGGAAATCATCTGTGTCTGTCTGGAAACTTGCGTCCGTGAATCCACTGACTTTAAGCACATCACTTCCACCGTACACCAAGAATTTATCCTTAGTATGTCTTAGATACTTCAAGATATTCTTTACGGCAATCCAATGGTTTTCACCTGGATTTGACTGGTATCTACTCGTCATGCTCAATGCATAAGCAATATCAGGACGAGTACAGATCATGGCATACATGACAGATCCTATTGCAGATGCATAAGGAATATTCTTCATGCGCTCAAGCTCAGCAGCCGACGTGGGGCTCTGCTTCTTGCTTAGCGTTGTGCCATGTACCATTGGCGTGAAGCCCTTCTTGGAATCTTTCATGCTGAATCTTTGTAGGACTTTGTCAATGTATGAGTCTTGACACAAGCCTATCAGCTTCTTAGGTCTATCCCGATAGATCCTAATTCCAAGAACGTATGCGGCTTCACCCATGTCTTTCATGGAAAAACAACTTCCAAGCCAGTCTTTTACGGACTTCAGCATTGGAATGTCGTTTCCGAGAAGTAGTATGTCATCGACATACAGAATAAGAAATACAATCTTGCTCCCACTAGATTTCTTATACACGCATTGTTCTTCTTCGTTTCTGATGAAGTCAAATTGCTTGATCGCTTCATCAAAACGAAGATTCCAGCTCCTCGATGCTTGCTTTAATCCATAAATGGATTTATGAAGCTTGCATACTTTCCCAGCATTCTTCGGATCTATGTAACCGTCAGGTTGTGTCATATACACATCCTCTTCCAGAATTCCATTCAGGAAGGCGGTTTTCACGTCCATCTGCCAAATTTCATAATCATGAAAAGCTGCAGTTGCTAGTAGAATCCGAATAGATTTCATCATAGCCACTGGTGAATAGGTTTCATCGTAGTCCACACCGTGAACTTGTCTGAAACCTTTTGCCACCAACCTGGCTTTATAAATCTGGACATTTCCATCCACGTCAATCTTCTTCTTGAAGATCCATTTGCACTCGATGGCTTTTACACCAGCGGGTAAGTCAACCAACGAAAACACTTGGTTGACCGACATGGAGTCCATTTCGGAATCAGTGGCCTTGCGCCACTTAGAGGAATCTGGGCCCATCATGGCTTGATTGAAGTTCGATGGCTCATCACCATCAATGATCAAAAGATCATGACAGTTAGTCACGAGGAATCCTTGATATCTCTCGGGTTCGTGACGGATCCTCCCGGATCTTCGAACTTCAGGTACTACAGGTTCAGGCTCTACAATTTCTTGTAGGTCCTCCTGCTGCTCTTCCTCATTAGGTTGAGCAGTATCCTGTTCATCTTGAATTTCTTCAAGCAGCACCTTACTCCCACTGTCTTTCTTAGAGAGAAACTCCCTCTCAAGAAAGTTACAATCCCGGGCAACAAATATCTTGTTCTCGGAACGTAGATAGAAGTAATAAGCCTTGGTTTCCCGTGGATAACCAATGAAGTAGCATTTGTCAGATTTCGGTGTAAGCTTGTCTGAGATCAATCTCTTGACATAGGCTTCACAACCCCAAATTCTGAGATAAGACAGCACTGGAGATTCTCCAGTCCATAATTCATATGGTGTCTTTGCCACTGTTTTTGATGGCGCTCTATTTAGAGTGAACACTGCTGTTAGCAGAGCATATCCCCAAAGGGATATTGGAAGGTCTGTGTGACTCATCATAGACCGAACCATATCCAATAAGGTCCGATTTCTCCTCTCAGACACACCATTCCATTGTGGCGTTCCAGGAGGAGTGAGTTGGGATACAATCCCACACTCTCTCAGATGATCACTGAATTCTTGGCTTAAGTATTCTCCTCCTCGGTCGGACCGAAGAGCCTTAATGCTTTTGCCAAGTTGGTTCTGTACTTCATTTTGGAATTCTCTGAACTTCTCAAAAGATTCAGACTTATGTTTCATCAAATAAACATATCCATACCTACTGAAATCATCAGTGAAGGTTATGAAGTACTGATAGTTTCCTCTTGCATTTGTGGACATTGGGCCACACACATCAGTGTGTATCAGGCCCAATAAGTCACTGGCCCTCTCGTTAGGTTTATTAAAGGGGGCCCGTGTCATTTTGCCCATAATGCAGGATTCGCATTTCTCACATGACTCAAAGTCAAATGAGCCAAGAAGTCCATTCGAATGGAGCCTCTTGATGCGTTTCTCGCTGATGTGCCCTAAACGACAATGCCATAGAAACGTTCGGTTTTCCTCATTAGGTTTAAACCGTTTTGTATTAATGTTATAAATTGGCGCGGATTGATCGAGTATGTAAAGCCCATTCGTAAGAGGGGCAGAACCATAGAACAAATTGTTGCGATTGAAGGAACATAATTTATTCTTAACTGAAAAATCATAACCTTCCAAATCCAACAAAGAAATTGAAATAATATTTCTGCTTATAGCAGGTACAAAATAACAATTATTAAGTTCTAAAATCAATCCCGAAGGTAAAGATAACAAGTAAGTGCCTACAGCTAGTGCTGAAACTTTCGCTCCATTCCCAACTCGTAGCTCCACTTGTCCTTGCTTCAGCCTTCTACTGTTGCTGAGTGCCTGCATATTAGTACAAATATGAGCCCCACAACCAGTATCCATGACCCATGAGGTATTATCAGAAGTAGTTGTATTAACTTCTATAACAAAAATACCTGATGAAGAAGTCTCGAAAGTCTTCTTCTTCAATTCCTTTAGACCTTCCTGGAATTTCTTACAATCTCTTCTCCAATGCCCCAGTTCTTTGCAGAACCTGCACATGTCAGTTGGCCCAGCCTTGGACTTGGGCTTGGGCTTTGGCGTGTCCTTGTCCGCGACATGGACAGCCTTGGCCGCTCCCTTATCCTTAGCAGAGGATTTCTTAAACCCCTTGCCCTTTTGCACCATAAGCACATTGGGGTCCTTGGCGGTTTTCCTCAAGTTGGGCTCTGCAGTCTTGAGCATTCCGTGAAGCTCAGGTAGTGTCTTACTCAAGCCATGCATGTTAAAGTTCAGAATGAACTGATCATAGCTTGCAGGTAAAGACTGCAGAATGATGTCGCAGGCAAGTTCCTGGCTGATTGGGCAGTCGAGTTTCTGAAGATGATCGAGATAACCCATCATCTTCAAGACATGAGGACTCACTGCCGCATTCGCAGCCAACTTACAGTCCAAGAGGTTCTTAACTGTCTGGAACCTCTCGGTCCTAGCCTGCTCCTGAAAAAGCGATTTCAGGCTTGCCATTATCTCGATGGGAGACAATACACTTTCGAACTGTTTTTGCAGCTCAGGAGTCATTGTCACCAACATCAGGCAATAGACATCATTTTCATCTGACGAATGCTTTTCCCAAGCATTGTGCAGAGTCCTGGCAGCATTGGCAAGAGGCCTCTCGGGGAGGGGATCTCGAAGGACATAATCCTTCTTCTCCTGCTTGAGGACCAGCCTCAAGTTCCTTGACCATGTCAGGAAGTTCGTTCCAGTCAGCTTCTCCTTCTCGAGAACAGACCGGATCGAGAATGTGTTTTGTGTGCTTGTAGTAGTCATATCTGAAATATATAAATAAAAAGGTTATTAGTTATTATGTTCAAAATGACTAATCTCATATTAAAATTTAATTTGATTAATCACGCATTATATTCAATAACATAAGTTACCCTCAATAGAATATAATGATTCCAAGATCCACATATAACTAAGATTAAAGTGGGCCACTGGCCGTCACCAAACCTTAGCTTATATCGGTAAGCCCTATTTAGGCTAATTATATCCGTGATATAACTCTTGTTTGTGAGTCTGGGCCCGAGGCCCAATCCACTCTGATGTCTCAAGGCCCGGGACTCCCGATGGCCTAGTCAAGAAAACCAGACTATACAGTCATGTAATCATTAATGTCTGGGACTCCCAATGACATTTATGAATCACAAACCGTCTTACCCACGCAAAAGCAGACATCCTCACACTGTAAGGCCATGAATGCAATTGAATGGGCTTTGACAGCTGACATAGTCTGGACAAGACATCCAACGCTTGATATTATTTGAGGTTCGTAGGTTTATTAAAATTCATTCCCAAAATAGAAGATTACTATTTCGGGAAACTTTCTATTTTTGGAAACCTACTATTTTTGGAAACTTTCTAAAATCGGAAACTTTCTAACTTTAGAAATTTCTTTAAAATCCAAAACCCGCAAATTCAGAAACTTCTATTTTAAGAAACTTTCTAATTTCAAAATTTCGGAAACTTTAATTTAAAATCGACTTTATATATTATAAAATAAATTTTAAATTAATCTGAAGAAAGACTCAAATAATTGGCCCAATTGTTTTAACTTCTTGGCCCGAGGCCCAAGAATTGGTCCATGTCCAAGACATGACCCAATTGTCCAATTATTTGACATAACCGGTCTGGTTCATTAAAACTGGTCTAACCAAGTTTCAATTACTACGATGACCACAATTGTCAACCGGTTATTTACTAAACCGGAATTTCTCAATTTATTTGGTCCAACCAAATCAAATTAGAAATTCCTGGTTTAGGCACTAAATCCAATATTTCTTTCGACATTGGATTTCTTATCCCGGTTTAACCAGACTTAATAAAATTATTAAATCTGTTTATTAAACCGAGACGTTTAATTTTAATTAAATTAATCCGAGCCGAAAACCCTAACCGCATCGATCGATGCTCACAGCATCGATCGTGCAACGATCGTTCATCGATCCTGCATCGATCGATGCTCTCACGCGTGCACGAACGGTTATCAGGTTTGGCCGAGAGATTCTCGTGAGATCCATGCGATCGTTTGAACGATCCATGCGATCGCGGTCAATCTCTCGCGACTGCAACGATCGATCCTTGCATTGCATCGATTGATGCAATGCGATCTCATTCGATGCAAAATCAGTTTAGATCGCATACCAAATCAATATAGTTTGGTCATGCGATTTCAAACAGTTTGTTTAGGATTCAACTCTTGTTTCTTAAGTGTTTTAATCTTATCAGTAAATTGATTCAAAAACACACTTTTAAACAATCCTAAACAAGCTTCTAAACAAGAAAAACCAGAACCATTAGCTCTGATACCACTGTTGGAACGTTTAGATCAATCCTGATTCAATTCCAGATTCAGATTATCCTAAACATGCGATCTAGGTTCTTCTCAGAATAGAAACAAATGATGATCTCACCTTATACCTGTTATTGCAGCGGAAGAAGATGGTATGTCTGAGATCAGAGAAACACCGAGGGATGAATCCTCCAAAGGTTCACACACGCTTTCACAGGAAACAGCTGCTAGACCACAAGGGGAACTCGGCACAGAGAGAGAGAGTTTACGGCTCAAGTGTTAGGGTTAATCAGTCTGAAACTCGAGTTTTATGACACAAAACTCGTCCTGTTCCGTTTGGGCCATTTGGCCCAAATACCAATTAACTCGTCGGTGTTTGCGCACTGCATCGATCGTTGCACCTTATGCATCGATCGATGCACAGTGGCTAAACCTTTTATTCTCTCTAAGTACAGTAAATGCCTAGCACTTTTACTGTACTTCTGCTGAACCGTTCCTACACATTTTCCTGTTAGCTTAGGCGTGTGACCCATATGGGATCATATAATAAAGGCAATAAGTCCAAGACTTATAGATCATGAGCGGACTCTAGCAAGCCATCATGACCCCCAGTATTATATGACTTATGTCTGATCATTGACATACTCTTACTTTCTAGAGACAGTACCGAGATTACTGGACACAATTCCAACACCCGGTTCATCTCGGAATTCCGAGCAGGTTCATCTCGGAAATCCGAGATGGTTCATCTCGGAAATCCGAGATGGTTCATCTCGGAATTTCGAGTGGGTTCATCTCGTAAATCCGAGATGGTTCATCTCAGAAATTCGAGTGGGTTCAACTCGGAAATCCAAGATGGTTCATCTCGGAAATCCGAGTGGGTTCATCTCGGAAATCCGAGTGGGTTCATCTCGGAAATCCGAGTGGGTTCTTCTCTGAAATCCGAGATGGTTCATCTCGGAAATCCGAGTGGGTTCATCTCGGAAATCCGAGATGGTTCATCTCGGAAATCCGGGATGGTTCGTCTCGGAAGTCCGAGTGGGTTCGTCTCGGAAATCCGAGATGGTTCGTCTCGTATTTCTGAGAGGGGTTATCTTGGAAATCCGAGATGGTTCATCTCGTATTTCCGAGATGGTTCATCTCTGAATTCCGAGCAAGTTCATCACAGAAATCCGATATGGTTCGTCTCGTATTTCCGAGATGGTTCAACTCGGATTTCTGAGCTGGTTAAGCTCAGAATTCCGAGCTGGTTCAGCCCGGATTTCCGAGCTGGTTCAGCTCGTACTTTGCCTTGTTCGGATGTTTAGTCGATCCATAATTCTTGTTGGAAAGTGTGTTTGTCCGATCGTGGTTTCGTCTGTTTTCCGACATCATTCTTCCGATAAATCGTCGATGTTTCGTACGATTTTTCCATTTACACGAAACATTAGACGTTCGATGAACATTCGTTCGTATTCGAATATTCAATCTTATCTTTCGGTTATTGTTTTCGTCGAGGAGGTTTTTGACCTCAACAGTTAGCCCCCCAGCTCGTTATATCCGAATGTGGTGATGACGAGGTTATTTCGTTTATTTCGAGGCGAAAACAATTATCCGAAAGACTTGGTTCGGTCCTTTCTGTTTTGTTGCTCTTTCGTTTACGACGAAGGATTGTCCGAATCATTTGTCGCATTTGGGCCTTCGTCTTGTACATCAAGTTAGACAAAAATTTTGAAATGGTATTTTCGAGTTGGATTTTTTCCGGCCCTTCGAGTAAGTCGATCCACATCCATTGGCGTGTATATAGTGACCCTTTTGGATCTTTCAGCCGTAGTTGATTTTTTTCGTGCAGAGTCTTCCGAGCAATTATGTATGTTATTGAAATTTTCTTCGGAACCATTGGTCGTTCCTGGTGTATGATCTTGATGCTTCTTTACTTCAAGCGAAGAATTTTTGTTTACAGCTGAACCTTATGAAAGGCCACCTACGTACCCTTAAGAAAGGGATCAAGCCATCCGTAGTTCTCTTGTCATGTCGTTGAATGTTTGGAAATCCATTATTGGTCTTTCGTCAACGCTTGCGTATTCAAAGCAGTGGAGACGGTGCGTTGAATTATGAACCGCTTGTGTATACGAATGCGATGAGTCCGAGGGAGAAATCGCGTTTGGTTCGGAATTTTCCAAGTAAATCTACTCGGATTTCCAAGCACGATTTCTCGAAATTTCTCTACAATATCTGCTCGGATTTCCTGCGCAACATGCTTGGATTTTCTGAGCAAATCTGCTCGGATTTTCCGAGTAAGTCTACTCAGAGTTGTGAGTAAGATTGGTTTCAGGTTATTTTGTCGAGCCTGCTAGGATGATTTGCATGTCCGAGGAACCCGACTATCGTGTTGACGTTAGGTCGGTTAATGCAAAAATTCGAGCAAAATTTATTGGGAGGAAATCTCCTTCGTCGGCTCCGTATTGACTGTACGAGTTAGTTCCGTATAGCTTGAAGGCTTTCCTGGACAGCTTCGTATAGTTCCCGAAGGAAAGTGTGACTTAGCATTTGACCCTTGGTGCTTTTAGGAGAATTGCACTCAGATGTGTAGTCCGAGTCTTGAGGTTTATAGGATATCGTTTAACTCTAGTGCGTGTAGAGGTGTTCCGCTGTATTTAGAATCAAGTTTTGAGCTCGAACGTTGGCGAGATATACTCGCCTTTGTGATGACTAAGACCAGCATGCTTGAAAGCACCTAACTGGGTTTTGAGTTAAGTTTAAAGGTCAGTGAGATATACCCTACTTACGATCCTGAGATGATTGAGACCAGTGTGCTCGGAAGCGTCTTACTGGGTTTTGAAATTGAGCCCGAGGAATAGTAAGATGTATTCCTTCCGCGGACATGTAATGATTAGACCAGTGTTCTCGGAAGCGTCTTACTGGGTTTCGAAATTGAGTCCGAGGAATAGTGAGATGTACTCCTTTTGCGGACTTGTAATGTTTAGACCAGTGTGCTTGGAAGCGTGTTACCGGGTTTTGAGTCCGAGAAATAACAAAACGTTTTTATCTTCTGGACTTATAATGATCAGACCAGCGTGCTCAGAAGCGTCTCGCTGGGTTTCGAGTCCGAGAAATAACAAAACGTTTTTCTCTTGTGAACTTATAATGATCAGACCAGCGTGCTTGGAAGCGTCTTGCTGGGTTTCGAGGAGTTTTACGGTTGACTTTGGTACTAGTGCGGGGGTCTGCCGTCTTACATTCCCAAGTCGGTCGTGTAGTGTACTTAATAATGACGTTGTTGAGACCAGTGTGTCGTGTTTTACTGGGTTTGGATTTTTTGATCCCGATTTTCCGCGAAACTCTCGCCTCGCATCTTTCGTTCACTGAATATAAACCGGTATCCGCAGGACCACCTTTCAAAAATACCAAACCAAGATATACTTGGTTAAAACGTCATTTCACCAGTGTGATGAGTAGCGTCATACTGGATTTTTTGGGGTCTATTATCGTCTCCAGTACTGGTGCGGCGGATTTGAAGACCTGTCAACAACCCGTATTCGGGATATTACGTCAACCTCTCGACTTATGTTCCCTTTGCCGATAATAAACATATATAGCGCGCTTTTATCCGTTGTTGGATGTAATAGAGCCTCAATCCATATTGGATGTGTTGGCTTATATCAGTAAAGGATGTATGCGTTTGTCCGCTGCGGCCGTCAACAGACAAGATAAGCTATTCCTAACGACTATGCATGCGATGTAATAGTAGGCGGATTCTAAGTTACTATGTTCATATCCTAATTTCGATCTAAGAGAAATAAATTATAATGGAAGTGAGAAAAGGGAGTTTGTTTTTTGTTACCGGAGAACTTGGCCGGGGAGTTGAACTTTTGCGGACGCGCCGTGCCTCCAACTAAGATCCGTTGTCTTGAGTTGTTTAAGTGAACTGGCTATGAGGTAAGTGTTTTGGGAGTAGTCCAAATATGACTCGAAATTAGTTGGAGAAGTTTTGTCTTTGGTTGAGAGGATAGTCTTGCACGAAATTTCCAAGAAGAGCGGTCAGCTCGGAATTTCCTAGCTGGTTAGGAATTTCCGAAAAGAGTGGCCAGCTCGGAATTTCCAAGAAGAAAGGTCAGCTCGGAATTTCCGAGAAGAGAGGTCTTCTCGGAATTCCGAGAAGAGAGGTCAGTTCGGAATTTCCGAGAAGAGAGGTCAGCTCGGATTTTCCGAGAGGAGAGTTCAGCTCGGAATTTCCAAGAAGAGAGGTTTGCTCAAATTTCTGAGAAGAGAGTTCAGCTCAGAATTTTCGAGAAGAGAGGTCAGCTCGGAATTTTCGAGAAGAGAGGCCTGCTCGGAATTTCCGAGAAGAGAGGTCTTCTCGGAATTTTCGAGAAGAGAGGTCAGCTCGTAATTTCCGAGAAGAGAGTTCAGCTCGAAATTTCCGAGAAGAGAGGCCAGCTCGGAATTTCCGAGAAGAGAGTTCAGCTCGGAATTTCTGTGAAGAGAGTTCATCCCAGAATTTTCGAGAAGAGAGGTCCGCTCAGAATTTCCGAGGAGAATGGTTAGTTCGGAATTTCCTAGCTGACTTGCTCAGAAGTTCCTAGCTGACTTGTTAGAGTAGCTCGGACTTTTCTAGCTGACATAGTCGGAAGTTCCTAGCTGGCTTGTTTGGATAGCTTAGACTTTCCTAGCTGACTTGCTCGAAAGTTCGGAAGTTCCTAGCTGACTTGTTTGGATAGCTTGGACTTTCCCAGCTGGCTTGCTCGGATAATTTGGACTTTCCTAGCTGACTTGCTCGGAAGTTCCGAGGTGTTATACGGTGGGCTTTGTGTGTCGGAATGTTCCGAGAAACTCTCTCCTAAAAGCTTTCGAGTTCGAAAATTGTTTTAAATTTTTTCGAATTCTGATGCGGAAGTATAGATATATACGGACCCACTCCCCTTTTTTAAAAAAGAAAAGAAAAGAAAAGGAGGGACAGCCAAACCTTTCGAGGATCAAGCCTTCCCGTAGTTCGAGTGTTTCTTGAGATGTTCAGAAATCTCGTCTCAGTGATAGTACTTCTTCAAAATATCCCTTTGTTGCATTCGAAATTCTTAGAATCTTGTCGTCGTCTATGTTGACAAATTTGTATGCTCCACGGCAAACTACTTTGATAACTATGTATGTTCCTTCTTAGTTCACTCCTAGTTTTGGCCAGCCGCGTCCTGATATATCATGGTTTTTACCCATTTTAGACCATGATATAGATGTGTTTTTAGTGTCTTTTGTCTTTGTTTAGAGTCTTTTACAGGTATAATCAGGTTTGGAGCTAAATTGGAGATAATGGAGCATTTTGGAGATTTTTGGAGTGTTTGGCCGAGAGATAGAGTTCACTGTCCGAAACAGAGGAAGGTGTCGATCGTTGCACTCTAGCATCGATCGATGCACCAGCGAGATGGGCCAAAAACTCGGCGGTTTAGAAGAATCAAGTTATTGCACTTTGATCCAGAAGTTCCTGATATTTACAAAGAAGCCCTTGGCCGAGATTATACCTATATAATCAAGTTTTAGTTGTTTTTATTAGATACGCTTTCATAATTAAAGGCAGAGGATTTTTAGAGCTTTTGGGGCTGATCTGAACCTATTACATCATCTGTATTTGGAGAAGATTTCGAACCCCTTTTACTATTATTCTTTTATGCAATTTATTCATTCTATGATTATGTTTTCATTATCTATGTCTGAGTAGATTCCTAGTTAGGTTTAGGGTTTCTCACATAGGATTTCATGACTTGCTAGACTTGTTCAAATTCAGTTAAGGATTCAAACTATATCTGTTCTTCAATTTAATTGTGCTTAAAGCTAGTTCTAACCTGATCAATTAGAATCTAGATCTTAGGTTGCTAAATACGTCACGGAAGTGGGGTTTAGGAATCTGAACTAATTAAATTGGGCAATTAAACTTTGCGCAAACGGAAGTTTGGTTTAGGATAATTGTGAACATATCAAACTTGGGATTAATGCTAGTTTAATCTGTTAGTTCTCGCAAACGAAAGTTTGGTTTGCTGCACTTAGACTTAGAGAATTATCGCAAAGGAATTTGGTTAATTCTATATCTGTGTTTTGAGTTCTAGAACTGTGCTTAATTAGATCCTTGCTGAATGAACTGTCTGCTTGTCTGATTTCCTGAGAATACCCTAGGCTTGACGCTTTTAATTACTTGCCTTCACAACCGTTAATCTCTGCTACTGATTTACTTTCTCGCACCGCTTTCAATTCAATCACATTGCTTATTTCTAGTATTAGTCTCTACTGTTCTGATCTATTGAGACCAAGTGTCCCTGTGGATTCGATAACCCTATATACTACTTTGACATTGCTGTTCACTTGCAGTTTAGTATAGGGATAAACTTTGAGCCTATCAAGTTTTTGGCGCCGTTGCCGGGGACTCTTAGAGTCTTCGATAGGACCGAACTTAGGGTTTCTACTAGAAATTTTTCTTTTTTCTTTTTGCTTTTTTTCATTTTGTTTTTATTTTACTAACTTTTTCTCTGATTTCTCTCTGTCGCAGGTACGAATTTCGCCTTGCGTCGATCGTTGCATCCCTTGCGTCGATCGTCACTAGGCGATTCTGAGATTGAATCGATCGTTGCACTGATAGCATCGATCGTTGCTGGACGATTACAGACAGTTTATGCCAACGCAGAAAACTCGAAGTAATCCGAACTCGAGCTTGCTTAATCTCGGACTAGAGGAACTTGGACGTCTAGAGAGGACTATCAGAAGAGAAAAGAGAGAGAGAATGGTTCGAGAACGTCTGATCTTGATACCAGATGCTGAAGGTACCCTGAGGGACCAAGATAACAACCCGTACAATGCTGCTGGGCATCGGGTTGATGCTGAAGGGAATGTCATCCCTGATCCTCCTGAGCAACAGCAACAGGAGCTGAACCGAAACCAGGGTCAAGGACAGGCCCAAGGTAGAGAGATGGTGGTTCATGAGAGGACACTAGCTGATTACAACAGACCTGACGAGTTTCATGCAAACCGAGCAGCTCTAGTGCTTCCTGCTTTTAAGAGGAATGATTTTGAGGTAAAGACCACCTACTACCAGCTGATGAGACAGATTGCTTTTCATGGTCTTCAAGCAGAGCAGCCTATGGATCACATTGACAAGTTTGAGGACATAGTCACTGGCATGAAGTATGAAGGAGTATGCCCGGACTATCTGTTCCTAAAGCTATTTCCGCACAGTCTTGCTGGAGACGCTAGTGCATGGCTGAGACAACTGGCACCTGGTCGGTATACTACTTGGGCAGCCTTAAAGAGTGAGTTCCTGCGTAACTTTTATGATGATGCGCGCTCGGATCAGTCCAGACAGGACATACTCACCTTTTCCCAAGGAGCTGTGGAGCCCTTGAAGACTGCCTGGATGAGATTTAAGCAGTATCAGCGTGACTGTCCACACCATGGATTCACAGAAGTACAGCTGATTGGTATTTTCTTCAGAGGCATAGATCTCCCTTATCAGACTGCGCTGGATAATTCCAGTAATGCTAAATTCAACACCAGGACTCCTACACAAGCTAAGCAGTTGATTGAGAACCTGATTGGCAGCAACAGTTGCAAGACAATGGATGAAAGGAGGAAGAAATCTGGTGGAACTGTAGAGAATTCTGATATAGCTAATATAAGATCCAGATTGGACACAGTCTACAATCTCCTGACAAGTAAGAAAGCTGTCCACTTTGCCCAAGATGTAGAGGTGATTCAGACTGAGGAGGAAACTCAGGAAGAAGATGTGAATTTCATAGGAGGTTCTGGTTTCCAAGGTAATAGATTTGGTAATCAACAGGGGAACAGATTCTCTAATGGAGGACATACTGGTGGTTTTTAGAAGACCTATGGACAAGGTACTCAGAGAACCTATGGATCTACATCCTATCAGACTCCTCCTGCACCTACAGCCCATGAGAGCAAAATGGAGGCTATAATGGAACAGCTGATTGAGAGTCAGACCAAGATTTCTGTGGACTGCAACAAGAAGTTGGACGCTGTCTATGAAGACCTCAATGGGAAATTTGAGTCTCTGAGCACTCACATGAAGCAGTTGGACACTCAGGTAAACCAGATGTCCAGCTCACTGAAGGGAAAAGGAGTGGCAAACACTCATGTTAAGGCCTGGTCTGTGTACATTAATGATGGATCTCACCTAGGTGAAAGATTTGAGCTAAGTACAGCTGAGTTGGTGACAGAACAAGAATTTTCGGATATTTGTGAAAACCTCTCGGGTGAAATCTGCTGTAGTGCATCGATCGATGCAACATCTGTGCCGATCGATACACCCGTCGGGATGGCAATGATCGACACACCCTTAGTGTCGGTCGTTGCAGGGCGTGAATGGACAGAACTGTCGGATGATAATGGCATAGATGCTGACTTGGAGCTTGATCGCCTATTCAATGGAGCCTCTGAGATTACTCAACAGGAGATCTACGAACAGATTTTTAGATAACACTCCTCAGTGTCTGAAGTGATTGGGCAAGAGATTGAAGAGCTGAAGAAATTAGAAGGTATTGGTGAAGAATTGGAAGAAATCCCAACTTCTGATGATCCACCTTATCATCCATGTGTACAGAGGTACCTGAACAAGATGTTGCCCCTGGATGATGATCTGAAAGACTGGGTGATAATAGTTCCTCAGCATATTAGTGATGTTCTGCTAACTAAGGTCCCGAAGAAGCTGTCTGATCCTGGAGTCTTTGTGCTGGATTGTTCTATCTTTGAGGATAGTTTTAGACGCTCTCTGTGTGATTTAGGAGCTGCTGGAAGTTTGATGCCTTACTCTGTGGCAGAGAAGCTGGGTATGCTGGATTTTACTCCTACTAGGACTTCTCTTGTCCTAGCTGATCAGTCCATACGAGTTCCTGAAGGACTCCTTATGGACATTCCGGTGAGAGTTGGAAACTACTTAGTTCCAACGGACTTCCTTGTGCTGAGATATGACTGTGATCCGGATGAAGCATTGTTGCTTGGGAGACCCTTTTTGGCTACAGCAGGAGCGTTGATTGATGTTAGGAACAGCTTGATAGACCTCCATCTGGGAGATGAACCACTGCACTATGAGATGGATAAGCTGCGAAAGCCACTGATAGATGGGCAGACATTCACCATAAGGGACGCAGATTTTGAGCAGCCTGATCATACCATGTTTATAGATCTTGGAGCACATTTCACTCCATCTTTTCTTCGACATGAGCATTCCGCAACAGCCTACTCACCACCTTGGATGAGGAGACTTGAACAGAGACAGAAAAAGTCTCTGTCAAGACCTCCTGGTACTTGAAAATTCCCCATCCGTCCGGTCAAGCTATTGACCTTAAACAAGCGCTGGGTGGGAGGCAACCCACCATTAGGTACTGGTGTTTTTCTACTTAATTTTTGGTGTTTTTGTTAGAATTTTACGTTTGTTTTTGTTTCTGGTGAGTTTATGTTTGCAGGTCTCGGTTAAATCGCAGTGCAACGATCGACGCACTTCTGTGTCGATCGTCACAACACGAAAGGAATCGCATTGCAGCGATCTTTGCGGTCCTGAGCAACGATCGACTATACACGAAAATCGCCAAGTAACGGTCGATGCACTTAGTGTAACGATCGATGCTTAGCGACAGAGGTAACCCGACAGACATAATTTCACCTTTTCAATTTTTATTTTCTTTTTACCGATCCTTCGCTGGACACTACTGGGGACAGTGTGTCTTAAGTGTGGGGGAGGTGCTACTGACTTTGTTTTCTGTTTTCTTAAGAGTCAGTCCGTTTTTCAAAAAATTTTGTTTTATTCAGTCAAAATTGTTTAAGTAAGAAACTATGATTTTCTGAGAAGATTTACAAGACTTGCAGGAACTTAAGTAACCATTGGGATGAAGTTGCAGGATCTATCTCTGACTATTAGAAAACCCCATCACAGATCAACCTACTGGGAACACCCACATCACTTCAGGTATCAGAGGATCCTTTACTGACTTCAACTTTAATACTGACTTAGATTTCTCACCTAAGGGCTTGGTATACTTTGTGTCGGATTCCCTTGTTAGTTCTGACACAGCCTGTCAACCTATCCTATTTAGTTCCCTTCTCCCCTTCTGTAAAGTAAAAAAATAATAATATAATAAACTGAGGATGAGTTAGTAACTCCGAAGTGGTCATGAGAATGGTAGCAAACACTATTTTCTCTCATGTGATCCATGGAATGTGTCCAAAGTACACCCCATAACGGGAAGAACACTGATAAAAATAAATAAAATGATACCCAGTGGGGAAAAATCAGTTGTTAAAGAAGGGAAAGAGAAGAAAGGGACTAGAGAAAGATAGTATGGTGGTCTAGAGCTGATAAGGTAAGAATCCATGTGCCCTTTGATCGATACTCCTTAGGTGAGACCGCACTTAAATACTTGCAGAAGTCGGTAGGGAGAATTTGAATGCTTGAATGTGATTGTGGAGTTTACCTAGGACAGTTGCTAAGTGTGGGGGAAGTACATTGTGGTCTTGATATCCTGTGATTGATTCTTGCAGTGGTTTACTAAGGGGAATCTGAGTATTGTAGCTTCTAGGATGAAATGAGTTTCTGAAGAGTTTACAAACCTCTTCACCATGCTTTAGTTCTATGTTTTGCTTGAGGGCAAGCAAAGGCTAAGTGTGGGGGAGTTGATATATCATGGTTTTTACCCATTTTAGACCATGATATAGATGTGTTTTTAGTGTCTTTTGTCTTTGTTTAGAGTCTTTTACAGGTATAATCAGGTTTGGAGCTAAATTGGAGATAATGGAGCATTTTGGAGATTTTTGGAGTGTTTGGCCGAGAGATAGAGTTCACTGTCCGAAACAGAGGAAGGTGTCGATCGTTGCACTCTAGCATCGATCGATGCACCAGCGAGATGGGCCAAAAACTCGGCGGTTTAGAAGAATCAAGTTATTGCACTTTGATCCAGAAGTTCCTGATATTTACAAAGAAGCCCTTGGCCGAGATTATACCTATATAATCAAGTTTTAGTTGTTTTTATTAGATACGCTTTCATAATTAAAGGCAGAGGATTTTTAGAGCTTTTGGGGCTGATCTGAACCTATTACATCATCTGTATTTGGAGAAGATTTCGAACCCCTTTTACTATTATTCTTTTATGCAATTTATTCATTCTATGATTATGTTTTCATTATCTATGTCTGAGTAGATTCCTAGTTAGGTTTAGGGTTTCTCACATAGGATTTCATGACTTGCTAGACTTGTTCAAATTCAGTTAAGGATTCAAACTATATCTGTTCTTCAATTTAATTGTGCTTAAAGCTAGTTCTAACCTGATCAATTAGAATCTAGATCTTAGGTTGCTAAATACGTCACGGAAGTGGGGTTTAGGAATCTGAACTAATTAAATTGGGCAATTAAACTTTGCGCAAACGGAAGTTTGGTTTAGGATAATTGTGAACATATCAAACTTGGGATTAATGCTAGTTTAATCTGTTAGTTCTCGCAAACGAAAGTTTGGTTTGCTGCACTTAGACTTAGAGAATTATCGCAAAGGAATTTGGTTAATTCTTTATCTGTGTTTTGAGTTCTAGAACTGTGCTTAATTAGATCCTTGCTGAATGAACTGTCTGCTTGTCTGATTTCCTGAGAATACCCTAGGCTTGACGCTTTTAATTACTTGCCTTCACAACCGTTAATCTCTGCTACTGATTTACTTTCTCGCACCGCTTTCAATTCAATCACATTGCTTATTTCTAGTATTAGTCTCTACTGTTCTGATCTATTGAGACCAAGTGTCCCTGTGGATTCGATAACCCTATATACTACTTTGACATTGCTGTTCACTTGCAGTTTAGTATAGGGATAAACTTTGAGCCTATCACGTCCTCGAACACTTTCAATAGGACTAGGTTATTGTTGAGGAACTTTGAAATGTGAACATTAAATTTGTAGCATTTGACAGTTCTTGTTAGCAGTTTTGGATGCGAACAAGTGCATGATCGCGTCGTTCATATCGTTAGTTTGATCACCGCACGCGGAGAAAATGTTCCGAGAAGACTACTTTGTCGCATGATCAATCCTCCCAGCAAAATATCTTATGTGTGTCAAGTTCAATAA
Source organism: Orychophragmus violaceus (assembly GCA_030180135.1). Classification (NCBI taxonomy): domain Eukaryota; kingdom Viridiplantae; phylum Streptophyta; class Magnoliopsida; order Brassicales; family Brassicaceae; genus Orychophragmus; species Orychophragmus violaceus. The sequence continues at coordinate 28,645,596 of CM058232.1, read as the reverse complement.
TGTGATCATCGCAAACTGAGGTAATCGCGTACTGACCATAAGGATGATGCATACGAGCAGGTTTTGTGCGAGTGGTGAGGTGAGACGGTCGCGGAAAGTAACTTTGCCGAGCTAGGAATGATCGTCGAGACGATGGTCGGAAAACTTGTTCCCGAATATAAGAGAAGTTTGGATGTGTTTTCTCCTTCGCTTTTTTTTTTTTTTATGTATATACACATATATATATATTCCCTCACGTGAGCTTACGTTTAGTTTAGCTCGGAATATGAGCTGCTATTCTCGCTTCGTCTCTTATTTTCTTATTTATTTTTTTTCATCCTTTCTATCTCGGAAATCCGAGATGTGTTTTTTTTTCCTTCATCTTTTCTATCTCGGAAATCCGAGATGTTTTTTTTTCCATCCTTTTTATCTCGAAAATCCGAGCTGGTTTAGCTCAGAATTTCCGAGCTGGTCTAACTTTGATTTTTCCAAAAATTATGCGAGTTGCCGAGCACGTTTGCGAGTTGCCGAGCACGCTTGCGAGTTGCCGAGCACGCTTGCGAGTTGCCGAGCATGCTTCGCGAGTTGTCGAGCATGCTTTGCGAGAGCACGCTTGCGAGTTGCCGAACATGCTTTGCGAGTTGCGGAGCACGCTTGTGAGTTGCCGAGCATGCTTTGCGAGTTGCCGAGCACGCTTGCGAGTTGCCGAGCATGTTTTGCGAGTTGCCAAGCATGTTTCACGAGTTGCCGAGCACGCTTGCGAGTTGCCGAGCATGCTGCGCGATTTGCCGAACATGCTTGCGAGTTGCCGAACATGCTTTCCGAGTTGCGGAGTACGCTTGCGAGTTGCCGAGCATGCTTTGCGAGTTGTCGAGCATGCTTGCGAGTTGTCGAACATGCTTCGCGAGTTGCCGAGCATGCTTTGCGAGTTGCCGAGCACGCTTTGCGAGTTGCCGAACATGCTTTGCGAGTTGCCGAGTATGCTTTGCGAGTTGTCAAGCATGCTTGCGAGTTGTCGAACATGCTTCGCGAGTTGCCGAGCATGCTTTGCGAGTTGCCGAGCACGCTTGTGAATTGCCGAGCATGTTTCGCAAGCTGCCGAGCAAGCTGCTCGAGATGACGAGCGAGTTGTCCGAGCAGGCTCATCGTATTGATAGCCTTGTCGCGGTACGTTCGAGATTGTTTAGTCGTGGGCCGTTCGATCAGGATGTTCCGATCAGAGATGCCGAACAATTTGACTGCAGACAAGTCGAGCAAGATATGATTGGAAAGATGCATCATCTCGCGTGCTGATTTCCTGGAGAGAGTCATGTCGAGCGGGTTTTCTCCCCTTGTGACCTTTCGTGTTCCAAGCAAGGCTTTTGTCGGAGATTGGTCATCGGCGTTGAACTGTAGAGGCGTGCAGTCGCAGTCGACCATTCGCCGACAAAGGATGATGTACGACTGATCATCTCGCGAGCTGGTCGTGAAAACGAGCTGACCACGAAAGTGTCAGGCTGAGCATGAAATCGTGTTGTCCGAGAAGGACGTAAACGAATGTACGGTTTGGCAAGCTGCGATGCTTGGACGTCTGATTACTGATACGATAGGCTGCTTTATGCAGACGGTTGTTGGTTTTCGTACGTGGACGGTTAAGAAGCTTGACATCAGGAAGTCTTGGAACACCAGCTGGCTTGACGGCGGGGCATCGACGACGATTGGTTCAGGATAGTTTGGCTGCTTGACGTCGGACTGGATCTGCATACGAAGCAAAGTCGAAGACTCGTTCGATGATGAAAATCGGTTAGAATCTGATCATGATCTATAACCGCAAAGTCCCAAACTAATATGCTCAACATGTAAAATGTAATCAAAGAGCAATAGATTGTACGTTGATTACACGGAAATATCTGGCAAGATATTTACGATTTCGATCATATTAATTTCTACGTAAGTTAGAGACACTAGTAATTCCTACAATCGTAAAGCATTGGAAGCGAAAAATTTGTAACAAGGCTAAAATCGATAAGTCACAAATAAGTTGTACAGATCGATGTAATTTGTAAAGCAATTGATGACGAGAAGATAAATTAGATTTTAGGTACTTATCTTGATATTCGTAAAGGTCGTAAAGTGAATTACGATGAAGACGATCTGTGAATACCGCAAAAGGTTCTCTTCGGGTTCGGCGAATTCCGATCCGATATTGGTATCCTTGTTACGATTATTTTTTGCTTGAGATTGCGTCCGTGCAGTCTTTTCCGTCGACGTCCAGTCGTCGTGATCCTTCTTGGCTTGATTAGTGGTGGCAGATCTGTTGTGTTTTATCTGTCCGCAAGAGGGGTTCCCTTGTTCGCAAGTCGCGGTCGCTTAGATGGTATGAACTTCACTGCTTCAGTACTCCATGGTTTTTGTACCGAGCATCTCCACTTGCTCGGTGAGCATGGTATTCACCTCCACCCGATAGTGAGTTTTTGCATTAATACGGCTTTCGTCTCCTTTAAATCGGACAGCGCTATGTCGGCTGTCGTTGCATCAGTTATGGCTGCGTCTGTCGCAGCGTTATTCGTCATAGTGTTGTGTACTGCAGGCTACGTTTTCTGCAGCGTTGATTGTCATCGGATAATTTTTTCTTTTCTCCGTCGGTGGCCATATCCTCAGATCCGCTAGTCGGTGGTTTTTAAGTGTAAGAAATTTCTATTTCCCCACAGACGGCGCCAAACTGTGAGAGTCGAAACTCACACGGTCAAAACTTGTAGAGCAAAACTTTTAGGGAACAGAAACTTTCAGGAATAACCACTAAACTAGCAAACCCGGAGGAAGTTTTATTGATAAGAAGTTGAAGAGATTACAAAGATCGGAAAAGAGAGTAAAGGAATCGGAAAGAAAGTACAAAAGAACTCAAAAACGGCTAAGAGAAACTGCTAAGTCCTTAAGTCTAGGTCTAGGGTTTTTTGCTCTGGCTTGACCGTATGGCCGCCATCTTCTTTTATAGCTGTGGGAAGTCGGTCTTCGAGAATATTTCTGTCAGATTTACGGAAATCTTCCTGTTGTTATCTCTTTCCTTTTTCCGTTAAGATTTTACATTTCTCCTTTTGATTTCCTTTCCGGCTCATCGATATCTCTTCCTCTCTGTCTTCTTTCATCTTTCCGAGGCCTAACTCATCTTCCGGATGGGCCGAGATTTGGGATGTTCCGAGTCCGTTAAAGTTTGCCGTATGCTTAGGCCTGAGTTCCCATTTTCCTTGATTTCGGTCCATTAGCCCACATCATTGGTCCGAGAGAGTTTGGGCTTTCCGAAGGAAAATATTTCGACAAGTTATGCGCATTGGCGATTGTTATTCATCCATTCGGATAATCCAGCTCGGAAGATCCAACCCGGTTCATCTCGGAAATCCGAGATGGTTCATCTCGGAAATCCGAGAGGGTTCATCTCGGAAATCCGAGAGGGTTCATCTCGGAAATCCGGGATGGTTCATCTCGGAAATCCGGGATGGTTCATCTCGGAAATCCGGGATGGTTCATCTCGGAAATCCGGGATGGTTCGTCTCGGAAGTCCGAGTGGGTTCGTCTCAGAAATCCGAGATGGTTCGTCTCGTATTTCCGAGATGGTTCGTCTTGGAAATCCGAGATGGTTTATCTTGGAAATCCGAGATGGTTCGTCTCGTATTTCCGAGATGGTTCGTCTCGGAAATCCGAGATGGTTGGTCTCGGAAATCCGAGATGGTTCGTCTCGTATTTCCGAGATGGTTTATCTCGGAAATCCGAGGTGGTTCGTCTCGTATTTCCGAGATGGTTCATCTCGGAAATCCGAGATGGTTCGTCTCGTATTTTCGAGATGGTTTATCCCGGAAATCCGAGATGGTTCGTCTCATATTTTCGAGATGGTTCATCTCGGAATTTCGAGCAAGTTCATCTCGGAAATCCGAGATGGTTTGTCTCGTATTTCCGAGATGGTTTATCCCGGAAATCTGAGATGGTTCGTCTCGTATTTCCGAGATGGTTCATCTCGGAATTCCGAGCAGGTTCATCTCGGAAATCCGAGATGGTTCGTCTCGTATTTCCAAGATGGTTTATCTCGAAAATCCGAGATGGTTCGTCTCGTATTTCCGAGCTGGTTCAGCTCGTACTTTGACCTGTTCGGATGTTTAGTCGATCCATAATTCTTGTTGGAAAGTGTGTTTGTCCGATCGTGGTTTCGTCTGTTTTCCGACATCATTCTTCCGATAAATCGTCGATGTTTCGTACGATTTTTCCATTTACACGAAACATTAGACGTTCGATGAACATTCGTTCGTATTCGAATATTCAATCTTATCTTTCGGTTATTGTTTTCGTCCAGGAGGTTTTTGACCTCAACAATGGCACCCAAGATCAGAATGTTGGGAAGTAGTTCGTCGGCGGAACCATAAGGCCCGCATCCGAAGACCACTTTGAATCTGCGCCATTTGCAAAGGCTAAGAGAAAAGTTCTGGATTCCGGCGGAGGTCGAAATGGTTATTCCGACAAAGGCGGAATCTCCAGAGAAGGTACGGGAAGGTTGCTACTATGCTTCCTACTCGTACTTTGATAAGTGCGGACACTTTTTCCCAATCCCCGCGTTATCTCATGGGTCTTGGCACAACTCTAGCTCGCTTTCCCTCAAATAACCTCTAACTTCGTTTGTTATTTCATCGGGCTCGGGGTCAGAGTCGCCGAGGAAGGCATCGAGTTTGGGGTCGAGCTGCTTTTGAGAGTCTGCCAGGTTAAATATAATGTCTGGGCTCCTGGGACATATTACCTCTCTCCCCTCTTCGAAATATTATAGAGGAGACTCCCGAGAGAGATGTTTGGAGAGAGTGAAACTTCTTTTTCAAAGTGAATAGACACTCTTTTAGTTCTAATTCTTCGTTATTCCGACGAAGTGGGTAGTTAGCGTTGGTAAGATTTAGATCTTCTTTAGTTCGATATATAAATTTTCATTTTTGGCTCGAAATTTTACTGATCCATTTTTCTTTTGTTTCGCAGAAAATCCTGATTCAATTCCTTTGAATCCGATCACTGAGAACTTGATAGCTTGTTTAAGTAGGGGTGACATTGATTTGAACCACGTTTCCTGCGCATATAATCTGCTCTAGGATCCGAATCCAAACGACCTCCTCAGACTCAACTACAACTTCCTTGAGAAGTGCAGCTTCTACCAGATCCTCTACAATCGTCTCCTTTCCGGATAATATCTCCTCCTCGTCGTGTCGCAGAGAAAACTGGAACGAGTAATCAGATATTTATTTATTTTTAAATTGACTCATAGAAGTTTTTTAACTCATGTTTTCTGCTTGTCTGTGGGTCGTACCGAAGCTGATAGTAACTCGATCGCCTCCACACGAAAAGATGTCTCGCAAAGGAAGTGCATGCTGCAGCAAGAAGGACCCGGTTGACCTAGCAAAGAAGATGAAGAAAGGAAAATTGGGTGATGCCATTCTTTTCGCTCTTGGTCAAGCTCCTCCACTGCAAGCTCCTAGGCGAGAGGAAGTGGTTCAGGGAACCAAGGTCACACCTCCCGCACCGAGCGACCAAGAGATCGCTCTGTCTTAGTCCAAGGAGCTGGTTCATATTAGCTCTCATTCGAACGGTTTTAGGGGTTCGAATGGCCAAAACCAGGGTGGATCCCGACCTCCTACTCTGAAGCGTCAGCGGACTGACACAGAGGTAAGCTCGCAGAGGGCGAGCAAAGAAGTGGAGGTGAGGCTGACTTCTTCGGGGTTTGCGGGGTCCTTTTAATGGCGCTCTAGGCAGCAAAAAGTGTGTCTTATTGCTGATTACCTGAAGGCAGTGGCCTACTTGCTCATGCACTTTAAGCATGCGGGTGTTCAGCTCCCGGCTATCGAAGATATGGCCCTCGGGGAGGCCTACACCGAGATGATGGCAATGCACGGGAAGGTAGGAATGCCTTCTCTTTCTTTGTTTAGGGCAAATAATTTTTTTATGTATGACTCAAGACGTTTTGTTAGATTTATGAAGTCGCTCGAGGCCATGAACAGGTTCGCAGCCAAGGTCGAGCGCGAGCTGAAAGACGTTCCTCAAGCTAGCGAGCTCGAGGCTGCTAAGAAAGCGGTGACTTATCTCAACGCCTAACATCATGCTGCTAAGGTTCGAGAGGAGGAGATGAAGAGCAAGTTGGCTGAATACGTCGACCAAGAGGCATGGCTGATGCGTCTTGAGGTTCAAGAGGAGGACCTCATGCACAAGCTTGATGTGGCGTCTAACCGGACATTCGCGGCTGAGGAATCGAGCCGGAAAGCAGTCGAGCAGGCTGCCTGAGACCGAGTTTAAAAGGAGAAGGTGCTTGCGGATAGGGAGCACGATATCAAGGTCACAGCTCATACCGCCAAGAAGGAGCTTAATGAGGCGTACCTTGGTATCCTTAAGGATATCAAGGTGAAGTGTGAACAAAGGAAAGCTGAGACTAGCGCGGAGATTCGCCCACATGAAGCTCTGGCGAACATCGAACTGATAGCCGAGTTTGCAGTGGGCGAGCTTAACCTTACTCAGGAGGTCCTTAAGCTGGCCGAGAAGAAGCGGGTTGCGATCGAGGAGATGAACACCGCTGATGTTTCCGCCTTCAACATTAGCAAGCTTAACCTGCCAGCTATATATGAAGACTCGATATGTTGGTGGATCCTCCTGCCCAAGCCACCCCTCAATTTGACTAGTATGAGTCGTATCCCCCGAAGGAAACCGGAGGTGGTTCAATGACGAGCGATGAGGTCGAAGGGTGGGCCGTGGGTGTTGAGTACATGAGGGTCGATGAGCAGATGGGTGATTGATCCAGTGCCTCTGCTTTAAATTTTTTTTTAGTATCTGGGTGTTGTCCGAAAGGGATTTTAATCTTGAACTTGTGTTGCCCGAGAAGGGCTTTTATCTTTCTTTTTTTTTTGTAATTGGGAGGACTTTAGGTCCTTTTTTTAATATAAATCGAACTTCTTTTCTTGATCTTTTATGCCTTAGTCATTTAGAAATGATTTAAACATCGAGTTTCTCAGAGCTTGTTTAATATCGATAGGCCTTTGTACTTTCGTGCCTTAGTTATTTATAAATTAGGGAGATCATACTCCGGGGCCTAGTTTAATCAAATTATCCTCGAATGAGTCGAGCAAAATATTATAAGAAAGAAAACAGATCAAACTTGATAGAGTCGAACTGATTCAGGTTTGCCTTAGCAATATTTGAACACAAATTTTCCAAGTACGAAATGATATAGGTCGAGCTCGAATAGAGCCAAAATCGTTTTGCCTCAAGAGATTCGGAGTAAAATTTAATTTTGATAAAAGATTACTGCGGGGTTGTGGAGGAGGGTTCGCTCACATGGGGTTCGACTCCGTTTAAGATCTACCTTTTCCATAGTTCGACCGAATGCGAGGTCAATTGTATGCAAGGACTGAGTTGCCTATGGGACGAAGTGTCCCCCAGTTCTCCTAGTTGTAAGCATTGAAGAATTTTTGTTAAGTATTTTTTGAGCAAGTGTTTACCTTTAAGGTCTATGTTTGCTGGGGATCATTAATTTGTGAGATCGCTTGTTATTTTGAGGACCTGCTTTAGGTCGCTAATTTTGGGATCATTGAAAATCACTGATTTGGGATCATTTGAGATCGCTAATTTTGAGGATTATTTCGTATCGCTAATTTGAGGATCGTTCCATATCGCTCTTTTATTGTGGATTGATTGAGATCACTAATTTTGGGATCATTTCAGATCGTTGATTTTTGATAGATAAGAGAATGATAATTTTATTTGAATGGTCTGATTTTTGTACAACGATGACGAACTAAATAATCGATCTCGAATGTGACTTCATAGTAAAATTGATCATGCAGAATGTGACTCTTCAGCTTGTTCAAGATTGTGGATCGTGAAGAAGTTTGCTTTAGAGGGGCGGCTGCTCTCAAAGTCGAGCTGCCTATATACCCTTTTGAGGGACCAAGCATGTCGTAATTCGATTATTTTTAGAGAATTTTCAATGAAAATATTTTTTGAGATTAATGATATTCCAAAGTCGCAGTTCGGGCTTTTGGGTTCTGCCAACTTAAGCCCGTAGACCCTGTCCCGAACGATATCCGTGACATTGTAGGGACCTTCTCATTTTTCCCCTAACTTCCCAGTATGTTCTTCCTTTTTATGGTCGAACACTTTTCATAAGACGAGCTCGCCAACTTGAAACCTTCGGGCTTTAATCTTAGAATCATAGTAACGAGTTTCAGCTTGTTGGTAGTTTTGGATTCAAGCGAGTGTGAGGTTCCTTTGTTCATCGATGAGATCAAGCTCATCTGTTATTATTTGGTTTTTTAGTTCCTCATGCTGTGGGCTTTTCTTTTTGTGAATACTGGACACAAGGATCTCTGTTGGGACTACGTCCTCGATGCTGTAAGTGTATTTGCAAGGAGTAGTCTGATAGGCCCAAAGTACATGAGGTAGTTTGTCGCTCCAACTTGTTTTGCATTCGTCGAGTCTTTTCTTGAGATTGTTCATGATATACTTGTTGGCTGCCTCTGCTAGTCCGTTTCTTTGAGGATAACGAGGTGTCGAGTATGTCAGCTTGATGTTCCAGGTTCAACAAAAATTTTGGAATATGTTTGATATGAATTGGGATCCGTTATCGGTGACAATCTCATGGGCTAGCCTGTGGCGACATATGATATTTCGCCAAACGAACTCCTCTACGTGGACGTCTTTACGTGGACTATAGGAACTTGTGCCATTCTATCATCAGATCGAATCCTAACTAGTTCCAGATAGCCTAGGATCTAGGGGTTAGTTAATTGAGTACTTACCGATGATCTCGTGTTTACCTGGAGATTTGCAGCGGAATAGGGTCAGATAAGCAAGATCTCCAGCGCCTCAGATGCTGCGCCTCTACTGCAGTCCACACGCACACAAGCTGGAATTCTCCGGGATGCTAGTGCCGGGAATCGGATCTCTTGGGAATCCCTGTGTTTTAGAGGTGACTGCGTTTTTCTGTCAAGAAAAAGTCTCAACAACGGCTAGGGTTCCAGGTCGTCCATATAAGCCTTTATATAGACCTGGAATGACTAAAACCGATCATTGGATAAATCCAATTCGTTTAAGTCATCAAACCGAAACATCAGGTTTGAAACCCGATCTGTGTCGATCAACACACCCAATGGTGTCAATCGACACACCTCTTAAAACTCGAATTCAATGTGCATCCAATACACATTGACCAGACCATTTGCCAATGATCAATCCCATACAAAGTGTATCCAGCTTGCTTAGGTGTGTGCCCCTGTAGGTTCACATAATACTAGCAATGAGTTACAACTCATTTGTCATAAGCGGCTTCTAGCAAAACATTATGACCACCTAGTATCACATGAATTGTCCGATCTCGACTATACAACTGTCATGCAGAGTAAGTACAATATGATTTCAGGACATAATCACATATATCTATGTGATTGACGTTGATTCTCATATCAATGACTCCATGAAACTTAGTCATACATCACCTCACATACTAGTCTTAACGGTTGTTAGTGTCCCACTTTAACAACCTACGACCAGGGACAAATATAATTTTATGTCATCTTTCACTTATAGGGTTTCATGATCAAGTCCTCAACTTGATGACCTATAAAATGAACATAAAATACTTTGGGACCATTATTTAATTATCCAATAATCAAATAATGCTGATGTCAGTTTTTCATAAACATGACCATAGCATGTCTATGTGAACATCATAACTAACATAACTCCCACTAGAATCAAGACCACATCTTTAGATATCTAATACCTACATCAACAGTATAAAACTCGTGCTTAGTTTGTGAGAGTGGCTGCGGTGTTCTTGCTTGGAACCATTCCAACAAACCACACCGCCATTCATTAATAAGCACTATCCTACGGTCCCCTGCTTGGAGCCCTTCCAACAGGTAGCACCGCTACACAAACAAAGAGACATAACCAGGTGGGAACCGGGAGTCTTCTTTGTCCGTCTAACTACTTTTAACAGATTCGTCACTTCCTCAGTTGAACAAGAACCTATCCTTGGTGTTCCTCAAACACTTGGGATATTTCTTACAACTGTCAAGTGACTTTTACCGGAACATATTGGTATCTTCTCGTCATGCTATATGTGTAAGCTGCATCTAGACGAGCGCAAAACATGGCATTTATGATGGATTCTATTGCAGAATCATAAGGAATCACACTCATAGATACTAGCTCAGCCAATGTCCAAGACACTTCTTCTTGCTAAGATTATTGCCACAAGACCTTTGGTGTGAAGCCATTCTTGGAATCATGCATATTGGAACTGCCCAATACCTTATCAACATAAGGATTCTGACACGATCCAATTAGCCTACCCCAATCCATTTCAATAGATCCTTATTCCAAGAACTCATATTGCTTCTCCCATGTCTATCGTTTAAAATGACTTCCGACCCAAGTCCTGATAAGACTTAAGCGACGAAACGTCGTTTATGAAATTAAGTGTGAGAAATGCAATTACGCTCCCACTAGACTACTTGTAAACGCACGGTTCCTATTCGTTCCTGATCAAGTCAAAACTTTTGACCGTTTTAACAAAACGTCGATTCCAACTCCAAGATGTTTGCTTCAACCCAGAAATGGATTGGTGAAGCTAACATGCATACCTAGCAAATTTTCGGAGTTGGGGCTCACCATCGCTCCTTCAATCTCGCATGCTTGTCATTTTTCAATGATCATCAGATCACGACAATCGGTCACGAGAAATCACTCTCGGGTTAGTGACGGATCCATTCGGATCTGCGAACTTCAGGCTCCACAGGTGTAGGTCCTACAGCACTTTGTAGATCCAACCGCTGCTCTCCCTCAACAGGTTGAGCAGCCTCCTGTGTTTCTCGAATTTCTTCGAGCTGTACTTCAACTCCCACTGTTTTTCTTGGAAAAAAATCTTTCTATCTAGAAAAACAGAGTTCCGAACAACAAAACTTTGTTCTCGGATTGGTTGCAAAAGTAATAAGCCTCGGTTTCCCTAGGACAACCAGCGAAGTAGCACTTATCAGATTTGGGTTCAAGGTTGTCTGTTATCAACTGCTTTACATAAACCTTGCAATCCCAATTAATCAGGAAAACATACCTGGAAAACTCCCAGTCCACATCCAATGTGGTGTCTTTCAGCTGATTCTGATAGAAACCTATTTGGCGTATGTACATACATTTCTAGAGCTTATTCCTAAAAGGATAATGGAAGACTCATGTGACTCATCATTAATCGGAGCATATCCAATAGGGTCCGATTCATTCTCAGAAACACCATCAGGTTTTCCAGGAGAAATGAGCTGTGAGACGACTTCACACTCACTTAGGTGATCACTCAATTCTTGACTCAATTATTCTCCTCCGCGATCTAATCGAGGATCTTTAATACTTCTGTCATATCAGTTATATACTTAATTCTGGAACTCCTTTGACCATTTCAAAGGATTCCGACTCGTGTCTCATCAAATGAACACAACCATACTTACTGAAGTCATCAATAAAGGTAATGAAGTACTGAAGTTTTCCTCTGGCACTAATGCTCACCGGGCCACATACATCAGTATGAGCAAGGCCAGATAAGCCTCAGACCCTTTTCTTTAGCTCTGCTAAAGAAGCCTTAGTCATTTGGCCCAGTAAGCAGAATTCATATCTCATATGATTTATAATCAAATGAGCCCAAAGGCCCATAACTATGGATCTTCTGAATTCGTTTCACTCCATGTGGTTTAAACGACTATGCTAAGGAAAAATCGAGTTCGAGTCTTCAGACTTAAACCGTTTGGTATTTATGTTATTTACAGGCGTACATTGGTTTAAGATATAAAACTCATTTCAAAAAGGGGTGCTACTACAGAATATTTCATCAAGATCAAAAGAGCAAAACTTGTCTTTTATCAAAATGAAAAACATCCAAATTCTTACAAGAAAATGAAAGACATCTCTGCTTAAAGCAGGTACATAGCAGCAATTACTTAATTCAAAAACAAAGCTTGAAAGGCTCCTATAAGTGGAGGATCTCTACGGCTAATGCAGCAACAATTGCTCCATTCCAGACGCGCAGTTCCACTTGTCCTTTCTTCAACGTTCTACTGTTGTTTAGGCCCTGCATATTTCAAAAATATCAGTACCACAACCAGTATCCAATACCTACGTAGAACTTGAAGTAATAACACAATACCTGAAGAAGAAGTTCCGTACATCTCCTTCATCTCTTATGAATCTTCCCAGAATTTAATGCAATTTCTCTTCCAATGCCCAAACTCTTCACAATAGCAGCACTTATCAACATCAGATGGGCCAGACTTGGGCTTATAAGATGACACAGGCTTATCCTGATTCCAAATCTGGACGACCTTGCCTCTACCCTTGTCTATACAAGATTTCTCAAACCTTTTACCCTTTATGATGTTTTGCTCAACTGTCTTGAGCATGCCATGCCGCTCAGTCAACGTCTTTGTCAAGCCATTCTTGATATAGCTCTTGATAAACTTATCATAACTTGACAGCAGTTACTGCAGGATGATTTCAGTAGCCAACTCTAGGCTAACAGGATAATCCAGTTTCCCCAGGTTATCAATGTAACCCATCATTTTAATGACATGAGGACTCACTGGAGCATCCTTTGGTAGCTTGCACCCAATGAGAGACTTGACCATCTGGTATCTCTCAACTCGTGCCTGATCCTGAAACATCAGTTTCAGGCTGGTGATCATCTCGATTGGCGACTCCATGTTCTCGTGTTGACTCTTTAAGTCCGAGTTCATGGTAGCCAACATCAGACCACACACATCTACCACATCAATATAATGCTTATTCCAAGCATCATATACTGCATGCGAGGCATTGGTCTCAAGCCTCTCGGGGAGAGCTTTCTCAAGGACATAGTCCTTATTCTCTTGCTTGAGAATAAATCTCAAGTTCCGATACCAATCCAGGAAATTTGATCCATTTAAATTGTCCTTCTCAAGGACGGATCGCAACGAGAAAGTAGTTTTAGACATAGGCTGAAAACTAAGAAAAGAAAAGTTTTAGTTATGAGGTTCAGGAAATGAGAAATCTTATCTAATAAGAAAACTCGCATTATATTCAAACTATGTTTCCTCTATGAATATAATGATACAAGACCCATACTTCACCAAAATCTGAGTGGACGACTCGCCATCACCCAAACTTCAGTTATCTAGGTAAAAAAATCATTGCTAATTGTACCCAGTACAACTCTTGGTCGCAGATAAGACAATCCATGTCTCATCCACTCTGATGTCTCTGGGCCCAGAACTTCTGATAGCCCAGTCAAGTAAACCAATCTCTTCAGTCTTGTGATCATTGACAGTCGCACTGCAAGTCTATCAATGATCACCTGCCTTACTCATGTAATTGTAGATACCAAGGACTCCAAGACTATCCAACAACGAAATGAGTCTTGACAGTAGACAATATTGGGCAAGACATCAAGGTCACTTGATATTTAGTTGAGGAAAAGGAACTTTAAAAGGTTAGTAAATTAATCTCTTAGGTCATGTAATTGTTTATGTCAAGCACTGCAAGACCATCAACACAACTACCTCTCTTACTCATGTAATTGTGGACACCAAGCTCTTGGCAAGACTATCACAACAACGAAATGAGTCTTGACAGTTGACCATATTGAAAACTAAGCTTTGATCTAATACACATCCAATGTGTATTCAATGGGTTTAGAACATGTTTAACTTTTAATTTTAATTGAGTTTTAATTGTTCTAACAAAAGTGGGTTAGGTCATTTGGTTCGGTTTCTCAATCATTTGGTTCAATAACCAAACGATTACGGTTCGCATCCAACCTTAACAAAACCCGATAACCGGTCAATCTAATCGAACCGTTTCAATCAGTTTTAAATAATCGCGATAACCGGTCCAATCCAATTGAACCGACTTATCCAATCAAACTGATCTTATCCAATCAAATCGGTTTATACTAATTGAGATAACCAGTCAAATCCAATTGAACCAATTCATCCAATTTAAACCGATCTGATCTACCTTAACCAAGCATGATAACCAGTTCAATCCAATTGAACCGATCAACCAATCGCAAGGCCTGTGTTGACCGACACTTATCCTGTGTCGATCGACACAGTAGGGTATAGGAAATTTAACCATGCGAGATAACCGGTTCAATCCAATTGAACCGATCTATCCTTTTGCACAACCTGTGTCGATCGATGCACCCATGATATACCATGGATTTTAGGGATTTTAACCATGGTATATGTGTTCTTTATCGAGTCTTTTACTATGTTTTAGAGTCTTTTCATGTGTTTATTAGGTACAAGCACATTTGGAGCAGATTTGGTGATTATGGCACTTTCTGGAGCTATTTGGAGTGTTTGGCCGAGAGACAGAGTTCACTGTCCAGATTTGAGGATTGCGTCGATCGTTGCACCCCTGCATCGATCGATGCATAGCGCGAATGGGCCAAACTCAGCGGATTAATGAAGAATGCTGATACTGCAGAAAAGCCCAGATATTTACACAGAAGCCCAAAACGTGTTTTAGCTATTATATAAGGGGTTTTAAGCCATTGTTTAGGCTACGCTTTACTTTAGTTTTATTTTATTTCAGAGAGCCTTAGGGGATGATCTGGTTCTCGAAAGAGACTTGATTTCGAACCCCTGTTGATTATTTTGTTTGGTTTTCTACCTATGATATTTTCTGTCTCGATGAATATGTCTGAGTAGATTACCTGTTAGGTTGAAGGATTCTCATTAGGTATTTCATGGAACTATAGTTAAATCAATCTGTAGGGATTCATATCTGCTAGTTCTTTGTTTAGGTTGTTCTTAATGCTTAATCTGAAGTAGCTAATCAGAATTATGATGTTAGGTTGATTGATACAACGAGAGTTGGTTAATTAGCTAGAAAGAACCTAGATGAGCAATTTGATCTACTCGTAAAGAGATTTGGTATAGGGAAATTGTGAACATATCAAACCTGATCATTAATGCTAGTTTAATCTGTTAGTAATTGCAAAGAGATTTGGATTGCTGCACTTAGACTTAGAGAATTTTCGCAACGAGAGTTGGTGAATTCTATATCCGTGTTTGAGTTCTAGAACAGTTATTGATTAGATCCTGATCGACTGATTGATTGTGTTCCTGATTTCCTGAGAACTCCTGAAACCTAACGCTTCGCTTCCTTGCTTACAAACTCGCCTGATTTACTTTTCTGATTCGCTTTTTAGTTTCTCATCTTATTTACTTTCTCCTAGTTTAATCTTTTCTGTTCTTAATCTATCGTTGACCGGAGTCCCTGTGGATTCGATACCCTAAGTACTACAACTACATCACTGTGCACTTGCAGTTTAGAATAGGGTAAAACTTAGAACCTATCAAGTTTTTGGCGCCGTTGCCGGGGACTCTTTTGAGTCTTCTATAGATTTGAACTTAGGGTTTAGACTAGGTTTTTCGTTTTTGTTTTTTTTTTGTTGCTAATTTTTTTTTTCTCTTTCTGTTCTTGCGTTTCAGGTACGCCTGTAATCGCCCTGCAACGATCGACACGGTCCTGTGTGTCGATCGTCACATCATCGCGCTTGCATCGATCGACGCTTCTCCTGCATCGATCAACACATATCGTAAGGAAGATGTATGATTTTCTCAATCCAGGGATTGGCAGCTCGCAGATAGCTGGGCTAAAGAGCAAGGGACCTTTCCAGAAACAGGGTAATGCCTTCTCGAGGAACTATGGTGTTTCTTCTTACCAAGCACCACCTGCACCTGCATATAAGAGCAGATTGGAAACCATGCTGGAGCAGTTGTTGGAAAGACAGGAAGAGGAGAGGAACTACATAAATGGTTCTGGGTTTCAGGGAAACAGGTATGGATCACCCTCATATCAGGCACCTCCTGCAGCTAATGCTTATGAGAGCAAGATAGAATCCATGATGGAGCAGCTGCTAGAGGATCAGACTAAGACTGCTATGGACTTCGACAGGAAGCTGGATGTTATACATGAAAATCTGAGTGGGAAGTTTGAATACTTGAGCACACATGTGAAAAAGCTAGATGTCAAAGTTCAGCAAACAGCTGGAGCAATACAAAGGCAAAATGAAGCTAGAAGAGCTGAACAGCACAGATCCATCAAAGCTGTGACCTTAAGGGATGAGATTGAGTTGCTAGGTGAAGAAGAGAGCATAATCTCTGATTTTCTGGATAAATATTGTCTGCCTGATACATGCATCGATCGACACCCCCTTAGTGTCGATCGACACGCCGTTCTGACGGCAATTTCGAGTTCTTTCGAAAAACAGAATCGCCTTGCATCGATCGACACACATCATGCAACGATCGACACAGAACGCAGACATGACCAGAAACCTGCAACAGTGCCAGAACGAGTCTACAAGCCCCCTGTGCCATATCCTAAGATTCCTAAACCCTCTAAACAAGAGATAGGAGTGGCTAACTGCATAAAAGTGATGGATAAGAAGGTGAATGAAACACCACCAGTTGAAACTTCGCGAGTTCATGCAAAGAAGATGATCTCCACTAATGGTCATCTGAAAGAAGAAGTTCAGATTGGTGGAACTACAGTATCTGATAGTGGAAAGAAGAAGATGGCAGTTCCTCTTGAACCTGCTCTAACATCTTCAGTACCTGCAACTGCTCATAAGCAGAAAGCCCCAAATATCAGATATGCATCAAAGGTAAGGTACAAATCACCTAAGCTTAAACCTTATGATCACATTGTTTTGAATGCAATAAAACGCAGTAGACCGCCCAAGCTTCGCTCCCGCCTTGATTCTGATTTCTCTTTCTTTGGGAAGCCTCATGATCTGAAAGCATATACACCTCCTTGGATGAAGAGATATTCACAGAGACATTCAAAGTCTCTGTTGAAGCCGCCATGAGTCAAATCTCTGTACCATAGTCAAGCTAATGACTAAAAACAAGCGCTGAGTTGGAGGCAACCCACTGTTAGGTTCGTTTTTGTTTTCATTTTTTTCGTTTTGATTTGGTATTTTTAATTTTTATGTTTTGTGTGTTCAAAGCCGAGAGAAACAGACAGAAGCGCACTGCATCGATCGACACACATAGGGCATCGGTCGACACAGTGCGATTCACGGTTAGCCAATTTGATTGCGGTTCAGACACCGGTTATCTACATAACCGCGAGCTATAATCGCCTTGCATCGATCAACATCCTTGTGGAATCGATCGACGCAGGGCGACGACAGGTAAGTGTTCTGCAACTTTTCGGTTTGTTCTTCAATTTGATTATTCTTTCACCGAGCTCATGCTTTGATTACACTGGGGACAGTGTAGTTTAAGTGTGGGGGAGAAAGCTACTGACGCACGCTTTTGTTTTCTTAGTTTTTCAAAAACATTGTTTTATTGAGTCAAAATTTGTATGAAACTATGATTTTTCAAGGAAAATTTTCGCTTGAACAGGAGCTAAGTGACCATTGGACAGACTTGCAGAGCCTCTATGACTGTTAGAAAACCCAGACACAGATCGGCCTACTAGGGACACCCACATCACTTCAGGTATCAGAGGATCCTTTTACTGACTTCAACCTTAATACTGACTTAGATTTCTCACCTAAGGGCTTGGTATACTTTGTGTCGGATTCCCTTGTTAGTTCTGACACAGCCTGTAAACCTATCCTATTTAGTTCCCTTCTCCCCTTCCATAAAAAAAAAGATAATAAACTGAGGATGAGTTAGTAACTCCGAAGTGGTCATGGGAATAGTAGCAAACACTATTATCTCTTATGCGATCCATGGAATATGTCCAAAGTACACCCCTTAACGGGAAGAACACTGATAAAAAAAATAAAATGATACCCAATGTGGGAAAAATCAGTTGTTAAGGAAGGGAAAGATAAGAAAGGGACTAGAGAAAGATAGTATGGTGGTCCAGAGCTGGTAAGGTAAGAATCCATGTGCCCTTTGATCGATACTCCTTAGGTGAGACCGCACTTAAATACTTGCAGAAGTCAGTAGGGAGAATTTGAATGCTTGAATGTGATTGTGGAGTTTACTTAGGACAGTTGCTAAGTGTGGGGGAAGTACATTGTGGTCTTGAGTTCCGTAGGAAAGTTTTCAGTGGCTTACTAAGTGAATGTGATTGTGAAAGCTCCTAGGACGAAATGAGTTTCTGTGTTTTCAAACTTCTTTTCTTATGCTTTGGTTCTT
Organism: Orychophragmus violaceus; assembly: GCA_030180135.1. Lineage (NCBI taxonomy): Eukaryota > Viridiplantae > Streptophyta > Magnoliopsida > Brassicales > Brassicaceae > Orychophragmus > Orychophragmus violaceus. The sequence goes on along the minus strand of CM058232.1, from coordinate 28,627,438 downwards.
TACTTGCTTGAGGGCAAGCAAGAGCTAAGTGTGGGGGAATTGATATACCATGGATTTTAGGGATTTTAACCATGGTATATGTGTTCTTTATCGAGTCTTTTACTATGTTTTAGAGTCTTTTCAGGTGTTTATTAGGTACAAGCACATTTGGAGCAGATTTGGTGATTATGGCACTTTTTGGAGCTATTTGGAGTGTTTGGCCGAGAGACAGAGTTCACTGTCCAGATTTGAGGATTGCGTCGATCGTTGCACCCCTGCATCGATCGATGCATAGCGCGAATGGGCCAAACTCAGCGGATTAATGAAGAATGCTGATACTGCAGAAAAGCCCAGATATTTACACAGAAGCCCAAAACGTGTTTTAGCTATTATATAAGGGTTTTTAAGCCATTGTTTAGGCTATGCTTTACTTTAGTTTTATTTTATTTCAGAGAGACTTAGGGGCTGATCTGGTTCTCGAAAGAGACTTGATTTCGAACCCCTGTTGATTATTCTGTTTGGTTTTCTACTTATGATATTTTCTGTCTCGATGAATATGTCTGAGTAGATTACCTGTTAGGTTGAAGGATTCTCATTAGGGATTTCATGGAACTATAGTTAAATCAATCTGTAGGGATTCATATCTGCTAGTTCTTTGTTTAGGTTGTTCTTAATGCTTAATCTGAAGTAGCTAATCAGAATTATGATGTTAGGTTGATTGATACAACGAGAGTTGGTTAATTAGCTAGAAAGAACCTAGATGAGCAATTTGATCTACTCGCAAAGAGATTTGGTTTAGGGGAATTGTGAACATATCAAACCTGATCATTAATGCTAGTTAATCTGTTAGTAATTGCAAAGAGATTTGGATTGCTGCACTTAGACTTAGAGAATTCTCGCAACGAGAGTTGGTGAATTCTATATCCGTGTTTGAGTTCTAGAACAGTTATTGATTAGATCCTGATCGACTGATTGCTTGTGTTCCTGATTTCCTGAGAACTCCTGAAACCTAACGCTTCGCTTCCTTGCTTACAAACTCGCCTGATTTACTTTTCTGCTTCGCTTTTTAGTTTCTCATCATATTTACTTTCTCCTAGTTTAATCTTTTCTGTTCTTAATCTATCGTTGACCGGAGTCCCTGTGGATTCGATACCCTAAGTACTACAACTACATCACTGTGCACTTGCAATTAGAATAGGGATAAAACTAGACCTATCAACCCAGTGTGTCGATCGACACAGTGCGATCTCTAAGATCGATACCCAAATTAATTTTAATAAGCGTTTTTGCGGTGTGTCGACCGACACAAACTTGTGTCGATCGACACTGTGCGAAAACACAGGTTATTCGTTTTCGATAAGAAACAAAATCCGAGATTATTTTCATCAAAACGAAAACTAGCAAGCATTAACCTCTTCAAATAAATCATTATTCGAATTACATGCTTCAGATTCAATGATTAAAACCTTAAGGCTCTGATACCACTGTAGGAACTTGTGCCATTCTATCATTAGATCGAATCCTAACTAGTTCTAGATAGCCTAGGATCTAGGGTTTAGTTAATTGAATACTTACCGATGATCTCGTGTTTACCTGGAGATTTGCAGCGGAATAGGGTCAGATAAGCAAGATCTCCAGCGCCTCAGATGCTGCTCCTCTACTGCAGTCCACACGCACACAAGCTGGAATTCTCCGGGATGCTAGTGCCGGGAATCGGATCTCTTGGGAATCCCTGTGTTTTAGAGGTGACTGCGTTTTTCTGTCAAGAAAAAGTCTCAACAACGGCTAGGGTTCCAGGTCGTCCATATAAGCCTTTATATAGACCTGGAATGACTAAAACCGATCATTGGATAAATCCAATTCGTTTAAGTCATCAAACCGAAACATCAGGTTCGAAACCCGATCTGTGTCGATCAACACACCCAATGGTGTCGATCGACACACCTCTTAAAACTCGAATTCAATGTGCATCCAATACACATTGACCAGACCATTTGCCAATGATCAATCCCATACAAAATGTATCCAGCTTGCTTAGGAGTGTGACCCTGTAGGTTCACATAATACTAGCAATGAGTTACAACTCATTTTTCATAAGCGGCTTCTAGCAAAACATTATGACCACCTAGTATCACATGAATTGTCCGATCTCGACTATACAACTATCATGCAGAGTAAGTACAATATGATTTCAGGACATAATCCCAACATGGACCACATATGATATCACATGAAAGGATATGGCGACGAGATCAAAGTGAGTTTCTCCAATGGTTGGTGGATGATCGGGGCTTGTGTTTGGCACTTGTCACAATTTGTAGAGAAGGCCTCGCATTCAGCTGCCCTGGTCAATCAGAAAAAGCCTTGCGGCTTGATCCGTATGGCTAGAGCTCGTCCTCTGTAATGAATTCCGCAAGATCCCTCGTGAGCTTGTGTGATCAGTGAAGGAATTTCTAGCAGATCCTAATCCAATTAGGCAATCCTGATCTAAATTCCAAGCCTAGGATCTAGGGTTCATGTAATTGAATCATTGGGATCTCAGAATTACCTGGTGATTAGCAGCGGAAGATTTGCAGATAATAGAGATCTAGAGCGCCTCAAATGCTGCGCCTCTACTGGTATCCACACGCACACAAACTGAACAGAAGGGATGCTAGTGCCTTTAGAGATCAGATCTCTCAAGAGGTTTCTCTTTCTTTTCTGGTGGCTGTCTATTAGGTTAAAAATCAGTTTAGGTCGACCATATATCTTATATATGTCGACTTAAACCATAACGGAATTAACCAACGATTAAACCGAATTAATCTGGTAATCCGCGAGTTGCATCGATCGACACACTCTTTGTGTCGATCGACACTGCCCCAGAATATTGATATCGAATGCATATCAAATATGCATTCACCAGATCATTACATTAATGATCAACCTCGTCTTTAACGTCCAGTTTGCTTACGTGTGTGACCCTGTAGGATCATATAACACTAGCAATGAGTTCTAAACTCATTGATCATAAGTGGCTTCTAGCAAAGCATTATGACTACCTAGTGTCATATGATTGTCTCATCTCGACAATACGACTTTCACTTGGAGTAAGTACAATAGATTTCAGGACATTCCCAACAATCTCCCACTTGTACTAGAATCATCTATTCCTTCAATCCATTCGTCACTATATCTCGATCTAGCATAAGGCAAGAACCGTGTCATCCTTATTGAGGCAAGATCATGTTCATCGAACTCCGATTTATACTGACAAGACAAACGACTGACAATCACCTCGTTTGAGTGTGGCCACACATTTCTCAGTATCAAATCTTCGATGGGCCCTGAGATATTTATCTCCTGTTATATAGGAGGGACAAATCCCATCTTGTTCCATCCCTGTCTCTTCACACGCTTCATGATACGCCCAATCAATGCCTTTATAGTCACCAGTTACGGCTGACGTTTGACAAGGTTAAAGCGGACCAATTCACATGTAAGAAAACATGATGAACTCAGGTCTAAGGACTATACTCTATAGTCGTAATGAAAACTCTCATGACACTTATATAACTATCCCGTAGAGTTCTCATCAGTGGGTCATGTCCGATCCTGTGTTCTCCAACACATATCTATGTGATTGACTTTAATACTCTTATTAATGACTCCATGAAAATTAGTCATCAATCACCTCACATACTAGTCTCACGCGGTTGTTAATGTCCCACTTTAACAACCTCGACCAGGGACCAACATAATTTATGTCAGTTATTACATATAGGGTTTCATGATCAAGTCACATACTCGATGACCTATAAAATGTCATAAATTACTTTGGGACTATTATTTAATAACCATTATTAAATAATACAGATGTCAGATTTCAATAACATAATCAAATTATGTTTACACGAACATCATATCATAACTAAAATTAATAACAATGACTCCCACTAAAATTAAGATCACATCTTAAGACATCTAATGCCTTTAGCAGTAGCCTGACCCTCATTCGCCCTTGCTCAGCGTGTGTCGAAAGACACTGCGTCTTGCTAAGAGTAATACCAAGAGTCATTTGCACGAATCCCTTCTTGGAATCCTGCATATTGGACCTGTGCAAGGCCTTATCACCATAAGTATCTTGACACAATCCAATTAGCTTATCTAATCTATCTCTATAGATTATTATTCCAAGAATGTATACGGTTTCTCCCATAATTTTATCGAAAAACAACTTTCGAGTCAAGTCTTAACAGACTGAAACAATGGAACTTCATTTCCGAGAAGTAGTATGTTATCAACATACAATACCAGAAATGCAACTGCGCTCCCACTAGTCTCTTGTAAACATACGGTTCCTCTTCGTTCCTGACGAAGTCAAACCTTTTGACTGCTTCATCAAAATGAAGATTCCAACTCCGAGATGCTTGCTTTAATCCATAAATGGATCGATGAAGCTTGCATATCTTCCTAGCTTCATTAGGATCAATGAAAACTTCATGTTGTGTCAGGTACACATCCTTTTCAGAATTCCATTAAGGAAAACTGTTTTCACATCCATCTGCCAGATCTCATAACTATTATGAGTGGCGGTTGCTAGGAGAATCCGGATGGACATAAGCATGGTGTCTGGGATTAGGTTTCTTCATAGTTAATACCATGAATTTACTTGAAACCTTTTGCCACCAACCTAGCTTTGTACATCTGAATATAACCATTCATGTCAACTTTTCTTCTTGAAAATCCATTTACTCACAATGGCTTCTACACCATCGGGTAAATCAACCCAAGTCATACTTGGTTCTGTGACATGGATCCCATTTCGGATTCAGCGGCTTTCAGCCATTTTCGGAGTCAATGCCCATCATTGCTTCTTCAAAATTCGCAGGCCCGTCACTTTCAATGATCAGTAGATCACGACAATTGGTTACGAGAAATCCATATTTCTCGGGTTCGTGATGGATCCTTTCGGATTTGCGAGCTTCAGATTTCTGTAAAAGTCGCGCACACATATCTCATATGTATAATTTTACCATGACCTAATTAACCAAGATTTAAACCGTAGTTAATTAATTCATAAACCAAAATCAATATTTGGTTCGCGATCTATGTCGATCGATGCAACTTTTGTGCCGATCGACACTTCTTCAGAAACTCGCAATTTAAATGTATATCGAACATACATTCACCAGATCCTTTATAAACTCTAGGCACCACATGTGCATGTTCTACAACTCTTTGTAGATCCAACTGCTGCTCTTCCTCATCAGGTTGAGCAGTCTCCTGTGTCTTTCGAATTTCTTCGAGTTGTACTTTTACTCCCACCGTTCTTCTTGGAAAGAAAATCTTTCTCAAGAAAACATTGTTCCGAGCAACAAACAATTTGTTCTTGAACTAGTTGTAAAAGTAACATGCCTTGGCTTTGTTAGGACAACCAATGAAGTAGCACTTATCAGATTTGGGTGTGAGCTTATCAGAGATTAAACGTTTTATATATGTCTCGCAATTCCAAATCTCCATGATGGATAAATCAGAAATATTTCCATTCCACATCTCATGTGGTATCTCTGTAACCGATTTTGATGGAACTCTATTTAATGTAAACTCAGACATTTCTAAAGCGTATTATTAGAAGGATAATGGAAGATCTAAGTGACTCATCATTGATCGAACCATATCTAATAAAGTCCGATACAGGAGGAGTGAATTGTGAAACACTTTCACAATCTCTCAGATGATCACTAAATTCTTGACCTAATTATTCACCTCCATGATCTCATCGTAGAGGTTTAATACCTTTGCCAAATTGATTCTGTACTTCATTTTGGAACTCTTTGAACTTTTCAAAGATTCTGACTTATGCCTTATAAATAAGGCATAACCGTACCTTTTGAAAATATCAGTAAAGGTAATGAAGTACTGAAATTTTCCTCTAGCACTAGTGCTCATCGGTCCATATACATCCGTATGTATAAAGCCCAATAAGCTTCTGGCCCTTTCATTTTGATCGTTCGCAACCTGTATCGACCGACGCACCGTTTGTGTCGATCGACACTACCTCTGTTGAAAGGAGCCTTTGTCGTTTTACTTAATAAACAAGATCCACTTTTCTCATTATGATTCTCAATCAGATGAGCCCAAAAGCCCATCACTATGGAGCTTCTGAATCTATTTCTCATTTATGTAGCCCAAAACGACAATGCCAGAGAGAAGTTTGACTCGTATCATTTGACTTGAATCTCTTGTTATTAATGTTATAGTTAGGCACATTCTGGTTTAGAACATAAAGTCAATTCTCTAATGGATTGCTACTATAAAATATATCACTGTAATCAAATGAATAACACTTATTCTTAACTTGAAAACTGATATCCTTCCATATCCAAACAAGGAATAGAAATAATCTTTCTGCTCATAGCAGGTACACAGTAGCAGTTTAAGTTCAAAACATGCCATAAAAGGAAAAACAAATGAAATACTCCTACGGTTAATGCAGCAACTCTTGCTCCATTCCCACTCATAGGTCAACTTGTCCTTTCTCCATAGTCCTACTTTTGCTCAGGCCCTGCACATTTTCACAAAATATGAGTACCACAGCTGGTATCCAATACCCAATAAGTAGGACTATATGAAGTAACATTTACTTCTATAACATAATACCTGAAGAAGAAGTCTCGTACGTCTTCTTCAGCTTCTCATAATCTTCCAAGAATTTATTGCAGTTTCTTTTCAAATGCCCATAACCATTACAATAACGGCACTTAACATCTTCAGAAAGACTGGTTTTAACCTTAGGAGCATGGCCAGACTCGCTTGGATTCACAATCGAGCTCGTCTTGCCATCACCTTTGTTCTTACCAAGTTTCTTAAACTTCTTACCCTTTTGTACCATAAGGACATCTGGGGTGTCCTTCTTGATGTTAGGTTCAGCAGTCTTAAGCATCCCATGCAATTCAGTCAACGTCTTCGTCAAGTTGTTCATGTTATAGTTCATAACAAATTGATCATAGCTTGACGGCAGTGACTGTAGAATGATGTCAGTAGCCAACTCTTGACTAATGGGACAATCCAGTTTCCCCAGGTTATCAATATAACCCATCATCTTAATGACATGAGGACTAACTGGTTCGCCCTTTGGTAGCTTGCACTCAATCAGAGACCAACCGTCTGGTATCTCTGAGTTCGTGCCTGCTCCTGAAACATACTTTTCAGGCCAGTGATCATCTCTTTTGGCGACTCCACGTGCTCATATTGCTTCTGCAATTCCGAGTTCATGGTAGCCAACATGAGACAACTCACATCCACCGCATCATTAGAATGCTTATCCCAAGCATCCTTATCTGACTGCCAGGCATTGGCTCGGTACTTCTTGGGGAGAACTTTCTCAAGGACATAGTCCTTTTTCTCCTGTTTGAGAACAATTCTCAAGTTCCGATACCATTCAAGAAAGTTTGATCCATTTAACTTGTCCTTCTCAAGGACGGATCGCAGGGAGAAATTGTTACGATGGTTTGTGCTAGACATAGCTGGAAAAACAAGGGAGGTTTAGTTATGATGTTCAAGAAATGAGAAGTCTTAACTTTTAAGAAAACTCGCATTATATTCAAACAATGTTTCCTCAGATGAATATAATGATCCAAGACCCTTACTTCACTAAACTTGAGTGAGCCACTGGCTATCACCCAAATTTTAGCTATCTAGGTAAGCAACAACTTTGCTAGTTATATCCAATATAACTCTTGGTTGTGGATTGACATCTCATGTCCAATCCACCTGATGTCTCTGAGCCCAAAACGATTTTGATGGCCCAGTCAAGTAAACCAATCTCTTCAGTCATGTAATTGTTGATGTCTTGCACTGCAAGTCCATCAACACGATTACCTTCTGTCTTACTCATGAAATTGTGGACATCTTGCACTGCAAGTCTATCGCACAATTAGATGGGTCTTGACAGTTGACAAGATTGGAAAGACATCAAGTATCACTTGATATTTGGTTGAGGAACGGAACCATTTAAAACGTTCAGTTTTATTATGTTTTAATTCTTCTAATTAATTGATTTATCTTGCTTTGGTTCTGTGATTTCAGGTTCCATAACCTAAACCATCGAATCTTGTGTCGACCGACACTACTTTAGTGTCGATCGATGCTGATTAACAAAAACCAATCTGCGATAACTGATCAATCCAATTGATCCGATTTTGAGTACCGGTCAGTGTTGATCGATGCTACATTAGCATCGGTCGATACCAACCCAATCGCAATAAATCATTATTAGCGTTTAACCATCATTAACCAAGCTTGATAACCAGTCCAATCCAATTGAACCGATTCATCAATCTCGCGAGGTTTGTGTCGACCGACACAACTCTTGTGTCGATCGACACTAGGCGAAACATAAGTTTTATTCGGGTTTTTGCCCTGTGTCGATCGACGCCGGATTGGCATCGATCGACACCATGCGAAAAACCCTAAATTTTGTTCGGGTTTTCGCCATGTGTCGATCGATGCCGGATTGGCATCGATCGACACCATGCGAAAAACCCTAAAACGTTTTTCGAACAAAACCCTAAACTAGGTTACTTTGATCAAAACGAGTTTTAGCATGCTTGTATCAATCATACAGAGATCCAGATTCAACCAATCTAATCAACATGCTACAGATTCAATGGAACCCTAAAGCTCTGATACCACTGAAGGAATTTCTAGCAGATCCTAATCCAATTAGGCAATCCTGATATAAATTCCAAGCCTAGGATCTAGGGTTCATGTAATTGAATCATTGGGATCTCAGAATTACTTGGTGATTAGCAGCGGAAGATTTGCAGATAATCGAGATCTAGAGCGCCTCAAATGCTGCGCCTCTACTGGTATCCACACGCACACAAACTGAACAGAAGGGATGCTAGTGCCTTTAGAGATCAGATCTCTCAAGAGGGTTCTCTTTCTTTTCTGGTGGCTGTCTATTAGGTTAAAAAACAGTTTAGATCGACCATATATCTTATATATGTCGACTTAAACCATAACGGAATTAACCAACGATTAAACCGAATTAATCTGGTAATCCGCGAGTTGCATCGATCGACACACTCTTTGTGTCGATCGACACTGCCCCAGAATATTGATATTGAATGCATATCAAATATGCATTCACCAGATCATTACATTAATGATCAACCTCGTCTTTAACGTCCAGTTTGCTTAGGTGTGTGACCCTGTAGGATCATATAACACTAGCAATGAGTTCTAAACTCATTGATCATAAGTGGCTTCTAGCAAAGCATTATGACTACATAGTGTCATATGATTGTCTCATCTCGATAGTACGACTTTCACTTGGAGTAAGTACAATAGATTTCAGGACATTCCCAACAATCAGTTTATGACTCTGTTCACCGCTGACGCATTTGAGGTACGATCCGAAGAGGCTTTGTTTGAAGAGATATCCTTCTGTTACGCAATATCTCTCACTTTGTGCTTTGAATTTTCAGGCTGCCAATTTATCATTGGGTACCTTTCCATCGGTGATTTACCGGATGATCAGAGCTCTCCAGTCCTTTCCGGAGTCGGGCTCGTGTCCCTGACTTGTGGAGGCATCCCCAATGAGGCCGTCAGTTGCATTAGCTACACAGACAGCCTTTCTCGGATCGATATCATCATCAATTTCGACAATTTCAAGGGTGATTCTTTTATCGGATACCTTCTGGTTGACACCGCTTTCTTGGACGAGGTTGTCCTCCTTTATAGATAAAGATTTTAACGCGATGTCAATGCTCGGGTTTCTCGATCCCTTTAACTGGTATGATTCTTTTGAGATTGGGATCGGACGTCGAGGCCAATACAACAAGGGCATCGGCTGCGGTGTTCTCGCCTCGTGGGATTCAGGTTAGATCAAAAAGTCAATCTGATCGGCGAGGCTATGAACTACTCGTAGGTATGCTTCCATGCGTTTGTCTTTGGCTTCGTAGTCGTTGTGGAACTGACTTGTGACTAGTTGGGAGTCTCTGAAAGCGCCTACCTCTTGGGTTCATATTGTTATGGTTAGCTTGATTGCGGATATCAAGGCTTCATACTCCGCCTCATTGTTCGATGCATAGAATCCTAGCCTGAAGGATTGTTCCAATCCTTCTCCAGTTGGAGATACTAGTTTTACCCCGACTTCGGATCCTTGTCTTGATGACGCACCGTCGACATAGACGGTCCACTTCTTGGGCGAGGATGTCTCGAGGCCGATGGTAGGAGGGAGTTCGACTATAAATTTTGCTAATACTTAAGCTTTTAAGCACGTTCGAGTCTTAAACTCAATATCATATTCACTTAGTTCGATGGCCCATTTAACCAGTTGACCTGACTGGTTAGAACTATAGAGGATCTTCTTTAATGTTGTGAAGTCATGATGATGATCGAGTGTGACTGGAAATAGGGTCAAAGTATTCGATTCGATGTAACAAATGCTAACGCGAGTTTTTCAATTGCATGATATCTTGTTTCGGCGTCGATCAAAAGTCTTACTGATTTAATAGACTGGTTTCTGGTCGCTTTGCTCTTCGCGAACTAGGACCCCGCTTACCGCCTCTGAAGAGACGGCTAGGTAGCGGTAAAGAGTCTCTCTTTTTACTGGCTTTGCCAGTATCAGTGGTTCGCTTAAGTAAACTTTGAGCTGGGTGAATGCCTCTTCGCACTTCTTTTCTCAAAAAAAAATTTTTGTTCGCTTTGAGGAGATGATATAAGGGAAGACACTTATCAGTCGATCTCGAGATGAAGGTCTTCAAAGCGGCTATTTTTCCAGTCAATCTCTGGACCTCTCGCGTCGTCTTTGGAGACTGCATCTCCAAAAATGTTGTGATCTGTTTAGGATTTTCTTTGATTCCCCTTTCGGTTACTAGGAAACCTAAGAATTCTCTTGATGGGACACCGAAGGTGCACTTCGCGGGGTTGAGTTTCATCCCGTACTTGTTGAGAATGATGAAGCATTCTTTCAGATGGGGGTATGATATCGCACCTCGATGATTTGACCAACATGTCGTCGATGTAGTTACCCCAATAGTCCGGAAAACATCTTGTTGACGAGACGCTGATAGGTAGCTCCTGCATTTTTGAACCCGAAAGGCATCACCTTATCAATAGGTGCCTTGATATGTTATAAAAGAGTTATTTTCTTGGTCTTTAGGGTTCATCAATATCTGATTGTACCCTGAGAATGCATCCATGAAGGACAGTAATTGGTGACCAGCTGTTGCTTTGACCAGTCGGTTGATGTGCGGGAGCCGGAAGCTATCTTTAGGACATGCCTTGTTGAGGTATGTGAAGTCGACGCATACTCCACTTCCCGTTTTTTCATGACTACGACATGATTTGCGAGCCAAACGGATATTTTACTTCCTTGATCAACCCAATTTTGAGTAACCAGTCGACCTCGTCGTTAACAGGTTGGGCTTGTTATGGGCCGAGTTTGTGACGCTTTGTCTGACTGGTTTATAGGTCGGGTCGACGTTCAAATCGTGACTTGTTACATTGATGTTGATTCCTTTCATATCAGTCAAAGACCAAGCAAACGATTTGACATTCTGTTTGAGAAAGTTAACCAGCTTGTTTCTTATTAATTTTGATAGGTCGGCTCTGATACCGACATGTCTTTCAGGATGAGCTTCGTGTATATAGACCTGAATCTTGAGGTCCTTTGGGGGGCTTCTTTTACTAGGGTCGTTATGCATTTTAGTTCACATTTCAGCGAGCTCTTCCTGTTTTTGTAGTTGTTATGCATGGGATTTTTCGATCTGCTGATACTCATTCATGTAACAATTTTTGGAGGTCTTTTGACTTCCGTAAACGGACTTTACTCATTTTGGAGTTGGGAACTTAACGCACTGATGGTAGGTCGACGGTACGGCTTTCATGTCGTATATCCATGGTCAACCTAAGATGGCATTATAAGGAGCAGGTCGATCTACTACGATGAACACTGTCATTCGGTTTACTCCTCCAGCTATTACTGGAGTAAAGACAGAACCCATAGAGTATGTTGTTTCGCCAGCAAACCCTACTTAAGGTGTTCGTCCTTCAACAATCTCGGAGTCTTCGAATTCCATCTTTTTAAAAGCATCATAAAAGAGGACGTCGACTGGACTCCCCGTGTAGATCATTATTCTCAAAAGTTTAACATCTCTTAAAACTAAGAAAACGAGTAGTGCATCATCTTGCGGTTTATCAAGATCAAGTGTTTCACGCTTATAGAGAGTGATCTCATGATATAGGCCTTGCATTGCGATATTTTTCCCGTTTGTTGGTCTCGACCCTCCTTTGGAGAGCTTTGATTTAATTTACCGAGTCTCGGCATAAATTAGAGCCACTAAAAGTGAAGTCAATTCGTTTAAGGGGTATAACCCGTACACCCCCCTCCTTCACACACAAAAACGAGAGGTTGATGCGTGAGCCGAGGTTTTTTCTCGGAGCGAGAGGTGGTGAAAATGTTGATCCCTCTAGGGCTCCTCCCAAGCTGAGTTCGCCAAGTATGAGCCCGACTCATTTGCGCAACCCTTGGTGAGGTGCGTCAGGTGTTCCTTCTTCCTTAGACCACTCCCTTTTATTTTGAGAGGGCTTTTTGGTGTTCAACTCTTTGGTCGATCTGGTCTCCTTGTCGTCGGAAGGTGTTTCTCCTTCGACTTTAGATCCCTGGTTAGTTTCAGCCTCTCGTTTTTTGGATTCTGTTTTAGCTCGGATGTAGCATTCTTCTGTCGTATGATCCCTTTTCTTGTCTTTATTAAACTCGAACTTTCGTGAATCTTTGTGACTCTCGAATGCGATAGCAGTTACAGATTTGGAGAATACTTTTTCCATTCGCATTCTGCGAATCCAATTGGTTCTTCTCTTTCTGATGCTTCTCTCTGAGGATCACGGTTTCTTCTTCGAGGCGAGTGAAAGCTGAAGTGCGATGTAGGGCATCGCCAAGAGTCACTGGTTCAAGCACTGTGATTTCTTTGCAGAAATCAGTTGAGTACCATAGTATTCGTCTCAATGCCTCTATGGCGACTTTATTGTTGGGATTCACGATTTTGGATTTGATCTCCTTGATGTGATCGATGTACGAACAAAGTGACTCGTCGGGCCATTGAAATACGTTAAACAAGGTTGCTCAATAGTTTTGACTTCGCTTGAAGACAAAGTACTGTTTGAGGAAAGCCGTTATGAACTAGGTGAAGTTTTCAATGGAGTTTTCTTCCAGTCCAAAAAAACATTCTAAGGCTGAGCCCGATAAATTCTCGGTAAAGAGCCTGCATAAAGCATGATCAAGTTTGTTTTGTTTCATCATGCTTTATGCAGGCTCTTATGCAGGCTTTATACATGCTCTTCACCAAGAATTTATCGGGCTTAAAATGGTTTTTTGGACTGGAAGAAAACTCTATTGAAAACTTCACCTAGTTCATAACGGCTTTCCTCAAACAGTACTTTGTCTTCAAGCGAAGTCAAAACTATTGAGCAACCTTGTTTAACGTATCTCAATGGCCCGAGGAGTTACTTTGTTCGTACATCGATCACTTCAAAGAGATCAAAACAAAATATAATTTAATCATTTTTTTGATCTTCAGATTGGGTTTTGATCGGATCTTCGCAGGTTCGGATCTAATAGATATACGAATATAACATCTATTTAAGGATGCACCTATTTCGGGTCGGGTCTGGGTCAATATAGATCCACTAGTAGCATATCACAAATCTTATCAGGTTCTATCGAATCATATGGGTCATATCAGGTTCTATCAGATTTTATCAGATAGATTACTAGTAAATTCTCTAAGATACTTAATATATTACTTACGTGTTTTATCATGTATTTATTATATTTACTTACAAGTTCTAATAGATACATGAAAATTCCACATATAAGACATGGTTCGATATTCACGGATCTTCGGTCATCATATCCAATAAGTTAATTTACTTGGATTCGGATCTACTCAAACCCAAAAAAATTAAGTTGATTATGGATCAGGTTCTGAAATTCAGATAAAAACACCGAAGTCGGAAGTATAGGATTAATAAAACGTCAATTAGCGAAAAAACAATTAGAAACATAATTATATACTATTATGTTATGCATATATTTATAATTATTGGCTTATAATATTTTTAATTTATTAATTTATGGTGTTATTAATTTTTAGAATATCAATATAAAATACTACTATATAAAGTTGCCAACTGAACGTTCGGCGTATGAGTGGTGATCGGATAGCTAGTGTTTGTAGGCTCTGTGCTCGCGCACCCAACTACAGACCACCTATCCTCCTCAGTTGCTTCACGAGCAGCTTATTGCTCGTTGAACGGACCATGGGCTTGTGTTGCGTACCTAAACAGAAGGAATTGATGTGGCTCGCTTAAAATGCTGTACGCGGCATCTCCTTAAACGGGGAAGTCGTGAACACATAGGCCGACACTCGTGATCCTTGCGTCTTGGCACTAAAAATGCCTCGTCCGCTAAGGTGAACGAGCTGCCGGCCGAGCTCTCGGATGCGGAAAGATGATGGACGGTGACTCGAAGCAATTCTGTCCCGCCAAAGCACGTTTGTCCTCGGGCAAAAGATGACGGTCAAGACCTCGGCTCTTCTCTCTAACGTAATGTCTGCGGGAATCAGCCGGGGCCTTGCCGTGATTGATGAATACTACCTGGTTGATCCTGCCAGTAGTCATATGCTTGTCTCAAAGATTAAGCCATGCATGTGTAAGTATGAACGAATTCAGACTGTGAAACTGCGAATGGCTCATTAAATCAGTTATAGTTTGTTTGATGGTAACTACTACTCGGATAACCGTAGTAATTCTAGAGCTAATACGTGCAACAAACCCCGACTTCTGGAAGGGATGCATTTATTAGATAAAAGGTCGACGCGGGTTCGCCCGTTGCTCTGATGATTCATGATAACTCGACGGATCGCATGGCCTTTGTGCTGGCGACGCATCATTCAAATTTCTGCCCTATCAACTTTCGATGGTAGGATAGTGGCCTACCATTGTGGTAACAGGTGACGGAGAATTAGGGTTCGATTCCGGAGAGGGAGCCTGAGAAAAAAAAAAAAGTTTTATTTGAATTTTTGTGTTAATTTAGGGAAAAGGGTGTTGCTCGAAAAAAAAAGTAACGAATATCCGTTTTACCTTTGCCACAAACAATTGGCTTTGTTTTGTTTTTTCAATCTTTGGTTTGTGTGCCTCTGTTTCTTACTCGCTTCGACAGGTATCGTCTTCGCTACCTTCTCTTTACTTTGGATTTGTGGGATCATCTGTCAATTCCAATCTGGAGATCTTCTCTTTCGATTTCCTTATTAAATCTCTGTGAATTTCCTGTGATTTTCTAGGGGTTTACGTTATATCCGATGGCTTCAGGTTCAGAGAAAACTCGTCCTCTTTCAGGTATTGAGAGTTATCTTAAGTTATTAAGCGTTGTTAAGTCAGATTCGATTGTTGATTATCTCGTTTTTTCCTACGATTTTTAGTCAGATTTGGTACTTGTTTCGTTGTTCCTTCGACTTAGAGACAAAATCATTTCATGTTATATGCAGATGAGAAAAATGATTCCAAGAAGGAGGAGAGTAAGAGTACTAAAACGGAATCAGGCTCAGGAGCTCCGCCTTCACCGGCTGATTTTGGTCTTGACTTCAATGCTTTCGATTTCTCAAGCATGGCCGGTATTCTCAATGTAAGCCCCTTTTCATTTCTGGTTTGTTTGATTGTGTAGTTGAGTTTCTCTCCAAGAACATAAGTCAATGTTATGTTGAACTGGTGTGGTGTGGTTTGGTTTGTTTTTCTTTCAGGATCCAAGCATCAAGGAATTGGCTGAGCAAATAGCCAAAGATCCTGCGTTTAACCAGTTAGCTGAGCAGCTTCAGAAATCTGTTCCAAGTGCATCAAATGAAGGAGGTCTCCCTAACTTTGACCCAGAACAGTATATGAACACTATGAATCAGGTTATGGGGAACCCTGAGTTTAGAACAATGGCGGAGAGGCTCGGTAACGCCTTGGTACAGGTAGCAAATACAAGCTCTGACTATTTCTTGTTAAGTTGTTCTTGTTCTTGAGATCCTGATGTTGACTCTCTGATTGAATTGATTTTTTTTTCAGGATCCACAAATGTCTCCGTTTCTGGAGGCTCTTGGAAACCCTGGAGCAACAGAGCAATTTGCTGAGCGTATGGCTCAAATGAAAGAAGATCCAGAATTGAAACCTATATTAGCTGAGATAGATGCTGGTGGTCCTTCTGCTATGATGAAGTATGTGATGTAACTTGTTTATTATCATTCTTATTAGAAACTATGAGGTTTATTATCTCTCTGTTGTTTAACAAAATTTGTATCACGGTGTTAGGTACTGGAATGATAAAGATGTTTTAAAGAAGCTGGGTGAAGCAATGGGTTTAGCTGTCGGATCAGACCAGAATATTGCAGCTGAACCTGAACCTGAACCTGAGGAGGCAGAAGAAGGAGAAGAGGAAGAGTCTATTGTTCATCAAACTGCTAGTCTCGGTGATGTGGAGGTAACTTTTGTTTCTTACTATGAATAATCTCCCGTGTTCTTGATGGTGTGAATCCTTTAGTCGGGATTATATCCTGAGGCTACCTCTTAAACTTGCTGTGCATTCGTTTCCTGAACCAATCAGGGTCTGAAAACTGCGTTGGCATCTGGTGGTAACAAAGATGAAGAAGACTCGGAGGGAAGAACAGCACTGCATTTTGCATGTGGATATGGCGAGGTATGTCAATCTCTTAAAATGAACCGTAGCAACAAGCAAGAGCCTTTTGAACTGTCACTATCGCAGAATCAAGCCAAGAAATTTATATGGCTTTACAAACTAGGAAACTGTACTATCATGCACTTGATGGATTAGCAGCTTGGCTTCACTGTTAAGATTATGTATTACACACTTTATATAACGTTGTAGAATAATGAAAAAGGAAGCTGACAATTACCATTAACCTATGTGCGTTTACATGTGGTTATAAAAGCACAATCGTGGGTTTGAGCCTAACTTATCTTTGATTGAATCTTTACCTAGATGAAATGTGCTCAAGTTCTTCTAGATGCTGGAGCAAATGTCAATGCGGTTGACAAAAACAAAAACACTCCATTGCATTATGCCGCTGGTTACGGAAGGAAAGAGTGTGTAGGCCTTCTCTTAGAGAATGGTGCTGCAGTGTAAGTTTGCCAAAAATCTCAATTAGATCTCAAACAATTTTTGTAAATGGTTCTGTCTGACTTGGTGTTTTTATTCTTGTGTCTGCAGCACTCTGCAAAACATGGACAGTAAAACTCCAATTGATGTTGCCAAGCTTAACAACCAGCTCGATGTGATGAAGCTACTTGAAAAGGATGCTTTCCTCTAAAGAACTTTGAACATGGTCTTGTGATAGGGATATTTTGTCTCTTCTGTGTCTCACAGCCTCACAGGCAACTGTCTTCTTTCAACCTTCGTCTTGTTTTTTTTTCATTATTACATCTGCAAAAAATTAAAAATTAAGAAAGAAAATGGATATTTTCTTTTATGGTTTTGTAGTGAAATATTTTTCTTCTTGAATTGTTCTCCGATTTCCTTTTTAGGTTTAATCTCAAAGATTTAAACGAGTATATTAAAGTATTAATAGATTATTATAGATTGAATCATGTGATTAATAATGATTCTAATTTTAAATACCCATACAATTAATCTACAACTAATTAAGGTATTTTTTTTCTTTGTCAACCTAATTAAAGTATCTAATGAATACAACTTTGAAAAAGAGAAAATGCATTAATTGGCACTAAAATCATGTTTAATCACAAACGGGCATTTAATTTTCCTTGTTACAAAAATGGCATTCATTAACTCGACAATTTACCATTTTACCCTTGTCTTTTGTTTCTCCTTCTTCGCCAAAATAGAAACGAATTAGGTTACGAAGATTCGACGTCGGAGAGATTCGCCGAAGATTGACGACGGAGAGACTCGACGACGGAGAGAGATTCGACGTAGATTGACGAGACGAGCTCCAAGAGGCGACCTACGAACTACATTTCACTGGCGGTCGACGAATTCACAAATTGTAGCTCACCGACGACTCAGCCAAGACGGAGAGATTCGACGTAGATTAACGAGACGAGCTCCAAGAGGCGACCTACGAGCTACATTTCACTGGCGGTCGACGAATTCACAAATTGTAGCTCTCCGACGACTCGGCCAAGACGGAGAGATTCGACGGAGATTGACTCAGCTACTCCATTGATTCAACTAACCAACAAGAAAAAATCTCTCATCCTTCTCTCTGGATCTGACCGATCATCAAATTCATCTCTTTCATCTCTGTAAGATATCCAAATTCGACATCTCTCTTTGTTCGTTAGTCTGAAAATATTGGTTAAAAACGGTTTAAATCCTTCATGATTTGAGTAGTTTAAGTCTGAATCTTGCTTAGAACAATGTAGCTCGTGTCCATATTCGATGTAGAACAATGTAGCTTAGTTTAAGCTTGAATCTTGTTTAGAACAATGTAGCTCATCTCCGTAAAGTATCAAAATTCGCTCCCTCTGAAATTATTGGTTAAGAACTGTTTAAATCCATCATGATTTGGTTAGTTTCTGTTAGTTTAAGTCTGAATATTGCTTAGAACAATGTAGCTCGTGTCTATATTCGATCTAGAACAATGTAGCTTAGTTTAAGGCTGCATCTTGCTTAGAACAATGTAGCATGTGTCTATATTCGATTTAGAACAATGTAGCCTAGTTTAAGGCTGCATCTTGCTTAGAACAATGTAGCTCGTGTACATATTCTGAGTTGCAGTTGTAGAATGTGGCTGGGATTGAAGCCGTGAGCATTGATTTGTGATTTGCATAAACATTGATTTGTGATTCAGTTAGTTGCTTTGTTTTTGCGGTTGTAGATCAAACATGTTGGATCTTTACTGTGTTTGTGGTGAATGGAAAAGAAACGACAAGATGCAGTGGGAATTTGAAGTGGATGTTAACAGAAGAGCCTCATTGTTTGATGTTGAGGAAGAAGTTACTTTCAGTGATTTAGTCAAGATTGTTACTGAAGATTTTGATATAAAGAATAGACAGTTTAGTCTCTCTTATGGGCTTCCTCAAAGAATGAAGGCATTTGTTGAAGATTCTCCACCAATAGCTATAGGAAATGATCGGCACTTAAGAACTTTTATCAACAAACGAAAGTTTGATCCTGAAATAATCCGTCTATGTTTAACGGTTAGCAATCCTTTCTTGAGTTGCTTCATAATTGTAAAACTCTTCTGTTCACAGTGACTTACCTTGTTATTCATTTCAGGTAGGTGATATATATCATGTAGTATTGGAGAATGTTGCTAGCACAACTGAAGAGGTTTTTGAAGTTCAAAACTTGCATGACAGACCGTTTTCGCGAAATATATCTGGTGATTCAAATTCTGTTGAACACAATTCGCATGCAAAACATAATGTAAGCCTTCTTACACCATTATTGTAGACCAACCAGTTGTATATTTCTTGATGTTTATGATTCAGGATAGTCTTCCTAATTAACATGATATATTTCCTAAACAGATGAAGATCTTATTTGGTCACTCTTTGTTGTAGGCAAATGTCAATTCGAATATAAATGACTTGCCTGCAACTGCAGCAAACAAGAATTCGCATGGAAAACAAAATGTAAGCCTTCTTACACCATTATTGTAGACGAAATATCTATTTAGTTCTTGTTGTTTATGATTCAGGATAGTCTTCGTGATTAACAGAATCTTAGTTGGTCATTTTTTGTTGTTAGTCATTCTTTGTTGTAGGCAACTGCAACAAACAACAATTTGTCATCAACTTATGATAAAGGAGAGCCTTCTGTTCTTTTGCATACTGTTCCAGATCTTCCTCCTCTTCATACAAGATTTTCTCCTTCAACATCAGGTGATGTTATATGTGTCAACATATACTTCAATAACAAGCCAGAAATGATGACAAGGATGAAGAATTGGGCATTGGAGTGGAAGTTTGAATTCATGACGCTTTAGTCAAACAAGGATAGAGTTATATTAGGATGCGTTGATGCTAAGTGCACTTGGAAGATGCGTGCAACTAGGCTTCTAGATTCTCATTTTTTGTGTGGTGAAGAAGTATGTACATGGTCATACTTGTGACACAACCCACATAAACGCGAATCATAGACAAGCAAGTGCAAAACTGCTTGGTTCTTTAATTTGCAGCAACTATGGAGAAAAAAAGGATGGTCTCAATCTGAAGCATATTATTGAGCAAGTTAGGATACATCATGGGGTTCAAATCAACTACAAACAAGCATGGAGAGTGAAAGAAGAAGCTCAGAATTTAATGAGAGGTACTCCTGAAGAAAGTTATTATAACTTGTCAAAATGGTTGTACAAATTTCAAGAGACAACCCCTGGATCAAAAACGTATCTTGAGATGGATGATGTTGGGAAGTTCAAGTATACATTTGTTGCATTTTGAGCATCAATAAGAGGTTTTTCATTGATGAGGAGAGTTATAGCTGTAGATGGTACATTCATAAAGGGAAAGTTTAAGGGAACATTACTAGGAGCTAGTGCACAGGATGGGAACTTCCACTTATACCCTCTAGCATTTGTGATTGTTGATTCAGAGAATGAAGAAGCATGGTCTTGGTTTTTCAGAGGATTGACATATATGATCCCTGATGCAGATGACCTTGTTTTTGTTTCTGACAGAGCTCAAAGCATCATAGCAGCTCTTTCATCTGTTTATCCTCGTGCACATCATGGTATCTGTAAGATCCATTTGAGTAATAACATCAAAACAAGGTATGGAAAAACCGGACTGTTTCCTATAGTAGAATCTGCTGCTAATGCCTATACTGTTCATGAGTTTAATGCGTTGTTTAGTGATATAAGAGATGGAAGTCCAAGCTTGGCTAAGTACTTGGTAGATGCAGATGTCAGCAAGTGGGCTCGTTGCTTTGCTCCATGAAACATGTACAATATTATGACCACAAACATTGCATAGTCTCTGAATTCGATGTTGAAAATGCCTCGTGAGTTGCCAATAGTCTCACTGCTGGAGACTATTAGATTGACGCTCACGACATGGTTTCTCGAGCGCCGATAAGCTGCCAAGAAAAATGAGAGTATTGTTACACCTCGTGTAGTGAAGAAGCTGGTATCAAGATATGATGCTACTATGACATTTAATGTCTACCAGGTTGATAGATATGAGTTTGAGGTTAAAATGAAGCTATGAAGTTTGTTGTGAATCTGGAACAGAAGCATTGCACATGAAATGTTTTTGATATGATATGATTCCTTGCATTCATGATGTTGCTGCTACTAAGCTTTCAAAGTTGGATGAGAACAAGTTTGTGGATGCTTTCCACTCCACATAAGTGTTTGCTAAAGCTTATGCTGAAAGCATACATCCTTGTGGAGATTTGAGTACATGTGAGTATCCAGAGGTTGTGTCTGGCTATTCATGTCCACCACCAAAGACTAAACAAAGCAGTGACAGACCTCCAACTAAGAGGTTAGATCAGTTGGAGAGTTTGGAATTCCAGGTTCTAAATCCAAATCACATAAGTGCAGTAGATGTGGTGTTCCTAGCCATAACAAGAGCACTTGCAGAACATCGATATGAGGATTAGATGTGGAGTTTACACATGGATGCTTGCAAGGATTACGAGGATTAATTTGTGATTTGTGTTACCAACACGTGTATGTGTTTTAGGATGACACATCATATATTACATTCTGAGTTATTCTTCTCAATATGATACTTTCTCTTTATTTATCATTTAGAAGTGTTTGCAACATTGTTTTATGGAACATTTCATGTTTTTTTTCGTTTCAGGAACAAAAATGTATCGTCTCTTTTAAATTTTTGCTGAAAACGATTACATGTTTTAAGTAATGCCTTCCTAAAACTGATTTATTGTTTCCTGAAAGGTTTCAAACGCATGTTAAGTTTTTGACTTTTAATTTCAAACTTCTCCAATATCAACAATATTGAAGTAGTTAACCTATCATATGCTCACTTCTTAGATCAAGTTCCAGTTACGAATAATAAAAAATGACAAAACATTTGGAATACCTTCCTTAAAAATTGTAATGACTTCCAGAATTTTATAAATTATTGATAATATATATACTTTTAACTTAATAGAATACACGAAGTACTACCATAGCCTAGTGGCTAAACAACAAAACCGTATATCTTTCAAGTCCCAAGTTCAAATTCCAGTTGACGGTTTTCTTAAAAAATAATAATTTTTGAAGACCTTCATGAATATGTGTAATACTTTCTTGTATATTCATTGAGATGTATAATATACTCCCTCCGTTTCATATTAAGTGTCGTTTTAAGACTAATTTTTTTGTTTCAAAATAAGTGTCGTTTTACATTTTCAATATAAATTTTTAAATACATTCTCAATTTTATCATTGTCCTTTAGTTTATTAATGAGTGTGAACATATTATATACTGTAATTAATTAAGGGTAAAACAGAAAATTTAATTGTTTTCTTAATATGTGTGAAAAATGCTAGAACGACATTCTTTGTGAAACGGAGGGAGTATAAGTTTATTGTTATCATAGATTTGTCGAATAACGACCGTAGCTTAGTGACTAAACACCATAATTACATTTCATTTAGGTCCCATGTTCGATTTCAAGTTCACGATTTAAAAAAACAAATTATTTTTGAATATCTGTAGTATTTTCCTGTATATTCATTGAGATGAATATAACTTCATTGTCTCCTCAAATTATTGAAGTACGACCGTAGTCTATTGGTTAAACAGCATAATTGAATATCATTCAAGTCCGAGGATCGAAGTCAGTTGAAAGAATTTTTAAAATATATTTTTGATAAGATTTCTAAATATGTTTAATTGCTTCCTGAAAACTATCAGTTTCAAAATTACCGTTACCCATGATTTTTGGTTGAAAAGTCACAAGTTGGAAAATGTGTGACTAGTCAAAGATGAAGTAGAAAGATGTAATTGGTCAAGGATTGTTTGAAAAGTTGCATCAGTTCTCTATTTCCAAAGTTGACTGGTCAAATTCCTTTGTCTATATATAGAGTCATATTTACATGTACAAATATATCGATTAGTTTCACTTGTTTCTTCCTTTCATTCTGCGAATTCAGGTATCTCTATCTCTTTCTCATTTACAATTAAGCAAAATTTGTTTTCAGTTTTGTTTAAATGATAATCATTTGACCAGTTTCTAAATACACTTTCAATTTTGTTTATGCTTTTTTCCAGTTTATAAGCGAAAGGTTGAAGAGTTTTACCTGCGTTTTCTAAACATGTTACCCGCGTTTCCGTATGTTCATCTAATTTACAAATATATCTAAACATGTTACCTACGTTTCATTTAAAAAAAAATTCAGGAAATCATGTCGCTCCTACAAAAACATGTTAAGAAGGCTTTGAAGAGTTTAGAGAAGAATCCCCTTCTCTTTGTTAGTATTAGTCCGGTTGAAGGCGACATCTACAATTGTGAAGGCATAATGATGGGACCTGGAAATTCTCTATACGAAGGAGGCGTGTTCAAGTTTTTTCTTTGGTTTCCTATAGAATATCCTTTCAAACCACCAAAGTTCCAATTCAAGACAAAGGTGTATCATCCAAACATAAATACAAATGAGTACATTTTACTTCCTAAGTTGATGACTAGGAGCGCATGGACAATTTTGGACACCATTCCACAACTTCTGGAATCAATTTATTCTTTGCTGAAAGAACCTAAAGTTGGAGAAGATGGTCATGTTGTTGATGAAATTGTCAACCTCTACATATAAGACAATGTTGTGTTCAAATCACTTGCGGAGGCGTGGACTAGGGAGCATGCTACTTTCTGAAATTAGATTTTATCATGAATATTTATGTTTTGCAATCGTTTGTTGTTTAAGACCAAATCTATGTACCTCATCTCTCTTTATATTGTGGTAATGATATTTATGTTTTGAGCATGTTTGTCCCTCTTCTTATTAATTCAAAAACACTTTGTATTCAGATCTTATGGCCAATGGTTCTGAGACAACTTATAAATTGATTTAATTAAAATATTGACGGTGATCTAGTAATTACACAAACCAAATGAATGAAGGCCAATCGTTTCGAATTGAGATGAACAAATTTCTTTAAAAATATTTAGGTATATCTTCCTGAATATATATTATGGTTTCCAGAAAATGAAGTAGTTTTAAGAGATGAACGTCTTATCTGATTGCTAATGACGTAGTTTGAGTTCAAAAAGAACGCACTAATTTATCTCATGTAAGCCGCAGTCTTGAATTGAGTTGAACTACTTATGTTTAAAAACTCTTGATGAATATATATTATGGTTTGCAGAATATCCACTAAAAAGGGGGGTTTTGTTATTCTAGACTGTAAATTAATTTGCTTGGATTTAGGGTTTAGAAGTTCTTTAGGGTTTAGATTTTAACCACTATGAAGGGGGATTTGTGAGAGTCGAAACTCACACGGTCAAAACTTGTAGAGCAAAACTTTTAGGGAACAAAATTTTTTAAGGATAACCACGAAACTAGCAAACCCAGAGGGCGTTTTATTGATTAGAAGTCGAAAAGAATACAAAGATCGTAAAAAGAGTGAAGGAATTGGAAAGAAAGTACAAAAGAACTCGAAAATCAGCTAAGAGAAAATTGCTAAGTTCTTAATTCTAAGTCTAAGGTTTTTCGCTCTGCCTCTCTCGTCTGGTCTCTCCCTCCTTTTATAGCTTCCGTTCATCGGCTTTTGAGAATATTTCCGTAGGATTTGCGGAAATCTTCTTGTTCTTCTCTTTTTCCTTTTCTCGCTAAAATGTACATTTCTATCTCGGATTTTCCTTTCTCCAATATATTTCTTTACTTATTCGTCTTTCCGCGGCTCGACTCTTTTGTCGGATGGGCCGAGATTTGGACGTTCCGAGTCCGTTTACGTATTAACTCATTTATTTGGCTTAGAGTTTGTTGTATGCTTGGGCCTAAGTCCCCATTTCTCTCAGTCTTGATTCATCGGCCCAAATCGTCGGCTCAGGAAGGTATGGGCTGATGTTTCCGAAGATGGGTTGCGAAAAGTTTTGCGTATCGGCAAATGTTTGGTTAGTCGTTCGGAAAGTTCAGCTCGGAAAACCAGAAACGGTTTATGTCGGAAATCCGAGATGGTTTGGCTCAAAGGTTCAACTCAGGATTCCGGAGTGGCAACTCATGATCAAGATCGAGAGGCGATGGGTTTAGATACGAGCTGGTTCATCTCGGTTTTCTGAGATGGTTTATCTCGAAATTCCGAGCTGGTTCAGCTCGGATTTCCGAGATGGCTTATCTCGGAATTCCGAGCTGGTTCAGCTCGGTTTTCCGAGATTGTTTATCTCAGAATTCTGAGCTGGTTCATCTCGATTTTCCGAGATGGTTTATCTCGGAATTCTGAGCTGGTTCAGCTCGGTTTTCCGAGATGGTTTATCTCAGAATTCTGAGCTGGTTCAGCTCGGTTTTACGAGATGGACTATCTCAGAAATCCGAGCTGGTTCAGCTCGGTTTTCCGAGATGGTCTATCTCGGAATTCCGAGCTGGTTCAGCTCGGTTTTCTGAGATGATTTAGCTCTGAATTCCGAGCTGGTTCAGTTCGGTTTTCCGGGATGGTTCAGCTCGGTTTTCCGAGATGGTTTATCTCGGCTTTTCGAGCTGGTTCGGCTCGTCCTTTGCTTCGTTTGGATGTTCCGTCAATCCGTAGTTCCTGTCGGAAGATACGTTCGTCCGATTATGACATCGTCTGTTTTGCCGAAACCATTTCTCCGATAAATCATTTAGGTGACCTCGGCGGCATTTCGTACAACTTTGTCATTTATACAAAATCTTGAACGTCTAATTCAAACAATCGCTCATGCCTGACTGCTTGATCCTCTCTTCGGCTATTGTTTTCGTCGAGGGGTTTTTGAGCCCAACAGTTAGCCCCCAGCTCGTTATGCCCGAATGTGGTGATGACGAGGTTGTTTCATTTATTCGAGGCGAAAATGATTCTCCGAGAGAGCTTCATCCGTTACTATCGCCTTTGTGATAGCGGGTCGTATGAAGCATCGTCTTTCGGTCACGACCATTTCCTCCATGCTGAGACACTTGGTATCACACCTACTCATGGGCTGTTTCGTTATGATTTTCTCGGGCACGCTTGCGACAACATGAATGAAAAGTAATCATTTTGAAATCCCATGCCTTGGTGAATTCTATAAATGTTTATTTCTTCATTCTTCACTTCTTACTCATCTCTCTCCAAAGATAACTAAGAGGTAACTTCTCTCTCTAGCTCCTTTTTGTTTCCTTGCAAGTTTTGTTAAAGCTTCCAGCTTTGTTCTTGTGAACTAGAGGCCTTCGCTCTTTTGGAGCCTGAGTTTCTTGTTCGGTAGCGTTCTCGACTAACATAGTGGATTGCGAAACAGAATTTGGGCATGTCGGTTCATCTGTAAGAGAATCTTTTGGAGTTTGGCGCTTAACCAGGCATCACACTGCTCGTTCTCCGGCTGCCGCGGACGCACCAGTCAAGGATGAATTCGAAGACGCCCGAGTTAGTCGGGAGGAGTTCCTTCGTCATTGGGATTATCCTCCAGATGTGCTAAAGAAGAAATGTCCAAGGAGAAAAAGGTGATACATGATCCTGTCGGTTCGACGTTGTCGTCGGCGGAGTCAATTGCGCACTCCGGCGCGATGCTATGATTCCCGAGAATGTTACGATAAAGATTCCGTCTCCAAGCGATCGCGTGGAATTTCCACCAAAAGGGTACTTTTCGGTGTATGAAATCTTCTTCGAGTCATGCTTTCTTTGGTTCCCGATTCATGAACTCATCATCCGTTACCTTTGACGCCTTAGACTGGCATTGACGCAAATTACTCCTAGGAACTTAAGGCATCTGGTGGGCATACTAGTTCGTAGTTTCGAATGTGGATACTGTTGGGAATGTCCTGAAATCTACTGTGCTATCTCTAGAAAGTATGATAAGTGTCGAGATCAGACATAAGTCATAAATGCTGGGAGATCATGATGACTTGCTAGAGCCCGCTCTTGATCTATAAGTTTAGGACTTATTACCAGTATTGTATGATCCCAAAGGGTCACACACCATAGCTAACGGGAAAGTTAAAAGGAATTAATACAGTAAGATGCAAGGCATTTACTGTATTTGTACAGAGAATTGGGCCAGACAAAATACAGTATTTTGTCTGATTTGGGTCTTGGGCCCAAAAGCCTAATAGGCCATTAGTTTAATTACTTGGGCCCATATAAGGGAAGAGGGGGGGCGCCAGTTAGCCTAAGGCTCTGCGATTTTTAGGTCTGGCCGTCCTCCTCTCTCTCTGTTGTTCCAGCTTGGTCTAGCAGCCTGATCCAGTAGCTTGTAAGCGTGTGGATTCCTAGGAGGAGCCGGTAATCATCAGCTCTCATTGATCTCTTCATTACCAATCCGCTGCGCTAATAACAAGGTAATGATTCTGATCTGGTTTATGATTCAACTGCAAATCACCTAGATCCTAGATGATTATGTGATAGGTTGTAATCTGATAATTAAACCTATGAACCAACATAATCTTACAGTGGTATCAGAGCCAGGTTGTTAGGTTTTTGCTTTTTGGATCATACTAGGTTGTTTATTAGTTTGATGAATCGATTTTAATGAGTAAAATTTGATTAGAAAACTTGAAAAACATAATATGTAAATCGCATGATCCGATTGAAACCCATCGGTATGCGATGTGGACGCCCGTATCGATCGACGAGGGAGCGTGATATCGATCGATATCGATCGGATCGATTGCTTCTCGCTGTCCCGATGACCCGATCGCAACGAGCTGATGCACGCGAGTATCGATCGACGTGTAAGCGTGATATCGATCGATATGCTGGCGAGGCATACGTTCCGCGAGTAGCCAATCGGTTCAGCCGAGCTTCGCGGTTCGTTCTTCCCAAACCCGCGACAATGAACCGATCAAACCGATTGTGGTTCATTGTCAGCTTTAGCTTAAACCGCAAGTTAGGTCAAAATTGGCTAAAACACAAGGTGTTTCTTCCCGGTTTTGGACTTAACCGAACCGATCCAATTTAATTGGTGGTTCAAGCGGTTAACCCAAATCGCGGTTTGCGGAAAATTATTTAATACAATTGGTATTATTTAATTTCTGGTTAAACCGGATTTAAATTCAAAATTGAATTTTAACCTAAACCGAAGGCTGGTCTAAGTTTGATTTGGTTGGACCAAATAATTAAGAGCTGGTCTGGTTTAGTAAATAACCAGTTGGATTTAGTAGTTAATTTGGTCTAAGACCAGAGTTAATGAACCGACTCGGTTATGTCAAATTATTGGGCCAATTGGAATTCTGTGGTCTTGGGCCAAGAATTGGGCCTATAATTTGTGACCCAACCGAAATCTTTAATAAAATATTAAATTAGAAATTTCTATTTTTAGCATGTTTCTAGATTTAGAAAGTTTCTAAAATAAGTAAGTTTCCCAAAATAGTAATCTTCTATTTTTTGGAAAGAAGACCTAAAATCCTCAAAACCAATGTCAAGCTTGGATGTCTTGCCCAATCTTGTCAGCTACTTAACGCTTATTCAATTACAGATATGGCTTACAGTGTGAGGTGTCTGTTTTGCGTAAGTAAAGTAGTATATAGTCACTAATTTCATTGGGAGTCCCAGTCTTTAGTGATTATTTGGCTGTAAGATATTGGTTTCCTTGACTGGGCCATCGGGATTCCCGGGCCTTGAGACATCTGGTGAATTGGGCCTTGGGCCCAATCCACAACCGAGAGTTATATAGATATAACTAGCTGTGTGCATGCTTACCAAGTAAAGCTAATTCCGGGTGACGGCCAGTGGCCCACTTTGGTTTTGGTTGAACATGGGTCTCGGAATCATTGCATTCTTATGAGGTTAAACAAAGAAATTTTGAATGCAATGCGAGTTTTCTTATAAGTTTTTAAGATTACTCTTTTATGAACTAAATAACTAAAACTCTATTTGTCTCTAAATTTCAGTTATGACTAGCACAAACAATCAAAACACTTTCTCGATCCGGTCTGTCCTTGAGATGGACAAACTGAACGGATCAAATTTCTTGACTTGGTCGCGGAACCTGAGGCTAGTCCTCAGGCAGGAGAGAAAGGACTATGTCCTTGAGAGAGCTCTCCCCGAGAGGATAGGGTCCAATGCCTCTCATGCAGTATATGATGCTTGGAATAAGCATTATAATGATGCGGTAGATGTGCGTGGTCTGATATTGGCTACCATGGACTCAGATTTGCTGAAGCAATATGAGAACATGGAGTCGCCAATAGAGATGATCAGCAGCCTGAAATTGAAATTTCAGGAGCAGGTAAGAGTGGAGAGATACCAGTTGGTTAAGTCTCTCACTAGCTGCAAGCTACCAAATGATCATCCAGTGAGTCCTCATGTCAGTAAAATGATGGGTTACATTGATAGCCTGAGGAAACTGGATTATCCAGTTAGCCAAGAATTGGCAACTGAGATCATTCTGCAGTCATTGCCGTCAAGCTATGATAAGTTCAAAAGGAACTATATCAAGAAAGGCTTAACGAAGACGCTGACTGAACTGCATGATATGCTCAAGACAGTTGAGCCAAACGTGAAGAGTACCCTGTATAATCTCAAAATGAAGAAGGGTAGGTTTACTAAACCTAGTGCTGACAAGGGTGAAGACAAAGTTGTCCAGATTTTGAATCATGGCAAGCCTGTGTCTTCTGAGCCCGAGTCAGATACATCTTACGTTGGTAAGTGCTGCTACTGTAAAGAGACTGGCATTGGAAGAGAGATTGCATTAAATTCATGGAAGATTATGAGGAGTTGAAGGTGATGTATGAGACTACTTCCTCAGGTATTCATGTTATTACTTCAAGTTCTATCTTATAGGTATTGGATACTGGTTGTGGCACTGATATTTGTTATAATATGCAGAGCCTAAGCAACAGTAGAACGTTGAAGGAAGGACAAGTGGAACTGCGTGTCTGGAAGGAGCTATGGATGCTGCCTCAACCGTAGGGTTTTCACTTGTAGATGCCTTTGAGGCTTGGTTTTGTATTAAATAATTGCTACAATGTACCTGCTTTAAGCAGAGTTGTCTTTCATTTTCTTGTAAGAATTTGAATGTTTTTCATTTTGATAAAAGACAAGTTTTATTCTTTTGATCTTAATGAAATATTAATTGTAGCACCCTATTCAAGGAATGGTTTTTATATCTTAAACCAAAGAGTGCCTAAATGTAACATAAATACCGAATTGGTTTAAATCTGATGAATTAAACCTGATTTTTCTTGGTGATATATCATGGTTTTTACTAGTTTTAGACCATGATATAAGTGTGTTTTTAGTGTCTTTTGTCTTTGTTTAGAGTCTTTTACAGGTATAATCAGGTTGGGAGCTGAATTGGAGATAATGGAGCATTTTGGAGATTTTTGGAGTGTTTGGCCGAGAGATAGAGTTCACTGTCCGAAACAGATGAAGGTGTCGATCGTTGCACTCTAGCATCGATCGATGCACCAGCGAGATGGGCCAAAAACTCGGCGGTTTAGAAGAGTGAAGAATTTGCACTTTGATCTAGAAGTTCCTGATATTTACAAAGAAGCCCTTGGCCGAGATTATGCCTATATAATAGAGTTTTTAGTGTTTTTATTAGATACGCTTTATACTTTTTACCATACACTTTGATAATTAAGAGCAGAGGATTTTAGAGCTTTTTGGGGCTGATCTGAACCTGTTACGTCATCTGTATTTGGAGAAGATTTCGAACCCCTTTTACTCTTATTCTTTTATGCAATTTATTCATTTTATGATTACGTTTTCATTATCTATGTCTGAGTAGATCCATAGTTAGGTTTAGGGTTTCTCACATAGGATTTCATGACTTGCTAGACTTGTTCAAATTCAGTTAAGGATTCATAACTATATCTGTTCTTCAATTTAATTGTGCTTAAAGCTAGTTCTAACCTGATCAATTAGAATCTAGATCTTAGGTTGCTAAATACGTCACGGAAGTGGGGTTTAGGAATCTGAACTAATTAAATTGGGCAATTAAACTTTGCGCAAACGGAAGTTTGGTTTAGGATAATTGTGAACATATCAAACTTGGACTTATTGCTAGTTTAATCTGTTAGTTCTCGCAAACGAAAGTTTGGTTTGCTGCACTTAGACTTAGAGAATTATCGCAAAGGAATTTGGTTAATTCTATATCTGTGTTTTGAGTTCTAGAACCGTTCTTAATTAGATCCTTGCTGAATGAACTGTCTGCTTGTCTGATT
This sequence comes from Orychophragmus violaceus, assembly GCA_030180135.1. Lineage (NCBI taxonomy): Eukaryota > Viridiplantae > Streptophyta > Magnoliopsida > Brassicales > Brassicaceae > Orychophragmus > Orychophragmus violaceus. The sequence continues at coordinate 28,596,185 of CM058232.1, read as the reverse complement.
TCCTGAGAATACCCTAGGCTTGACGCTTTTAATTACTTGCTTCACAACCGTTAATCTCTGCTACTGATTTACTTTCTCACACCGCAATTTATTTCATTCACTACTTGCTTATTTCTAGTATTTATTCCTCTAGTTTGATTCTCTTGAGACCGAGTGTCCCTGTGGATTCGATAACCCTATATACTACTTTGACATTGCTGTTCACTTGCAGTTTAGTATAGGGAAAACTTAGAACCTATCAAGTTTTTGGCGCCGTTGCCGGGGACTCTTTGAGTCTTCAATAGGACCGAACTTAGGGTTTTTACTAGAATTTTTTCTTTTTGTTTTTGTTCTTTTTCGTTTTTATTTTTGATTTTGCTGATTTTCTTTTTTTCTCGGTTTCTTTCTGTCGCATGTACGAATTTCGCCTTGCGTCGATCGTTGCATACCTTGCGTCGATCGTCACTAGGCGATTCTGAGAATTGAATCGATCGTTGCACTGATAGCATCAATCGTTGCTGGACGATTACAGACAGTTTATGCCAACGCAGAAAACTCGAAGTAATCCGAACTCGAGCTTGCTTAATCTCGGACTAGAGGAACTTGGACGTCTAGAAAGGACTAACAGAAGAGAAAAGAGAGAGAGAATGGTACGAGAACGTTTGATCTTGATACCAGATGCTGAAGGTACCCTGAGGGACCAAGATGACAACCCGTACAATGCTGCTGGGCATCGGGTTGATGCTGAAGGGAATGTCATCCCTGATCCTCCTGAGCAACAGGAGCTGAACCAAAACCAGGGTCAAGGACTGGCCCAAGGTAGAGAGATGGTGGTTCATGAGAGGACACTAGCTGATTACAACAGACCTGATGAGTTTCATGCAAACCGAGCAGCTCTAGTGCTTCCTGCTTTTGAGAGGAATGATTTTGAGGTAAAAACCATCTACTACCAGCTGATGAGACAGATTGCTTTTCATGGGCTTCAAACAGAGCAGCCTATGGATCACATTGACAAGTTTGAGGACATAGTCACTGGCATGAAGTATGAAGGAGTATGCCCGGACTATCTGTTCCTTAAGCTATTTCCGCACAGTCTTGCTGGAGACGCTAGTGCATGGCTGAGACAACTGGCACCTGGTCAGTATACTACTTGGACAGCCTTAAAGAGTGAGTTCCTGCGTCACTTTTATGATGATGCACGCTCGGATCAGTCCAGACAGGACATACTCACCTTTTCCCAAGGAGCTGTGGAGCCCTTGAAGACTGCCTGGATGAGATTTAAGCAGTATCAGCGTGACTGTCCACACCATGGATTCACAGAAGTACAGCTGATTGGTATTTTCTTCAGAGGCATAGATCTTCCTTATCAGACTGCGCTGGATAATTCCAGTAATGCTAATTTTAACACCAGGACTCCTACGCAAGCTAAGCAGTTGATAGAGAATCTGATTGGCAGCAACAGTTGCAAAACAATGGATGAAAGGAGGAAGAGATCTGGTGGAACTGTAGAGAATTCTGATATAGCTAATATAAGATCCAGATTGGACACAGTCTACAATCTCCTGACAAGTAAGAAGTCTGTCCACTTTGCACAAGATGTAGAGGTGATTCAGGCTGAAGAGGAAACTCAGGAAGAAGATGTGAATTTCATAGGAGGTTCTGGTTTCCAAGGTAATAGATTTGGTAATCAACAGGGGAACATATTCTCCAATGGTGGACAGACTGGTGGTTTTCAAAAGACCTATGGACAAGGTAATCAGAGAACCTATGGGTCCACATCCTATCAGACTCCTCCTGCACCTACAGCCCATGAGAGCAAAATGGAGGCTATGATGGAACAACTGATGGAAAGTCAAACCAAGCTTTATGTGGACAACAATAAGAAGCTGGACGCTGTCTATCAAGACCTCAATGGGAAGTTTGAGTCACTGAGCACTCACATGAAGCAGTTGGACACTCAGGTGAACCAGATGTCCAGCTCACTGAAGGGAAAAGGAGTTGCAGAGACTCATATTAAGGCCTGGTCTGTACTCATTAATGATGGATCTTATCTAGGGGAGAAATTTGAGCTAAGTACAGCTGAGTTGGTGACTGAGGCAGAATTTTCGGATTTCTGTGAAAAACTCTCGGGTAGAAACTGCAATGATGCAACGATCGACACACAGCTGGCATCGATCGATGCAGGTCGTGAACGAGCAGAAGACCCGTGGGATGAAAGTGAGATTGATGCAGAACTAGCCCGCCTATTCCCTGATGTATCTGAGATCACTCAAGAGGATGTTTATGCACAAGCCATTAGGCAATACCCCAAGGTGTCTGAAGTGATTAAACAAGAGATTGAAGAGCTGAAAAAGCTAGAAGAGAGTGGTGAAGACTTGGAAGAAATTCCACCTTCTGATGATCCACCTTATCACCCATGTGTTCAGAGATATTTGAACAAGATGTTGCCTTTAGATGAGGAGCTGAGAGAATGGGTGGTAATAGTTCCTCAGCATATTAGTGATGTTCTGCTAACCAAGGTCCCGAAGAAGTTATCTGATCCTGGAGTTTTTGTGCTAGATTGTTCTATCTTTGAAGATAGCTTTAGACGTTCTCTATGTGATTTAGGAGCTGCTGGAAGCATAATGCCTTACTCTGTGGCAGAGAAGCTGGGAATGTTGGATTTTACTCCTACTAGGACTTCTCTTATCCTAGCTGATCAGTCCATACGAGTTCCTGAAGGACTTCTTATGGACATTCCGGTGAGAGTTGGGAACTACTTAGTTCCAACGGACTTCCTTGTGCTGAAATATGATTGTGATCCGGATGAAGCTTTATTGCTTGGGAGACCATTCTTGGCTACAGCAGGAGCTGTGATTGATGTTAGACAGAGTCTAATAGACCTCCACCTGGGAGATGAACCACTGCACTATGAGATGGATAAGCTGCGAAGGCCACTGATAGATGGGCAGACATTCACCATAAGGGACGCAGATTTTGAGCAGCCAGATGAGACTGCAATTATAGATCCTGGAGCGCATTTTACTCCATCTTTTCTTGGCCATGAGCATTCCGCAACAGCCTACTCACCACCTTGGATGAGGAGACTTGAACAGAGACAGAAAAAGTCTTTGTCAAGACCTCCTGGTACTTGAAAGATCTCATCCGTCCGGTCAAGCTATTGACCTTAAACAAGCGCTGGGTGGGAGGCAACCCACCATTAGGTACTAGTGTTTTCCTTTTTCATTTTTGGTGTTTTTGTTAGGATTTTACGTTTGTTTTTGTTTCTGGTGAGTTTATGTTTGCAGGTCTCGGTTAAATCGCAGTGCAGCGATCGATGCATTTCTGTATCGATCGTCACAACACGAAAGTAATCGCATTGCAGCGATCGTTGCGGTCCTGAGCAACGATCGACTATACACGAAAATCGCCAAGTAACGGTCGATGCACTTAGTGCAACGGTCGATGCTGAGCGACAGAGGTAAGCCGACAGACATAATTTCACCTTTTCAATTTTTATTTTCTTTTTACCGATCCTTCGCTGGACACTACTGGGGACAGTGTGTCTTAAGTGTGGGGGAGGTGCTACTGACTTTTGTTTTCTGTTTTCTTAAGAGTCAGTCCGTTTTTCAAAATTTTTGTTTTATTGAGTCAAAATTGTTTAAGTAAGAAACTATGATTTTCTGAGAAGATTTACAAGACTTGCAGGAACTTAAGTAACCATTGGGATGAAGTTGCAGGATCTATCTATGACTATTAGAAAACCCCATCACAGATCAACCTACTGGGAACACCCACATCACTTCAGGTATCAGAGGATCCTTTATTGACTTCAACCTTAATACTGACTTAGATTTCTCACCTAAGGGCTTGGTATGCTTTATGTCGGATTCCTTGTTAGTTCTGACACAGCCTGTAAACCTGTCCTATTTAGTCCCCTTCTCCCCTTCTATAAAGTAAAAAAAAAAATAATAATAATAATAAACTGAGGATGAGTTAGTAACTCCGAAGTGGTCATGAGAATAGTAGCAAACACTATTATCTCTCATGTGATCCATGGAATGTGTCCAAAGTATACCCCATAACGGGAAGAACACTGATAAAAAAAAATAAAATGATACCCAGTGGGGAAAAATCAGTTGTTAAAGAAGGGAAAGAGAAGAAAGGGACTAGAGAAAGATAGTATGGTGGTCTAGAGCTGATAAGGTAAGAATCCATGTGCCTTTAGATCGATACTCCTTAGGTGAGACCGCACTTAAATACTTGCAGAAGTCAGTAGGGAGAATTTGAATGCTTGAATGTGATTGTGGAGTTTACCTAGGACAGTTGCTAAGTGTGGGGGAAGTACATTGTGGTCTTGATATCCTGTGATTGATTCTTTCAGTGGTTTACTAAGGGGAATCTGAGTATTGTAGCTTCTAGGATGAAATGAGTTTCTGAAGAGTTTTCAAACCTCTTCACCATGTTTTAGTTCTCTGTTTTGCTTGAGGGGAAGCAAAGGCTAAGTGTGGGGAGTTGATATATCATGGTTTTTACTAGTTTTAGACCATGATATAAGTGTGTTTTTAGTGTCTTTTGTCTTTGTTTAGAGTCTTTTACAGGTATAATCAGGTTGGGAGCTGAATTGGAGATAATGGAGCATTTTGGAGATTTTTGGAGTGTTTGGCCGAGAGATAGAGTTCACTGTCCGAAACAGATGAAGGTGTCGATTGTTGCACTCTAGCATCGATCGATGCACCAGCGAGATGGGCCAAAAACTCGGCGGTTTAGAAGAGTGAAGAATTTGCACTTTGATCCAGAAGTTCCTGATATTTACAAAGAAGCCCTTGGCCGAGATTATGCCTATATAATAGAGTTTTTAGTGTTTTTATTAGATACGCTTTATACTTTTTACCATACACTTTGATAATTAAGAGCAGAGGATTTTAGAGCTTTTTGGGGCTGATCTGAACCTGTTACGTCATCTGTATTTGGAGAAGATTTCGAACCCCTTTTACTCTTATTCTTTTATGCAATTTATTCATTCTATGATTATGTTTTCATTATCTATGTCTGAGTAGATCCATAGTTAGGTTTAGGGTTTCTCACATAGGATTTCATGACTTGCTAGACTTGTTCAAATTCAGTTAAGGATTCATAACTATATCTGTTCTTCAATTTAATTGTGCTTAAAGCTAGTTCTAACCTGATCAATTAGAATCTAGATCTTAGGTTGCTAAATACGTCACGGAAGTGGGGTTTAGGAATCTGAACTAATTAAATTGGGCAATTAAACTTTGCGCAAACGGAAGTTTGGTTTAGGATAATTGTGAACATATCAAACTTGGACTTATTGCTAGTTTAATCTGTTAGTTCTCGCAAACGAAAGTTTGGTTTGCTGCACTTAGACTTAGAGAATTATCGCAAAGGAATTTGGTTAATTCTATATCTGTGTTTTGAGTTCTAGAACCGTTCTTAATTAGATCCTTGCTGAATGAACTGTCTGCTTGTCTGATTTCCTGAGAATACCCTAGGCTTGACGCTTTTAATTACTTGCTTCACAACCGTTAATCTCTGCTACTGATTTACTTTCTCACACCGCAATTTATTTCATTCACTACTTGCTTATTTCTAGTATTTATTCCTACAGTTTGATTCTCTTGAGACCGAGTGTCCCTGTGGATTCGATAACCCTATATACTACTTTGACATTGCTGTTCACTTGCAGTTTAGTATAGGGAAAACTTAGAACCTATCACTTGGCGTAAATGTTTTGGTCACATAGAGTGAGTCGGATTCAGAAATCCCATAGTTTTGGACTTTTGGGCTCATTTGATCGGATATCTTATGAGACTTGAATTCTGCTTACTGAACCAAAAGACAAATGGCCCATCTTAGCCGAGCTAGAGAAAGGCCCAAAGGCTTATTGGACCTTGAACATACTCATGTATGTGGCCCGATGAGCAGTAATGCCAGAGAAAATTTTTCTATACTTCATTATCTTTACTGATTACTTCAGTGAGTATGACTGTGTTCATTTGATGAGACACGAGTCGGAATTCTTTGAAACGGTCGAAAGAGTTCCAGAATGAGGTATAGAATCTGAGTGACAGAAGTATTGAGACTCTGGATTAGATCACGAGTGAGAATATTTAAGTCATTGATGGTGTGATCATCTGAATGAGTGTGAAGTCGTTTCACAGCTCATTTCTCCTGAAAACCTGGAGGTGTTTCTGTGAGAAAGAATCAGATCTTATTAGAAATGATTAAAGATGAGTCACACGAATCTTCCATGATATTCTTTAAGAATAACGCTCTAGAAATATCTAAGTTTACGCTGAAATAGTTCCACCAATATCAGTTGAAAGGCACCACATAAATGTGGACTGGAAATGATCCAAATTCGTCTTTACTGAGTATTTGTAGTTGTGCTACTTCGCTGGTTGTCCTAGGGAAACCAAGGCTTGTTACTTTTTACGTCCATTCCGAAAACGAAGTTAGGTTGTTCGGAATTCTGTTTTCTAAAAGGAAAGTTTCTTTCCAAGAAGAACAGTGGGAGTAAAAGTATAACTCGAAGAAATTCGAGAAATACAGGAGGCTGCTCAACCTGTTGAGGGAGAGCAGCGGATGGATTTACAGATTTATGTAGAATCTACACCTGTAGAGCCTGAAGTTCGCAGATCTGAATGAATCCGTCACTAATCCGAGAGTGATTTCTCGTGATTAATTGCCATGATCTGATGATCATTGAAAGTGACGAACCTGCGAAATTCACAGAAGCGAAAGTGAGCCCGGACTCCGAAAAATTATACTGTATGTAAGTTAGCTTCATCGATCCATTCATGGATAGAAGCAAGCATATCGGAGTTGGAATCTTCGTTATGTTGAAGTAGTCAAGGTTTTGACTTGAACAGGAACGAAGTGGAACTGTGCGTTTACTAATAGATAAGTGGGAGCGATGTTGCATTTCTCATAGTGTATGTCGATGACATACTGATTCTCGGAAATAACGTTCCTATGCTGCAGTCGGTAAAGGACTGGCTTGGGAGTTGTTTTATGATTGACATGGGTAAAGCCACATATGTTCTTGGATTTTGGATCTAAAGATAAAGATCCAAAAGAGCTGATAGGACAAAGTCAGGATTCTTATATTGACAAAGTCCTACACGTTTTCAGCATTCCAAGAAGGGTTTTTTGCCAATGTCACATGGCATTACGTTAAGCAAGATACAGTGTCCTACGATATCTGCTGAGCTTGAATGCATGGATAAGATTCCATATGCGTCGGCAATTGGATCTATCATGTATGCCATGACACGTACTTGTTTTGATGTTGCTTTAATGTTAAGCAAGATAAGTAAAAGACCAGTCAAATCCAGCAAAGAATCACTGGATAGACGTAATGAATATCCTCAAGTATTTGGAAAATACTTAGGATAAGTTCTTGATTTACGGAGAAAGTGAGGTGCTACAAGTCGGTAGAGTCTGAAAGGCAAGTTTCCAACAGATAAAGATGATTTCCGGTCACAGTCCGGTTATATCTTGTGTCTGTCTGGCGGTGCAAGGCACTGTTGCTGACTCCATGACTTAAGCTGAACATTTCGCAGCTTGGATAGCGGCGAAAGAGGTTGTTTGGAAAGAAGAGTTCATCACTGAACTTGATGTGATTCCTAGCATAGATGAGGCTAGCTGCACATCAGAGGTCCAAACACCTTGAGGGTAGGTATAACCTATTCCGTGAGATAAATGACAGAGGTGTTAAGTAGATCAGCAAGTTTCAACGAATGAGAACGTTGCTAATCTATTAACGAAGCCACTCCTTAGGCCTAAGCACGAGTCGTGGACTGTAGCTGTAGGATAAGTGAAATTAAGATGTAGTCTTAATTTCAGTGGGAGTTTGTAAAGGGCTTTATTTAGTTGTTTTGAAAGGTTCATGTAAACATAATATTTTATGTTTATGAAATTTATGATTTCTGGATTATTTTAACTGTGATATAAATAATCGTTCCAAAATGATTCATGTCATTATATATAGGCCATCGAAGTACATGAGAAAGACTTGATCATGAAATCCTATATTTAACAAAATGACATAAATCAGAGTGTCCATAGTCGAAGGTTGTTGAAATTGGAACACCAACAACCACTTGAGACTAGAGTGTGTTGAGACTTATGACCAAGTTTCATGGGTCATAGATGCGCGGCATCAAAGTCGACACATAAGTATATGTAGGGGAGCATATGACCGGACATGACCCGCTGATGAGAACTCTACAAGATATTAATATCTGTGTCATAAGAGGTTCTCATCTACGACTATAGAGTATAGTCCTTAGACCTGAGTTCACATGCATATGGCTGCACATGGATTGATGCACTTTGATCATTGTCTAACGCTGTTTCGTAACTGGGAGCTATAAGGACCTTGGTTGGGTGTATTACAAAGTGTGTAGTTCATAGTGATGGAACAAGATGGGATTTGTCCCTCCTGTTAATGGAGGTAATATCTCTAGGCCAATCGGAGACTTGATAGCTGGTAAGAGTGTGGCCACACCCAAACGGACTTGCCCAAGTCGTTTGCATTGTCAGTATCAATTCTGGTCCGATGAACATGATCTTGGCTAAATAAGGATGACACGCATCTTGCCTTATGCCAGATCGAGATATTGAGACAAAAGGATTAGGGAATGTAGGATTCCAGTACAAGTGGGAGATTGTTGGGAATGTCCTGAAATCTACTGTGCTATCTCTAGAAAGTATGATAAGTGTTGAGATCAGACATAAGTCATAAATGCTGGGAGATCATGATGACTTGCTAGAGCCCGCTCTTGATCTATAAGTTTAGGACTTATTACCAGTATTGTATGATCCCAAAGGGTCACACACCATAGCTAACGGGAAAGTTAAAAGGAATTAATACAGTAAGATGCAAGGCATTTACTGTATTTGTACAGAGAATTGGGCCAGACAAAATACAGTCTTTTGTCTGATTTGGGTCTTGGGCCCAAAAGCCTAATAGGCCATTAGTTTAATTACTTGGGCCCATATAAGGGAAGAGGGGGGGCGCCAGTTAGCCTAAGGCTCTGCAATTTTTAGGTCTGGCCGTCCTCCTCTCTCTCTGTTGTTCCAGCTTGGTCTAGCAGCCTGATCCAGTAGCTTGTAAGCGTGTGGATACCTAGGAGGAGCCGGTAATCATCAGCTCTCATTGATCTCTTCATTACCAATCCGCTGCGCTAATAACAAGGTAATGATTCTGATCTGGTTTATGATTCAACTGCAAATCACCTAGATCCTAGATGATTATGTGATAGGTTGTAATCTGATAATTAAACCTATGAACCAACATAATCCTACAGATACAGCCTCCGAGTGTTGCATCTCCGAAACATGTTGTACGTGGTTCCGGCAAAACGCGATTCTGAGTATTACCTCAGACCATATACTCATCGGGCGGTCGTGTCGGGGTTTGAAAAGAAAGATTGCGAATGGAGGCATCATTTCTTCTACGTCTTGATCGACAAAGCGTATGTTGGGAAAGTTTGCGTTCCCGTTGATGAAGTCGAAATGGGGGAAGCTCGGTAGCGGACTTATTTGCCTTTGTTGTCTAAATTTTTATCAAGCTGACCTTCTAACGAATAATTTCTTTATTTTCAGAAAGGATATCTGTTTGTGGTGTCCGCCGCAATTGATTCCTCTCATTTGGGCACTTCAGGAAGGTGGCACGAATTGGTTACAACACTTTTCGATTGAACGTGTCATCAACGCCAGTCAAATGGAAGTGGCTCGTAAGATGGCGGGACCTGACAAGAAGGCGGACGTTGACGGCGAGCGTCCGGACGATATCCTTGTCGAAGACCTTGGTTCAATATCCCCATGGCTTGCGGAAGGAGTTGATCTCCCGGAGTTCGACTTTCATGGTCTCGATGACTGGATTGGCCAAGGTTTCATGATGGGTGAAAGCACCTCAGGAACTTGTGCCTATGCTGACATCGGTGGTGCTGGGACGAACGTTTCGCAGGTTCCTACGTCGGATTTTCCGGATCAGGTCGTCTCTCCCGAGTCTAGTCGAGGACCTGCGAAGAGACATGGGAAGGATTTTGAGGTGCCGCAACCCGAAATCCCGGCATGGTCTTGCGATGGTGATGGGTCTATGTATACTAAGGCTTATATGGTTACCAGCTTTTGCGCGGATGTCCGCCATCTGGGAGGTCTCCCCATTCGATGTGAAGATATGATTTGCAGTGAATCGTTCGCCGCTGCTGGGCAAGATATGCTGAGGGTTAGTTTCTTTACTTTACCGTGGGGCATGTAGTCTTATCCCATCATTTTGCTAACCTGTCTAAGTTTCGTTTTTAGGCGTGGGCTTCGGTCAATCGTCATGCTGCTGAGGCCGATACGAGGATTCGTGGAATTCGAGATCGCTTAGCGAGGCGTTCTGTTCATAATGTGCGCTTGACGGATTCAGTTGCGGCCATCAGAGCTTCTATGGGAGAAGGAAGGAGTAAGTTTGAGACATCGAGATTTTTCCTTGATGCTGAGAGGACTGTAGCCCTAATCGACGTTGAGGCCTTAAGAACCCAACTTGCCGAGAGAGAAGTTTCTCGTGAGGTATCTCTTCGGATCGCGGCCGAGAAAGGGAAAAGGGGAATGTTGAAGATTATCACGTCCCGATTCTCCAAACTGAGGAAGATTTTCTCGAAATTGCCCTCAACTATAGAAAGGCAAAGCCGGTTTATCACGGTAAGAAGTAATCTGGAATTGATCACTGACTTGCGATCTAAACATACTCTGGCATTTGAATCCGAGGAAGCCGATCTAATGTCGAGAGTTCTTCCGGGAGAAGGAGACGTCTTCGAGTATACCCAGCTGATTGCTGAAGCCAGTGATTGTGTTGATCCATCTTTGTCTTGTGGTGAAGATGCCAACTCGTCTCGAGGAGAGTCTCTGTTTTAGGAGCACAGATGTGATTCGTTTTTCGATGGTATTATTAAAGCGGTTGGTCGTTGTAATAGCATATGTTTGAATGTTTTAACGCCTTTAACCTTCCCTTGTATTTTGAAGTAGAAAATTGCTTAATGTATGATATTCGACTTGGTTTCTCTTTTCGAGATTCGTTTCGCAGATTGCGTTGTCTTTATTGATAGTTAAAATTGGTCGGATCTGAGATTTCCGAATCAATGCGGCTTGGATCCCAAAGGACCTAGCTCGAAATTGGCTCAGTTTGGATTGGTGTGCTTGGAAAGTGTTGTACTGGATTTCTTGGCGATTAGACTAGTGTGCTCGGAGGCATCTTACTAGGTTTTTGAATCCAAAAGATAACAACGTGTTTTTCTCTAGTGGATTAGTGATGTATAGACCAATGTGTTTGGAAAACGTTCTTATTGGATTTTTGGGAGTTTCACGGCTGTTTCTGGTACTAGTGCGGGATTTTCCCATCTTATATTCCCAAGTTGGTCGTGTATTTGATTATGACGTTGTCGAGACCAGTGTGTCGTTTTTTACTTGGTTTAGATTTCCGATCCCGATTTTCTGCGAGATTTTTGCCTCGTATCTTTCGTTTTTCGAAAATAAATCGGTATCCGCATGACCACCTTTCAAAGATACCGAACCAAGATATACTTGGCCAAAACTTCACTTTACCAGCATGCTGAGTAGTGTCATGCTGGGTTTCTTTTTGGGAGGGTTTATTATCGTCTCTAGTACTGGTGTGGCGGATTTGAAGACCTATGAAAACCCGTATTCAGGATTTTACGTCAACTTCTCGACTTATGTTCCCTTTGCCGATAATAAACATACATTGGCGGTATTTTAAAATTTTTTTATAGCGCGCTTCTATCCGTCTGTTGGATGTATAGTGCCTTAGTCCGCATGGGATGTGTCAGCTAATATCCGTGTAGGATGTGTGGGTTTGTCCACTGCGGCCGTCAGTGGAGAAAGTAAGTAGTTCCTAACAACTATGCAATAATCTAGCAGGCTAGTTCTACATTCCGAAACCTGTATTCTAACTTTGATTAATAGTACGAAAGTAGAGAGGTGGATTTATTTTATTACCTGGTGATTTAACGAGTTTGGTCGGAAGGTTGAATCTTCGAAATTTTGCGGAAAGCAGCTAACTTGTGGGAAAGGTTCAGCTCGGATTTTGGGATGTCTTCCTATGATTCGAGGATTTCCGAGATGGTTAAGTTTCAGATCCGTGCCGTTTCAGCTCGGATTTCCGAGCCGGTTGAGCTTAGATCCGAGCTGTTTTAGCTCGGATTTACGAGATAGTTGAGTCTCAGACCTGTGCTGTTTTAGCTCGGATTTCCGAGATGGTTGAATCTTGGATACGAGCTGGCTGGGCTCAGGCCCGAGCAGTTTCAGCTCGGATTTCCGAGCTAGTTTGAGCTCAGAACCGAGCTGTTTCAGCTCGGATTTCTGAGGTGATCTTGGTTCGAGCTTGTCCTGTCTTTGTGTTGCTTAGAAATTCCCAGCTGTTTTTGACCCAGAATTTCCGAGATGGTTCTTTCCGGATCTCTGATAAGCTTTGGAAGGCGAGTTTTGAGAATTGTTTCAAAATTTTTGCGAGATTTGATATTGTTTCAAAAATTCGCGAGACCCGATATGGGAGTATAGATATATACGGATCCACTCCCCCCCTTTTTTTAAGAGGGGGGACAGCTGAACCAATCAAGAAGATCGGCTGCCTACGTACCCCTTACGGGGATCAAGCCGTCTCGTAGTTCAAAATGTTCCATTTTTTTAGCGTCTTCATTATCATAACTTTCTCAGGTGCATTGCGTTCCATCCGACTTTGGTGCTGTCCGTGGTGTCGAGCTCGTATACCTCAAGACGGATCTCTCTCGTAATCATGTAGGGTCCTTCCCAGTCTGCTTCGGTTTTCCGAAGTGTTGAGTTTTTCCAGATTCTTCTTAGGACGAGGTCTCCTACAGAGAAGTGTTGGTCGCGATTGCCGATTTGGCGAGATGGGCAGCTTCTTTTCGTTGCTTTTGGCCGATGTCTTGATTTCTCTTTCCGTCGTTCTTGGCTTCCCTAGATTGTGCTAACTCCGAAGAGGGTTGGGAACTTGACGCATAAGTGATAAGTCGACGAGACCGCCCTCATGGAATTTATCCATGGAATTCCGAGAATCGCTCCGTAGATTGTCGGGTGATCTACAACTGTAAATTCAATGACTTTGAAGGTTCCTCCGGCGACCATAGGCAACTCTATTTTTCTGAAGGTGGTTATGGAGCCTCCAGCGAATCCTGTTAAGGATGTCTGGGAAGGTGTTACTTCGTTCAAGTTTACTCCCATCTTCTTTAGAGTCTCGCAGAAGATTAGGTCCACAGAACTTCCAGTGTCGATAAGTATGTTTGGTACAGGACGATTCCAGATGATTAGCTCCACGACTAGCGGCTGTTTACCCGGGTGGCTGGTTTCCGGCCTCAGCATATCCTCGAATGTTATCGTAGGATCTGGGTATCATCTTGATGCTCGCTCTCGGATGATTCTTCTCGGGAAAGCTGCGTTTTGCGACCGTCAAGGATATGGGTCAAGAGGAAATCTTTGTCTTGGCCGGTACTGTGGCCTTTCCATGATCATGTTTATCCTTTGTCTGCTGACTGCTTTAGGATCTTCGTCGTTCCCTTTTCTCCGCTTGTTGTTGCCTATTGCGATTTGTCCTTCCTGATGGCTTCGTTCTCGATCCGTTTTGTTTGAACCGCTGCTTTTGTACGGCTTACTCGGCTGATTTCCAGTTTTTCCATCGTCGAGGTCCTTCAGAGTTATTGTATCCCCTAGTTCTCCGGCTACGAGTTTAGCTGCGAGTTTGATTCCTAGTCTGCGACAGTCGGCAGTGTTATGTCCGTAGGATTGGTGGTGATCGCAGAAAGCTTTCTCGTCGTAGGAGCTAGGATTCCTCGTCCAAGTGTTCCACGAGCTTTTCCTTCGTTCTGTTGGCCTGTCTTCTTGCAGGTCTGATCCGATCTGGTAGTTATGTGACCCGGTCGTCCTTTCGTGCCGTGAAGTGCTGCTTGGCCTTGGGACTCGCCTCTCGCCACTTGCGCTTGCCGACATACGGGTTTCCTTACTTGGATGCTTTTTCGATTTGTGCTTTTCAGACAAGACCTTCATCTCCTCTTCATCCACGATGAAATTGATTGCTCTGTGTAAGGTGTCTGCCATCTTCTGTGGTCGGTTCAGCGAAATTTCTTTCCTGAAATCCAACTCGTACCATAGTGCTTTCTTTAGTGCATCGATACCCACTTTGTCGCTCAAATTCTCGATGCGGCTGGCGACTCTTTTGAACGCTCGATGAATTTCCTTAGGCATTCGGTTTCGCCTTGACTCAAAGCCCACAAGTCGACATCAGAAGTCTCCTTGTCCATGAAGATGGAGTACTGCTTCAATAATTCCTCCGATTGCTGCTGGAAATTTCAGATGGAGTCGCGCCTAGCCTTGAAAACCACTCCAAGGCTGCTCCCTTTAGGTGTTCCACGAACATAAGGCAAAAGCCGGCATTTCTGTCCCTCCGGGTGAAATTTGCTCTTCCCATTGCGATTCGGAAGGCCATCATATGAGCCTTCGGATTAGTTGTTCCGTCGTAGAATGGGATTTTGAGCTTGCCCGGATTGGAAATCCGAGTCCCGGTTATTCGAGTTTTGAATGGCGTCTTTCTCGTCTCTTGCAAGACAAGATCTATCTCTGGGGCGGCGCTGGTGGCTCGGTGAACCTGTGGTCACACAGTTTTAATTTCTATTGTTGTCTGAGCCAGCGCGTCCCTGAGTTCGTCGAGTTCGCTCCTTCTGCTGCTTCTCTGACGTTGAGTTGGACTGTTTTGACGAGTTTGTTATGCGTCCTCTTCTTCCGAGAATTCGTCGTCGCTTTGATGTGGGACGTATCGATCTGCGTAGATTCTCTCTTCGTCATCGGAAGTTGGCGCTGATTTGTCCTCTGGCGGGATCGAGCCCTCGTTCTCGCAATCCTCTGTGTTGTCTATTACCGTGGATTTTCGTCTTCGTATTATCGGAGGAGGATCCGTAGCGTCGAGTCTTGTTGCCGGCGGAGTTCGTTCACCTGTAGTCTGCTCACGATGTTGCGACGAATTCCTTGTCGGCTCTCCGGAATCCGAGAAGTCTAGGCGTCTCCATTCAGTCGGGGTGAAGTTCACCGTTTGGGTGGTTCGAGTGCAGTTTCCAGTTTTCAGTCTTTCGATCTGTTTAGTGAGGGTGCTGTTCGCCTTTTCTTGTTCTTCCGCCTTTTCCCTCAGTGCAGCTACCATCTCCTTTAACTCGGCGAGAGTTGTGTTGATTGTCGTGTCTGAGGTGGTCGTGTTTGTAACATTGCCGCTCGCCGACATATTACCAGCGGTAACGTTGGGTGTGTTATCATCGATCGGTAATTGCCGGTTTGTTTCGTCTTCGTTTCCGATGGTGGCCTTCTCTTCGGGTCCGTTAACCGGTGGTTTTTAAGTGTCGAAAGTTTCTTATTCCCCACAGACGGCGCCAAACTGTGAGAGTCGAAACTAACACGGTCAAAACTTGTAGAGCAAAACTTTTAGGGAACAGAAAATTTTAAGGATAACCACGAAACTAGCAAACCCGGAGGACGTTTTATTGATTAGAAGTCGAAAAGAATACAAAGATCGTAAAAAGAGTGAAGGAATTGGAAAGAAAGTACAAAAGAACTCGAAAATCAGCTAAGAGAAAACTGCTAAGTTCTTAATTCTAAGTCTAAGGTTTTTCGCTCTGCCTCTCTCGTCTGGTCTCTCCCTCCTTTTATAGCTTCCGTTCGTCGGCTTTTGAGAATATTTCCGTAGGATTTGCGGAAATCTTCTTGTTCTTCTCTTTTTCCTTTTCTCGCTAAAATGTACATTTCTATCTCGGATTTTCCTTTCTCCAATATCTTTCTTTACTTATTCGTCTTTCCGCGGCTCGACTCTTTTGTTGGATTGGCCGAGATTTGGACGTTCCGAGTCCGTTTACGTATCAACTCATTTATTTGTCTTAGAGTTTGTCGTATGCTTTGGCCTAAGTCCCCATTTCTCTCAGTCTTGATTCATCGGCCCAAATCGTCGGCTCGGGAAGGTATGGGCTGATGTTTCCGAAGATGGGTTGCGACAAGTTATGCGTATCGGCAAATGTTTGGTTAGTCGTTCGGAAAGTTCAGCCCGGAAAACCAGAAACGGTTTAGGTCAGAAATCCGAGATGGTTTGGCTCAAATGTTCAACTCAGGATTCCGGAGTGGCAACTCATGATCAAGATCGAGAGGCGATGGATTTAGCTCCGAGCTGGTTCATCTCGGAAAATCCAAGCTGGTTCATCTCAGAAAATCTGAGCTGGTTTAGCTCGGAATTCCGAGCTGGTTCAGCTCGGTTTTCCGAGATGGTTTATCTTGGAATTCCAAGCTGGTTCAGCACGGATTTTCGAGATGGTTTATCTCGGAATTCCAAGATGGTTTAGCTCGGAATTCCGATCTGGTTCAGCTCGGTTTTCCGAGATGGTTTATCTCGGAATACTGAGCTGGCTCAGCTCGGATTTCCGAGCTGGTTCAGCTTGGATTTCCGAGATGGTTTATCTCGGAATTCCAAGATGGTTTATCTCGGAATTTCGAGCTAGCTAAGCTTGTTTTTCTGAGATGGTTTATCTCAGAATTCCGAGCTGGTTCAGCTCGGTTTTCCGAGATGGTTTATCTCGGAATTCCGAGCTGGTTCAGCTCGGTTTTCCGAGATGGTTTATCTCGGAATTCTGAGCTGGTTCAACTCAGTTTTCCGAGATGGTTTATCTCGGAATTCTGAGCTGGTTCAACTCGGTTTTCCGAGATGGTTTATGTCGGAATTCCGAGCTGGTTCAGCTCGGTTTTCCGAGATGATTTAGCTCGGAATTCTGAGCTGGTTCAACTTGGTTTTCCGGGATGGTTCAGCTCGGTTTTTCGAGATGGTTTATCTCGACTTTTCGAGCTGGTTCGGCTCGTCCTTTGCTTCGTTTGGATGTTCCGCCAATCCGTAGTTCCTGTCGGAATATACGTTCGTCCGATTATGACATCGTCTGTGTTGCCGAAACCATTTCTCCGATAAATCATTTAGGTGACCTCGTCGGCATTTCGTACAACTTTGTCATTTATACGAAATATTGAACGTCTAATTCAAACACTCGCTCATGCTTGACTGCTTGATCCTCTTTTCAGCTATTGTTTTCGTCGAGGGGTTTTTGACCCCAACAGGATTTCGATATTCCATAATTTTAATTAGTTTGCTTGGGTTCATAAATTAATGGTTTAGGGTTTATATTTTAACCACTAAGAAGGGGGGTTTTGTTATTCCATACTGTAAATTAATTTGTTTGGTTTTTGGGTTTAGAAGTGGTTTAGGGTTTAGATTTTAACCACTAAAAGGGGGGTTTTGATATTCCATACTGTAAATTAATTTGCTTGGGTTCATAAATTAACGATTTAGGGTTTAGATTTTAACCACTAAAAAGGGGGTTTCGATATTCCATACTGTTAATTAATTTGGTTCGGTTCATAAATTAGTGGTTTAGGGTATATATTTTAACCACTAAAAAGGAGATTTACGATATTCAATATTGTTAATTAATTTGCTTGGGTTTAGGGTATAGATTTTAACCACTAAGAAGGAGAGTTTCGATATTCTATACTGTTAATTAATTTGCTTGGGTTCATAAATTAGGGGTTTATGGTATATATTTTAACCACTAAAAAGGGGATTTTCGATATTCCATACTGTTAATTAATTTGCTTGATTTTAGGGTTTAGAAGTGGTTTAGAGTATAGATTTTAACCACTAATAAGGATGTTTGGGTTTAGGTTAGATTCTTTTAGGTTAGGAAGATCTTCCTAAATATGTAATACGTTTTCCTGAATACAGCAAAAAATATTCTCATATGGGGATTCGAACTCGGGACATGAGGGTCGTTGGTGAACTCGGGTCGTGAGGTTCGTGAGTGAAGTGTATAAACCAGTTGGGCTATCTGTTCGGACTTGTTTGTTTGCGAATTCATTTAGTCTTATTAAATAACTTTTCAGAATCAAAAACCAAATAAAAGCACGTCAGATCTTATCGCTCTTCATCCTCTTCGACGAAACTCTTTGTAGTTTTTAGATCCAAAAAAAAACTTGAAAAGGGGATCGAGCAAGCTTCTCTTCAATTTTCTTCATCCTTTCGACATAATTTCAGGGAAATCGATTTGTATTCTCTGTCTAAATTAATGGGCCAAGCAGGTATGCAATTGTTCTTTTTGTTTAATTTCGTTTATCAATTATATTCTTCACACTAAATCTTTGATATCTCAAGAATTTCATATTTGAAACTAGGGTTCTCGGGTATTTATGAATTATTTCGTAATTTTAAGTTTCTAGGTATTGCTTTGTTACTTGTTCTTATTCTTTATGCTCGCTATTAGAACGAATTCGCATGTCGTCTATGAAGTTTAAGTGTTCCATAGATGTTATGAATTTGGTTTTGAGATGATGGAGATTAATTATGATTGCACTCTTGACAGATATGGGCCGTTATAGTTATAGCCAGCCATCAAGTTCAAGTGCTAGTCTTGCTGATTCTGATTCTGTAGGTAAGGTTGTTGTTGAAGAAAATGGGATGCTCACGGTTTGCTACTGCGGCCGTATGGCAATACTCGACACATGTCGTTCTCAATTAGACCCGGGTAGAAGGTTTTTCACTTGTTCTAGTTACGACGATGGAGATTGCCACATTTGGAAATGGTGAGACGAGGCTGTGACAGGAGATTTTAGGCCTGGGCGTTCGGGTATCCGTTCGGGTTCGGTTCAGGTCTTTCGGGTTTTCGGGTTTTCGGGTCTGAGATATAAAACCCATTCGGGTATTTTAGAATTTCGGTTCGGGTTCGGTTCGGTTCCATTCGGGTTCGGTTCGGGTACCCGAAAAACATAAAACAAAAATAAAAAATAGTTATATTTAAATAAAAATTTGTTAAATTTGATAAATATAACAAAACCCTTCATATATTTTGTTTATTTTTGATAATTTAGTTATTTTAGACTAAAAACAACTAATATATTTAAGTTTATAATTATAATTTTGGATAATTTTGTTATATTAGGTCTAAATATAATTAATATTTTAGATATATAATTGTAATTCGGATATTTCGGGTACCCATTCGGTTCTCGGTTCGGGTCGGGTTCGGGTTCGGTTCTTCGGATATAGGAGTTTAGGACCCGTTCGGGTATTTTATCGTTTCGGGTTCGGGTTCGGTTCTACTGTTTCGGTTCGGGTTCGGTTCGGTATTTCGGGTCCGGATATTATGCCCAGCCCTAGGAGATTTAGTCGCTCTTAAGAGTGATTTTGCTGAAATGTCGTTAAAAATGCATTTCTTGACCATTGATGAATCACAAACCATGAGTGACAATATTAAAAAAGCTCATGACGAGATTGATGTATTGAAGCAGCTTCAGACAGAGAATGAAGAAAGGATTGCCAAGCTAGAGAAACTTGTGATAACCAAGAATAAGTCATTCCCTGACATGGAACCGAAGATTCTGTTGGTGGCATTTTCTCTTCTGTTTGTACTTCTTCTCATATGGGTTAAGTGATAGTTGATGTTATGATGTAATGGCCTTAGATACTTGGTGTGTGCTACTTATGGAATGCTTTTGGAAGATCTTCCAAAATATGTAAAACGGTTTCCTAAATATCATTTTCTATTAGTGTGAATCATGCATGTACTCTAAGTTGGACTAAACAAATGTGTTAGATTACGATGATTCCTGAATACGTGTATTTCCTTACTGAATAACATATTCTACTACCATCCAACATATTAACATGTTCCAATGGCTTAACAAATAACATTGAGATTTCATTTCAAATAAATAAATATTAGGCATTAAAACTTCAAATATACTTCTGTTACAAGCAAAATATTCATAAAACTTAAAAAGAAATAATGCAAAAACAATCAGTTTCATTTCCACTTTTTGAAGTAATCTGGAATGACTCTACAGAAGAACTCCATTTCTATATCCCAAAAACATTTGTCGCACATGTTATATTCCTTTTCAATTTCATTCCACGGGGTTCTCCAATTGTTAAGCGTAGCACAAGCGCAATAAAGAACTCCTTCCATATTGATTTGTAGACTCCTTGCTCTGATGAATTCTGGTGGATCGGAAGGCCACGATATTATGCCAACTTTTCTAACAATCTTTCCATGTTTTTTAGCAGATTCTCTTGTGAATTCGAACTTTCCAAATAACTCATCGTCACCATCTTTATTAAATGTCTTCCTTATCATACCGTATGAGTATATCGCCACTTCATAACCATGATTGGTTGCAGTCTTCACTGCTTCAATACCATCATTTTGACTTTCCGTGTAGAGATTCCTTTCAAAAACAAGGCTGATGTGTTACCCGCTTGGTAACACTTACAATTGAAAGCATCATTTTCACCAATATAGTTGCTGCGCAGACGAACTAGATCAACGGATTGGTAGAATTCTTGTCTTTCCGCCATATCTCTTACTGTTTTACATGTTATCTTCGAATGCTTGAAGTCAATAAAGTTGTCCTCGCAAGTATGAATGAGTACCTTCATGATTAGATCTTCTGGGAGCACAAGAAGATTGAAAGGTTTGATGGCTTTTCTTGCCCTTGTAACTGAATGTGTCTCATAACGATACATTTTGTATGGTGGTAAATTCCAGTATTCGTTTATCATATTTTCCTTTTGAATTCTTTATATAAAGTCAAAAGGCGGTTGTTAAAAAACTATATATCTCTCTTAAATAGACAAGACAAAATGGCGTATCTTTAAATTCCTAGAGCAACCAAATGAAAAGACGTTTGCAGAGATGACGTAACCCATTAGAATTCGTAGTGTAATTACACATTGTTGGGCTTTTCTTATTTTGTTGGGCTTTGTACCAAGTACATCTATTTTGTTGTACCAATTATCTTGTGCTTTGTTGGGCTCGTACCAATTGTGTAACTATTTCTTGAATACTACATTGGCCCAATGGCTACTCGATATTCCAATATACACTACATTTCAACCATTTTCAATTATACATGTTCAATTGCTCGCAATTCACTTGCATGGAACTGAATGACTTCAGTAGAATCAGTTAGGTACACAGTGAATCTCTCATTAGTCATCAGCGTATTAATGCGTCCTTCACACCAGCTGTATTTGTAATACACCTCAACTTTTTGCGCCAATACAAACCCTCTATGTTCATCCACTATAGGAGATTGGCTAGAAGATGTTAATATGAGGTGGGCTAGCTATGGAGATTGCCTAGCTGATTGAAACTTGTCGTTTTCCACAATGTCAATCTCCTACAATTAATATTTGTTAAAGAATGGTCATCAAATTAGGTGTTATTATACTATATTTGAAGTTGGTAACGAAACTACAAGTAACAAGAGGCAATTTACCTCATCATTTGAAGTTTCTTTTTGGTTTCTCTGTAAAACTGGAGAGTTTGTATCAGCTGTTTTGTCCAAGCCATTTGTATCACTCTGTTCATTATGAAACATAAGGATGACATTCATAATGATTATATTCACTCTTAAATTAAAAGTGACAAGTGACTACTTACCACATGCTCATTTCTTTGCAATGGTGGATATTTTGTCAAAGTTGTCTTATCCAAAGGCTCGGTACAAATCTGTCCATTAAAACCATATGAAGACATTCATATTAATAGTTTATTAGTGCCAAAATTAAGTGCCAAAATATTACCCACTCTTCCATCAACAGAGGCTGTGTAGGCTGTGTAGTATTTGGCGTCAGAGTCTGTGTTAGAGGCTGTGTGGTGTTCTGCGTTAGAGGTTGTGTGGTGTTCTGCGTTAGAAGCTGTGTAGTACTCCCCGTCAGAGGCTGTGTAGAATTCTGTGTCAGAGGCTGTATAATAGTTTTTATCAAGAAGACACTTTCACCATATTTTTAAAAAATTTGGTACTGCTTCCTGAATATGTATATATGTTACCTGCGTAAGAGACTTGATACAAAGCTTCTTTACAAGTTTGTCCAAAGAATATGTATAAGTCTGTCCATTACAAAACATAAGAAAAACTTCCATTAATATGTTAATAGTGTATATTAGTTTATTGCCGAACTAACAAAATAAACAAAAATTCTTACCTCATCATCTAATGATTCAGCATCTAGAACAGGAGATTTGTTACCAGCCGGATCCTCCAATTTCCCTTTATCAGTCTGGCCATCTTCTAATGTTTTATCTTGAGCTTTCCCTAGTGGGAGACTTGGAACCATCCGGTTTATCCACCAGCTTTTTTCAATCTATGCATCACAAAACATTATGAAAACATGTAAATTTCTAGATTTTGGATCTCCTTCATAAACATGTAAATTGTTTACCTCAACATTTAATGTTTCAGCTTGATTTTTTCCAGAGTTGGTGACTTGGTAACATCTGGATCATCGACCAGATCTTTATCAATTTGTTCCTTACAAAACGTTAGGAAAACATTAGCAGCCTGTCAACACAAAATTTGATTCATGTATATGAAATATTGTTTCAAAGGGAAAATGTTACCTTTTGTGTACCATTACGAGACAGAATTTGAGTGGGTAGTTGTGAGTCAGGATCTTGATAATAAGTCTGAGTTGGTGTTGACCTGGGAGAGAGATCCACTCGGTTTATATTATCCTGGAAAAACAAAAGTTAGGAAGAGTTTACTTAAAAAGACAGAATGTTACAGAAAATGAAATACTTGAATTCATCTTATGTCTGAATTTTACATACAGTTTTGAAGAGTTTCCTTACATTCTCACTAAACTCAGTATCTTCATAATACGTCTGAATAGGTGGTGACCTGGAAGAAAGATCCACTGGGTTTGCATTGTCTTGGAAAAAAAAAGTTAGTACTGTAGAGTTGGATACGTTTTATCTATGATTTTGACAGAATACTACCCACTTGAGCAATGTAGTACTCATATTTAGGCTTGTTTATCGAAAAAACTTCACTTGGCTCACATCCAAATGTATGCAACAATGTAGGGAGGGTGATCTTGTATTGAGAATCTGTCATCTGTAAAAAGGAAATTATACATCGCTTATCACCAACTATACAATAACAGCAACAACATCAACTATACATCGCTTATCACCAGATCAAACATTGCTTATCATCAGACACTATACAACAAATATACAGCAACAACAACTATACATCAACTTCCAAACAGCAACAGTAACTATACATCAACTTCTAATTTAACCTGTAAAGCAACTATACAACAACATCAACAGCAAATATACAGCAACTCTGCAGCAACTTCTAAACAGCAACAACAACTATACAACAACTCTACAACAACTTCTAAACAGCAACAACAACTATACAACAACTCTACAGCAACAGTAACAACAAATATACGAACATGAGTTACATAATATGTATCTTTGAGTTCTTATTTCATGCGCAAATAAGACACAAGGTTTACACTACAACAATGTCCAGCCAGTTCATGTCAGTAAAGCAAGACATTGCCAAATTGTACTACTATGAAACAACTTAATCTAGCAACTGGAAAAACAATTCACAAATTGACAGTAAAACACATATGACTAGCTGAACAAGCAACATCAGTTGGTTCATTCCAGAATAAGCCCAATTTTGAAAAAAGCTAGCGTATACAAACCTTAAGCCTGTGGCGATTCTGATTTAACCTGAGGCGATGGAGACGCGATTCTGATTTAACCTGAGGCGATTAGGAGATTAGGAGAGGCGATCGCCGGAGATGAGGAGAGGCGATTCGGAGATTAGGAGACTCGATCACGATGAGGTGATCTCCGGAGATTGGGAGAGACGATTCAGAGATTAGGAGACTCGATCGCGATGAGGCGATGATGCGATTCTCAGGCGTCAGAGAGCGGCTCGACGGAAAAGAGCGAAATGAGGAAAATTAGGGTTTACCCCTTAAATTTCTAACGGCATTTTTGTCTTTTACCCTTTAATGAAATGCTAATTTCCAGCTTTCGGCCCTTGATGCCATTTTTTGGACAAGGTAAGCTTTTTGTGCTATTTATGAGAATTTCCCTTTTGAAAAATAAACAAGACCAATGTTAAAACCTAATTTCTCCATCTTCTCTTTAAAGTCTAAATATACCCAGCCGCCGTTCTCTTCGTTTAACCGGAGTCGGGATCTTCCTTTTCTTGTCGTTTTGTTTCATCTTTCCCTTGGCTATTCCACTTATGATTCGTTGGCTGAAGAAGAAACTGTTGTAGATGCGATTGAATTTCCAAATCTGGCTGGTTTTGGGTGTTTTAGAGGTTGGTAGTCCCGGATCTATAGGATCAACGGTGTGGTTTGTATTCAATTGTCATTAGTCCATGTCTCTTCCTATATCTAGTGTTCGAATCTGTTTCTCACCGGATAAGTTGCGTCGGCTCACAAACCTCTTTAGCTTCGGTGATGATTGCTTTGGTGTAGTTCCTTCCCCGTTCACTCTATCTCGTCCTCGGTTGGTGGAGAACGGTGGTATTCGATATGGTTCTCTCTCTCTCTCCTTGCCTCTACCTAACTTATCAGATCGAGATCTCGTCTCCAGTGGTCTTTCTATCCAGGTGTGTTTTAGTCTTGTCGTTTTTAACAATACCACCGTATCCGAAAGATCTGTAGTTTCTATCTTGTTGGAATGTGAAAGCGTGATTTCTTGAGTTGAAAGGTGGTTTGTGCTTCTCTAAAGAAGAATTTGTTATCTTTGGTTGGCCGTGGGTATCTTCGGTAAGTGTTTATGTGAAAGGATCTTCAGTGGCTTGGAAGTTTGTTGTGTTGTTGCTTCTCTTAGGTTTGAGTTTTTTTTTTGAACTAGATTTCTCTTAGGTTTGAGTTAAATCTATTTTATAGTTTTTTGTATAAGTTGATCCTTGTTGTAGCATGATGTTTATGTTGTATTCTCAGTCTTTTAAACTTTCTTTTTTGGGGCTTTGTATCCGGAGAAATCATGTTTTCTGTCGGCTTTAGTTTCCGAGAACAAATTTCAACTTCTGTCGATTGTGTATCTTACCCTTACGTTAATGAAAATTCCAGATGAAAAATAAACACAATTTTAAAATAAACGTATGCAAGATCCTTTTATATCCTCTATTTTTATCATTTTGGTGTCGTGATTTGATAAAAGTAGCAAATAATGTTTTGGTAAATTAGTAAATAAATGTTTCAAGTGAAATATGAATATATTTGATGTGGTGTTTAATTTTAAAATAATACTATTTATAAGTAGATAAAACTAAATCGTAAACAAAAATAAATATATGTTTTAATAACACGACAAATACTCTAAGCTTATTAAAACAAAAGTGACCATTTTTGGAGTTTCTCTCTCTACATCCTCTCGCGTCTCTCTAAAAGTTTTTCCAATCTGAGTTAGCTTCCGGCCGTCGGTGGTGGCTCTGGCTCCGCCGGCGGTACGGGTTACCTTTGATGTGTGTTTCGGCTGCGGCATGATCCGCCTTTCAGCTTCAGTGACTCCCTTCCGATTTTCTCTGTACTGTATGAAGGGTTTCGTCGACTTTTGCTTAGCTAGGTTTTCATCTCCGGGTTGGTCCCGACAGCATCTCTGGTAATTTAACCGGATTCGACTGATTTTTTCTGTCCATACTCTCTACATCGGTGATGTTGGCTTATCACGATCTTTGATTCCTCTATTGGGTGGGATAAAAGTTTCGGTCCCGACGTTTTCCTCTGCATGTTTGGCGGCGTGTTCATATGAACCGGTTTGATCGGAGCACATTTCCTGGCCAGTAAGTTGGGCCGATTAGACGTCTCTGACTCCCTTTAACTCACGGTGGTATCAAAGCGTGTTTGGTTCAATCAAATTCTCGCAACCCCTCACGGTACATATTCAACAACAATTTCAGTCGGCAAAGACAAATATGGCGACTACATCGTCATTCATCGCCGCCGGTGACCCGCGAATACTCCGGCGCCGCTATGCATGTCAGACTGCAAGTGTGATTGACGTGTGTTCATTCGTCCGTCATACGTGGTCGTTTCGAGTGCCTCATCTCACGTGACTCATCTCGAGTTGATTTGGACCATGTTTGGGCCACATAAATCCAAACATTTTTCATTCGATGTAATGGCCTATTTCCTATGTTGTAAACTGCTTATTGGGCCTTATTTCAATAAAATGCTAGCCGGCTAAAAAAAAATAACAGGACAAATAGATGTTTTGTTATTTTGCATATCCTTTCAACTTAAATGTGCTTAGTCCAATTTGCTTATAAAGTGTTCTCCTTCAAAATAAAAGAATGTTATTTCTAAATTTGTATATGTATTCTGCTTTAGTTGTCACTTTAATTTTTAAAATCCTCTCATATATATTATGTCATATTTCTATAT
Organism: Orychophragmus violaceus; assembly: GCA_030180135.1. NCBI lineage: Eukaryota > Viridiplantae > Streptophyta > Magnoliopsida > Brassicales > Brassicaceae > Orychophragmus > Orychophragmus violaceus. The sequence continues at coordinate 28,569,898 of CM058232.1, read as the reverse complement.
TTGTTTTAATAAACTGATGTACCTCATCCGAATTTATTCTGTTATCAATGTTTAAATTGTTTGATCTATATTATTTTCCTCATTAACATTCTCCAAAATTCCATTAGATTATTAATTATAGATTTGTTTTTTTCTCACTACTCCTTCAAATACCATTTCTCTTTTCTAATTTTCATATTTTTGTATGATAATCACATACTTCTATATCTTTTTACCACTCATAATATTTTTATTATTATTTCATCTAAGACGCTACATAATTTGTTTATCTTGAGTTGACATTGAGTACAAAATAAATTTGAATAACTTCACATGGGTCTTTTGTCTTAGTTTAGGTCCCACGCAAATCCTTTTTATAGTTCTTATGCTCTTTCATTTTTTCATTCATTTAATATATCATTTTGCTTTTATTATACTTTTTGTTAGTTTTTTAATAAAAATATATAATTTGATCTCGAATGTGAGATTAGCTTTTAGAACCTCACAAACCTGAAACCCTATAAATCCACCTAATCGAATTAATAGTTTGATCATGAATGGAATGTATTTGACAAAATCCAAAAACTTCACAAATCCAAACCAAAATTTTCGTATCCAAACCGAACCAAATAGAATAGAAATTTATGTACTACATTATCAAATCTAGAACCAAATAAAAAAACCATGTAAAACCCAAACCGAACTATTGTATTAGTTAATTTAACTAAAATTGTTATATTTTTTGTTATAATCCAAAACAACATATATTTTGATCTCAAATGATTATTATTATTTTAACCCAAAATACGACTCTAAAAATCCGAACCGAAACGAGCTGAATTACAGTTTGATCTTGAATAAGATATGTTTCTAAACATAAAAAAAAAATCCAAACCGAACTGAACTAAAAAGTCGAATGTTCATTCACTTAAGTTTATGAATCAAATTAAGAATAAATTTATATTTTTCTATGTATCAAATTTACGTTTTGTTTTAATTGGTTTTAGTTATTTTTATTTATTTATTGATATTTCTATATTTTTGTTTAAATTGTTTTTTTATTAATTGATGTGTTAATATATAAAGATGGATAGACAATTGTGTTATTATAATGTTATTTTTTTTCTACAACAAAAGAAGAAAAATCTATTTTTATCTATATTGGTGTATGCGGTGTAATATGAATATAATGAAACAGGTAGAATTACGTAGATTAATACGTCAACTGGGGCTCTCTCTCTACGTTAGTAAAAGAATTTTCTCTCCACCTAGAGTTTCATCTTCCATTCTTCCCCAATCCTTATCTTTCAGAAGGGAGAGATTGATTTGAGAGGAGTCCCGTTTTGCCAGTTTACCGGCTTTTGTTTGTATATATCCTCCGATTTCTGATCGGATTTTCTTTGCTTTGAATAAGGTTTTTGGCGTCCCGGCGGTGCTCCCATATGAGCAAATTTCCGATTACTATCGGAGCCGACTGATCGCCTTTCCCTGGCTTTCATCCTGCCACAACATCTGGTTATCTTCCTCTTTTCTCTCAATCATATCATTTTCGTGGAATTAATATCTCAATCGCTCTTGTCCGTATGGCTATGGACGTTTAAAGGACCAAATCTACGACTTGGTCGGCGTTTGAAAATTGTTGCAAAAAAAATTAATATAATGAAACAATTTTATACCAGTATTTCGTGCTAGTTTATCTGTAGTCTTTTTTTTTTGTCAACAGTTTTGTAACAGCCCGGTATCTCTGGTCCAGCAAGGCCCATTATCTCCAGAAGAAACCCTAGGTATTTTTTTATAAATACCTGTTTGTTCTCTCTTTTTCTGCACAGAAACTAAATCCCTAAGCGAAACTCTGCAGAAATCGAGCCGTCAGAGAGAGAAAGTGACGAACCATTGATTCCACAGCCATCCGTGCGTAGATCTTCTCGTTTAGCATCGACACGTGTGAAAGGTAACTCCGAAAACCCGATTTTCGATAGGATTAACCCTTGGCCGAACCTTAAATCGATCATAACTTTTAAACCGTAATGAATCTCAGAAATCCGAGACCACCACCGGATTCCTCTCGACGAGACGAAGCCGTCGCCGCAAACGGTTCCTTCGTCAGACGTCGGACGCGCCTTCACTCGCTCAAGGAAGATCCGCCACGCGCCGCCACTTTCGTCGCCGGAAACCCACGCTCAGCCGCCGGTACGCCGTCGCCGCCGGTGACCTTTCCGGTAAGCTCCGCCGTGACTCGCCAGTGACTCATTGAGTTGACTCGGTGACTCACTGAGTTGACTCGCTTAACCGGTTTAAATTGGTCTAATCCGGTTAGATGGTTTAAATCAATTTCATCTGGTTTAATTGATTTAATTAATTCGAACCGGTTCAGTTAAATTCATTTGGTTCAATCAATTGGATCCGGTTTAGCTGAATTAATATGGTTTAGGCGGTTAGACTTGGTTTGGATTGGGTGACTTTTCAATTGACCGTATCTAGTTCATCCCGTACCCGATTTAAGTCAAACGAAAGCCTATCTCACCCGATTTTTCGCCCTGATTTCAGATTTGGATTCCGTTTGAGCACCAGGAGACTCCAAATTACTCTTTTACCCTTTCTAAGGTGAGGGCTATTCTGTAACTCTTCGTTTTCCGTTTTAAGCCTCCAAATATGTAGTATAGTATCTAAACGTGCTCCGTTTGTTTGCTAAGTCTCTAGGTTGTTTGTTAAATTGGAGATAGGATTATAGAGGATTCAACCCATTGTTTTCATTGTCGTTAAACTGCTATTGCTTGTTATATATATGTAAATACAAATATATAAATATATATGTAGAGACGCGTTGTGATGCGAGTAGGTGAGATTACGGGGGTACAGAGACGGAGTTCTGTACTTGGGCCGTATTGTGTGCGGGGGCACGACAGCCTAAGTCGATCTGTTGCCGGGGTCCTAAGATCGATAAAGCGTCCTCTGGGCGGTGCGGTGGACACGACGTCCATCACGGAGACTCAGTGGAGTGGTGTGGGCGATCACTTGATTCGCTAGGACCTTGTTTGCTTCTTGGGCACATTAGGTGCCGTGATTGTGCGTGTTTAGGCTAGACTACCTTATTTGGAGTGCTTGGACCGAGTCCGTGGACTTGCGTTTTAGCATCCCATACCTCGCTGAGCGACTCCCCTGTTGCTCATCCCTCTTTCTTTTCATCCTTTCAGGTGAGCCTGCCGAGTAGATGGATGCTTAGCAAGGATTGGTGCTTTTGGGTGTTTTCATCGCGTTTTCCGCATTTGTTTTAGTCACTGTTTTATGACTTTATTTCAGTTATTGCATTGTTGGACTAGTTGTTTCAGTTTAGTTATTTATTGGAGTTTATTGGAGTTACGTGAGTTGCAAGTTAGGGTTACAATGAGTCGGGTATTACAAGTTTATCTGTAGTCATATTACTTGTTTTTTGATGTGTTCGAGTTCAAAAATCTTGAAGACCTCCTTTATTATTTCAAACTTTTTCAGATGTATCGGAAACCTGACCATTTTGAGGTTAAAGAAGCATATTTTTCCCAAAATTTTTTTATATCTCTAGATTAAATTTTATTTTGATCTTGAAAAATCGATCCCGATATGACAATGTCTGAACTGATACGCGTGAAAAAAGTTTTGATATTGGTCGGGCCATTAGGTCAAGCCCGTGAGCCCAAAACCTAAAAAACCCGGTTCAAATTGAAAACCCTCGATTTCCTTTCCTTTGTTCCAATTTCGATTCAGTGGGTAATTTTTTGAGGACGCAAGAGTGTTTTCAGTCACTGCAGGAGGAGCTGCGAAAATTCATCGCCTTGTCGTCTCCGGAATTTTCTTAGGTAACTCTGCTTGCGTTTGGAAATTGGGATTTTATTTGTATTTAAATGATTCCGTAATTTGCAACTATGCCAGAGGTTTGTAAAGTCGTATTCTTTTGTCAGAAATCTGAAATTGACTGCATAATAAGAGAATCTTTAATTTCAGTTTCGATGATTGTTGGTAACCCTCGTCGAAATTTTGTAGGGAGTAGGCTTTTTTGCTTGTGTTACTGTTAAATGAACTCCGAGTATTCGTTTCTAAGTTGGATTAAAGAACTCAAAATAAGTTATTGGTTAGAAATTGACGCATATCTGTTGTTTTTTCCTTCAGTAATAAATAAAATGTCATTGTTTTGTGTTGCCTTCATTTCTCTGTTTGACTCTGTGTTGTGCTCTTTCGTGTCGGGTTATGCTATATTCTTTTCTATATGAAACACTGATACTGATATGTTCAGAACCGATGCTTCATCTGGATTTCAATCTTCTTCTTTTTTCTTTTTTGAACAAACATCTTGATTTCAATCTAGAACACTAAAAACCTAAGTAAGAACCAAACTCATCCTGGATATTTGTTGAGTTGATCTTCTTGCTCTCACAAAGCCCTAAAACTTCCCATACAACCAATGATCAAAATACCTTCAAGCTGTTCTCCCTTCGACTTGTTTGTACTTTTCTAGCTGCAAATTCGTATTTGATAAATTTTCATGTATGCCTGAATTGGTATAGGAATGCTGTTGAAATGGAATTCACAATGGAGAATATAACAGAAATGGAGAGTGAGAGAGTTGAACAGGGCACCAATAAGGAAATTGAGACTGAAGAGCAAAGTCAAGATAATGTTATGGAAACCGGTAAACAACTTGAGACTGAAGAGCAAAGTCAAGATAATGTTATGGAAACCGAGAATAAGAATATAGAAGAGACATTAGGAGAGGAAGATCCTGTAAGCGAACATAAGGATTCTCTGCTTCCCATGGTCACTGAAGAAGGTGCTTCTCATGCTTCCTCCCTTGAGATGGGGACCAACAATGATGATCAACCAAAGATTGATGATGAGAAAACTCATGATGAGAAGAATTCTCAATTAGAATCAATCCCACATTTAAGTCCTTCTCCTTCAGTAATCAAGCCTACTGTGGAAGACACTATCGAACAGAACATTGGGTCCAGCGAAGTAAGTTCGGGTGTCTTGAAAAGTGATAGAGATTCTGTCGTGGTTGACAAAAATGCTGATGTAGTCCGTGAAGAAACGACCACAGTAGCTCATAGCAAACTTTCAGAGGACAAAGGATCACCACATAATCATGCTAATACTGTGATGGAGCAAGACAAACCTGCAGAGGAACTTGACATTACATCCTCAGGAGACCACAACGAAATTACAGTCACTCCTGATATCAAACTCTCGGAGGACAAGGGATCACCGCTTCATCATGCTAATACTGTAATGGAGCAGGACAACACAGCAGAAGAACATGACATGTTATCCTCAGGAGACCATAAAGAATTTCCAGTCAATACAGATACCAGATATGTGGAGGAGAACAATGACAGGATAGACGAGGGAGAGTCTAACAATATGAATTTGGCTGACGATGGAAATGGGCCGGTCGATCATGATCAAGGAACCACAACGGAGGTTGAAAAAGGGCCAGAGGTGCCTGGTTTTGAGACCGTATCAAATCTGAAAAATACGCCATCCGAGCCTCTCATAGAAACCTCAGTGAACATGGAAAAAGAGCCAGACATGCCTGCCACTGAAAATCTAGAAAATGTCCAAAACTCTGATGTGTTGGCTGCTGGAGTTTCCGGAAACAGTGACAAAAGGTTGTCTCTCTTGCCCGCTACCCAGACTTCATCTGACCATAACGAAGGAGTTGCTTCACGTGAGGCTGAACCTATGGAAGACATGGAACTTGACGTCCCTGTTTCTAAATTGGTTACGGATGCTAGTATTGACTCTACTAATAACAATGATGTGCATGTCGAGGCTCCTAATGCTGAAAAGAAAGATCATTCTATTGTATTAGTACCTGAGGGGAGTGATGCTGATAATGAGAGTGCATCAGTGAGACGTGAATCTGGTCCTACAAAGTCTGAAGTGGGGGTAAGTGGAGGTTTGAATAATGGGGTCCATAAAATAGGCCAGCCACCACCTGGTTTTGATGGGCCCATGAGCGCAAATCGGACACCAACTGGTTTTGATGGGACCATGAGTGCAAAGCGCTCTTTCCTCTTGGATGATTCGTCGGAGGGCAATGAATCTGGAACGGAGGAGGATCAATCTGCTTTTATGAAAGAATTAGATCACTTTTTTAAAGAGAGAAACATGGACTTTAAACCTCCAAAATTTTACGGGGAGGGATTAAACTGCCTTAAGTAAGCTTGCTTCCCATCTTCATTTATTAACTCTAGTGTGATTAAAAATTTAAGTGGAAACTGATATTCTGTTAATTTCTTTGGTGCAAGGTTGTGGAGAGCTGTAATTAGATTGGGCGGTTATGACAAGGTATGTCCCACTGTCAATGCGCCTGATGAAACATCACAGCATCTTTGTTGACAAGCAAATGTGGCTTTTGCTATTTAACCTTTTTTCTTGCATGTATACTTCTAGCAGTGGCTTTTTGGTGATACCCTACTATTATTAGCTTATGCTTTATTCTGAATAGGTTACTGGATGCAAACTTTGGCGGCAAGTAGGAGAGTCTTTCAGGCCTCCAAAGTAAGAAGAATTTGGCCATTTACCACTTACCTTTTGCTTTTCTTATTAGTGGATTTGTCTTGACTCTTGAGTTTGAGGAATTGTTTGCATATTCCCAAGAATTTGTTCTAATAAATTGCTCAATTGTTTGTCCAGGACTTGTACAACAGTGTCATGGACTTTCCGGGGTTTCTACGAAAAGGTGAGACAATATGTCCACCCTCTTTTGTGTTTTCCAGTCCATGTTCCTTTTCCCCCTTCATGTGGCTTTTGTATACCTAGTAGTAGCCCAGGGCTAATACCTGGCATGGTATAGTATATTGGTTGAAATCAGAATTCAATTTCCCGAAATGCCCAGAGCTAATACCTGGCATGGGACTCTGCATCAGTTATTCTGAAAGAGAGTTTAAATGATTGAACAGACAACAAGTGTGAATCCTCTGGACAAATAATTTCCTTAAGATCCAGTAACATCTTGTAACCGTTATATCTCTTCTTCATTTTTCAGGCTCTTCTTGAATATGAGCGGCATAAAGTCATCGAAGGTGAACTACAGATACCCCTTGCTATTGACCCAGAACCAATGAATATTGATAATCAGGTAAGATCGTGAATATCATATCTTGCGACTGTAGTTTTTGTTTGATCTGTTTCTTGCAATTAATGTCTGTGTTTTATAACATAAGCTGCTTTCATGTAGGCTTCTGGATCTGGTAGAGCGAGAAGAGATGCAGCAGCACGTGCTATGCAAGGTTGGCATTCACATCGTCTTAATGGGAACGGTGAAGTTAATGACCCTGCTATTAAGGTCCGACAGAATCTTGTTACTAAGCATATGTTTCATCTTACATTCACTCTACATCTTTTGTTTACATAGTCTGAACTGTACGCTTTTTTTTGTAATTTGTAGGATAAGAATTTAGTTCTTCACCAAAAGCGCGAAAAAACGATAGGAACCACCACCCCTGGTATGAATTCTGTTCGATGAAGAAGTCATTGTTCACATCTGTATTATTGAAACGTTGACTCAGTTTGAATACTTACATCTCACAATGTCATCAGGTTTGCTCAAACGCAAGAGGCCATCGTCTACTGAACATTTTGCAAAACATGCCATCCAAGTGTCTAAAACTATGTATGGTTATTAGTCTGTTGCTTTGGAACGATTGATATTTCACATTTGAATTCTGATTCCGTTTTCCTTAGGTTGGATGTGACAGTTGTTGATGTTGGACCACCAGCTGATTGGGTGAAGATTAACGTACAGAGGACGGTATGTTCCTGTATTGAAAATCTGAGCAATCACTTGCTCGTTTTATATGTATTAATAATCTCTTCCAATAACCACCGCAGCAAGATTGCTTTGAGGTTTATGCATTGGTCCCAGGACTAGTCCGTGAAGAGGTTAACTCTCTCTCACACACACACTCGGAATAGAATCTATGTACTCGTTTCGTTTACATATCAACTTATCTTGGCAAATATTTACACAGGTCCGAGTCCAATCAGATCCGGCAGGGCGGTTGGTAATAAGTGGCGAACCCGAGAACCCTATGAATCCATGGGGAGCTACTCCTTTCAAAAAGGTAATAGTCGTATTTTAAGGATCTGTTGTTGTTATAAAGAATGTTGAATGGCACTCTTGAATTGCAGGTGGTAAATCTGCCGACAAGAATTGATCCGCATCATACATCGGCTGTGGTAACCCTAAACGGGCAGTTATTCGTCCGTGTGCCACTTGAGCAATCTGATTAGAAACATTTTACAGTTTAACAAAGCCTTTGAAGATCCGACAGAGAGAGAGAGAAGTATGTTAGAAGTAGTTATTGAGAGTCTTTTGTCTGTATATTATGATTGAGAGCATAACATACAACTTGAGAGAGAGAGCTCACATTAGGATACTTTAATTAGGCCTTCTAGTTTATGTTCTCTCTTCTCTTTGATTAGATTCTTAAAAATCATTGTTGACACCTGCGTTATGCTTTCTTCTCCACATTTTCTGTGTCAAATTTTCTCTAAACGTAATACAAATATGAATAAATAACACTCGAGCATATTGTATATGTATACAAAGTTTCAATTATTTCTGCATCAAACCCAGTATGTACGTAAAGATAAGAGATGTTTAGTGAATAACAGTACTGGGTTGGTTTAGTTGTCCTTTGGGCGGAATTTGCAAGCGGTCTTGAGCTCCCCGGCAGGTTTATCGCCGGCGAATCCAGCGTCAACCCAAGCCGAGTAGCCTCCCTCCATGTTAGCCACATGCTCGTACCCCTGCGGAGTATAGACATACGAATACATACAAAATAAGTGCGATGCATTTTTGTGTATATATACTTATTAAATGGTGACTCACCGCATTAAGAAGATCGACGCAAGCACGACTTGCTCTTCCTCCAGAGTTACAAGCCTTTAATCAAACAAGTTTAGTACGAGGAAACTGTCTCAACTAGAAAAATCTAAATCTAATATTATTAAATCAAAGCTAACCACGATGAGATGGTCATCTTTCTTGCAAACCGATGCCACTTGAGCAAGGAAATCAGGATTTACAATCCTACCTACAACCCATTCACAAATAGAGTATAACATCTATAAATTAATAACTCTATAAGCTAATACAATTTTCTGGTCACAAATATAATTCAATTTTTGATTTAACTAATCTTTCAATAAATTAAAATATCGACGTTATTAATTTGTAGAGGCTTTCGTATAATTTTCTAAGAGTTTTACATTTGTCATAATTTTTGTTATATGTAATTTCGTATAATTTTCTAAGTGTTTTACATTTGTCATAATTTTTGTTATATGTAATTTTGCTGCAAAATTCCTAAAGTTACCTTCATCTGTTTTGAACATGTAAGGTATGTTCAAGGCATCCTCAAAGTGGCTCTTTGCGAATTCTTCATTTGTCCTACAATCATCCATAAAGATCAAGAAAGTTATATACACACATAAATATAATATGATATATATGAACACATATATGTACAAGGATAAAATGAAATGATATATTTTGTACTTACCTAACATCGAGATATCGATGACCAACACTAAGCAAACCTTTTGCTGTATAAACATCAACTCTTTTAACATCTTCAACGCTGTAATTAAGAAAAACGACAGTATATATACATATCTAATGCTCATGATAGATATTTGAGCATACACATACTCAGGATAGAGATTTGATTTTATTCTTACGTCTTTGTGTTTGTTTTCTCCATGAGAAAGCCTTGAAGAGATGTGTGGTTAGATCTTATTTTCCGGGTCTTCTTTTGTTAAGATGAAGGTTGAAGAGAAGATATGTATAGTATTATTCGACTTGATCATGTATATATATTAATTTATTCAATTATAATATGTAACAAATAAGTTGACCAACTATTATTTTATCATTTTGTTGATCATGAAACTTGAAAAAAATAGTTTATTTAAATAAAATAAAAACTCAAAATTATTAACTAGTTAATTATGTGTTAGTTGATTTATTCTAAATGTTAATCATAACGTAGTACTTGAGCATAGTTTAAAATTTCATGAGATTGAGGTACATACCAGAGGTTTCAGGAGAGATCGAGTTCGCCCTAGGTTTCGCTCTCAGACGCGCTTCTCGAGGTCCGCCGCCGGCCGTTCGTTCCCGTCTCTGCTGCCTCCCCGGTTGCCGGCGCTCCTTGCCGGAGCCGGGGAGAGGTCGTCGTGGTCTTTAGTTTTTGATTCTCTTCGGCGGTCTCTCTCGATCCTCTGCTTTTCCCGTTGACGGTGGTTACTTGCTAGGTAGCACGGAAGCTTCGCCGGATGACCGCTTCCCGCTTCGGAATCGGAAACTTGTGGAAGCTTTCGGAATCTCGCTTACAAGACGCTTCCAAAAAACACTTTGAAAAATGCATTGGAAGCTTACGCTTCCGTTTTGGAAGCTTGCGTTTCCATTTTAAAATCATAAAATCATAAACAAAAAAGAAATGTAGAGTTATATTTTATATGACTTTTTATTTTATAAAAAAAGTTTTAGAGCTAGAGGAAATAACATCATATATAAAACGTTGAAACTAATAATAAAATTTGATATTTGTACATAATAAATTTTATCTTTTTACTTACAAAGAATTTGTTTAAATAGACTATATAAATCATTTGTGAATTACTATAAGTGATTAATTTAATTAGTTGGACAATAATATTTTTGAAAACTTGGATTTTTTTAGTTATTTTCACAATATATTTTAAGTTCGTCTTATTTGATATAGTTAACTAAAAATGAATATAATATTTGGATATTTAGTTTTAAAACATATAAGTTTTAATTATGGGTTATATTATATTTTTAATATATATATATATATATATATATATTTATGTATATACGATTCCAACACGTACCCGCTTCCTATATATTTTGGAAAAGTCGCTTCTGCGCTTCCATACGATTCCGCTTCCGCGTACCCGCTTCTGATTCCATGTAACGTAGGTTACTGGTGGTGCCGGTCTGTACCGGATTCCTTGCTTCGGTGGGTTCATCTCTGAGGAGGGGTGGCTTGTTGCTCCGTTTGGCGATGTAGTTTTGGTTGATCCTGATTCAATTCTCATATTGATATCAACCTAAACATGCATTAGATCTAGGTGTTCTTATTTAGAAACATTATGATCTCACCTTTTACCTGTTTGTTGCAGCGGAATTGATGAACAGGTCAGAGGTCAGGGAGATACACCAAGGGATGAATCCTCCAAAGGCTCACACACGCAATCACAGGAAATTGGCTGCTAGACCACGAGGAAGAGAGGCGCCAGAAAGAGAGAGAGATCGCGGCTGGGAGGCTTAGGGTTAGGGAGAAGAGACTTGGCTTTTAGACATTAAAAGCCTTCTCTTTCCCTTTTGGGCTTTTGGGCCCAATCTGATTAAATCCCATTTAATCAGACCCATTATTCATTCTCTCTTAGTACGACAAATGCCTAGCACTTTTGTCGTACTTCTGCTATGCCTTTCAACATTATTTCCTGCTAGCTTAAGCGTGTGACCCATATGGGATCATACAATAAAGGCAATAAGTCCAAGACTTATAGATCATGAGCAGACTCTAGCAAGCCATCATGACCCCCAGTATTGTATGACTTATGTCTGATCACTGACATACTCTTACGTTATAGAGACAGTACAGAGATTGCTGGACACAATTCCAACAATCTCCCACTTGAACTGGAATCTCTGTATTCATAATCCCTTTCGTCTCAATATCTCGATTAGTCATAAGGCAAGATTAGTGTCATCCTTATAAAGCCTAATCTTGTTCATCGGACTCTGATTTGATACTGACAATACAAACGACTCGAGAAAGTCCGTTTGAGCATGGCCATGCGTTTTCCAGTATTCAAATCTCCGATTGGCCTAGAGATATTCACTCCATTTATATTGGAGGGACAAATCCCATCTTGTTCCATCACTGTAAACTACTCATTTCATGATGTACCCAAACAAGGTCCTTATAGCTATCGCATAACGATAGCGTTAGACAATGATCAAAGTGCATCAGTCCATATGCAGCCACATGCATGCGAACTCAGGTCTAAGGACTATACTCTATAGTCGTAGTAAGAATCTCTTATGACACAGATATAAATATCCTGAAGAGTTCTTATTAGCGGGTCTTGTCCGGTCGTATGTTCCCAACATACACCTATGTACTGACTTTGATGCCGAGCATCTATGACACACTGAGACTTTGTCATAAGTCACGTACCAATCCAGTCTTACACGGTTGTTGGTGTTCCAATTTCAACAACCTTCGACTAGGGACAGGATGATATAAAACATTTATCAAATATAGGATCTCATGATCAAGCTAAATGACTTCGATGACTCAAGATCAAATCATTTACTTCGATGACCTATAAAATGGTTCATATCATTTTGGAACGATTATTTCATCACAGTTAAAATAATCTTGAAATAATAATTTCATTAAAACATGAATAATAATGTTTTACAAGAACATATCAAATAACTAAAATAAAGCTCACAAAACTCCCACTCAAATTTAGATTACATTTCAATGTTTCTAATGCCTACAGCTTCAGTCAGAAACTCGAGCTTAGGCCTTGGGAGTGGCTTTGTCAACGGATCAGCGACATTATCATCTGTCGGAACTCGGCTGATCTTGACTTCCTTTCTATTAATGATGTCACGTATCAAGTGATATCTTCTTTGAACATGCTTGGATTTCTGGTGTGATCTTGGTTCCTTTGCCTGAGCTATAGCACCATTGTTGTCACAAAACAGTGCCAGAGGCTCAGCCGCATCTGGTATCACACCTAGTTCCATAATGAACTTTCGTATCCAAACAGCTTCCTTCGCTGCTTCTGAGGCGGCGATATATTCAGCTTCTATAGTGGAATCAGCAACGGTGTCCTGCTTGGAGCTTCTCCAACTTACTGCACCGCCATTCAGACAAAAGACATAACCGGACTGTGACCGGAAATCATCTGTGTCTGTCTGGAAACTTGCGTCCGTGAATCCACTGACTTTAAGCACATCACTTCCACCGTACACTAAGAACTTATCCTTAGTATGTCTTAGATACTTCAAGATGTTCTTTACGGCAATCCAATGGTTTTCACCTGGATTTGACTGGTATCTACTCGTCATGCTCAATGCATAAGCAACATCAGGACGAGTACAGATCATGGCATACATGACAGATCCTATTGCAGATGCATAAGGAATATTCTTCATGCGCTCAAGCTCAGCAGCCGACGTAGGGCTCTGCTTCTTGCTTAGCGTTGTGCCATGTACCATTGGCGTGAAGCCCTTCTTGGAATCTTTCATGCTGAATCTTTGTAGGACTTTGTCAATGTATGAGTCTTGACACAAGCCTATCAGCCTTTTAGGTCTATCCCGATAGATCCTAATTCCAAGAACGTATGCGGCTTCACCCATGTCTTTCATGGAAAAACAACTTCCAAGCCAGTCTTTTACAGACTTCAGCATTGGAATGTCGTTTCCGAGAAGCAGTATGTCATCGACATACAGGATAAGAAATACAATCTTGCTCCCACTAGATTTCTTATACACGCATTGTTCTTCTTCGTTTCTGATGAAGTCAAATTGCTTGATCGCTTCATCAAAACGAAGATTCCAGCTCCTCGATGCTTGCTTCAATCCATAAATGGATTTATGAAGCTTGCATACTTTCCCAGCATTCTTTGGATCTATGTAACCGTCAGGTTGCGTCATATACACATCCTCTTCCAGAATGCCATTCAGGAAGGCGGTTTTCACGTCCATCTGCCAAATTTCATAATCATGAAAAGCTGCAGTCGCTAGTAGAATCCGAATAGATTTCATCATAGCCACCGGTGAATAGGTTTCATCGTAGTCCACACCGTGAACTTGTCTGAAACCTTTTGCCACCAACCTGGCTTTATAAATCTGGACATTTCCATCCACGTCAATCTTCTTCTTGAAGATCCATTTGCACTCGATGGCTTTTACACCAACGGGTAAGTCAACCAACGAAAATACTTGGTTGACCGACATGGAGTCCATTTCGGAATCAGTGGCCTTGCGCCACTTAGAGGAATCTGGGCCCATCATGGCTTGATTGAAGTTCGATGGTTCATCACCATCAATGATCAAAAGATCATGACAGTCAGTCACGAGGAATCCCTGATATCTCTCGGGTTCGTGACGGATCCTCCCGGATCTTCGAACTTCAGGTACTACAGGTTCAGGCTCTACAATTTCTTGTAGATCCTCCTGCTGCTCTTCCTCATTAGGTTGAGCAGTATCCTGTTCATCTTGAATTTCTTCAAGCAGTACCTTACTCCCACTGTCTTTCTTAGAGAGAAACTCTCTCTCAAGAAAGTTACAATCCCGGGCAACAAAGATCTTGTTCTCGGAACGTAGATAGAAGTAATAAGCCTTGGTTTCCCGTGGATAACCAATGAAGTAGCATTTATCAGATTTTGGTGTAAGCTTATCTGAGATTAATCTCTTTACATAGGCTTCACAACCCCAAATTCTTAGATAAGACAGCACTGGAGCCACTCCAGTCCATAATTCATATGGTGTCTTTGCTACTGCTTTTGATGGCGCTCTGTTTAGAGTGAACACTGCTGTTAGCAGAGCATATCCCCAAAGGGATATTGGAAGGTCTGTGTGACTCATCATAGATCGAACCATATCCAATAAGGTCCGATTTCTCCTTTCAGACACACCATTCCATTGAGGTGTTCCAGGAGGAGTGAGTTGGGATACGATCCCACACTCTCTCAGATGATCACTGAATTCTTGGCTTAAGTATTCTCCTCCTCGGTCGGACCGAAGAGCCTTAATGCTTTTGCCAAGTTGGTTCTGTACTTCATTTTGGAATTCTCTGAACTTCTCAAAAGATTCAGACTTATGTTTCATCAAATAAACATATCCATACCTACTGAAATCATCAGTAAAGGTAATGAAGTACTGATAGTTTCCTCTTGCATTAGTGGACATTGGGCCACACACATCAGTGTGTATCAGGCCCAATAAGTCACTGGCCCTCTCGTTAGGTTTATTAAAGGGGGCCCGTGTCATTTTGCCCATCATGCAGGATTCGCATTTCTCACATGACTCAAAGTCAAATGAGCCAAGAAGTCCATTCGAATGGAGCCTCTTGATGCGTTTCTCGCTGATGTGCCCTAAACGACAATGCCATAGAAACGTTCGGTTTTCCTCATTAGGTTTAAACCGTTTTGTATTAATGTTATAAATTGGCGCGGATTGATCGAGTATGTAAAGCCCATTCGTAAGAGGGGCAGAACCATAGAACAAATTGTTGCGATTGAAGGAACATAATTTATTCTTAACTGAAAAATCATAACCTTCCAAATCCAACAAAGAAATTGAAATAATATTTCTGCTTATAGCAGGTACAAAATAACAATTATTAAGTTCTAAAATCAATCCCGAAGGTAAAGACAACAAGTAAGTTCCTACAGCTAGTGCTGAAACTTTCGCTCCATTCCCAACTCGTAGTTCCACTTGTCCTTGCTTCAGCCTTCTACTGTTGCTGAGTGCCTGCATATTAGTACAAATATGAGCCCCACAACCAGTATCCATGACCCATGAGGTATTATTAGAAGTAGTTGTATTAACTTCTATAACAAAAATACCTGATGAAGAAGTCTCGAAAGTCTTCTTCTTTAATTCCTTTAGACCTTCCTGGAATTTCTTGCAATCTCTTCTCCAATGCCCCAGTTCTTTGCAGAACCTGCACATGTCAGTAGGCCCAGCCTTGGACTTGGGCTTGGGCTTTGGCGTGTCCTTGTCCTCGACTTGGACACCCTTGGCCTTTCCTTTATCCTTAGCAGAAGACTTCTTAAACCCCTTGCCCTTTTGTACCATAAGTACATTGGGGTCCTTGGCGGGTTTCTTCAAGTTGGGCTCTGCAGTCTTGAGCATTCCGTGAAGCTCAGGCAGTGTCTTACTCAAGCCATGCATGTTAAAGTTCAGAATGAACTGATCATAGCTTGCAGGTAAAGACTGCAGAATGATGTCGCAGGCAAGTTCCTGGCTGATTGGGCAGTCGAGTTTGTGAAGATGATCGAGATAACCCATCATCTTTAACACATGAGGACTCACTGCCGCATTCGCAGCCAACTTACAGTCCAAGAGGTTCTTAACTGTCTGGAACCTCTCGGTCCTAGCCTGCTCCTGAAAAAGCGATTTCAGGCTTGCCATGATCTCGATTGGAGACAATACACTTTCGAACTGTTTTTGCAGCTCAGGAGTCATTGTCACCAACATTAGGCAATAAACATCATTTTCATCTGACGAATGCTTTTCCCAAGCATTGTGCAGAGTCCTGGTAGCATTGGCAAGAGGCCTCTCGGGGAGGGGATCTCGAAGGACATAATCCTTCTTCTCCTGCTTGAGGACCAGCCTCAAGTTCCTTGACCATGTCAGGAAGTTCGTTCCAGTCAGCTTCTCCTTCTCGAGAACAGACCGGATCGAGAATGTGTTTTGAGTGCTTGTAGTAGTCATATCTGAAATATATAAATAAAAAGGTTATTAGTTATATGTTCAAAATGATTAATCTCGTATTAAAGTATAATATGATTAATCATGCATTATATTCAATAACATAAGTTACCCTCAATAGAATATAATGATTCCAAGATCCACATATAACTAAGATCAAAGTGGGCCACTGGCCGTCACCCAACCTTAGCTTATATCGGTAAGCCCTATTTCGGCAAATTATATCCGTGATATAACTCTTGGTTGTGAATCTGGGCCCGAGGCCCAATCCACTCTGATGTCTCAAGGCCCGGGACTCCCGATGGCCTAGTCAAGAAAACCGGACTATACAGTCATGTAATCATTAATGTCTGGGACTCCCAATGACATTTATGAATCACAAACCGTCTTACCCACGCAAAAGCAGACATCCTCACACTGTAAGGCCATGAATGCAATTGAATGGGCTTTGACAGCTGACATAGCCTGGACAAGACATCCAACGCTTGATATTACTTGAGGTTCGTAGGTTTATTAAAATCATTCCAAAAATAGAAGATTACTATTTCGGGAAACTTTCTATTTATGGAAACCTACTATTTTTGGAAACTTTCTAAAATTGGAAACTTTCTAAAACCGGAAACTTTCTAACTTTAGAAACTTCTTTTAAAAAATCCAAAACCCGCAAATTCAGAAACTTCTATTTTAAGAAACTTTCTAATTATAAAATTTCGGAAACTTTAATTTAAAACCGACTTTATAATTTTATAAAATAGATTTTAAATTAATCTGAAGAAAGACTCAATTAACTGGCCCAATTGTTTTAACTTCTTGGCCCGAGGCCCAAGAATTGGTCCATGTCCAAGACATGACCCAATTGTCCAATTAATTGACATAACCGGTCTGGTTCATTAAAACTGGTCTAACCAAGTTTTAATTACTACGATGACCACAATTGTCAACCGGTTATTTACTAAACCGGAATCTCTCAATTTATTTGGTCCAACCAAATCAAATTAGAAATTCCCGGTTTAGGCACTAAATCCAATATTTCTTTCGACATTGGATTTCTTATCCTGGTTTAACCAGATTTAATAAAATTATTAAAATCTGTTTATTAAACCAGAACGAATTATTTTTAATTAAAATTTTGAACCGAACCAGCTAACCGAAATTGAACCGGCCCATCTCACCCAAAACCCTAACCGGCCAGGCAAGAGCCGTCCAGCCGCAAGCCGCATGCTCGATCCAAGATCGAGACGCTCGGATTGCCGGACGGGACGCTTGCGTTTTGATCGGGACGGTCGGACGAGCTCGGGACAGGCGGGACGATCGTGGGACGGTGCTGGCCGAGTCATCCACGAGCGAGCCACGATCCGGACAGCATGAAGCCTCACGCGATCGAGCAAGCATGGCGACGATCGGGACGTGAGAGAAGGCGGAACGGGACGATCGTGATCGGGACGCGATCCGTCTTACGATCGGGACGACCCGCGATCGCGACGCGATCGATCCATCGATCCGACCCAACCGGCCATTCTCTCGGCCAATCAACAAACCCAAGTCATATAGCTCGGTTTGTGATTTCTGTGTTTGTTTAGAGTTCAATTCTGATTCTTAACTGTTTTATCTTATCAATAATTGATTCAAAAACAATTCTAAACAGATTTAACAACCTAAACAATGAATCTAAAACAAGAAACCTAAGAACCAATGGCTCTGATACCACTGTAGGAAGTTTTGGTTGATCCTGATTCAATTCTCATATTGATATCAACCTAAACATGCATTAGATCTAGGTGTTCTTATTTAGAAACATTATGATCTCACCTTTTACCTGTTTGTTGCAGCGGAATTGATGAACAGGTCAGAGGTCAGGGAGATACACCAAGGGATGAATCCTCCAAAGGCTCACACACGCAATCACAGGAAATTGGCTGCTAGACCACGAGGAAGAGAGGCGCCAGAAAGAGAGAGAGATCGCGGCTGGGAGGCTTAGGGTTAGGGAGAAGAGACTTGGCTTTTAGACATTAAAAGCCTTCTCTTTCCCTTTTGGGCTTTTGGGCCCAATCTGATTAAATCCCATTTAATCAGACCCATTATTCATTCTCTCTTAGTACGACAAATGCCTAGCACTTTTGTCGTACTTCTGCTATGCCTTTCAACATTATTTCCTGCTAGCTTAAGCGTGTGACCCATATGGGATCATACAATAAAGGCAATAAGTCCAAGACTTATAGATCATGAGCGGACTCTAGCAAGCCATCATGACCCCCAGTATTGTATGACTTATTTATATATTTAAATATAATTTTCAATAAAATATATAAAATAATCACTTAGATCTATTCCGTAATATTATCTTGACAATTTTTATTTTTGAAAAACATTTTTCAGCCGTTGTGGTAGCAATAGAAAAATAACTTAAAAGTTTATAATGATCAAGCCAACAATGATTAAATCATCAGAAATTATACCGCTTTGATATATTTTCTATAAGTCGATGTTTAAAACTATAACCACGAGATTGACAAAATCCTTTAATTAAATATTTTTACTTTACTTCATCTTTAAGATTAGAATGATATATCATATACTAATATTAATAATTTTCATTAGTATCGTAAGGTATATTACCTAAATCAATATCATCTATTGATGGAGATATATTTTTCAAATTCGGAAAGCGATTCATTAGTTATCTGTTAAATAAAAAATAGTCTATTTTTAAATACAAAAATAAATTTAAATATATCTACATAATAAACATAAACTTTAAATATTTCTATGAATTTGAATCATGAGTGATAATCATCTTTAGTTTAATAAAAACGTAAAAGTATGAACCAAAAAATCAAAATATAACATACAAAAATTGTTTGGTGATGCATTGGAAGACGAGAAATTACTGTCGACAAACGCTAAAAGGAAAAAATATTTTCCAAGAGTTAGGTTTTTTATGTCTTAATTAACTCATTAACTAATATTAAATAGAACTTTTCAAAGTTATGGACTGTTTTATTATTATACCAATTGGGTTTAAACTTAAAAGTAAGCCCATTAAACCTAAGTTGTAACAAATTTAAAATGTAAATCTATTAAGTAAATAGTTAATTTTTAGGGGGGGGGGGGGGGTCAAAAAATATTTTCAATGGGTTCAACAAATTCTTATTTGTAAGAAAACATACATTTAAAAAAAAAAAAAATGATGGTGTCAGCTGACCTCCCACCCCTTGTACTGCCTCCGCCCCTGTGTTCGATAGCTGAGATATGAATAAATCTTTATAATGTGATTCGGTTTATGAGTTATTTGCTGAGCTAGATGAAGATATTAGAGAGAATATTGCATCTTAAAATGGTTTACTTATTTTTGGAACAAGATACAAGAAAAAGGAAAAGCTACAAAAAGGAAAAAATAATATCTTAACAAAAATGATATTTGCTATATCTTTATTTAGGTAAACTTGAGGAGCAAGTTTAGTCTAATATAAAGAAGAAATGCGTGACCTTATGAAGATGCATGAGCTAAGAAAATAAAAATTCAAGAGAGAGCTTTTGTATTTTGTGAGGTCGTGTGTTTGTTAAAGTCTAGGCTCAGGGGGAATTTAACTTAGGGTTTTGGTGATCCTGAAGAGTTCATGGTATTGAATAGAGCGGTAGTTCAATGTTTGATCTATGCGTTTGTGATTGGTGTAATTTCTTTCTGTTGAAGTGAATTCGAATTTGAGAAAGAAAACTTTGTGTTATCTTACTTTCTGCACTTTATTATATTGTCTCACTTGCATTTTAAATTGGTATCAGAGAGGGTGCTCGGTAGAGATTTAGTCTTGTTTCGGGTAGATCTAAGGTGAGGATCATAAGGTAGCTCAGGAAGTAGCACATAGTTCAAAATCAGGTTTGATGGAGTCTCATCAAGAAGGAACGTCTATGATAAGACCACCACGGCTTGATTATTCAAATTATGGATATTGGATGGTTTATATGCAAGCTTTCATTAGTGGTTTTGATGAGGAGTGTTGGAATTCGATTGAGATTGTTTGGAATCCCCTATGTTAATGATAAGGGATTTGAAGTTCTTAAACCGAGAGGTCAATGGAATGCTGAAGAGAAGAGGGCATCATCGAGTTGCAATTCTAAGACTAAGACTGTAATTTACAATGCAATTGACGCAAGTTACTTTAAGTTGATTTCTCAATGTATCAGCTCAAAAGGCTTGGAAAACATTGGAGAACATGTGTGAAGGTACCACAAGTGTCAAAATAACTAAACTGGATATGTTAGCATCTAAATTTGAGAATCTAAGGATGGATGAAGGAGAAAATGTGGCTCAATTTAGTGCTTAGTGATATATTATGGTTTTTAGGGCTTTTGACCATGGTATATGTCTTTGTTATCGAGTCTTTTAGTGTGTTTTAGAGTCCTTTCATGTGTTTTACAGGTATATGTACGTTTGGAGCATATTTGGACATTATGGCGCATTTGGAGCTATTTGGAGCATTTGTGCGAGAAGAAGAAATCATAGTCGATACTGGAGTTCTGTGTCGATCGACACAACATTAGCATCGATCGACACATATGCGGGTCAGACAATTCTCGCCGAGTTAATGAAGACTTTGGATATTTGCAGCTTGGCACAGAAGTTTCTCATAATTACAATGAAGTCCAAAACGTGTTTAGACTATTATATTATGGTTTTTAAGCTATTGTTTAGGCGAAGTTTTTACTTACGCTTTACTTATCAGAGATTGAGAGCTTTGAGGGGCTGTTCTTATACTCGACAGAGAATAGATTTCGGACCCTTGTTTCTTTACTTCTTTTATGATATCTGGTTTTCTATTCGTCATGTCTATTGTTATGATTGCCATGTCAGAGTAGTTTACATGTTAGGTTTAGGGATTCTCATTAGAGATTTCAAGGAATTATAGGTTAATCAATATGTAGGGATTCGTACTTTCTAAGTTCTTCATCTAGGGTTGTTCTTAATGCTTAATCTGGATTGGACACTTAGATTATTGATGTTAGGTTGATTTCCGCAATGACAGTTGGTTAATTAACTAGAAAGAACCTAGATGAGCAATTTGACTATTCACAAATAAATTTGGCTTAGGAGAATTGTGAACGAAAGAATTTGAGATTAATGCATGTTTAGGATCTCTAGAATTCGCAACGAAAGTTGGTTTGCTAGGTTTCTAGACATAGATAATACTCGCCACGAAAGTTGGTTTCTTAAGCTTCTGTGATTCTAGTTCTAGAACCGTTCTTAATTAGATCCCGATTGATTGATCGTCTGTATTCCTGATTTCCTGAGAACTCCCTTGACCTGACGTTTCGCTTGATTGATTTACACCATTTAGTTTAATTGCTGCCTTGTTTACTGTTTTACTCTTTACTCTGCTTAGCATAATTCGAACCTTTATAGTCTATTGTAAGATTCTTGAGCCTCTGTGGATTCGACCCCTATATACTACTAGTCACTTCTGTGGACTTGCAGTGTAGCTCTAGGGATTAAAACTCGAGCATATCAAGTTTTTGGCGCCATTTCCAAGGACTCTTTTGAGTCTTCGATAGATTTGAGTTTAGAGTTTAGACTAGGTTTTTCGTTTTATGTTTTTGTTACTAATTTTTCTGTTTTCTTTCTGTCTTTGTGTGTTTCAGGTTTGCTATCAGACACGTGCATCGACCGACGCTTCTTTGAATCGATCGACGCACCCACGAACTGAATCGATCATTCCGGACCTGTGCATCGATTGACGCTTTCCGTAAACATCTAGTGCATGCCTAATCGCGTGAATAGAAGTAATCCGGATAAGAAACTCATGAATCTAAGACTTGAGGAGCTTACAAGGTTAGAAAGGACAAACAGGAAAGCTCAGAAACCGGTTAAGATGGCGAATCACAATGCTGTGATCTTAATTCAGGATGGACATGGTGTTCTGAGCGATAGAGAGAACCATGTCTGCAATAAGCTTGGTCAGAGACTTGATGTTGATGGGAATGTGATTGTTCAGGAGATTATTCAGCTTGAACCGAATGGAGAAGCACAAGGTGGACAAGGGAATCCACGAGCTGAAGAGCCTCCTAGAGCTCCTGAACCTCCAGCTGGGAGGACACTTGCTGATTACAACATGCCTGATGAGTTCTATGCTAACATGTCTGCGATTTTACCTCTTGCTTTTGCACGAAACGACTTTGAGCTGAAGACTTCATACTATACGCTTGTGGGGTCAGTACCTCTTTCATGGACTCCCACATGAGCAACTTATGGATCACATAGAGGAATTTGAGTATTTAGTCACTGGAATGAAGCATAATGGAGTGAGCTATGACTTCCTGCACTGTAAGCTCTTCCCTCATTCTCTTGGAGGAGAAGCTGCAAACTGGCTGAAACAGATTCCACCTGGGACTCTGACTACTTGGGATGCAGTTAAGAGGAAGTTTCTGAGGCACTTTTATGATGATGCTAGATATGATCAGCTCAGACAGGACCTTTTGACATTCAAGCATGGGCCTTCAGAGGCCTTGATGGCAGCTTGGGTTAGGTTTAAGATGTACAAGAGAGATTGCCCTGATCATGGTTTCTCTGAAGTTCAGCTGCTGGGCATTTTCTTCAGAGGAGTTGATTTGTGGTATCAGATAGCTTTGGATGCTGCTAGCAATGAGAACTTCAACACCAAATATCCAGAGCAAGCTAAGGAGCTGATTGAGAACTTGGAGTCTAGTAATAACACTAAGAACGCTGATCTGGAGAGGAAGAAATCTGGTGGAAAGGCTGACAGTTCACATATGGCAGAGATGAAGAACAAGATTGATTATGTCCATAACATCTTACTTGGGAAGAAGCAAGTCCACTTTGCTGCAGATGTGGAGACTTTTGAACAAGGAGATGAGTCTGAGAACGTCAATTACATAGCTGGAACTGGTTATCAAGGTCAGAGATAGCCCTGGGCGTTCGGTTCCTTGGTTCGGTTCGGTTATTTCAGTTTTCGGTTCTTTCGGTTCTAGAGTTTAAGATCCATTCAGTTATTTAAAAAATCGGTTCGGCTTCGGTTCGGTTCTTTTGTTTTTTTTGTTTCGGTTTGGTATTTAGAAATGAGAACCGAATAAGAACCGAAAATCTTTTTGAATCGGTTTGGTTCGGTTTTATGGACTCGAAAGAACCGAAAGTACCGAAAAATAACCGACAGAACCGAAAATAATAAACAAAAGAAAAGAAGAAAACCGAATTTAAATACCAGAATTTCAAAAGAGTACCAAAATCAGTCTTAAACATTGAACAACCAAACATAAACAAAGTATTAAGTTCCATCGATGATGAAACAAACAACACAACCGTAATAGTTCTTCTTTTGGCAAAATAACTTAAAAAGGTGCAGAAACACAACTTCAATCTCCAGCAATCCATCATCTAATTTCATTACTCCAACTCCAAGTATACAATTCCAAGATTCCAAGCTACAAAATGTTACAAAAGCCAAATCAAAACTTATAAAACAGAATTCAGAACTCAGAAGAAAAGCAATGATCATATATTCATATACATTGTATAATAACAGAATCTGAGAAGTACCTTAAACATATTGAATCGCTCCTACTATCACACTCTTACTCGTGATCAGATATCATTAGCATTATCTAAAGATCATTTGTAGATTAGCAATCATATAACTCAACTTGAAATCAAAACTACAATGTAAATCACATAAGTTAGAAGTTACTTACCATGCTCAAGTTTATCTTGCAATTCGATGAAAGAAAGCATTTGTTGAATGGTAACCACTCCCTTCTCATTTAATTGATACTGACACTTCATCCATTGTTCAGTGCACATGAGAACTTCGATCATGTAATGCGTTAAGCAATTCCTGCTTGGGTCCAAGATACGGCCACTTATGCTGAATGCAGATTCAGATGCAACCGAGGAGAATTGCATAGCTAGAACATCTCTTGCTATTTCTGACAAAACAAGGATTTTTGGCTATTCATTCTCCACCAAGACAAGACATCATACTCTATTCCCTTCAAAATCTTCGGATTTTCCACCTTCTCCTTCAAATACAGCTCAACCTCATTGCTTGTATCCTGAAAACCGATCTCATTCACCATCGCCTGATATATAGTATCCATTCTCTCATACCCTTCTTCTTCTTCATCGTCACTATCTACCTCCATTCTATCAATCAACTCATCTCCAAAATTATCCTGAGACTCTTGTTCACCACTTGCAGTTGATGCAGCCGACTGAGATGTTGTCCCACTTATACCAACCCTTGCACTCACAGCTTTATTATACTCATCAAACAACTTCTTCAAGACGTCCAAGACAGAATTCTGAAGCGCTTTAGATTCAGGGCTATCTTTTCCATAAATCCTTTTAAAAAAAGCATTGTGAACTTCATTTTGTTCCTAGGATCCAAGATACATGCTACGATCAGAAGTGGGTTGATTCCACTCATACCATCCCAATACTTGTCGAACTTCTCACACATAGCTAGAGATTTCTCTTTCGTCTTCTCATCCGGTTCATTACTCAGCAAAATCAGATTTATTTCAACTATCACAATCTCATTGTAACACTTATGAGCACACACAACAGAAGATGCATACACTGTCAAAGTAGAATGATAGAAGATCACAAGAAACTTTACCAACCTATCGACTGCATCCCAATCAGCTTTGGTTGGTGGCTCAATATGTTTCTTTCCATCTTTATCCTTTCCCAAGAAGTAATTGTTATACAACTTATCCTCAGCCTCCATCTTATCAAATACAACTCTGAATTTTAGAGCTCTAGACAACATCAAATAGGTCGAGTTCCATCGGGTTTGGCAGTCTAGAGACAAGTTTCCTCTTTTCACCTTCCTTGTCTCAACACGAAGCGTAAACGACTTTCCCCTAGTAGATGAAGATCTTACATACTGTACTGCATTTCTAATCGCCATTACACTCTCATGTACCTCAAGCAGTCCATCTTTAACGATCAGATTGAGTATGTGTGAGGAAAATCGCATATGCGTGAACTCACCACCTAGTACCACTGCATTGTTCCCTCTAGCTTGCAACTCGTCTGTGATCTTCTTCAAAGAGTTGGTGTTGGCTGAAGCATTGTCCACTGTGATTGTGAAGATCTTCTTTATGCCCCAATCATTTATACACTCAAGTAAAACCAAAGAAATTGTTTTCCCTTTGTGATCGGTTACATTCTTGAAGCCGACGATCAGATTTCTCATCTGCCAACTGGTGTCTATAAAGTGTTCTGTGATGACCATATAGCTAGCTGTTGTAGTTGGAGCAACCCAAATATCAGTGGTCAGTGAGACCCTTTGGTTAGCAGCATTCAGAATCTTCTTCATAGCAGCTTTACGTTCCACATAAATATTCACAATTTCTCTAGTCGCAGTTCTTCGATAATGTGGCCTGTAAAGATTACACCGACTGCAGAAATGTTTAAATGCCAAGCCATCTATGAAAGCAAGAGGTAACTTACCCAATACCAGCATCTCATTTGCAGCTTCTCTAAAAACATCTTCAGATACCTTAGCTAACCTCATATGACCACCTTCACCTTCAGGAGATATGATATGCTGACTTGGGATCGGGTTTGTCTCCACACAATATATTCCTTGCATATTGTTAGATGTTTCTTCAGATTTGAAGTCTCGGATGTTGTTGCACAGCTCATCAATTTCCCAAAACAGTTGCATTTGTATTTGTTTATGTCCTCCTTTGTCCTGGTGAAATTCTCCCACACTAATGATCTAGTACTTACACAAACCGCTTTATTCTTCTTCTTAGATGAAACCGGAATGCCTTTCCTTTTTCTTCCATTCTCAGTCGCACTCGCAGTGGCTTGACTAGGTTTAACAACAACTTCTTTTGTTTCTTCAACATCGTTAACATCATTATCCTTGGAGATAGAGAAATCATTGTTGTTTGGTAAAGGAGACGAATCCATCTGCAAAAAAAAAATAGAAGAAAAGTTCAGAAACTAGAATATCACTACACAACTATGAAACACTACTAGCTCACACAAGCTCAAAACCTTGCGTTTACAGACAACTAAGACAAGAGACAACATTTGTTAGTACAACTTACAAGCATCTGTGATTTGTCCTTAGAAAACCTTAGAAACGATTGAGTTCTAAGACAATTATATAGCTGCAAACAGAGATCGAAGACAGTCAAAGGATGTGTGTAGATCTAATTTCGACAAACAGAAATTGAAGATGCAAAGAGAAACAATGACCGAATCATTATATCAGAGACATAGTCAAAGAGAAACAAAGATAAACATCAGATAAATAGAAACAATATGTAAATCTAAGAGAATCAAATAGAGAATCGAACAGAGAATCGAAGTCCGACAAACATAGAATCGAAGACAATCTAAAACAAACATAATCATAGACTGAATCATAGATTCGGCCATAACTGAGATCGATTTGCCGAAGCCACATATGGAGTAGAACAAGAGAGATAGAGTCGTGATCTAGGGTTTACAGTTTGTGCTCTTCGATTTCGATATACATAAAGAGGCGAAATGGAAAGTGAATCGTTGTACGACTGGCGGTAGTAAGCAAAACCCTAAAATTTTTACTAACCTATTTAATCGTATTTTATATAGTTTATTATATATAATAATGTCACATATATAACATACATATATGATATTAATGACATTCGGTTCTTTCGGTTAACCGATCGGTTTTCGGTTCTAAACCGAACCGTACCAAAACCCGACACTACTTTGGAATCGGAACCATTCGTTTTTTTTAAAGGAACCGAACCCGAACCGAACCTGAACCGAACCTACTTTTTTTGGTTCGGTTTGGTTCTGGTTTTTGGTTTTCGGTTAATATGCCTAGGGCTAGTCAAAGATACACACCAAAGTCTGCATTTCAGAGACCTTTCCAGCAGAATAGCTCATTCTCTAGAGACTATGGTTCTTTTTCATATCAGACTCCTCCTCCACAAAATGAGCAGTCTGATGGAACGACTCTTGGAAAATCAGCAGAAGAATATAGTGGACTTCAATGGAAAGATATATGCTCTGTACCTGGATTTGAATTGGAAGATTGAGTCTCTGAGCACTAATGTGAAGAAGCTGGATGTTCAGGTTCAACAGACTGCTAGAGCAGCGCAAAGGCAGAATGAAGCTGGAATAACTGAGCAGAAGCAATACGTCATGCTGTGAATGTAGGAGATGAAGTTGATATGATACATGAGGAAGACAACATCATAGCTGATTTCCTCGATGAATTATCCATGTCTGCGCCGAGCATCGATCGACACATCCTGGGTGTCGATCGACGCATACCCCATACAAAGGATGAATATGTTTTTAATCCCCCAGTGTCGATCGAAACATCCTATGAATCGATCGACACTGATCGCAGACGAGACCAGAACCCTGCAACAGTCTCTGAGCGAGTCTATAAGCCTCTAGTACCCCATCCTAAGGCTCCTAAGAAATCGAAACAAGAGTTAGATGAAGCTAATTACATGACAGTGATGAATAAGAAGCTGACTTAGATCTCATTAGCTGATGCTCTGAAGAAACACCCTTCTCTGGAGAGATATGCAAAGAAGATGATCTCTACAGATTGAGATTTGAAAGAAGAGGTGTTGGTGCTATTTAAGCAGGTCAGTGCAGTGCTACAAAACCAGATGCCAGAGAAGCTTCCAGACCCATGAGTCTTTGTGCTAGACTGTTCCATCTTTAAGGACAGCCTCAAGCGTTCTCTGTGTGATTTAGGATTTGGTGTGAATCTTATGCCATACTTTGTGGCTGTGAGATTGGGACTGATGGATTTCCAGCCTACTAGTATCTCTCTTACCCTAGCTAATCGATCGAAGGGGTTTCCAGAAGGAGTTCTTGAGAACATTCCTATCAGAGTTGGAGACTACTTGACTCCAACAGACTTTGTGGTGCTGAAGTATGCGATTGAACCAGATGATCCTTTGCTACTTGGTAGATTCTTCTTAGATACTGCTGGAGCAGTGATTGATGTGAGACATGTTCTGATTGATCTCCACCTGGGAGATAAGCCATTACAATTTAAGATGGATAAGCTGCAGAGATCCGCCATTGATGGACAAAGCTTCAGTATTGAAATGGAGCCAGAGATTCATATTGGAGAAGAGAAGATGGCGGTTCATCCTGAACCTGCTCTAACATCTTCAGAGCCTACAACTGCTCATAAGCAGAAATCTCCAGACATCTCACCTCCACCAAAGCAAAGGTATATTCCTCTAGACTTAAACCTCCTAATCCATTTGCTGTGAATGCAGGAAAACACAGTAACCCACCCACGCTTCGCTCCCACCCTGGTTCCTTTCGCTCATTCCTTGGGAAGTCTCACGATCCTCCTGCTTATACACCACCTTGGATGAGGAGACATTCACAGAGACACTCATTGTCTCTGTTGAATCCACCATAAGTCTGATCTCTTTCCCATAGTCAAGCTAATGACTCAAAACAAGCGCTGAGTGGGAGGCAACCCACTAGTAGGTCTGTTCTTTCTTTATTTTTCATTTTAGTTTTTGTGTGCTTTGATTTTTCTTGTTTTGGTGTGTTCAAGGCGTGAGAATAGGTCATTATCGCCCTGCGTCGATAGACACGGTCCTGTGTGTCGATCGACGCAGAGGCAACATACGGTTTAGCTTTACTGTAACAATTGCGGTTCAGTCATCAGTTAATCTCAAAACCGCGAGCGAGCAAACAAGAATTGCATCGATCGATGCGGTCCTGAGCATCGATCGACACAAGTCGACAACAGGTAAGTATTCTTAATTTTCAGAATGTGTTCATTCTGATTTTTGTTCTCACCAAGCCCAAGCTTCTATAACACTGCAGACAGTGTTGTTTAAGTGTGGGGGAGGTCGCTAGTGACGCACCGTTTTCTGTTTTCTTAGAGTCAGTTGAGGCTGTTTTATTGAGTCAAAATTGAGTAGGAAACAAGGAATTTTTGAGGAGATCACTACACATGCATGAACTTAAGTGACCATTGGATGAGTTTGCATATGATCTCTGACTATTAGAAAACCCAACGCATATCAACCTACTGAGGACACCCATATCACTTCAGGTATTCAGAGAATCCATTACTGACTTCACCTTTAACTTGACTTAATTTTCTCACCTAGGGGCTTGGTATACTTTGGATCGGATTCCTCTGTTAGTTCTGACACAGCTTGTAAACCTGTCAAGTATGGTTCCCTTCTCCCCTTCCTTGAAGTAAAAAAAAAAGAGATAAACTGCGGATAAGCTAGTAGCTTTGAAGTGATCACGAGAGTGGTAGAGACCCCTATTACCTCATGTACATTCATGAAATGTGTCCAAAGTACATCCCAATGCGGAAAGAGCACTGATAGAAAAAATAAAATGATACCCAAAAGGGAAAAATCAGTTGCTAAGGAAGGAAAATGAGAAGAAAGGAACCAGAAATGACAGTTTGGTGGTCATGTGCTAACAGAGTAAGAGTCAATGTGTTCTTTGATCGATACTCCCTAGGTGAGACCGCACTTATTAGATTACAGAAGTTAGTGTGGTGAATTTGAATGCTCTAAATGTGATTGTGGAGTTTACTTAGGACAATTGCTAAGTCTGGGGGAAGTATATGTTGGTCTTGATGTCTGCAGGTTCATTTTCATGTGGCTTACTAAGGAGAATCTGAGTGTAGTACTTCAACGATGAAATGAGTTTCAATAGTTTTCAAACTTCTTCTCCTGATCTTGGTTTTCCATTTGCTTGAGGGCAAGCAAAGCTTAAGTGTGGGGGAGTTGATATATCATGATTTTTAGGGCTTTTGACCATGGTATATGTCTTTGTTACCGAGTCTTTTAGTGTGTTTTGGAGTCCTTTTATGTGTTTACAGGTATATTTACGTTTGGAGCATATTCGGACATTATGGCGCATTTGGAGCTATTTGGAGCATTTGTGCGAGAAGAAGAAATCATAGTCGATACTGGAGTTCTGTGTCGATCGACACAACATTAGCATCGATCGACACAGATGCGGGTCAGACAATTCTCGCAAAATTAATGAAGACTTTAGATATTTTCAGCTTGGCACAGAAGTTTCTCATAATTACAAAGAATCCCAAAATGTGTTTAAACTATTATATTAGGGTTTTTAAGTTATTGTTTAGGCGAAGTTTTTACTTATGCTTTACTTATCAGAGATTGAGAGATTTTGGGGATGGTCTTGTACCCGACAGAGAAGAGATTTCGAACCCCTGTTTCTTTACTTCTTTTATGATATTTGGTTTTATATTCATCATGTCTATCGTTATGATTGTCATGTCTGAGTAGTTTACCTATTAGGTTTAGGAATTCTCATTAGGGATTTCATGGAATATTAGGTTAATCAATCTCTAGGGATTCATAACTTCTAGTTCTTCATCTAGGGTTGTTCTTAATGCTTAATCTGAATTAGTCACTTAGATTAATGTTGTTAGGTTGATTTTCGCAACGACAGTTGGTTAATTAGCTAGAAAGAAACTTGATGAGCAATTGATCTATTCGCAAAGAAATTTGCCTTAGGAAAATTGTGAACGAAAGAACCTGATATTAATGCATGTTTATGATCTCTAGAACTCGCAACGAAAGTTGGTTTGCTAGGTTTCTAGACATAGGTAATACTCGCAATGAAAGTTGATTTCTTATGCTTATGTGATTCTAGTTCTAGAACTGTTCTTAATTAGATCACGATTGATTGATCGCTTGTATTCCTGATTTCCTGAGAACTCTCTTGGCCTGACGTTTCGCTTGATTGATTTACACCGTTTATTTTAATTCGCTGCCTTTTTTACTGTTTTACTCTCTACTCTTCTTAGCTTAATTCTAACCTCTCTAGTCTATCATAAGATTCTTGAGTCTCTGTGGATTTGACCCCTATATACTACTAGTCACGTCTGTACACTTGCAGTGTAGTTCTAGGGATTAAAACTCGAGCATATCACTAAGCTGTGTGACATATCTAATGAGCCATTTGCTCTTGGAAGGCACTACAAGGACAAGAAGCTTGTGAAGAATTTGAAGAGATATCTTCCATCAAAGCTCATAATCTGGATGAGATGGCGTTTGATGAATTTGTTGGGATACTTCAAGCTTTTGATGTGAGAATATCGTATGAGGAAAAATCTCAGAAGAAGGATGTTGATGTTGGAGTTGCTCTACAAGTTTCATCTTCTGAAGATCCTATGGCAATGCTGTCAAGACAATTTTCTAAGTATCTGAAGTTGAAGGAAGACAAGAAAAATAAAAAGGAGAAGTTGGGCAATCCATCATCAAATATACGATGTTATGAATGTCATGGATTTGGTCATATTAGCCGTAATTGTGCAAGTTTGCACAGGAATAAGAAGAAGAAGATCATCAAGGATGATTCTGAAAGTGATTCATATGATGGTGGAGGACTAACAAATTTTTTGGTATTCACAACTTTTGAGTCTAGTTTTGCTACGAAATCTGCAACATGGTCTACATCAGCGTCTGCATCGGAATCTGCATCAGCATCTGCAACAGGGTGTGCAATTGAAAGTGACAAGGATGAAAGATATGACGATCCTGGAAGTGATGATAATGATTTTGCTGAGAACTACAAAGGTTTGTATGAGCATTGGTGTAAGCTGGTTGAGGAGAATTCAGCATTGACTAAGGAGAAAGTCAAGTTGTTGAAGTACGAAAGTATGCAACAGAGAAAGAAGAAGAAGCACAACAACCAAAATTCAACTTGAAAAAACTAAAAAAAGGCATGAGGATTCTGAATATTTCAAAGAAATTGGATCATCTTTCTAACCATTAGCAAAAGTGATCGATGTGGACTTGGATTCAAGGGAGAATCTTCAAAAGTTGACTGTGTTTTTGTGTCTGGTGGAAAAATGGATGTTGCATTGATAGCTGCTACAAAGACTGTAATTGTTACGAAGTCTGCAGCTGGTACAATAGCTGGTACGACAACTGGTACAAGAGCTGCTACAACGACTGCAACAAGAAAAATCCCAGAATTAAAGAGTGCACCTCAACGAATTTTTCGACATGTTTGTCATCATTGTGGAGTTGTTGGGCATATTAGGCTATGATGCTTATCGAGTGAGATTTCATGGTCCAATATGTTATCATTGTGGAGTTCAATGACATGTTTAAAGGGCTAATCATGGAGGGACAAGGCTCAGAAAGATTTGGAGAAAGAAAGTTTCACTTCGGAGATGGTGCAATGGGATTTCATCCTCAATATGGAGGAGGAAGGTTCATATGTTAGTTTTTGACCATGATGTGACTCAAGTAGGGGGAGAATGGTGTTGCTGGTGTTGGATGGTGTTGGATGTTGCTAGTGACGAAGCCTTTGATGCTAAGGTTGTTGAGTTCACATACATTTTCAAAAAGGGGGAGAATGAAGATGTATTTGATGTGTCAGTCACAACGTAGTACAAGGGGTAGTACAAGACGTGACTCAGATTGTGGATATGTTCGATTGCTGAGATATGAACAAATCTTTATGATGTGATTCGGTTTATGAGTTGTTTGTTGAGCTGGATGAAGATATTAGAGAGAAGATTGCATCTTGGAGTAGTTTACTTATTTTTGGAACAAGATACAATAAAAAGGAAAAGTTACAAAAAGGAGTAGGAAATATCTTAACAAAAAGGATATTTGTTATATCTTTATTTAGGTAAACTTGAGAAGCAATTTTAGCCTAATATAAAAAATAAAGGCGTGCCCTTATGAAGATGCATGAGCTAAGAGAATAAAAACTCAAGAGAGAGCTTTTGTATTTTGTGAGGTCGTGT
This sequence comes from Orychophragmus violaceus, assembly GCA_030180135.1. Classification (NCBI taxonomy): domain Eukaryota; kingdom Viridiplantae; phylum Streptophyta; class Magnoliopsida; order Brassicales; family Brassicaceae; genus Orychophragmus; species Orychophragmus violaceus. The sequence continues at coordinate 28,536,622 of CM058232.1, read as the reverse complement.
GTTTGTTAAAGTCTAGGTTCATGGGGAGTTTAGCTCATGGTTTGAGTGATCCTGAAGAGTTCATGGGATTGAATAGAGCGGTAGTTCAATAAATTTTGATCTATGCGTTTGTAATTGGTGTAATTGCTTTCTATTCAAGTGAATTCGAATTTGAAAAAGAAAACTTTGTGTTGTCTTACTTTCTACACTTTATTATATTACCTCACCGACATTTTTAATATTGTTGTGGTTGGGTTTTTAAAACCGAATGTAACAATACGTTTTGTGAGTATAAATCAAGCAATGAGTATAATTGTGTAGTTGAATTACATAATTTTATAGCAAAACATAACATAAGATCATCTTACCGGAATAAAGGCATATTCATGCATGAATTTTGCTCAACTCCGACGAATAGTAGCTGAATTTAGTGATAATCATAAACATTAGCCTTGATTTTAAAATCTAGATATGTAAATATAAAAATAAATAAATTTATGTATATTTATATACTGTTATTAAATTTATATACAAATCGTCACATTTGAGCAATTTCAGGTATAAATATGCAGTTTCCCCCCATCTTATCTTACAACCTCTTACAACCTCTTACCTTATAGACATTTTGACTTTTGTTTTTTTTTGTTTTTACACGGTAACTCGATTTTACCATTGCAGTGCTTTTGGTTTTCAGAGTTTTACATGTCCTGCACGTTCTCTTAAACAAAGAACCGCATACTCCTTTATTCTGTGACAGAAATGAACAAGTCAAAATTGAACCTAATTATTCTTTAATTTTGTATTTTTTCTCCCATTTTGGTGTTTAGAAATTATCAAATTGTAGTTTTTATTCTATAAAGAAGTGATCAACAAGTGGTATAAACAGAAAAGGTCAACTTGGTTATTTGCTTCATAAGCTATAAGGAATTGAGAAAACAAAGTAGCGTTGACATTTTGGAGTTTTTAGATGAGCAAACCATAAACATTCTTAGAGAAAGGTCATTAAAATTTCCAACATGGCCGAGATCCCTGATATTACTGCTCAGACTCAAACTGCCGTATTCGACATCGAAGACGGATCCGGTGGTGATTCTAGATCAAGGGTTTTCTCAGGTCCCCTTGTATCCGTATCGTTCACTCAAAAGGTAATCATTTAGCATTTTTATTGCGTCATGTGTAGAAATAATTTTATTCACATTTCTTTTGTTTCGTGTTCAATCTTGACTTTGGTTCGAACTTTTGGCATTTGAGTTTTTAAGTTTGTATGAAGTATAATAAGCAAACCGAACTAATTAACATCTATTTTGAATCTGTCTAGTGCAGTTTTACACTTTTCTTTTTTATTACAACATATATGTTACATATTTTACTTAAAATATTTTATCGTTCAGTATTTATGCATTGAATTGATCGGTTCAGTTCATGCCGACTGAAGACCATCGTTTTTAGATAGGGACATAAGTTATGACTAACGGGTCACATGCCTCAAGTTAATTGTTATTGTATTTAAGTAATTTCATGATAATATCCCGATTAAATCAAATCTTATAATAATGCTTCAAGCTAACACAAATTTAATGATAATAGTTTTAGCTAGAATTTCTTTTTACATCCGCCACAGTTTTTGGCAATATTATAAAATACATCTTGGAATGTTTTTGTTTTCTGGTAATCGAAACTTGTACGTTAGAGATGAAATCGTTTCTTAAAATGTTGTGATCCATAATTTCATATATACATAATAAAAATCTTATTGTTGCTTTGTCTAGTTGATTGGCGAATTCGTTGGTACATTCACTCTAATATTTGCCGGTTGCGCGGCAATCGTGGTAAATGAGACATACGGGAAACCGGTGACACTTCCCGGTATAGCTTTGGTATGGGGACTGACCGTAACGGTTATGATCTACTCTATTGGTCATGTCTCCGGTGCACATTTCAACCCTGCTGTTTCCATTGCCTTTGCTTTTTGCAGAAAATTTCCTTTTAACCAGGTGACCCAAGAATTTACTACACACTTGTTAAAAAGAAATTCATATTATCAAATTCAATTTTCGTTGTCTTTATAATGTTATAGTTGCAGCCATCCAAACACTAATATAGGGTTCTATATAACATATGCATGAAATCCACATGCTTATATTAACAATATATGTCAAAGGGGTTTGCGGTTAAGTGGTAAAAAAGGGACTTGGAACACTAGCACATTTCAAATTCGATATACTTGTTATGCGAAACTAAAACACATTTTTTTGGACAAGCCATTCAATAGACCCGCGATACCCAGATTAATAAAAAAAAAATATATTCCAAAATATCAATAGTAAGAATAAAGAAGATTATGTATTCTCGGGAGTTTGCAATTTATCAGAGCTTTAAATTGTATATCTAACATGGTTGTATTGATTTCTTAATAGGTGCCGGGGTATATAGCCGCTCAAGTTCTCGGATCGACTTTAGCGGCTGCAGCTCTACGACTCGTGTTCCAGCTGAACGACAACGTTTGTAGCCTCAAAGGCGATGTTTATGTGGGAACATATCCGTCGAACTCAAACACGACATCCTTCGTGATGGAGTTCATCGCTACATTCAACTTAATGTTTGTTATATCTGCTGTCGCCACTGATAAGCGAGCCGCCGGGTCATTCGCAGGGCTATCAAAATAAAGCCAAGTCTTTTAGAATTTTCTTTACGACATTATTAATAATTATTTTGATAAATTTATATGAGAAAATGTTTTCTGTTTTGGCTAGGCCAATATCAGGAGCATCTATGAATCCAGCAAGAAGCCTAGGGCCTGCACTTATATGGGGATGTTATAAGGACTTATGGCTATATATAATTTCACCGGTGGTTGGAGCATTAGCAGGTGCATGGACTTATGATATGTTACGGTCCACAAATAAATCATATGGTGAAATTTTTCGTCCAAATTGCAATAGAGTTTCTTTGAGAGATCGCCAAGAAACATCTCAAGATGAGATTTGTGTTCTTCGAGTGGTTGATCCGGTTAACCAAAAATATTTTATATGTTCATCGCCTATTGATATCAACGACAATTGTAACGTCACATGTAAGTTGGCATAATTAAAAAATCGACGTAATATTCACAACACTAATGTATTGTGCTTTATAAATTTGTTAGACCATGTACATTGGTAAACCCCAAGGGAAGTTCTTAAAAGAATTTTTTAATTTTTTTTTTTGGAAAGTATAAAAAAGAACCAATAGTATCGGTCCTTGCAGAAGAGCTTTTAGAAACCCAGGTTCTTAAGTTTAATATTTTTTTATTCTTTCTGTTTTGGAAACCGGGTCAAGAACTTCCAATGGGAGGATCTTAAGTGGAGTTCTTAGAATTAAAAATTGAAAATAATAGAAAAGTAGGAGAGAGGAGAAGATGAGTTTCTTAACTAGATACCAAGGGTTCTTAAATAAGAACCCTTGGTATCATAAGAACCCTTGGTATCTAATTAAGAAACCCACTTAACAAGTGTTTTCATTTCATTGGTTCAATTTTTTTAAAAACTAATTTTTAAATACATAAATTAAATAATATTGAAAATATTAATATAAAATTGCTAAGAACCCCAATATGGGGTTCTAACCATTGAAGATGCCCTTAGAAACTCCAATGTACATGCTCTTACATGGCCCTCTCTCTCTCTCTCTCTCACTCTCTCTCTCTCTCTCTCTCTCTCTCTCTCTCTCTCTCTCTCTCTCTCTCTCTCTCTCTCTCTCTCTCTCTCTCTCTCTCTCTCTCTCTCTCTCTCTCTCTCTCTCTCTCTCTCTCTCTCTCTCTCTCTCTCTCTCTCTCACCACACATTGGAGAGTTGTCGACTGGTTCATCCACAACGGAGGTGCATACTGTTGAGAATTGTTTGTTATTACGATGATCTTTAATCAATTCTTACTCGTGATTTAACTTGAGTTTCTTGTGTTTGGTGTTAATGAATCTAACTTGCTGATGAGAAACGAAATCGAGAACACACAAGATTTGTTTTCCCAGTTCATGTAAGGTACATTGGGGGATAGAACTAAACCAGCATGCTTCCAGTATGATCAAAAGAGTATAAACGTCTTACTAATTCTACGTCTTTGATCACAGCTACCTTCGGAGCAAGCTCGCAGAAGCTGATCGGAGGTTGTTCTTCCTATAGAACCTGTGATTTTGCTATGACTTGTTGCCTACAACCACGTTCTGAGCAACATGAATCGAGCCGCCGTCGTTCGCACAAGAAGAAGACCTAAAGCTGAACCACCACATACGTCTCTCTCTGCATGTACTTTTCTCTCTGTACAGAACTCTGTTTTCTCCGCTGGAGGAAGACGATGATGACTTATACGTCGATCTGAAACTAGGCTTAGGACTTGGTCTATTTTTACGTCTAAGTCCTAAAAGCATCTACATTGGAGATTTCTTATGAAAAACTCTCAACTACAATAAAAATTATTTTATATTAAATATTAGTATTATATTAAGAGAGTCTAACAACAATTTTGGAGCTCTCACCTATAGTTTCTCAAATGAGAGATTTTAGATAAGAGCAGGTACAACGGTGTTTTTTGACACAGATTCTAAGAAAAAAACAATAAAATAAGGAGAGGGTGCTGACGTGGTTGATTTATTTGCAAGAAGCGGTCCTTATATTATATAAGGACTTTTAGAGACTGCTTCTTGACTGTTCACGCCTGCATGGCGCGATGTGATTGGTTCTTTTTTTGATTTTTTTTTCTCCATCTGCAAAAAAAAAAATAATAATAATAATTTTTTTTCAAAAACCCCAAAGGGGGTTCACCAATGTATTTGCTCTAAGACCATGTCCATTGAGGTATCTTAAGAGGTTTTAGGCTCAGTTTTTTAGGAACTTTTGTTTAAAAATAAATGAAAATAGCTATATTGTTAAGGATCGATCCTTAAATAAGGATTTTAAGAACATGTATCTTAACAACCTGTCAGGCTCTCATTGGTCTGTGCATCGCCTAATCTTCACGCTCATCATTGGACCTGTGCATCGTCTTCAATTCTCGAATGCCACCTCTAATGGTAACCCTGTGCATCGCCTAATCCAACTCTCTTGATTAGGTTCTTCTTTTGTGTGCTTGCGATTCTTTGAGTCTCTCTCTCGGAATATCTATTGTTGTACCACCAAGAGGAGGAAGCAAAAATGGTGAAAGGTCCCGGTCTCTACACCGACATCGGCAAAAAAGCCAGAGGTATAACCTCTCACTACTCTGCTTCTCTTTGATTGATTTTGATGAATCTGTTTGTGCCTATCGATCTGATAATTGCAAATTAGGGCTCCGTTTAGGTTTTCTGATCTGGATTCTGTTTGAAATTCATGTAGCTGCTTAGGATTTTTCTTTTCTGAGTATAAAACTTAGTTTTTCGATCCCGATTGGGTCAAAATGTAGTTATGTGCATGCATATTCAATTGGAAAGAGATACAAATTGATCGTTTCCAGCTATATTGGTGGTGTTGATATGAGTTATCTCTTGGGTTTATATCGGATTATACATGAATCTATTTGTGTTGTTGTACCTACTTTTTGTTTTCGAATTTGTCCCCTGATTTATTCATCTGGAATTATCAGTTTATATGGCAGCTAAACTAATTTATCTCTCATGGTTTGCTTTCCTCACCATTTAACAGTCTAAATGTATGCAGATCTTCTGTACAAGGATCACAACAGCGACCAGAAATTGAGTATCACAACTTACTCTCCAGCCGGTGTTGTAAGTTCCAACTCATGTCTCTTGCGTTAATACACTTCTTTTTAAGTATCAGCTCTGCATTTGTGCAGATGGTCATGCTTTTAACTTCTGATATTTGAGTTGTTTAAGCTTTAAGTTGCCTTGTGATATAATATTTGAGCTTTGTGATGTTTTGTGAATTGTGATCTAGTCTCACCAAATTTAAGTAGTCTTTTATTTCACGAGATACACTAAGCACTGAGTTTCTTCTATTTTGTTACTCATAAGCTAACTCTTTCTTTTGTTACCTGTTACAATCTTAGGCCATCACTTCTACTGGAACTAAGAAGGGTGACATACTGTTGGGAGATGTTGCTTTCCAGTTGAAACAAAAAAACATCACCACAGATCTCAGAGTTTGCACTGACAATATCGTGAGTATACTCCTACACAATACACTTCACTTGCCATGATTTGTTTTTCTTTATGGGTTCTTATTGGCCTAGTAGAATTCTGTTGAAAAGTAGAAGTCAAGTTTCCACTGTGTTTCCTTCATTTCTCAAACTAGTTTCTACTCAATATCAAATGTTTATACATGTGTAAAATGAAAAGCTCATATTTTTCTTTTGCACTGCAGTTTGTGATCCGAAGAGCATGCTGTTCCTTTTCGGAATGCAGCTTGATTACAGTGATGCTTTAATAGGTGGAGGCTTCTCTTTCTCGAACCCTAACGCTACACAAACCTGTGGATGTGGGAAGTCTTTTGCTGCCGAGATGTGAAACAATTATATTGCAGTAAAAACATATGTAGCTATAGGCTTATAGTTAATGAAACATTGTGTATTATGGTTCGCATTTTAATCTGTGATATTCAATACACATGATCAAATATTTCTGATCACTTCAAATAAAACTTTTGATAATATATATTTTTAATTTTTAAAACCCCAAATTGGGTAACACCAATGGAGGAATCAAATAAACAAAGGTTCTTAACTATTCCTAACTAACAAAAATATTAATAAAGCATTGATAAGAAACCCATGTTGGTTAACACCAATGTGGTTGCTCTAAGTTCCAGAAATTGTTAGAAACTCTTTTAATATAATAATAATAATTAATATAATATTATTTTTGTTGTAGTTGTAGATGTTTTTAAGTAACTCGTTGGGTAACATTCAAACAAATAGCTAAAGGCAGCAAATTTTCTTTATGACTCGATCTGGTCCAGCTCGAACAACCCGAACATGACCCGAGACTTAAAATGAAACAATACCTCGCAATTCTCCACCTTTGTCATTGTTTTGTCTGATCACATCAAACCTTAGCCACAAACATCTCTCTCTCTCTCTCTCTCAAACATGAAAAATTATTCACTTCCGGCGAATTCACCATCTCAAGAGATACCCGATTCCTGTTAGGATCCCACATCGGAAGTATGAAGGGACCAACACTAATATATAAAGGGTTAGGGCCAATCCACCCATTGCCAATTGGTTTTGAGTTGGAAGCCATAATTAAGCCCAAATTAACATGGTATCAGAGCCTCGTTTAACCCAAGTAGGGTGGCCCAAAAAGGGTTTACTATCGGTCCTAAAGTGGGATTCGGTTCGAGATGGGCCGATAAGAGCCATCATCTCGAGGGGGCGTGTTAGGATCCCACATCGGAAGTATGAAGGGACCAACACTAATATATAAAGGGTTAGGGCCAACCCACTCATTGCCAATTGGTTTTGAGTTGGAAGCCCATAATTAAGCCCAAATTAACAATTCCATCCTAATAATTGGCACAGCCCACCACCTTCACCGTCGCTCACGCTGCCACCGCCACCACCTCCAATAGACTTCAACTCCGAACCAAGTAACTACAAAAAACCCTTGTTGCTTCATATACCTGAAACCCTCTTCTCCTTACTCTGATAATCTCATTAGATCTGTTGTAACTCTTGCCTCCTAACATTTTCTTCACCGTTACTCTAACAACTCTTGAAGAAAAGGACTACTATTCGCTTCCTGCATGTGCAAACTAGGTTCCCCTTTACAATGAAAACTCATAGACATTTCTCAATTCCTTTAATTAGAAAACATACTTCAGTTCCTTTGTTGGTTTTCCTTTATGAGAAACTAACACCGCTTCCATTTATTCCATTTATTTATACTCTGCAAGATGATTCAACCAACATGACCATCTCCGAGTATTATGGAGCTCATGCGACAATTTTGAGCGTTGTGAGGAATTTCTCAAAATAATTTTCAGGTAAACACTTAGTTGTCATGTGTGTATGGTTTAAAGTATTATGAATCTTTAGGATGCGATCAAGCCGTGATCCACTATGTCTCTGATGAAATGGATTTTAGTTGCCACATGCTTTGTCCTGTCGTGATGAACTAAGTTCTTTACTAAACACATTGCACACTGAGAATCATCAACTTAAAAGACTGAAAATTAAAACTCAATTCATCGCAGAACTCTCTCAGCCATAAACTTTGTTTGTTACCTTTAACAAAGTCATGTATTTAGCTTCTGTGGTGAAAAATACTACCACATGCTTCAATGTAGCTCTCAACTAACGGTATTACCACCCACTTGTAAAACATAACTAGTCACTGATCTTCTTTTATCAAGATCGGTGGAATAACCCGAGTCACTAAAACCTTGATTTTAAAATGTTCTGATTTAGAGAAATTAAGACACAGATCAACAACACCCTAGATCAACAACACCCTGAAGATATCTTAGTATCCAATTAACCGCAACCCAATCATCCCTTCACTACAAGAAAACATCGTTTTTGCGACTGGACCTTGCGACTATATTTGTAGTAGTAACATTTGGCCACTATTTGGGAACAATATTGCTACTATTTTGCGACAACGGATTATTGGACGTGTATTAGTCGCTTATATACGACCAAAATGATTGTCGCCAATTTAGTCGTCGATTGACGATTGATTAACGACCATTGTCGAGACCAGAAACAATAGTCGCAGGCTAGTCCCGTGATATGGCGACTATTTTTACGTCTGATGTTAAGAGTCGTAGACAATCCCGAATTAGTCAATACATGGGCGACTAATGCGCTACTTCGGGTATAGTAGTAACCAAGACGTTTATTTGTCGCTGGACTAATATTCAACTCATTATTCGTGTCGCAAAGTAGTCGGGTATGGGTCGTATCATATAGTAATTTTGGATTTATAAATAATAATATGAGATAGTTTGGTCTTCTGGAGTCCATGCAAAAACTTTTATTGTCGTATCAAAAATGAAATATATACTTTGATATTTGAATTTAACAATAACCAAAATGAAAAGTTGTAAACATTAACGACAAATGTGTTTTTAAAAGAAACATGAAGACGATCAACATATCATCTAACCCAAAAAATAACAAAGTTTAATAAGGTCTTCTAAAATAGGTACGTAATTTAGTAGATATTTAACCAGGATATAATTTCTTCAGGATATTGGTCAGATACCAGATTTGGAAAGTTACAAAATAGAAAACAATGTATGAATTCCGGAAACATATAAAGCATATTACATAATGAGTTGCATTTAGTTTATGACCAAAACTTGTTGAGAAATCCATTAAAGTCCACATTGTTGGTTTGATCGTACATAATCGTTGACATCCCTTCTTCTCCTTTGAGCCAAGTTACACCTAATTAAATACATTTTATACACAAACACCATTAATATTTTAAACAATATAGAAATCAAAAGTATCATCAATCCTAAACCCAGACATGTAATACACCATGATATCATTCTAATAATAAACTAAATTGAATTTCTAATCATACCCATTTCGTGGTTTCTGTAGAAGCACCGGAGAATCACAAAGAGATGTCTATCAGCATCCTTCCAAAACATTTTTATCGTTCCTTAGCATCTTCCCCGAGAAATAAACACCGAAGACTCCGGAGGCTAGAAAAAATGTATTTTCATTTTCTATTATGAGAGACAAACAACAAAACATATGTGAGGAATATTATATTTGCATTTGTTTAACTAACCTTAGGCCGCGAATTATAAATTGCAGCTTTGGTCGGCCTGGCCAATGAGGTTCAAGGTTTCCAATAAGTGTAACAACACCAAGGACATCTATAATAGAAAAATAAAATCATTTAGAAAACTATACCTTAATCTATTTAGTTAAAAATATAATGTTTACCACACATGCAAATAACATGATTAATATAATCCGATAAAGGAAACAATTGTATATTTTAAAAGTTACCTATAGGGTATTCATTATAGACTCTCTCATCTAATATATCCGGAAATGATTCAAATTGCATAAAATGACATTCCGAAATATTATCATAAGTAAGGCAGAAAGATTTGTTTAACCCGAATATGATATTGAAATCGTGAGGGTCAACGACACATATTACGGTGCTTGTACAACCCGAGCATTCGCAAGTTTAAGCCAACGACCCTCATACCATATAGAGAAACAGAATTTCTCAATAAAAGAGGCAAGAACAGTTGCCTCTATTTTCATACCCTAAATCAATAAACGATTACCTTAATAAAACATGCAATAACCCAATAAATAAAACAGATTACAGAGTAAAAGAAAGATTACCTCCTCATCGACCAAAATCATTTGGATTATTGGTTCTCCAATGGCTGAAACACACATCCAAACACGCAAAAGAAGAACTTTTAGGTCCCAAAAGCAAGGAATAAAGTTGTTGATTTGAGATTTATTTTTGAAAGTCTGTGCAGCCATGGTTGAGAATCGAAAAAAATTTCGCAGAAATTATCTTGTAAAGAAGTCTTTTTCTCTTAATAAGCGGTAGGAAAATGAAGCGTCCAGGGTTTTAAATAGTTTTCCAAATAGGTGAGTAAAAGAAAACCTTTGAAATAATAATAGCAAAATGTGTAAAAATTAAAAGTCATAATCATTGGTTTAGAAAAACTATTTGGGTCACAACCGCTAATGATACTTTTTTCGGCGGGACATTTATGCTGCAGCAACGCTCCAAACTTGTTTTTAACGTTTCATTTGGTATGCTTGGGTTTATTGTTCCTCTCAACCGATATGATTAAATTTCCTTAACATGATAAGTTCGTATATACGCAAACAAAAAAATATCAGATATCTAGAAAGATTCAAAAAATCATAATTTAATTTGTCAAACCATCTTAAAACCAGTAAGAACATTTTACACCAACCATCAAAAGAGAATTTATGGGTGTTTCTCTACGAGACCCCATCAAATCAACACTAATCATAGTTAAATATCATGCAAAGGAGAGTTACGATGTCTGGTTAAATTGCTCTGTTTTTCATTAAATTGTGGTTAAATAACTTACGAGCACCACACAATCTACTATATTTAACAAACTATATATTAAAAAGGATCTTCAAAAGATAATGGGGCCAAATTCTGAAATTATCTCTCATGATTGTGAAGAAGAATAGTGATATACATTCATTATCTTAGGTAGGACTGAGTCACAAGTCTTACCCTTTCCTTGAATCTCTCCTTGTCCCCCATCACCAAATGTAACCTTCCATGATTTGATAATTTTGGTATCTTCAAGATGACCCCTTGTCCATGTCATATGCCTTGAGAAACCACTATCAAAATACCAAGGTCTAGTGTCTTCTTGTTCATCTGCTACGAATGCCATACTGCATCAGACATTTTGTGTGGTAGCACTTCCTGTATGACTGGATGTCACACGCTGATATATGTCTGCCTTTATGATCCAAATCTGATACTTGTCCCTATTCCAGTTAAATCTTCATAACTTTCTAAGTTACCTTACTCTCTCCAGGAATTTGTAGTAGCGGGCTTTGTAATGACTGTTCTTCCCACGATATTAACAGCCTGCTTGTGGTGTATCAGACACCTTTTGTGTCATGCTTGATGCACTTGCCGAAATAAACTTTATATTCCCTAAGCCAGTTGAGGTTCTTCCAGTATATCTCAGTTCTGACTTTATGTTCTCAGTCCTATCATAGCTTAGAATTTTGTCCAGCTTCTTAGTTCCAGCGAACATGTGGATTTTTCGGTGATGTTGATCCAGCTCATACTGAAGTTGCTTAGTTACTCCTTTTTCTGCTTTTGGCATGAGGTCCAACTCTTCTGACTTCTTAGCTAGTGTCAGATTTTCCCTTATCAATGTGACACTTTCTTGGTTGAGTTTCTTTTCAGCTCTCAGTTCTTCCTGAAGTGACTCAGCTTGTGCTTCAAGTCGTTGCTTCATTTGTATCAATGTCATGTTTTCTAACCCGATTTTGATCAGTGCATCTCTTACTTCTTTGTAGCTGTTTGCAAGATCTGCCTCTGGTTCTTATTCTGACTCAGATCCTCCTTCTTCAACTTTAATGATTCTCATAAATGCCAAAAAGTTATTCACTTCTTCTTCGTAACTCTCATTCTCGGATTCATCTTCATTCACTCCCAGCATTGATTTCTCTTGTATTTGTTTATATCATTAACACACTCCATATGAGTATGTCTAGTTCCTTTGCACTCAAAGCATTTCATTTCAGGCCTCTTAACTGTTGGACATTCAATTTTGAAATGCATGAATCCTTTGCATTCATGGCATTGCATTTCCACCTTCTTGGTTGCCTTGTCACGATCAAAGGACTTCTTATTGAACTTATTAGAGCTTTGTCCTTGCTCTAGCCTTCTTAGAGCACGGTCAAATATCCGAAGAATAAGACTAACGGGATCATCTTCATTAGACTCCTAACTTGTCTTTGTTTGTGACACAAATGCCATGCTTTTAGGTTTCTTAACTCCATCGAGTTCAAGTTTCATGAACTTGTAGGATTCCGATCAGCTCATCAAAGTTCATGCTTCGTATTAGCTTAAATGCTTAGTGCTGCCTTATACACCATATATTTTGCAGGTAGGCACCTTATGAAATTTTTGACTAGCTACCTATCCTTGTACTTCTTTCCGAGAATTGATGCCTCTTGAACTAGCGAGCTGATTTTAGCATTAACTTTAGAGATTGATTCATTATCCTCCATCTTCAAGTTCTGAAACTTAGTAGCCAGAAGATCCTTCATTGAGTTTTGAACCTTTTATGTTCCTTCAAAGTGTGTCTCGAAGATGTCCCATGCTTATTTTGCCAGTTCACAGCCTTGAATCAGCTCAAACTGCTTCTTTTCTACACCACAGTGAATTGCAGTGAGTGCTCAGGAATTGTACTTGGACAGCTTGAGTTCTACTTCTGTCCAGAGCACTTCCGGTTTGGGTACATCCACTCCATCATCATTCTTGGTGGTGGAAGCTTTCCAACCAGTCTCGACTGCTTTCCATGCAAGTGGGTCTATGCCTTTGATTTGCGATCTCGTCCGTACTTTCCAAAAGCCATAGTTGTTTGCATCCAGTATCACTCTGGAGCTGTTGATTAGCTCATTGTAGTTCTCCATTTATTCGAAAGGATCTCACCTGTATATATAAGCAAATAAGTGTCCGCTCTAATACCAAATGAAAATGCAAGATCTACTTGATACAAGATGTAACACATGGTATTCTTTTTCAAGACTTTTATTGCAAATCAAACTTACAAGTTTCACCTTAACAACCTTGTCTCTCTCTTTCTTTCCAATCTACACTTGATCTCAAATCCACTCAGATTCACCCTTAGCACCCAAGTTAGATTCTCTTACAAGAACTCTAAAACCTTTGCTAATAGAAATATTTCTCACTTAATGGCGCACCTCACACAAATGCCTTAGACGACCTATTTATACTTCATAGGTCGTTTACTGCTTTCCTAACTACCCAAAGGAACATTTCCATATTGCTCCTTTTAGGAAAGTATGCATTTTCCTAAAATTTCTCTAAGGAATATCTTCGCGTGTATCTTCTCTGAGATACTTCTTTAGCTCAGATACTCTCCTTTTGCATTGTCCTATTCAGCTACAAGCATCGTCAGCTTCTGTATCCTCCAACTCACACTCATCTTAAAGACGACCGCTGCCGTTGATCAACTTGGTGATCTATGCCTTGATTGAGTCATATGCTATCGTAGCTCCTGATCCAGTTCGTTGAATCTTCAGAGATTATGTAGCTTATGTGTTGTCAAGCGTAAAGGAAATCCAGATGGATGAACCAATGACTATTTCTAAAGCCACAAAGAACAAGGAATGTATAAAATGGAATGGGGTAATGATAGAAGAAAAACAGTCATTGGATAAAAATTCATACATGGAACATTGTTGATAGATCCATTAACAAGAAGATAGTAGGCTGAAAATGGATCTTCAAGTTTAAAGAAGATTTTAAAGAAGGGGATTCAAGGTGTACTGATATGCTCAAAGTTTAATTCTCTAAGTTACACTGCAAGTGCACATGCAAATGTAGTATATAGGGGTCGAATCCACATAGACTCAAGAATCTTACGATAGAATATATAATGTCGAATTAAGCTAAGCGAAGCAGTAATGAAAGCAGTAAACAATGCAGAAAATAAATAGACAGTTTGTAAATCAAGCAAGCGAAGTGCCAGGTCAAGGGAGTTCTCAGGAAATCAGGAATACAAGTTAATCAATCAATCGAGATCAAATTAAGTATGATTCTAGAACTAGAATCACAGAAGTATAACAGACCAACTTTTGTTGCGAATCTTAACAATATCCAGCAACCTAGCAAACCAACTTTCAGCAGGAGTCTGAAGTAAAATAGCGACTCTATGGACCAAAAGCATCTGTCGCACATGGTTGAACCCTTGAAACCAATGTCCCACCAACCCTTCCCGGTTGTTATCGGAGCAAACGTGCAATTATAAAGGCCGTTGATATCTACACTCGCTTCCTTCTAAAAAAACAGAGCCGAAGGCGTTTCTGGCCATACACGCCTATCCGTTCTAGTTATCTTTATACGTATCCGAGTGGAAAGTTCACGGACGATGACATATCCAACTTTCAACACTACAACATCTTCATAAAAACACGCAAGAGCATGGAGTACGCATATATCCCTGTTTCTCATCGGTTATCCGCTGCTCTTTTGATCATTGCCTCTCCTTCAGCCATCCGGTCGTTGTAGATAAAGCAACACATACCTCAGAGGAGAAGAGCTGCAGGGTTTCCTGATTGTAGACATCTCTCGACGAAATCTTGTTTATAATGAAGTGGGCAATCAAAGAGATTTAAGTTAATAAAACCGTAGTATAAATCGATCGACTTGTAGAAATCTTGACTCTGTCCAAAGCTTTGAAGTGCCTTACATGTTGTCTTCGCCCTTATAAAATAGTGTAAACCTTGTTCACCGTCAATGACGTCAAGAAGGATTTTTGAAAGAACATCACTTGGAAGGTAATCCATTATGAATTTGGTAAGAGATGGAAGGCAAAAATAATTTTGACAAATAAAAAAGGCTTTCAATATTTGAGAGTTCGAAGCAACCACCAGAGTTTATTTATGGAGTCAATGCAACCTTTGAGTTGTCTAGTCTATATTAATTATGTATATATGTTTATCACTAAGTCCCAACTAACATCATTCATGATCATGATCATGGTGTTAATGAGTCACATATCTATCTTTGAAACATGGGAAGAATGGGGGTGTCAAAGGTTGTGATGAACATTCAATATTATTCTTGTCTGCGCATCTTTCGTCTAAGGTTTATAGTAGTTATTTAGTAATTCACCTTAGTCATCTATTTATATACAATAATTATACCGAGTTACATATATATCTTTGAAACAGGGGAGGTACTGTGGTGTCAAAGGTTTATGGTTTATGGTTTAGGGTTTATTATTTAGGCTTTAAGGTTTAATATGTGTGTCTAAGGTTTTGAGGTTTAGGGTTCAGTATTTAGGTTTAGGGTTTAACGTTTGGGTAAAACAATTTAGGGTATATGGACATATGCATTTTTAGTCCTAGATATTGTCAAAATTATTAATAAATGCTATTACACTATTACTTAATAAATTTTTATAAAAGTATATATATAATAATAATATTTCTTAATAAGAGATTATAAAATTATATATATAATATAATAAAGCACACTTAAACAAAAAAAACAATTTAATTAAGCACCACAACCGCCTGTTCAGCGTGAGTAAATTTTCAAAATATTTCGCGTAATTAATCCGGGAAACCAAACCTAGTTTTTTAGCCCAAAACTTTTCAATTACGCG
The DNA here is from genome assembly GCA_030180135.1 of Orychophragmus violaceus. Classification (NCBI taxonomy): domain Eukaryota; kingdom Viridiplantae; phylum Streptophyta; class Magnoliopsida; order Brassicales; family Brassicaceae; genus Orychophragmus; species Orychophragmus violaceus. The sequence goes on along the minus strand of CM058232.1, from coordinate 28,520,816 downwards.
CCTTAACCCAAAATTTTTTGACTAAGTGTCGAGAAACCATCATTTATGCAAACATAAGCCCTTATTTTATTTTGTTCTTCCCCCTCTCCAAATCTCCTTCGAATCATCTCAGATACACTACAAAAATAAGGGCCATTGATAGCACTTTACGATAGCACGGTTTTTACAAGTGCTATAAAAAATGATTTTTCGATTTTGATTACTATATTATAGCATTCAAATAACGCTATGTCAAATTTTCATTAAGCGGGAACAAAAATTAACCTTTGGAGCCTAAATTTAGTCACGAGCGCCAAAAACCTAGCAAATTTGATTAAGCGGGAATAAAAATCTCTTTAACTTTTTTTTTTACTTCTTTCACTAAACATGATTCTCACTCGTCTCTCTCATCTCTTCTTTTTTTTTTTGACAACTTTTTTTTGACTTCTCTCTCATCTCTTCTCCTGACTCACAAAATCGTATCCAGAAGATTTCCTAAAAAAACCTTGACTTCATCTCTCGCTTCATCTTCCCTTCCCCATTCAAAATTCTGAAATCAGATTGTCTTAGGGTTTCTCGGCCCATCTCCACCAAGAACTCTGTGATGGTTCTCGAAGATGAAATTTATGCTGCTGAAGGTTCGAATTTTAGATCCCTTTTTCTACTTCTATCTGAATGCTTCCATATCGATAGATTTTTCCTTTCTCCCCTTTGACCTCCCTGCGCTTCGATTATGGTGTGTGTGTGTATTAATACCGTCTTTGTTGCAGCCGTCGGATCTGATTTTGCTCTCTAGGGTTTTCCCGGGATCTCCATGGAGCTAATTCGAAAGAGGAGTTTCTAAAAGGGGTTTGTGTTGATGATTTTCTTACAGATCCATGGGACTCTTCTAAGGTTATTATGGAAGGTACGGGACAAGTTTACGGTTTGGTGAAGGAGATGAAGAATCAATGGTAATAACTGATAGTCAAATTGAAAATCTTTAGTTGCTTTCACATCTCCTGGATTAGGCTTTATGATTGTAATCATTCATAGAAAGAAAATCCATGTTTAATCCTTACATGATTTCAACATGACTCATGAGTACTGATTCTCTTTCTTCATCCATGTTATTACAGTCTCGGCCATTTGGAGTTTCTCTTCTCGACCGAGCTTGTAAGTATTTATTCACTAAAAAAGCTTCTTCTACTAATATGATTCACTTGTGGGAAATTTATTCACCGTTTGACACAACTCCAGAGGTTTGTCTTAATGATTCCTCTAAATGGGTAGAAACAAACAAAAAAAACCTGTTTTAACTGAAGAGTTTTGATTGTAGATTTGCTTATAGTGTGGCTTTGACTCAGTTTTGTAGGTGAAGAAAGCACAACAGAGAGAGATCAAGGGACTCTTCAGTTTGTAGGATAATTAGTAGAATTAGAGCTGGTTGATTCTGGCCTGGAATCCTTACCTCGCACTTGACCACCCTTGGGTGAAGTCTAGACCACTCTTTGTGTTTGTTGCAGCCGGTGTCATGGCTACCGTCTTGCACTCCGAGTCGAGACGCTTGTACTCATGGTGGTGGGATAGTCACATTCCCAAAAACTCTAAATGGATCCAACAGAATCTTGCAGGTTCCTCTATATATATGTTCTATACTGCTGTTGTTGTGTTCCTTTGTATTGTTTACGGTTATTTGACAGGAAATGAATTGAACTTTGCATTGTGCAGATATGGATTCGAAAGTCTCATTTCTGGTCATGATGAAAACGGACCGAGCTTGTAAGTATTTATTCACTAAAAAAGCTTCTTCTACTGATATGATTCACTTGTGGGAAATTTAGTTATGAAATCGCAAACAACACTCAGCCAACAATGATCCTCAGTAATCTTTATAAGCATCAGTAATGTTTCATAAGTTCAGTTAAAACAGGTTTTCACTTTAGTGTAATCGTAGCAAGAACTAACATCGTTCTTTCCTTTTGGTTTGTAGCTGTACTAGTGAACAAGCAAGCAATTTTTGCTGGAGACTCTGAGCTCCAACAGCTCCTACGTATTTTAAGGTAAGGCTCTGTGTTCTTCTGCACATTTATCCAGCCCACAAACATGACATCTGCTTATACTCTGCTTGCTTTGTTTCTTTCTCTACTGTGAAATTCAGGTTACTTGGAACACCAAACGAAGAAGTGTGGCCTGGAGTAATTTTTCTCCATACGACCTATGCGACCAAAGGTAAACTTGTACACTAAAAATTATGGTGATAACTTGTACACTGAAGATTTCTCTACTGCTTGCTTTGTTTCTTTCTCTACTGTGAAATTCAGGTTACTTGGAACACCACTCCCTTTGTTTGCACGTTAAATGGATTAAAAAAGGTTTGTTTTCTGCTTGACTTTGACATTTTTCTTGTGCTCCTTGTGTTTTCAGGGTTGAAAATGCAGAGGTTCTATGTTTGGGATTGGTATCAGTTACAGTGTTTATGCTTGTTATGCCACTCTTCAAAGCCACCGGTGGTGTCTTGCTTCACAAGGATAAAAAATTCAGAGAGGAAATGAAGAAAGAGTCTACATCAGCTGGTGTTAAGCCCTTAACTGATGTGGTAGCTAGAGTTTCTGAGATTTTGGTTAAGGTGGAAGAGAAGAAGACTTCATTCATGGGGACGGGTTGGTTTTGTTTAGACTAAGTTAGACTAAGTTTCTTTATCTTTAGTTTAAGACTATTACGGTTAACTTAGCATGTAAAGATGTTTTTGTTTATTAATAAATTGTCTTCTAAATCAATTTTTTTTTTATATAAATGCAATTGATATAAAATATATATATATATATATATATATATAATAATAATACTAATAATTTAATACGGCTCGGCTCGGCTCGGCTCGGCTCGATAACAAAATATAGCATTAAATCCATGCTATCATAGATTGCATCAAACATAGCAAAAAAAAATTCACGCTATCTATTTGCACTACTAACATAGCACGAACAAAATGCTATGGTAGAGGGGGGGTCTATTATAGCTGCCGCTGTCAGAGCGTTTGTGAAAACGCTATCTATTACATACGATAGCTTGTATCGTGTGCTATGAATGTTGATTTTTCTTGAAGTGATATATATATTTTTTTCTGCAGATCCTCCTCCCTACCGACTAATCTTTAACTGGCATCTCTTATTTTAATCTCTTAATCGAGGTTCTCAATTTCATTGCTATCGACCCTCTAAATTTCTTCTCTGAAACTCTCCGTGATACGATGCCTCAAAAGGCAAAGAAAGGAGGATGAAATCGTAGGATACCGACCACTCCAAACGTCACTCAGAGAGCCGTCGGGGCCAATCCCAGTGGTTTGTAAAAAACACAGAGCCCTCTGCCATCCTAATACACCTTCACCCCTAAACCCGTTGATGCTCCGACTCAGACCACTCAACGTCCAAAGAAAAAACGGGCTATCCCCCAAACGTTAGCGTCAGCACCCCATGTACAAGACTATCCACCGCCTATACAAGTATTCCAGAAATCGACTACTAATCAGCCTGAAGTCGAAGCTTCGTCGGTGTCAGAAGAAGTCCAGAACAACCAGGTACCTGTTGAGGACGCCCCACCCTCGACAGTTCACTAATCTCAGGCTCAGAGTCATCCATCTTCTGAAGGTCACAACTTCCTCGACGAATCTCTTAATGTTTTACCGGACCTCGAGGAGGACACACTGCGGGCTCTGAATGCGCTGCTTCGGGTGCCAGACAGGGAAACGTTTACCACCGTATTCTCTCCCGCACCGATACCAGGCACGACATGGTATGGCTATTGTCATGTACTGTTTCTTCAGCTGTTGATATTCTCTGTATGACTTTTTTGTTCTTATCTTATACCTTTCCCAATGGTGTATTTTTAAACCGTCTAAATTGTTTATGAATCTGTCCATTGGTTTGCTTATGACTTATGCTGATCTAAAGAGTTTGAGTCTCTGATGGTTAGGATGTCAGTCGTGTACATATTTCAGGTTTACTCGTGTTAGAGGATCCAAATTGGTACGAAAGATTACAAAAAAAATTTACAAACAAATTTGATAAAGCATACTATAGCTGGTCGCGTGTGCCTCATGGTAAAGCAGAAAGATATTTACTCGAGTTCGCTGTACAGTTTTCTCTACTATACCTTTCATATATATACCTTGGCTGTGTTGCTTTTACTAATGCTATGCTTATTCTATCTGTATTCTAGAAAATCCACCATTGGGATCCCTTGATAACATGGACAGTTCAACAGTATTTCGAGGAGATCTGTCAACGAAGGTTAAAAGACATGATTGGCACTGCGCGGACTAAACGAGAGCGACCCATGTGGATCAGTGAGACTCTCTGGAAAACAATGACCGACTATTGGGAAACTTAAGAAGCTAAGGCTAAAAGTAAGACCTATGCCAGTTGTCGTTTATCTGACCATGGAGGTATCGGTCATCACATCCATTTCTCAGGTCCCAAGTCGTACCTAGAAATCAAGCTTGATATGGCTAGTAACCTATATTATATATCTGTTGATCGGAAGCATTGCAACTAGAAATTTCTGTAATAATCCTTGTTTGAGGTATAACATTGCAGGAAGAGGAATATGGAAGACCGGTTCATATTGGTGAGGTATTCTTCAGGACACATACAAAGGCAAACGGTTTTTTGATCGGCAGGCAGAGGATATTGCTGCAACTTTCCGAAAGATCGTGGACGATAAGTTGTTAGATCTCAATATAGAGACTTCAGAAGTTTCGAATGGTGCTGCTTCTAGACATCAGGAACGCTCACAAGAAGAATATGAGAGCATCTTCCTTGAGGTAAAGTAATATTTTTCACAATTTACATTTATAAAGTCATGTTATGTTCTTTATTTAATCGTGTTTTACAGACTATCTTTAATAATAACAGGACACTGTGATGGATAAACGAGGAAATCCTTATGGAGTTGGAATCCTGAAAAGGTCTCTTTTGAGGGGCAAGCGCAAGCAGCCGGGAGACTCTTCATGGTTTTTGGCCATACAAGAACAATTGAAGGAAGCTCAATGTAAAATCGAAGAGTAGACTGCCTGTGAAGCAGATCACGTTCGAGTTACGAATGAGCAGAAGGAAAAGATCGAGTGCCTTTCCTTTGTAGAAAACTATATGCGGGTAACTGATCCGCATTTTCTTGACTTCCTTCAGACTCATAGGCCAGCAGCCAACTCAGACGGTAGTCCCTCAATAGGTACAACTTAACTACATCTGCTGCATAGGTTACTTGTCGCTCTGCCTACCGAAGTTCATATTTGGTGTATGATTTCAAAACTCCTTAATATTGGAGATTGCACATGTAGATAATCGTTTGTGTATGTATGCAACGCAAAACTATCAAGGTTATCAATGTTTTCTTGAAGCAATTATCTTATACATTGCTTATATCATTCAAATTAAAGTATTACCAATTACAAAATTGTAAATTAGACAAATGGAACAACACCAAATTCTTATTTTCAGGCAAACTTAACAGTCTCCAATTAATGGTATCTGGATGTCCCGCGTAGTCGCTGCATAATCATTAGTATAGTTTTAAACAGTCGTAAAAGTGTGATTGATGAGTCGCCAAAACGTCACCATAGTCTACGACTAAGTCAAAGTCGTGACTATACTACTCAGTCACATAACAGTGGCCACATAGTGGCGAGATCATTACCATAATCGTATATGGATGTTCAGATTAGTCGCGGGATAGTAGTTAAAATGGTCGTTATCCAGTCGCTCCATAGTGGCTAATAGTTACGACTACTTTCTGACTATACAATACAGTCGCATATTAATCGCCCCATGGTCACCTGAAGTTACGACTATTTGATGACAACATATACCGGAAGTCACCTGGAATCCCTCTATAATCGCACAATTGTCGCTAATGTATTCGGAGATTAGTCCCTATATCTTCCGACAATGTTGCGTCTATTTTACGATTACCTATGTTGGTCGTATAAATAGTCGTAACTCGCCGACTAATAATACGACTATGATATTTAGCGACTATGGATTGACGACTATCACATTTAGTCGTATGTTTGTAGTAAAACCCCAATTAACGACTATTCTACGATTAAAAGTGCAGTAATAAAAACGCTGTTTTCTTGTAGTGCTTCCCGGTTTAGCCATAAATGTGATCACTAAACAAATGGCAAAACCCAAACATGGCTTTGAGCCTAACATTGCAGACATCAGACTCCCGACTGCACTAGCATATGGAACTGAGTCCACAATCATGGCTTTTTGTAATCTATTCTTCACTAGTAAAACTTCTGAACTGATACTGAGAATTAACCGGTGTCACAATTTTTGTTGCAGGTTTCCATGTTGAACGTTCTTAAACCTATTTCAAATATCTTCCTTGTAATAGCTTCAATGTCTCTTTCTCTCTTTCTCGAATTATTTCCATTCTAAGTATTTTGTTACCTTGTCTAGGATTCTTGATTTTAAGTTCATAACTTAAGCTTTCCTTTAAAACTCTCATATTCTGTTTATATCTTGCTGCAATTAACATGTCATCCACATATAGCAATAAATAGATGTTATTCTTTGTGCCTGATCCTTTGTAGTAAGCACACAGATCTTTTATGCATCTCCTGAAACCTTGAGATTTTATGAAATCATTAAAACTTTGATTCATTTGCCTTAGTGACTGCTTCAACCCATAAAGACACATTTTTAGCAAACACACTTTGTCTTCCTGACCCTTATGAATAAAACCTTTGGCTGCTCCATGCAAATTGTTTCATCTAACACACCATGCTTTATAAAAGCAGGCTTAACATCAAGTTGCGTTAACTCCATGTTGAAATTACCATCTGATAACTTGATCTTGATAGAAACGTGTTTGACTACTGATGAGAAAATCTCATTGTTGGCTACTCTTTGCACTTGTGTGAAACCTTTAGCTACAAGACTCACCTTGTATTTTGTAGGTTATACATGATATATCATGGTTTTTAAGGCTTTTGGCCATAATATATGTCCCTCTTTTTTTTTTTGGAGTCCTTTCAAGTGTGTTACAGGTTTAGGTACGTTTGGAGCGCATTTAGACATTATGGCGCATTATGGAGCTATTTGGAGAGTTCGTACGAGAAAGAAGAAATCAGAGACGACATTGGATACTTGCGTCGATCGATGCTTCTTTGGTGTCGATCGACGCAGTTCGCCATCAGGAATTTCTCGCCGAATTAATGAAGATTTTGGATATTTTGCAGCTTGGCCCAGAAGTTTTTCATAATTATAAAGAAGCCCAAAATGTGTTTAGACTATTATATTAGGGTTTTTAAGCCATTGTTTAGGCTAAGTTTAATTCTACATTCACAGAGGTTTAGAGAGAGAGATTTATACTTTTTGGGGCTGATCAGATACTCGGTAGAGAGAAGATTTCGCTTTTATTCTTCTATTGATCTCTTTATGCTTTCTATTTCAAACATGTCTTTTGTTATGATTGCCATGTCTAAGTAGTTTACTAGTTAGGTTTAGGGATTCTCATTAGGGATTTCATGGAATATTAGGTTGATTGATTAATTTGGGTTCGTAACTTCTAGTTCTTCATCTAGGGTTGATCTTAATGCTTAATCTGAACTGGCCACTGAGATTACTGATGTTACGTTGATTGGTGCAACGAAAGTTGATTAATTAGCTAGAAATAACCTAGATGAGCAATTAGCTAGAACTCGCAACGAAAGTGGGTTTGCTATGTTGCTTAATTTGATCACGATTGATTGATTAGCTTGTATTCGTTATTTCCTGAGAACTCCCTTGACATGACGCTTCACTTGCTTGATTTACAAACCGTCTACTTTATTTTCTGCATTGTTTACTGTTTTTATTACTGCTTCGCTTAGCTTAATTAAACATTTTATAGTCTATCGTAAGATTCTTTAGTCTACGTGGATTCAATCCCTATATACTACATTTTCCTGTGCACTTGCAGTGTAGCTCTAGGGAATTAAACTCTGAGCGTATCAAGTTTTGGTGCCGTTGTCGGGGACTTTTTCGAGTCTTCGATAGATTTGAGTTTAGAATTTATACTATGCTTTTCTTTTTATTTTACCAACTTTTCTTATGTTTTCTCATTTTCTTGCGTTTCAGGGTTCGAAGAAGAACACGCACATCGATTGACACCCACTTGGAATCGATCGACGCAGCCCCGACTCAGTATCGATCGACGCTCTGCTAGCATCGGTCGACACACTTCGCGTAAATCAGACAATTCATGCCTGATCGCACACTAAGGAGTAATCCGGAAAAGAGCTCGTTTTTCTTCAAAATCAGGAGCTTGCAAAGCTAGAGAGAGAGAGAGAACATGAAAGCTCAGAAGCCACTGAAGATGTTGAATCCCAACGCTGTGATATTGACTCGGGATGAACATGATGTTCTGAGGGATCTAGAGAACAATGCTTACAACAACCAGGCAAGAGAGTTGATGCGGATGGAAAAGTCATTGTCCAGCCAGTTGTTGAGGAACATGTTGTGCCCGTGGGCGCATGACAACAAGGTGGAGGTGCAAGTGAAGGAAATCCACAAGCTAATGCACTAGTTGGGAGGACACTTGCTGATTACAACAGGCCTGATGAGTTCTATGCTAACAAGTATGCGATTGTACCTCCTCCCATTTAAAGGAATGAATTTGAGCTAAAGACTTCCTACTACACTCTTGTGGGATAGCATTTCTTTCATGGACACTCACATGAGGACCATATGGACCATATTGAGAGGTTTGAGTCATTGGTCACATGAATAAAACATGATGGAGTCATTGGTCACAGGAATGAAACATGATGGAGTCGATAACTCTCTTGGAGGAGAAGCTGCAAATTGGCTGAAGCGGATTCCACATGGGACTCTGACTACTTGGGATGCAGTTAAGAGGAACTTCCTTAGACACTTTTATGATGATGCTAGATCTGATCAGCTAAGAGAAGAGCTTCGACGCTTCAAACATGGACCTACATAGGCTCTCAAAGCCGCCTATGTAAGGTTTAAGATTTTCCAGAGAGATTGCCCTCATCATGGTTTCTATGAGGTTCAGGTGCTGGGCATTTTCTTCAAATGTGTTGATTTGTGGTATCAGATGGCTTTGGATGCCGCTAGTAATGGAAACTTCAATACCAGATCTCCAGAGTAAGCTAAGGAGCTGATTGAGAACTTGGTGTATATCAATATCACTAAGAATGCTGATTTGGAGAAGAAGAAATCAGGTGGAAATGTGGATGGAACTCAGATTGCAGAGATGAAGAATAAGATTGATTATGTCCACAACCTTCTACTTGGGAAGAAGCAAGTCCACTTTGCTGCAGATTTAGAGACTTTTGGACCAGTTGATGAGTCTGAGAATGTCAATTACATAGTTGGAACTGGTTATTAAGGTTAGAGATTTGAGAATCAGAAAGGACATACTTATGGATACACTCCCAGACCTGCATTTCAGAGACCTTTTCAGTAGAGAAGCTCATTCTCCAGAGACTATGATTCTTCATCATATCAGACTCCTCCTCCACATAATGAGCAAATCAATAAGATGATGGCAATGCTTGAGCAAGTGTTTCTTGGGCAGAAGAAGATGACATTGGATCTGAATGGCAAGATGGACTCCATGTACTAAGATCTCAGTGGAAGGATGGATACTCTGACAAGCAGAGTTGACAATCTGGACAATCGAATGACACAAGCTGAGGAAAATATTAAGGGGAAGATGGCCCAATCTAAGAAGGAATATATAAGGGCGATTTTGGTAGAAGATGAAGCTGAGAAAAAGGCAGATTCAGAGGTTTCAGAGCTGAAAATTTGAGTGATTCTCGAGTTGCAGAACAAGTGTCGATCGACACATGTGTCAAAATCGACCCACCTCGATGCAAAGGTCGACACACCTACGACTAGCATCGATCGACACACTCCTGGCATTGATCGACACTATGGGAAAGAGCAGACAATTTATCCAGAGCAGCCGAATGTTGCTGAGGAAAAGGCCTACAAACCGAAAGTTCCTTTCTCTAGGAAGTCAAAGCACGAGCTTAAGTTGGATAAGTGCAAGGAAATAATGAGTAAGATTCTAACTGAAATCCCATTGACTGATGCTACTAAGACCACTCCTTTGATGAAGAGATGCCTGACGGACATGCTTTCTGGTAACATGACTGATGAATAAGGTGTCATGATGATCTCTAAGGTATGCAGTGTTGTGATACAGGGCATACTTCATGAGAAACTAAAGGATCCATGAAATTTTGTGTTGGATTATTCTATCTATACACATAAATTTAAGAGGTCATTGTGTGATCTTGGTTTAAGTGTGAACCTCATGCCATACTTTGCGGCTGTGAGATTGAGACTGATGGACTTCCAGCCTACTAGGATCTCTCTTATCCTAGATGATTGATCGAAGACGATTCCAGAAGGATTCTTAGAGGATATTCCTATCAGAATTGGAAACTACTTGATTCCAACAGACTTTGTGGTGCTGAAGTATGAGATTGAACCAGATGATTCTCTGTTGCTTGGTAGATCTTTCTTAGATACTGCTGGAGTAGTGATTGATGTGAGGAGTGGTCTGATTAATCTCCACCTGGGAGATAAGCATTTGCAGTTCAAGATGGATAAGCTGCAAAAATCCACCATTGATGGACATAACTTCTAGTTCTTCGTCTAGGGTTGATCTCAATGCTTAATCTAAACTGGCCACTTAGATTAATGATGTTAGGTTGATTAGCGCAACGACAGTTGGTTAATTAGCTAGAAAGAACTTAGATGAGCAATTTGTCTATTCACAAAGAAATTTGGCTTCAGGAAATTGTGAACGAAAGAACCTGAGATTAATGCATGTTTATGATCTCTAGAACTTGGCCCTGTTTAGATTCTTGATTATCCTTCATTTGTGTCTATGAGGATAGAATGTGTTAAACTGCGAATAATATTATATGATGTTTTCATTTATGTGCAAATTTTTATCGTAAGGAGCATATGCATAGATGGCTTTTTGCAAAAAAGACGCGATGATTAAATTGAAAGGACATTTACCTAAATATTTTTTTGAACAATATATCCATGCAAGTAACAACACGTTTTATGTAATAATTTTTTAATTGCAATAAATAATGAAGCGACATTACATATCACTACCTAGCGAGTTAGATTCATCATGTACATACTTAATTAACTCCAGTCGAAGATGCACGCCAACAAATGCATATTAATTAATAAATAAAATAACATAAATACTACTATTTAAATTTATAGAAAACCCAAAGGTTGGATCCGATCTATAAATAAACATATGTGGATGCCTTAGAAACAATACATATCTCTTTGCCTGTTTCCATATTTTTTAACCAAAATTGGCAATGGATTTCCTTCCTAGTGATGTCCTTAAAAAATCCTTCTTGTTGTCATTGACGATAACCAAGGGATACGCTATTTGGCTCGGATGAAAGCAACATGCACTGCGATGCAAAACATCGAAGAAAGCTCCGATTTCTATAAGTCGGTTGATCTATACTTCTCCAACATTACTGAAGATATCTGGTGCCCACCTAGGGTTATAACTAAATTGGCCAACAAATGTTTGGAATCCGAAAACCCATCTGCTCTTCTCTTCAGAGGTATGTGTCTTTTTGTATATTGCGACTGTTGGGTCGACCAATCGTTGACCTCCATCGACCGGATGGTTAAAGGAGAGGCTATGATCAAAATATCGGCAAATAGTGGATGGGAGACAGGGATATACGCCTACTCCATGTTTCTGTGTGTGTTTTATGGGGATGGAAAAGTTTTGAACCGTGGGTACATCATCGAGCGCGAATTTGCAACTCTAGTACGTATTAAGATAACTAAGAGACAAAGGTATGGACGGTCTTACAGACGGTGTAAACTGTTCTTTAGGAAGCGAAAAGGATTAGATATCAAAGGGCTTTACAGATGTCTGTGTGCTTCGATAAAGACTGTGTTGAGTTTGTGGGACAATGGTTTCAAAGGTAAATCTTATCAGCATAAGCCAACTATGTGACGAAGGATTGATGGCTTGTTTCATGAGTTATGACTGCAAAGCGATAGATGAGGCTGGTGACACCAGATTTCAAGGGAAAAGGTCTGGTAACAACTGCTACAAGGGGGAGAACAACACTAGATGTCTGAGTGCAAAGGATGATGTACATATATGGCATCAACGTCTTGGTCACATGAAGGAAAGAAATTTAACCAGTTTGGTTAAGAATGAGATTGTCTGAGGGATACCACAATTCAAAGGAGGTGACAAGATGGTGTGTGGAGAATGTAACAAAGGCAAGCATGTCAAAGTCCATCACAAGAAAGTACCAGACATTCAATCAAAATAGAAACTAGATATGGTACACATGGACTTGATGGGACCAATGCAAGTTGAAAATGTGGCTGGTAAAAGATATGTGTTTGTACTGGTGGACGACTATATAAGATACACATGGGTAAGGTTCATTCCGGATAAGTCTGACAAAGTCAACAACCTTTGAATCTGGGCACTTCAACACATCAATGAGAGAGGAGGGATCAAATGGATCGTGAGTGACCACAGTGGTTAATTCCATAATGAAGCCATGAAAGTGTTCTGTGAAAACCATGGCATTGTTCATCAATTCTCAGCACCAAGAACACCACAGCAGAATGGAGTGGTTGAACGTAAGAATCAGACTCTCCAAGAAATGGCTCGAGCAATGATACCTGAAATGATGTACCAGTGAATTTTTGAGCTGAAGCAGTGAATAAAACTTTGCTAGATCATCAACTGTGTGTATGTAAGGAGGGGAAAAACCAAAATACCATACAAATTGTGGGAAGGAAAGACTCCAAACCTGAGCTACTTTCATGTCTTTAGAGGAAAGTGCTATATTCTGAATGAAAAAGATCACATTGGGAAGTTTGATTCACGAAGTGATGAAGGTATCTTCACAACCTACTCATGCACTAGTACAACCTTTAGAGTGTACAACACGAGATCTTAGATGATTTTTGAGTTTTTGAATGTGGTATTTGATGATCATTTCCCTATGAAGTGGTCTGGTACAACCTCCGACATTGACTTAGAACAATCTGATCATGGCGAGTCCGCAGAAGAAGTCACATAGGCAAGTCAAGAAGTTACAGAGGAAAGTCAATCAGAGGATGCCGACTTACAAGAAAAGGAAAAACTGATTAGAACGCAATGGAATCATCCTGTCTCTGGTGTCCAAGGGGATGTGAATGATGGACGAGTGACTAGGAAAGTTCACTTAATTTTCAAAGAAATGGTTCGCTTTGCTTGTTTTGTCTCAGTCATTGAACCAAAAACACATGTTCAAGCATTTGATGATGAGTTTTGGATTGTCGCAATGGAGCAAGAGCTGGAACAGTTTGTCCGAAATGGTGTTTTGGAACTTGTACCACGTCCTGAAGGAGTGAATGTTGTGAGAACTAAGTGGATCTTCAAAAATAAGATTGATGAGAATGGAGTGGTAGTACGGAATAACGCTCGTCTTGTTTCTCAGAGATACTCTCAGATTGAAGGTGTTTAATTTGAAGAGACATTTGCCCATGTAGCACATCTTGAGTCAATCAGACTGTTTCTTGGAATAGCATGCATAATAAACTTCACGGTTTATCAGATGGATGTGAAGAGTGCTTTTCTGAATGGATTTCTACAAGAAGAGGTGCAGTAGAATAACCAAAAGGGTTTGAAGATTTAGTTAACCAAAAGGTGTATAAACTCAAGAAAACATTATATGGTCTGAAGCAGGCGCCTAGATCATGGCATGAAAGGTTCACAAGCTTCCTTTTAGGAAAGGGGTATGTGAGAGGAAGTGTGGACAAGACTCTCTTTGTGCTGGAACACTCAAATGGAATCACCATTGTGCAAATCTATATTGATGACATCATCTTCAGAGGAACTTCTCAGTCTTTGGTCAATACGTTTGTACATGACATGACTCAAGAATTTGAAATGAGTATGGTAGGAGAATTGAAGTACTTCCTCGGGTTGCAGGTCAGTCAGGCTACTGGTGGAGTGTTCATTTCTCAGAGCACATATGCTAAAAATTTACTAAACCGGTTCAAGTTGGATCAATGCAAAGAGGCTAAAACTCCAATGAGCACTACAACCAAGTTGTCAAGAGATGAATATGGAACTAGTGTGGATGTCAAATTGTATCATGGGTCGATTGGTAATTTGTTCTATCTGACTGCTAGCAGACCAGATCTGTGTTTAAGTGTAGGAATATGTGCAAAGTACCAGGCAAAACCTAAACAATCTCATTTGGAGGCGGTTAAGAGGATCATCAAGTATGTCAAAGGAACTGTCAATCTGAAAATTTGGTATTCAAAAGGGTCCAAAAATCACTTGGTTGGCTACTATGATGCAAACTGGGCAGAGAGTATGGACGACATGATGAGGACTAGTGGAGGATGCTTTTTTCTTGGAAATTATCTGATCTCATGGATGAGCAAGAAGAAAAACTCTGTGTCACTATCTACAGCTAAAGCTGAATACATTGCGATGTGAAGTTGTTGTGCTCAATTACTCTGGATGGAAAAATGTCAGCAAACTATGAAATTCACTCAGGACCACTTCTTGTTCACTGTGATAATAATAAGAGTGCTATAAGCATCTCAAAAAATCCAGTTCAACACTCTCGGACCAAAAAAATTGACATAAGACACCATTTCATTTGTGAGTTAGTGGGGGAAAACATGTAGTAGTTGAATACATTGTTACTGACTTGCAACTGGCTGATTTTTTTTACAAAACCTCTGGATTTTAACCGTTTTATCATCTTAAGAAACTCAATTGGTCTGTGGAATGTAATGGGTTGTCGAGTGTACAAGACTAACGCAGCCCTGATTCAAGAAGTACATCCATTTCTGATTTAGTTTGGAGTCAGGAATAACTAGTGGAAAAGAGCTGCATGTTATGCCGTCTTGTCTCATGAACAGTACATGTTTCTCGAGTGAGACACAAACCAGAAAAGCAAAAGTTATGAGTTGAATCCTGATAAGTCACATGATGGAATCATCTCTTATAATAGCTCATCTACTGACTAAAAAAACAAAAACAAAAAACAAAACCAGAATGCGGTCTTACTTGAAGGATAAAAGTTGAAAACTGTTGAGACAGGATAAAGGCATGAAAGTGTGAAAGCTAACTAGTGGGAGAATGATGACCATATAAAAATAATTGACTGAGAAAGATGTATGGGCTGGGTCATGTGAAGTGTCGTTTCTGACACACACATCAGTGATTTGAGGATTCAAAAGAGAAAGGTATGTTTTCCTAACAAAATCCAGTGCTTCAGTAACATGTAGACAATTCACTACTTCCCACTACTCCTGATATGAATATGGTTGCTTTTACATGTCAATCGTTGTGTATGCTTCTGATAGTCTATGCGAGTGATGCAGTGAATAAAGAATTGGTACATGTTGGTTATGTAAAGTTTAATTTAGGGTGACAAGAAACATAAATCCGGAATTTTTGGACACAGAAGAGGAAAGATGATTTGAATTTTAATATTCAAAATATTTTAAAATCGGTATCCCAATCATATTGCATGCAAAAAGGCAAGAATATATTTGATACAAGTTCTGCATAAGCTCAATAAAAGAGGAGAGAAGGCAAAGAAATACATCAGAATTTTTTATTTTTCTAAGAAAAAAAGAAGCTCCGACGAACCTTTGCTCCACCCTAGCTTTGTCTGCAATCATGGTGCATGCAACTAGAAGAGGAAAGGTTGGAACCAATTCTGCACAGCGACGGTCTCAGACCTTGACAGATTTAGCGTCGCCTCAGTTAGTCGATGACTCAAGCTCTGAGGAGAAAGTGCCACCACCCAGAAACCCTAACCTCGTCTCCGATCAAATTTTGGGTGAAAATCCAACATGCAGCATAAGCTCCTTCGCTACAGCACAGGATGACGAATCAAAAAATCTTGTAGAAGATGGTGTATCAAAGGAAAAGGGAGATGACGAATTCAGTCAGTTCACATCTCTGAGCCAGGCGAAAAACTGTCGAAGCCGCCATCTGATCTTGAAACAGAGAAGATTCAACATCATGAGTCGCCTAGGGATGGTGAAAATGAAGCTGATTTAGCTCATAAGAATACCGAGGCTTCCAAGACTGGATCTGGGGAGATATATGATGAGGAGAAGCAACCAGCCGATGCTTTAGCCTCTCTGACCTCCGATGGAAATCCTCCGTCGATTGTCCATGTTCATGCAAAAGAGGTGAATCAGGGTCCAATCGATGTCAACCTACCTGAGAAGAGTGAGGTTGATGAACCATCTGAATCAGTTCACATTCCCACAAAGAGTAAAGCCAGGAAACAAGTGGGACCTCTTCTTGACCAGGAAAAGGTTCACACTGAGAAGTCAGAGGAGGTCAAGCTGGTTAAGAAGAAGAAGAAGAAGCCACTTAAGCCAGTTGCTCCGTCTATCTCAAATGGTGCCTCAACTCCTGCTAAAAGGTGTTTGTCTCTAAGCGATTTACATCCAGAGAAGTCAAAGAAAGGTATGCTCTGTTTAAGGATAGAGGAATTCTAACTGAACGAATTATAAACTTTGATGAAGGAGATAAGTGGGGTTATCTAGTTTTGATCAATATAGGGATGTTAAGGAGTACATTCACTAGGTTGGTGAGCTACATCCCTGAAATTGTGAAGGAATACTATACCAACCTTCCTGAAACTCTCCCATCTAACTCAGACAAGAGAGTAAGAATCTTTATGCGCAAGAGGATGTATGATTTTCCCCCTGAACTGATCACCTCAATTCTGGAACTAACCCCTCTGAGTAAGTTTGAAGTCAAGGCTGAAGCAAGCGTTGATGCAGTCACGTCTGATACTCTCGCATGCTACTTAACTAAAGGACAGAAGAAGATATGGGAAGGACTGACCACTGTTGATCTCTTGCCAAAGTTTTCTGTCCTGACAGTCTTAACAGCATTCAACTGGTACCCTTACACCCACAAGAATCATATCTCCATTGACAGAGCCAGGCTAATCAACAAGCTGGCTCATGGGATCCGAATTAATTTTGGGAAGCTTATCTATCGACAAGCAATGAGTCTGGCTACTGTTCAGAAAATGACAATCATTGGTTGATCTTTCCTCGGATCATCTTAGCTGTTCTGGAAAGGCAACATCCACCTCGTACTTTTGATGGTGAAGAACTGATCATCCCAGTGCAGTACAAAAAGGATCCGAGAAGCGGTGAGGCCTTTCTCAAGAAGGAAACTGAAAGAAAGAAAAAGGAGGTTGCCTCAGGGAAATGCAAAGTCTCCTCAGCCATTGCGCCAGCTGCTCGTTATGTGTCCGATGGTTCCACTTCTGCTGATACTGTGGAGGTGATGCAGCTTGGTACATTTTGTATGCCAACTCGCTCGGGTGTAACCCAAGTGTCAACTCAGAATGCGCTTCAAGACATTGCTGAAGGTCTTCAGAACCTGACTGACATGGTGTTCCATCTCTGCGACATAACTCAAGGTAAGTTCTCTAATCCTTTTCCTGATTATTATACTGATGTTGATTTTTTTTAACTTGTGTGCTGTCAAATAGGGGGAGAAAAGGGTAAGACGGTTGTGGAAGACTCTGAGGAAGAGTCATATCAAGAGGAAGAGTCTCCTAGAGGAGATGATGATTTTGTTGACATGACCTCGAGTGATTATGCCTTGGTTTATGGGGGAGTGAATGTGTGTTAGATCTTGGAACTTAGTCACGAATTATAGGATTTTGGGGAGTAGGAAATTTTTCTTTCTGGCTGTTGGACGTGTTTTAAATTATTTCTCTTTTGTGTTGAACTTATGGCATGATTTTTCAATGAATTGGTCTTCATGTTTGGATCTTGACTAATGCTTTAGGTTGTCAATCAGAATTCCGTGCTTCGGCTATGTATTTGTTTGTGGGTTTATTGATGGAAGATACTTGAGAGACACACAAAGCTAAAAAAGTGGAGATTGAAGATGTGGTGAACTGGATCATGAGCTACGACAACATCTAACTTAATCAAGGTGTGGATCACCAAGTTGACCAACGACAGATATTGGAGTTGGAGGATACATAAGCTGAGGATGCTTGTAGCTGACTAGGACAAGGCAAAAAGAGAGTAGCTGAGCTGAAGAAGTATCTCAGAGAAGATACGCGCGAAGATATTCCTTAGAGAGATTTTAGGAAAATGCATATTTTCTAAAATGAGTAATATGGAAATGTTCCTTTGGGTAGTTAGGAAAGCAGTAAATGACCTATGGAGTATAAATAGGTCGTCTATGGCATTTGTGTGAGGTGCGCCGTTAAGTGAGAAAGATTGCTATTAGCAAAGGTTTTAGAGTTCTTGTAAGGAAATCGAACTTGGGAGCTAAGGGTGAATCTTAGTGGATTTGAGATCAAGTATAGATCGAAAAGCAAGAGAGAGACAAGGTTGTTAAGGTGAAACTTGTAAGTTTGTTTTTCAATAAAATTCTTGAAAAAGAATACCATGTGGTACATCCTGTATCAAGTAGATCTTGTGTTTTCAATCTTCACTTTCAAACATTGGTGGTGGCTTGATGTTCCTTCTTTTCATGTCTCTAGCATTTCTATAGTCATCAAGATTTGTCTCCTACTATAAATCTTCCTCTTTCTCAGGATTACTTTCACTTTCTGGCTCAGTTCTTTTTGAAACTGCTCCACCTTGAACCTTAGACCTTGTAATTTATGAATATTCTACTGATTCAACTCTTGAAGAATTCTGACATGAACCGAGAATAACCTTCTTTGTCTCTCTTGACTATGACTTTTCCTATCTTCCTTGGGTAACCAAATTTTATAGCATTTGGTACCTTGAGGATAGCCAATGAAAATATATTTCTTAGCTCTAGGCGTGAACATAAGCCACACATGTGAACCTTCTTAAGTGATTGTACTCTACCTTGATTCATGGCCATACTTCCTCTAGAATCTTAAGCTTCAAAGATGAATTTGAAGTTATGTTAATCAGATACACTGCCGTAGACGCTGCCTCTGCCCAAAAACATTTTCCAAACCTGCTTCAGCCAACATACACGTTATCTTATATGCTATTGTTCTGTTCATCCTCTCTGAAATTCAATTTAGCACAATTCTTTTGTCTTCGAATTTTCGAATCCTTGCCTAATTTGTCCATTTGTTTGTCACAAAACTCCAATTATTTGTCTGTCTTTAGACTCTTAATTCTTTTTCTAATCTGGTATTCAACCATTAATTTCCACTCTGAATGATTATCATATACTTCATCTTGCTCTTAAAAAATCGATCCAATTTTTTTTGAATTGATCATCAATAAAAGATAGAAAATACTTACAGTCTAATAGCCTTTCTGAGTTTGCAACAAAACCCCAAAGTGTAAAGTGTGAATGTGTTATGAGTTTTACAATATTTATACAGCCTAATTATAGCATAATAAGGGAATAACTTAGAGAATATCCTAATTACAATAAAGAAAAATATATATTTTTACATATATAGCTAATACGCCCCCTCAAGAAGGAGGGTTCTTGAAGACTCCAATCTTGGTACATGCTCGTTGGAATTGACAGCGAGATAATGGCTTTGTGAGAGTGTTCGCAAGTCGATCATGCATTGAGACATAAGACACTCTCATCATTCCGACATTTATGTGATTGCGAACAAAATGATAATCAAGTGCAATGTTCTTCATTCTCGATTAAAAATGGGTTCACACATAGGTAAGTTGCACCTATATTATCACAGTAGACAACTGGTACAAAGGCATATCTATTAGATTGTGGAAATTGATAATATTATTGAAGAGTAAAGCTCTGCATATATACAGAGATGGGAGCCCTATACAGAAGCTATACAAGGAAGGAGATATTCTACACTAACGATATGAACGTTAGGAAGACGTAATTGAAGGAATAGATTTATATGGGAATATATACTTTCTATACTATAATACACCCCCTCAAGATGGACCGCCGGAGAAGAGTCCAATCTTGTCTCGTAATGCTTCGAACCGAGATCGGGAAAGTGGTTTAGTCAGGGCATCAGCCAATTGATCATTTGTGGAAACATGTGATACACGGACTTGCCTGGTCTGAACTTGTTGGCGAACGAAATGGTAGTCGAGAGCGATGTGTTTCATGCGAGAATGGAAAACCGGTTTTGCCGCTAGATAAGTTGCCCCAATGTTGTCACAATATATAGCTGGCATGTGTGGAATGCACAATCCAAGTTCGGACAGGAGAGAAGTAATCCAGCAGACCTCTGCTGCTGTTGATGCGACTGAGCGATATTCTGCTTCAGTCGAGGAACGTGCAACTCCAATTTGCTTCTTAGATGACCAAGCTACGGGATGACTTCCAAGATACACGATGTATGCACCAGTTGAAGTGTAGTCGTCTTTATTTCCAGCCCAATCTGCGTCGGTAAATGCGTGTAACACCGGTGTATTCCTGGCTACAAAGAAAGTGCCGTGAGACATTGTACCGGAAAGGTAGCGGAGGACTCTTTTGACTGCTGTCCAATGCTCCGTCGTGGGTCTGTGCATAAACTGGGAGAGTTTGTTGACGGCGAAAGAGATGTCTGGCCGAGTTAGAGATAAGTATTGTAAGCTTCCAACTGCAGCACGATAAGCTGTTGCATCATCAAGAGCTATGCCGGACAGGAGCGAGAGAGGCGTGTTGGGACACATTGGTGTCGAGATAGGCTTGGCATTCGTCATCTTTGTCCTATGTAATAAATCTGCAATATATCGAGATTGAGATAAATGTAAGCCACGAGTCGTTCTAGTTACTTCTACACCGAGAAAGTATGATAAGTGTCCCAAGTCTTTAATTGAGAAGCGATGAGAAAGGGAAGTGATAAACCGGTTTATGTGTGGCGTGCTATTGCCTGTGATGACAATGTCATCAACATACACCAACATGTAGAGAAGTATGCCATTGTTGTTGTAGATGAAGAGTGAGGCGTCAGCTAGTGAGTTTGTGAAACCCGACTGAAGAAGAAAGTGACGGAGCTCGTTGTACCATGCCCGTGGTGCTTGTTTGAGTCCATAAATGGCTTTACGAAGTTTACACACTGCTGTTGGGTTATCTTGATCAATGAATCCAGGTGGTTGAGCCATGTACACTTCTTCGGTAAGATGTCCCTGAAGAAAGGTTGTGGTGACATCGAGTTGTCGTAGAGGCCAATCTTGTGTGGTTGCTGTACTCAGAACAATGCGAATTGTGGCAGGCTTGACTACAGGGCTGAAAGTATCATGATAATCAATGCCCGGTCGTTGGTTATAACCTTTAGCTACGAGACGCGCTTTGTAGCGATCGATTGAGCCATTTGCCTTCCTTTTAATTGTGAAGATCCATCTGCATCCAACAACATTTGAGGCATTAGAAGCAGCAGTTAAATCCCATGTTCTTTGCTTAACCTGTGAATCGATTTCTTCACTCATGGCTTTTCGCCAATGAGGTGATTTGAGAGCTGCTGCAACTGATGTTGGCACGGTTGTTGGAGGCACATCCACATGAGTATGAAGGTTTAACTTCTGGACAGGTTTCCTCATGCGAGTGCTTGCCCGAGTCGGAGCTGGAGCGTTGGTTTGTGCGACTGGTGCAGTCGTCTCTGTCTGCTGTTGCAGGGGTTCTGCATTTGTCGAGTTTGGCTGTTGTGATTCCGCTGGCAGTACAGGTTCAGTTGGTGGTTGTGGTGTCGATGAAACTGGCGAGATGGTTGATGTGTTATTTGGTGCTGGAGTGTCTGTCCGAGTTTGTTGCACAGGTTGTGGTGGTACCTGCAGGCAGGAAATATTACGAACAACAGAGACTCGTTGAGTGGTTAGATTATCAGTATCATCTACTTCTTCGATAACACGTGATGGTGATTGAAACGGAAATACTGATTCATGAAAAATGACATGTCGAGATGTGTAAATACGAGACGTAACTCTGTCTAAACAGAAATAAGCGCTTTGAGTAATTGAATACCCTAAGAAAAAACAAGGTGTGGATCGATCATCTAATTTGTGAGAAGTATAAGGTTTGATCCAAGGAAAGCATAAACATCCAAAAATACGAAGTTTATGAAAGTTCAGAGTATGACCATGTAAACGTTGAAAAGGGGTTTGAAACTCGAGATTTTGTGTTGGCATTCTATTAATAAGGTAAACGGCTGTGGCGAACGCATAAGTCCAATACGACTTTGGCATAGAGGCATGTGACATTAGAGAGTTTCAACTATATGTCGATGACGGCGCTCGGCAATACCATTATGCTCAGGTGTATGCGGAAGACTTGTCATATGCGAGATGCCGTGAGATGATAGAAAGGATGCTAAGCCAATATATTCACCTCCATTGTCCGAATATAATGTTTGGAGTTTTTGTTGAAATCGATTTTCAACCAAACTCTTAAACTTTGTAAAAACTTCAAAGATTTGAGATTTTTGTTTTAAAGGGTACAACCATGTGTACCTTGTAAAATGGTCAACAAAAATAACATAATATTTGTAACCATCAACCGAGATTATCGGAGAGGTCCAAACATCTGAGAAAACAATCTCTAAAGCATGAGACGATTTTAAAGACGATGTGCTAAATGGAAGCTTGTGCATTTTATTAATAGAGCAAGCTGAACACGGATGTGTCAGAAAAACGTTTGAAACAATAGGCAAATCAAATTGAGAAATAACTTTTTGAAGGATAGGTAAAGCCGGATGGCCTAGGCGAGAATGCCAATCCGTAAGAGTTGTTTTAACTACTGAAGCAAAAGCAAGAGAAGGTCGCATCGAGCTGGAAAACGTAGGCCACTCATAGGTGCCATCTTTAGGCTTGCCCTCCAGACGAAGAGCCCCTGTTTGTAAATCTCTCACCTGGAAGTATGTAGGTGTGAAAATCACAGCAGCATCATTAGATTTACACAACTGAAAAACAGATATAAGGTTCTTATCTAGAGAAGGAACGCAAAGGATATTATTCAAAAAGAATGGCTTAGTATAAGAAGGTAAAGAACCAGAACCAGAGTGTGTGATTTGCAATGCGGAACCGTCACCAAGGAGGACATCATCACCACCAATGTATGGAGAGTGCATGGACAGATTGTTCGGATCAGTGGTCATGTGGTGCGACGCTCCTGAATCGAGAAGCCAGGTTGTAGGATCCGAGAGCAGGGCTGCATTAGTGCGAGGCTGCCACATTTGTTGATTCTGTTGAGGACGCCACTGCTGCATATGCTGCGGTGAAGAAGACCATGGTGTGGAGGAGGTACCAGACCTGACAATCTTGAATTCTGGACAGTACTTGGCACTATGGCCTTGTATCCCGCAGGCTTGGCATCAACCGAGATATGGTCTGGATGAGCGGTTATTGTTGTTGTGGGAGTTGTGTTGCTGGTTCTGGTGCACATAGCGATTCTGGTTGACTTGCCTTGGAGCTTGACGTTGACGAGAGTCAGAAGCGTGAGCCACAATCGGACCAGTAGGAGGAGAGACATCGGTGCAAACAATCATCGCCTCACGATTCAAAAGACGTTCGTGGAGCTCGGTAAAGGAGATGGGATTGTCTCGGCCATTGACTGCATCTATCTCTGGTTTGTATTCTTCAGGAAGGCCCGCAAGAATTTGTTCGGTAAGATCATGGGTTTTCCGAGAAGCGCGAGATCATCAGCCTTTGATTTGATTGAGCGAAGGTACTCACTTATGGTGTTGGTACCCTTCACGCACGACTTGATTTGATGCTTGAGCTGCCTAATATGACCATGGGTGGGATTGCCAAAGGTCGATGCTAAGAGATTCCAGACATCCCTTGTTGTGGTTGCACTTGAGACCACCGGCTGAATCGGAAGTGATATAGCACCAATGATGGCGCTGTATAGAAGACGATCTTGTCGTCTCCAGGCAGTAAACACTGGGTTTGGGCTCGCAACACCATTGATTAGAGTCGTTGGAGACGGAGCAGTGTCGTTATCGTCAATGAAATGTTGGAGTTCATGTCCTTCGAGGAGAGCTCGGACTTGACGACTCCACATGAGATAATTGACAGTGGTAAGTTTTGTAACGCTCGACATATTGACGGTAAGAAGAGTGCTTTCTGGATCATGAGTGTTGAAAATCACAGTACGTTCTGTTGGGAATGTCCTGAAATCTATTGTACTTACTCCAAGTGAAAGTCGCATTGTCTAGATGAGACAATCATATGACACTAGGTAGTCATAATGCTTTGCTAGAAGCCACTTATGATCAATGAGTTGAGAACTCATTGCTAGTGTTATATGATCCTACAGGGTCACACACCTAAGCAAACTGGATCAATGATATAATGAGTTTCATAATGTTTTATATATATGTTATATATATTATATAAGATATAATATATATATATATATATATACACTTCAAGTTTAAAGAGATATTATATATATATTGTATAAGATATAATATGTATATATATTGTAAACGTGAAAGAGATAACAATCTCTTTAATTAATGGATGAAGGCTGCTTTGTGGAGTGATCTTACTCGAAATGAATTAAGTAAGGGCGCTATGTTCAGATTCTGGGCTTAGCCCATCTCATTAATTATACTAGGTCATTAACGTGCATATAAGTGAATGATGATTGAATCATTATTAGGCTGGCTGTAATATTGACGTAGAGAGAAAACGCAAAACCCTAAAAGGCAGACGAATTGTTCGTTGTCAAATTGGAGATTAGATCTCAACGGCACTAGCATCCCGATCCGATCCAGTTTGTGTGCGTGTGGATACCAGTAGAGGCGCAGCACTTGAGGCGCTTTAGATCTCGATTATCTGCAAATCTTCTGCTGCTAATCACCAGGTAATTCTGAGATCCCATGATTCAATTACATGAACCCTAGATCCTAGGCTTGGAATTCAGACCAGGATTGCCTAATCTGATTAGGATCTGCTAGAAATTCCTTCAGTGGTATCAGAGCTTTAGGGTTCCATTGAATCTGTAGCATGTTGATTAGATTAGTTAAATCTGAATCTGTGTATGGTTGATACAAACTTGCTAAAATTCGTTTTCATGAAAACCTAGTTTAGGGTTCTAATCGAAAACGTTTTTGGGCTTATTCGCATGGTGTCGATCGATGCCAATCCGGCATCGATCGACACAGGGCGAAAGCCCGAATAAAATTTAGGGTTTTTCGCATGGTGTCGATCGTTGCCAATCCGGCATCGATCGACACAGGGCGAAAACCCGAATAAAATTTAGTTTTTCGCCTAGTGTCGATCGACACAAATGTTGTGTCGGTCGACACAAACCTCGCGAGATTGATGAATCGGTTTAATTGGATTGGACCGGTTATCGAGTTTGGTTAATGATGGTTAAACACTAAGAATGGTTTATTGCGATTGGATTGGTATCGACCGATGCTAATGTAGCATCGATCGACACTGACCGGTACTCAAAATCGGGTCAATAGGATTGATCGGTTATCGCAGATTGGTTTTGGTTAATCAGCATCGATCGACACTAAAGTAGTGTCGGTCGACACAAGATTCGATGATTTAGGTTATAGAACCTGAAATCACAGAACCAAAGCAAGATAAATCAATTAATTAGAAGAATTAAAACATAATAAAATGAACGTTTTAAATGATTCTGTTCCTCAATCAAATATCAAGTGATACTTGATGTCTTTCCAATCTTGTCAACTGTCAAGACTCGTTTCATTGAGTGATAGGCTTGCAGTGCAAGGTATCCAAAATTACATGAGTAAGGCAGGAAGTAATCGTGTTGATGGGCTTGCAGTGCAAGGCGTCAACAATTACATGACTTAAGAGATTGGTTTACTTGACTGGGCTATCAAAATCGTTTTGGGCCTAGAGACATCAGGTGGATTGGGCATGATATGTCAATCCACAACCAAGAGTTATATTGGATATAACTAGCAAAGTTGTTGCTTACCTAGATAGCTAAATTTGGGTGATAGCCAGTGGCTCACTCAAGTTTAGTGAAGTATGGGTCTTGGATCATTATATTCATCTGAGGAAACATTGTTTGAATATAATGCGAGTTTTCTTAATTGTTAAGACTTCTCATTTCTTGAACATCATAACTAAAACCTCCCTTGTTTTTCCAGCTATGACTAGCACAAACCATCGTAACAATTTCTCCCTGCGATCCGTCCTTGAGAAGGACAAGTTAAATGGATCCAACTTTCTTGAATGGTATCGGAACTTGAGAATTGTTCTCAAACAGGAGAAAAAGGACTATGTCCTTGAGAAAGTTCTCCCCAAGAAGTACCGAGCCAATGCCTGGCAGTCAGATAAGGATGCTTGGGATAAGCATTCTAATGATGCGGTGGATGTGAGTTGTCTCATGTTGGCTACCATGAACTCGGAATTGCAGAAGCAATATGAGTACGTGGAGTCGCCAAAAGAGATGATCACTGGCCTGAAAAGTATGTTTCAGGAGCACGCACGAAATCAGAGATACCAGACGGTAAGGTCTCTGATTGAGTGCAAGCTACCAAAGGGCGAACCAGTTAGTCCTCATGTCATTAAGATGATGGGTTATATTGATAACCTGGGGAAACTGGACTGTCCCATTAGCCAAGAGTTGGCTACTGACATCATTCTTCAGTCACTGTCGTCAAGCTATGATCAATTTGTTATGAACTATAACATGAACAACTTGACGAAGACGTTGACTGAATTGCATGGGATGCTTAAGACTGCTGAACCTAACATCAAGAAGGACACCCCAGATGTCCTTATGGTACAAAAGGGTAAAAAGTTTAAGAAACTTGGTAAGAACAAAGGTGATGGCAAGATGAGCTCGATTGTGAATCCAAGCGAGTCTGGCCATCCTCCTAAGGTTAAAACCAGTCCTTCTGAAGATGTTAAGTGCCGTTATTGTAATGGTTATGGGCATTTGAAAAGAAACTGCAATAAATTCTTGGAAGATTATGAGAAGCTGAAGAAGACATACGAGACTTCTTCTTCAGGTATTATGTTATAGAAGTAAATGTTACTTCTTATAGTTCTACTTATTGGGTATTTGATACCAGCTGTGGTACTCATATTTTGTGAAAATGTGCAGGGCCTGAAAAAAAGTAGGACTATGGAGAAAGGACAAGTGGATCTATGCGTGGGAAATGGAGCAAGAGTTGCTGCATTAGCCGTAGGAGTATTTCATTTTTTCTTTTTCTTTTATGGCATGTTTTTAAACTTAAAACTGATACTATGTACCTGCTATGAGCAGAAAGATTATTTCTAATCCTTGTTTGGATATAGAAGGATATCAGTTTTCAAATTAAGAATAAGTGTTATTCATTTGATTACAGTGATATATTTTATTGTAGCAATCCATTAGAGAATGGACTTTATGTTCTAAACTCATGTGCCTAACTATAACATTAATACCAAGAGATTCAAGTCAAATGATACGAGTCAAACTTCTCTCTGGCATTGTCGTTTTGGGCTACATAAATGAGAAATAGATTCAGAAGCTCCATAGTGATGGGCTTTTGGGCTCATCTGATTGAGAATCATAATGAGTAAAGTGGATCTTGTTTATTAAGTAAAACGACAAAGGCTCCTTTCAACAGAGGTAGTGTCGATCGACACAAACGGTGCGTCGGTCGATACAGGTTGCGAACAATCAAAATGAAAGGGCCAGAAGCTTATTGGGCTTTATACATACGGATGTATATGGACCGATGAGCACTAGTGCTAGAGGAAAATTTCAGTACTTCATTACCTTTACTGATATTTCAGTAGGTACGGTTATGTCTTATTTATAAGACATAAGTCAGAATCTTTGAAAGGTTCAAAGAGTTCCAAAATGAAGCACATAATCAATTTGGCAAAGGTATTAAAGCTCTACGATGAGATCGTGGAGGTGAGTACTCAAGTGATCATCTGAGAGATTGTGAAAGTGTTTCACAATTCACTCCTCCTGAATCAGACTTTAGTAGATATGGTTCGATCAATGATGAGTCACTTAGATCTTCCATTATCCTTCTAAGAATACGCTCTAGAAATGTCTGAGTTTACTTTAAATAGAGTTCCATCAAAATCAGTTACAGAGATACCACATGAGATGTGGAATGTAAATGTTTCTGATTTATCCATCATGGAGATTTGGAGTTGCGAGACTTATATAAAACGTTTAATCTCTGATAAGCTCACACCCAAATCTGATAAGTGCTACTTCATTGGTTGTCCTAACAAAACCAAGGCATGTTACTTTTACAACCAGTTCGAGAACAAATTGTTTGTTGCTCGGAACTATGTTTTCTTGAGAAAGACTTTCTTTCCAAGAAGAACAATGGGAGTAAAAGTACAACTCGAAGAAATTCGAAAATCACAGGAGACTGCTCAACCTGATGAGGAAGAGCAGCAGTTGGATCTACAAAGAGTTGTAGAACTTGCACCTGTGGTGCCTAGAGTTTGTAAAGGATCTGGTAAATGTATATTCGATATACATTTAAATGGCGAGTTTCTGAAGAAGTGTCGATCGACAAAAAAGTTGAATCGATTGACACAGATCCCGAACCAAATATTGATTTTGGTTTGTGACTTAAATAACTACGATTAAATCTTGGTTAATTAGGTCGTGGTAAAAGTATACATATGAGATATGTGTGCGCGACTTTTACAGAAAACTAAAGCTCGCAGATCCGAAAGGATCCGTCACGAACCCGAGAAATATGGATTTCTCGTAACCAATTGTCGTGATCTACTGATCATTGAAAGTGACGGGCCTGCGAATTTTGAAGAAGCAATGATGGGCCTTGACTCCGAAAATGGCTGAAAGCCGCTGAATCCGAAAGTGGTTATATTCAGATATACAAAGCTAGGTTGGTGGCAAAAGGTTTCAAGTAAATTCATGGTATTGACTATGAAGAAACCTATTCCCAGATACCATGCTTATGTCCATTCGGATTCTCCTAGCAACCGCCACTCATAATGGTTATGAGATCTGGTAGATGGATGTGAAAACAGTTTTCCTTAATGGAATTCTGGAAAAGAATGTGTACATGACATAATCTGAAGTTTTCATTGATCCTAATGAAGCTAGGAAGATATGCAAGCTTCATCGATCCATTTATGGATTGAAGCAAGCATCTCGGAGTTGGAATCTTCGTTGTGATAAAGTAATCAAAAGGTTTGATTTTATCAGAAATGAAGAGGAACCTAATGTTTACAAGATGACTAGTGGGAGCGCAGTTGCATTTCTGGTATTGTATGTTGATAACATACCACTTCTCGGAAATGAAGTTCCATTGTTTCAGTTTGTTAAGACTTGATTCGAAAGTTATTTTTCGATAAAATTATGGGAGAAACCGTATACATTCTTGGAATAAGAATCTATAGAGATAGATTGGATAAGCTAATTGGATTGTGTCAAGATACTTATAGTGATAAGGCCTTGCACATGTCCAATATGCAGGATTCCAAGAAGGGCTTCGTGCAAATGACTCTTGGTATTACTCTTAGCAAGACGCAGTGTCTTTCGACACACGCTGAGTAAGAGCGAATAAGGGTCAGACTACTGCTAAAGGCATTAGATGTCTTAAGATGTGATCTTAATTTTAGTGGGAGTCATTGTTATTAATTTTAGTTATGATATGATGTTCGTATAAACATAATTTGATTATGTTATTGAAATCTGACATCTGTATTATTTAATAATGGTTATTAAATAATAGTCCCAAAGTAATTTATGACATTTTATAGGTCATCAAGTATGTGACTTGATCATGAAACCCTATAGATAATAAATGACATAAATTATGATTGGTCCCTGGTCAAGGTTGTTAAAATGGGACATTAACAACCGCGTGAGACTAGTATGTGAGGTGACTGATGACTAAGTTTCATGGAGTCATTAATAAGAGTATTAAAGTCAATCACATAGATATGTGTTGGAGAACACATGATCGGACATGACCCACTGATGAGAACTCTACGGGATAGTTATATAAGTGTCATGAGAGTTTTCATTACGACTACAGAGTATAGTCCTTAGACCTGAGTTCATCATGTTTTCTTACATGTGAATTGGTCCGCTTTAACCATGTCAAACGTCAGCCGTAACTGGTGACTATAAAGGCATTGATTGGGCGTATCATGAAGCGTGTGAAGAGACAGAGATGGAACAAGATGGGATTTGTCCCTCCTATATAACAGGAGATAAATATCTCAGGGCCCATCGAAGATTTGATACTGAGAAATGTGTGGCCACACTCAAACGAGGTGATTGTCAGTCGTTTGTCTTGTCAGTATAAATTGGAGTTCGATGAACATGATCTTGGCTAAATAAGGGTGACACAGATCTTGCCTTATGCCAGATCGAGATATAGTGACGAAGGGATTGAAGGAATAGATGATTCCAGTACAAGTGGGAGATTGTTGGGAATGTCCTGAAATCTATTGTACTTACTCCAAGTGAAAGTCGTATTGTCGAGATGAGACAATCATATGACACTAGGTAGTCATAATGCTTTGCTAGAAGCCACTTATGATCAATGAGTTGAGAACTCATTGCTAGTGTTATATGATCCTACAGGGTCACACACCTAAGCAAACTGGATCAATGATATAATGGGTTTCATAATGTTTTATATATATGTTATATATATTATATAAGATATAATATATATATATATACACTTCACGTTTTAAGAGATATTATATATATATTGTATAAGATATAATATGTATATATATTGTAAACGTGAAAGAGATAACAATCTCTTTAATTAATGGATGTTGGGCTTAGCCCATCTCATTAATTATACTAGGTCATTAACGTGCATATAAGTGAATGATGATTGAATCATTATTAGGCTGGCCGTAATATTGACGTAGAGAGAAAACGCAAAACCCTAAAAGGCAGACGAATTGTTCGTTGTCAAATTGGAGATTAGATCTCAACGGCACTAGCATCCCGATCCGATCCAGTTTGTGTGCGTGTGGATACCAGTAGAGGCGCAGCACTTGAGGCGCTTTAGATCTCGATTATCTGCAAATCTTCCGCTGCTAATCACCAGGTAATTCTGAGATCCCATGATTCAATTACATGAACTCTAGATCCTAGGCTTGGAATTCAGACCAGGATTGCCTAATCTGATTAGGATCTGCTAGAAATTCCTTCACGTTCAGCAGTGGATTCTGACATTGTTGCGAGAGAGAAGAAGACGTACAGTAACAAAGATGAAGAAATCAGACAGAGGAGAAGAATGAGAGAGAGAAGAGAGGCGGCAGAGACAAAGAGATGAGGACAAAGGGAAAAAAAAGGTTTAGAGTTTATGGCAGCTCTGATACCATATTAGATTGTGGAAATTGATAATATTATTGAAGAGTAAAGCTATGCATATATACAGAGATGGGAGCCCTATACAGAAGCTATACAAGGAAGAAGATATTCTACACTAACAATATGAACGTTAGGAAGACGTAATTGAAGGAATAGATTTATATGGGAATATATACTTTCTATAGTATAATAATATCAATATGGAGCTCTGTGAGCAATGAACATATCCATTAGATCTCTCTAGTTGTGTTAGCAACAACTCTATATTCAGATTCTGTAGATGTTCTCGCTACACCATTTTGTTTCTTCGATGACCAAGAAATAGGATTCTGACCAAGGTAAATAAGAGATCCGTTCGTGGAAACAAAATCGTCAGTGTCACCAGTCTAATCTGCATCAGGAAATGCATGTAGAGAGAGAGAGAGAGAGAGAGAGAGAGAGAGAGAGAGAGAGAGAGAGAGAGAGAGAGAGAGAGAGAGAGAGAGAGAGAGAGAGAGAGAGAGAGAGAGAGAGAGAGAGGTGAATCTTATGTAACGTGATTCCATGAGTTTGAATTCATGCGAGATACCTTAACACCCGTTTAGCGGCTGTCAAATGATCTTGTGTGGGCTTGTGCATGAATTGTGATAGACAATTGACGGCGTAGGATGCCGCGTGAAAGAAAGATATTGAAAAATTACAACAAGTAAGCGATATTGAGTTGGCTCCTGTAATGGCACACCATCATGTATAGATAGTTTCAGAGAAGTGGGCAGCGGTGTAGTGACAGGCTTTGCGTCCAGCATATTATGTTTGGCGAGAAGATCGGTGACATATTTTCTCTGCATAAGGTGTAACCTTATTTCTCTGCGATAAACTTCAACTCCCAAAAAATTGTGTAAATCTGTGGGATCCTTAATTGAAAACCGGTCAGCAAAGCTTTGTGAGACATAATCAACGTGTGATGAAGTGTCACATGTGACAGTGACGTAAACGAATACATATGTGAGAGATGTACCTGTCGCATGAATGAAAAGTGATGTATCAGCAAGAGATGGTGATAATCTGTTGTCGATGAGGTGTTTGCGAAGAGAGATGTACCACGTACGATGAGGTTGTTTGCGAGTAAATATGTGAGACATGTACCCATCGCGTGAATTAATAGTTATGTATCAGCAAGAGACGGTTAGAATCCTTTTTCGATGAGGTGTTTGCGAAGAGATATGTACCACGTACGAGGGGCTTGTTTTAATCCATATATCAGTTTGCGTAAACGGCATAAAACTCCATACGATCTTGGTCAATGAATCCCGGAGGTTGTGACATGTAGATTTCTTATGTGAGTTGACCTTGGAGGAAGGTGTTGTTGACATCGAGTTGTTTGATGGACCATGATTTCGTTGTAGCGATATTGAGAATGAGACAAATAGTAGATTTGTGGTTTTGATGACCGGGCTAATTGTCTCAGCATAATAAATTCCATAGTGTTGAGTGTATCCATTCGCAAGTAGTCGCGCCTTGTATCGCTCAAGCACACCATTAGACATGAATTTCGTTGAAAAAAATACATCTGCAACCAACAAGATTTTGATGAGGTTGTACCGGAACGAGACCATATGTATAATTCTTCGTGTGTGCATCAAACTCAGTGGAGCACGCCTTGTGCCAATATTCATCTTTAATCGCGTGTGTTATCATCGTAGGTTCCATCGAGAGAGACGAAGGACCTGCAATCGTTAGTGACAATTTTTGTTTTGGCTTGAAGATTTGATTTTTGGATCGAGTTTTCATTTTGTGGGCGTTTTGGTTAGGTGGCTGAGTTGATAGGTTGATTGGAGGATGATATGGTGGAATTGGGTTTGTTTCTTGGTTTTTTGGACTAGCTTGGTGTGGGTGGGGATCATTTTGAATTGGCAAATTCTGAATTGTGGGTATCAACTCATTTTGAGTGTGAGCAATGGGCTCTATTGGTGTTTGGTTTAATTGAACCATGGGCTGTGGTTCATTCTAATTTGTAGAAGTAGGCTCAGAGGTGAAGAAAAGAAGGGGAAAGAAGGGATGAAGAAGACAATACCTGAGTGTGATTGGTGGCTGTTGCAAAAAATGTCTAAGGCTGAATGGGGCGAAGGACTGAGTCATGTGGTCTGTTACATGCAGGTATAAGAGAGTGATGCAATTGAAGGAGCGTTTCTGACACATGTGTCAAGGATTGTTCTGGCTCTACTTCTTCTATGGATTCAAGAAAAGGAAAATGGGTTTCTTCAAACACGACATGTCGTGACACTACAAGAAAACAGGCTTTTTGCGACCCTAAATTGCGACTGATTTTATAGTCGCTAAATTTTGCGTCTACTTAGGGACTAAGTTGCGACTGATATTGCGACTAATAGAGAATAGTCGCTCTTTAGTCGCTAAATTGCGACCACAAGTTATAGTCGCCAATAGCGACTATTTGGCGATTAAATTCGGCGGGTCGCTAAACCGTATTTTTTTAAGTCGCTAAAAGTCGGTATAGAACACGTTTTTAATGTTCTGAACCGGGTGTACCTAATTTGTAACTAATTTTGCGAATCAGTCACAAAATTAGTCGCTAAATAGTCGCAAAAATTTTTATATATACAAACATGGATCAACACGATTTCTCCTTAGCCACACATAAAGATTGCGATATTGTTCAGATAAAATTGAAAAAAAAAACAGAGGAAAACGTTTTCTAAGTACAACATTTAAAACCTTAAACATTACCCTTCAAACCCCATACCCTAAACCCTAAACAAACCCAAACTCTAAATTTTAAACAAAAATTTAATAACTAAAACTCTAATTACTATATAATATATAAAATTAAATAATATATAAAATTAAGTACAATATTTAACTTCAAATGTTACCCTTCAAACCCTAAACCCTAAATAAACCCTAAAACTCTAAATTATAAATAAAATCTAATAAATAAAACCCCAATTACTATATAACATATAAAATTAAGTACAACACTTACAACTTTAAACATTACCCTTCAAACCCTAATCCCTAAACAAACCCTAAAATTCAAAATTATAAAAAAAAATTAAATAACTAAAACTCTAATTACTATATAATATATAAAATCAAGTACAACACTTAAAACCTTAAACATTACCCTCCAAACCCTATACCCTAAACCTTAAACAAACCCTAAAACACTAAATTATAAACAAAAATTTAAATAACTAAAACTCTAATTACTATATAATATATAAAACCAAGTACAACA
Source organism: Orychophragmus violaceus (assembly GCA_030180135.1). Classification (NCBI taxonomy): domain Eukaryota; kingdom Viridiplantae; phylum Streptophyta; class Magnoliopsida; order Brassicales; family Brassicaceae; genus Orychophragmus; species Orychophragmus violaceus. The sequence goes on along the minus strand of CM058232.1, from coordinate 28,486,336 downwards.
CTTAAAACCTTAAACATTACCCTTCAAACCCTATACCTAAACCCTAAACAAACCCTAAAACTCTAAATTATAAACAAATATTTAAATAACTAAAACTCTAATTACTATATAATATATAAAATTAAGTACACCACTTAAAATCTTAAACATTACCCGTCAAACCCTATACCCTAAACCCTAAACAAACCCTAAAACACTAAATTATTAAAAAAAATTTAAATAACTAAAACTCCAATTACGATATAACATATAAAATTAATTAAGTACAACACTAAAAACCTTAAACATTACCCTTCAAACTTTATACCTTAAACCCTAAACAAACCCTAAAACACTAAATTATAAACAAAAATTTAAATAACTAAACTCTAATTACTATATAATATATAAAACCAAGTACAACACTTAAAACCTAAAACATTACCCTTCAAACCCTATACATAAACCCTAAACAAACCCTAAAACTCTAAATTATAAACAAATATTTAAATAACTAAAACTCTAATTACTATATAATATATAAAATTAAGTACACCACTTACAACCTTAAACATTACCCTTCAAACCCTATACCCTAAACCCTAAACAAACCCTAAAACTCAAAATTAAAAACAAAAAAATAAATAACTAAAACTCTAATTACTATATAATATATAAAATCAAATACAACACTTAAAACCTTAAACATTATCCTTCAAATCCTATACCCTAAACCCTAAACAAACCCTAAAACTCTAAATTTTTCTTTGAATTCTACTAATCTAATAAACTAAAAAGTATTAATCAATAATTAAGTATTGTATATATTCATAAACAAAATTTTAAAACTAAATAATAATGTAAAATAAATTTATTATTTATGCTCATTTTTATTATTTTCTAATTTTAAAATTTCTAACATTTTTAAAATTTAAATCTGTTAAAATTTTAAATTTATCACTTTAAAATTGTTCATTTTGTTATTTCAAATCATTTTTAAATATTATATGCTCATTTTAATATTTTAAATCACTTTTAAAATTTAACACTAATTAGAAAGTTTTATGTTTTATATTTTTTAAGTTTAAAACGAAAAGTTTTAACAAATTTTTTTTATTTTTAATGTCATTTTTCATAACTTTATATTAATTAAACGCTAAAATATTTCTATTGGTTGATACACCATCACACGGATCGCAGATCTGGACCGTTGATTAAAAATATCAACGGCTCAGATTTATTCCAGTTAACACACATCACATTTTCATCCATCAGATCTTGATCTGATTTAATCTCAGCTGTCGATACATTTAACCTAATCAATTTGTTATCTCTCTCACCCTCCTCTCATCTTGCGCCGTATCTCTCCTCCTTCAATTTTTTTTGTTTGTTTTGTTTTGTATCTCTCTAATGAACTCTGAAGAAATTGCAGACAAAGATGAGCCTCCTCTTCGATTCTTCTCCAGTCTTCAGATATGAAAGCGACTCGGGTGGGAAGATGAAGGAGAATCGTTGTTCCAGCCTCCCTCTTCTCCGATTCAGATTATTCTTCTAGCCTCCTCTTCGAACCAGTCTCGATCCAGCCACCACCACCTTCGATTCACCGAGAAGATTCTTCCACCATCGTCGAGATCGCAGATCGTAGCAAGAGACACGGTATGGTGGTTGTGACGCGGCCGAAGCCGAGAGAGAGACGAAGCGAGCCGACCTCCCTCCTCCCCACTCTCGTCGCCGGAAGAAAACGAAGAGAGCTCCGGAAGTGAAGGATACGGCTGCCGGCTCTGTGGACGGTGGCTCCTCCGGCTCGTTTCTTCGGCCGTGAAGATGATAGTGACATATACATACATATATATATATATATATACACATATATACATATGTATTTCTTTTGTTTTTGTATTTTCCATGTATTTCTTTTTGTTTTTTATTTTGTATTTGTTTTTTGCATTTTGTTTATAAATAAAAAATTAATATTTAATGATAATTTTTTTGTATATTTGTATTTATTTTTTAAATTTATTTGATTTATAGATTAGTATATTAATTAATATTTAATTATTATTATATAATTAGTAAATATCAAAATTAATTTTATTTATTATTATTATTAGTCGCTAATTAGTTGCTAAAATATCACATATTAGTCGCTACTGAGTCGCTATATTAGTCGCTAATTTAGCGACTTATATAGCGACTAATATTCACAAAATATATATAGTCGCTAAATAGTCGCAATTTAGCGACTAATATAGCGACTAATAAATTTAGCGACCACAGATTCGCGACTAATACAATTAGTCGCTACTGGGTCGCAAAATGTAATTTAGCGATTGATTTGCGACTATATACGCAGTCGCAAAAAGACCGTTTTCTTGTAGTGTGATGTGTATATGCGTCCAATAGATATGTGAAGACAATAATACGCCCTTTGCGTGGTTGAGTTCCAAGAAACACACATAGTAAGGAGTGTTCATCTAGCTTGTGATTCATATACATGCGTAACCACATGAAACATAGACACCCAAAGATTCACAGCTTCTCATAATTTGGTGCATTATTTAATAGCTTGTGGTATTGCGAAGACATTGACAGCACCGGTGTTGGCATTCAATTTATCATATACACAGCTGTCGCAAACGCATATGGCCAATACGTTTTAAGAATTGATTCCATGGATAACACAGTGAGCTCAGTTTCCACGATGTGACGATGTTTTTTTCGGATATTCCATTGTGTTCCGGAGTATGAGGTAGTGACGTGAGATGGGATATCCCATTGTTTGCCATAAACTCGCGTAACGCTATAAATTCACCACTATTATCAGATTAAAGGGTACCAATACGGGTTTGGAAATGATTTTCAAAAAGGATTTAAAAACGATGAAGGTGGTTTTGACATCAGATTTTCTTTTGAGTGGAAAAAGCCACGTATAACATGAGAAATTATCAATGAGGACGATGTAATATTTGACATTATCAAGAGAAAGTATGGGGATATCCAAACATCAGTAAAAACAAACAGAAGAGGATGATTTGAAACAATCGGTGAATGAGAAAAAGGTTGTTTATGGCTTTTATTCATACAACAATATGAGAAAGATAATTTTTTTTTAATTGAAAGAAGAAACAGTGATTGAAAAAGATGAAACACTCGAATTCAAAATAGAGGTAGAAGAATGTCCCAATCGCGAATGCCACGATCACTACATGAAAAAATATCATTGGGACTAATTTTTACAACGAAAAATATTCGTCGTAATTTTTTGACGAATTTACGACGAAACAATAATTCGTCATAAATTCGTCGTAAAATTATGACGACAAATATTCGTCGTAAAATCGACGAAATTTACGTCGATTTTACGTCGAATTAGGGATACAGAAGCATTCGTCGTAAATTTGATGTTAATTTACGACTAATTAACATCGAATATATAAGTTTCAACTAAGGTCGAATTAACATCGTATTAACGTCTAATATGGTAGATAGACACATTTTTTTATGGTGTAACCGTTTTTGGGGACGTATTAAAACGTTGTAAATTGGTCACTCATTCGATGTAAAATCGTTGTTAAATAATTTGTTGTAAATTCATAGTATTATTTTGGTTGGTAATTTGTTGCTATGTTCTAAAATTTTTCTATAAATACCCCTTTATAAAAACAAAAGAAACACAATCCAAACAACAAAAACACTTCCTTAGAGAAAAAACACAAATTTTTCGTTTTCAAATGTCTATATACGATTTACGAAGCTGAATATATTAACATAAGGATGCCGAAGGAGTGATGACGAAAGAGTTTCAAAGCGGGGTGGAAATCTTCATGTATCAAGCAAGTCAAACATCGATAACCATGGAAAGCGGTAAGATGTTCTGCCTCTGTCGGAAATGCATGAATAGAAAGTTTTTTCTTAGTGAAACGGCTTGGCGTCATATTTTGAATAGAGGTTTTATACCGAATTATTTCATTTGGTATCAACATGGAGAAGGCCATAGTCCGCATAATACATGAAGTAGTAGTAGTAGTAGCAATTTCGAGCATGAATATGAATTGCATGTTAATCATAATCAATTTGGCTATCACGGGGAACATGAGCATGATAGGATGCATGATATGATTACATATGCATTTCATGAAACAATAAGTAATGATCAGAATGTTGTTGAGGAACCCAACTTAGATACCAAACAATTTTATGATATGCTAGACGCAGCAAATCAACCTCTCTATGATGGATGTAGAAAAGGGCTGTCAAAATTATCGTTGGTAGCTAGGATGATGATCATAACTTAGCTGATGTTTGCATGGATGATTGGGCGGATCTTTTAAAGAGTATTTTCCGGAGGATAATTTGGATGCTGAAAGTTATTATGAGATTCAGAGAATGTTTTCTAGCCTAGGCTTGCCTTCTGAGATGATTGATGTATGTGTTGATAATTGCATACTTTTTTTGGAAAGAAGATAATTGAATGCACGGGTTCCACCATCGATTCCGCAGCCATGTGTTTTTGTTCACTCTGTCGCCTCCGGAAGACGAGGCCATTCCACCTCCTCCTGCAAACCAGCCTCATCCGTATGCTGATTATACGGTCGAGCAGCTACTAGCACTATCGGACCACAACAATTTACCGCGATTACATCCTGACAGACCGCCGCACACTTATTGGTAATAATATTTTTTTAAACAAATATTAAAATAAATAATAAATTATTAGTATTATCTAATCATCTGATTTTTAGTTTGTAGGTTTGTGATAGATGAGTTGTGTTAGATGTAGTGTGGCCAACACAGTTAAGGATATTTTCCACAGCCGCACGCCAATTGGGGTCAGGTTGATAAGAGTATCTGAGATACTTGGTTCAAATGCTTTGCTGTAATTTATTATTTTTTTAAATTCTAATTAATTTGCTGTAATTTATTATTTTTAAAAATTTAAATTAATGCAGTAAAAATGGCATTGGGATTTTGCGCATACGGGAACCATGGAGGCTATGTTCATGAAGAAAGTTGTGTCTCGGCTCAACAACACAGTATGCGACTGGAAGAAGAAGTGGAGGATGTTGGGAGGTGATGGATGACCACCATACCTCTCCTTCGCGGTTTGGGATGGTCTGAAGGCGCTTTGGATGCTACCATCATCAGAGCTGAATTCCGTTAAGTGTTCCTCATTACAGAACACTCTAGGACCGGATGGCCATCCGCCAATGCCCCATACCTGCGGCCAGATTTCTTCTGCCGGTAGACGGATCATTATGGTAAGTAATTAATATTTAATTTAAATTTTTTTAATTATGGTATAAATTTAATTCTCTTATATTGTTAATTAATTGATGTATTTTTTTTTTTCAGGCCGATGACGGAGAGCTTCCTTCGTTAAACGATGTTTACAGAGCTACTCATACACATAAGTCGACGGTAGAGTTTTTGAGTCCGAGGGCGGAGCAGATCTACAACGCCGCAATGGAGCGAGTCACGGAGCGGGAGACGCAACTTAATCCCGAAGGTACTCGGGTTCAGTTGACTACTCGGGAGAAAGACCTTATCTTCACCGAGGTAATTATTTTGTTATGTTAAATTTTATTTTCTACGTTTTAATTAAACTATATGTGAATTAATATTTATATCTTTGGGTTTTGCCGGTGGCTCCAAAGAAGAGAGAACGGATTCTCAGATTAGGATCTATCCAAGACGCTCATATTGCATCTACGTTAGCTCCCCGACAGGCTTCATTTAGAGATCCGTCCCAAGTAGAAGCGGAGTTGGCAGAGACCAAAGCTATGTTTGCTGCACAACAAAAGGAGTTGGCTAGTTACGACCTTATGTTGGAGATCCTAGCTGAGGATAACCCAAGACTAGCAGATGCTTGGAAGAAGAAGAAGCAGGCAGCACAGAGTTTCGGTACAGCGGGTGAGGAGGATGAGGCGGACCCATCATCCGTCCCGAGACAGCTGAAGATCCCGCCTCTAAGTATTTAGGAGAACTCAACTTCGGGATTCATTAGATTGAAAAACTTTTTAATGTAGTATAATATATTATATTTTGGATATGTAAAATATTTTAATTTATATAATATTTTATTTTTATTGATAATTTATTTATAGTAAAATCGAATTATAAATTAAATAAAAAGAGTAATTTATTATTATCGACGTTAACCTTTGTCGAATTAACGACGAATAGATTAACGTTGAATTAACGACGTTAGCATTTACGATGGATATGTTAACGTCGAAGTAACGAATAATTGTATTTTTAAAAATACTCGTTTTATAGTAAAAATATAGTGGTTATATCGATGTAAATTTTACATCTTATTAACAGCGAATAACGGACAAATGAGTTCGATGTATGTTCGTTGTAAATGTTACATCGAAATTACGTCGAATTATCTTACATCGAATTTACGACGAATCTTTAGTCGACGAATTTTACGACGAATTTGCGTCGAATATTGTTTTACGTCCAACGATTAATGACGAAGCGTCATTCGTCGTAAAATCATCCCAAAACGGGGTTTACGACGAAATTGGGACTAAAAAGACGTCCCAAAAGGACTGTATTCTTGTAGTGGATTGAAGAGATTTTTTGGACCAGAAGCAGGTAACAACACCATAGCTTAAGAGCTTGAGACCGGACATTCATACAACTCCTTCTTAATGCGCCCTTGGAGTAATGGGATCCCCGAAATGAGATCCTTCACCTGAAATGAGGCAGGAATTTTTTTTACAGAGATTGTTAGTGTTGCAAAGACGATGTACAAAGATAAGATTCTTTCTGATATCTGGAACACAGAATATTATCCAATTGCAAAAGTCGAATATGAGAGGGTATAGATTTAGAACCAGTGTGGGTTATCGGAAGATTTGTACCATCCACCAATAACACATCTAATCCGCCATTGTACCCTTGATACATCGATAGGTTGTCCAGATCAGATGTTATATGGTGCATTTCACCAGAACATACAAGCCAATTGTTTTCTGAATACGGTGTGTTGGACACAAGGTTGGCTCTTAGCTGCCAAGGACGAAATGGAGATGGTTGAGTCTGAGTTTCCATTGATTGTAGGTTATGGATTTGTGGACATCGCCTTGCACTGTGACCTTGGGTATAGCAGAACTGACACTTGCCATATACAGTCTTGGATATCTTGTACCATTGCGACTCTGGTAGTGCTGTGAACTCTGACCATAGTCGTTTAGGTTATGCGACTGATTTTGAACGATGTTGGTGTACATGTTGTTGAATTTGCTTCCACTGGTTGAGTATGATCGATTGTTGTTGTTGTTGTTTTGATGCTGCACGTTGTTAGCCGAAATCGGGAATGCAACACTATTTGTTGCATCAGTTGATTGGACGAGCAGCTTAGCTTCTTGATTGAAGAGACATTCATGGATCTCAGTCAATGATGGTGGTGCATCATTCCCTTCAATCTGGTCTTTAACTGTTTGATGTGACCTTGACTTGGTTTTGCATACCTGTATTCCGGTTTGGTCCAAACCTTCGACGCTGTTTTGGTGCGTGAGACCATGAGTTGCAGAATCATATATATCACTTCAATCAATGCTGAGTAGATCAACTTGTTTTTCTATTCCATTTGAAATACACCGGATTTGGGGTTGTTGCGTGATATATCATGGTTTTTACTAGTTTTAGGCCATGATATAGATGTGTTTTAGTGTCTTTTGTCTTTGTTTAGAGTCTTTTACAGGTATAATCAGGTTGGGAGCTAAATTGGAGATTATGGAGCATTTTGGAGATTTTTGGAGTGATTGGCCGAGAGATAGAGTTCACTGTCCGAGACAGAGAAAGGTGTCGATCGTTGCACTCTAGCAACGATCGTTGCACCAGCGAGATGGGCCAAAAACTCGGCGGTTTAGAAGAATCAAGATATTGCACTTTGATCCAGAAGTTCCTGATATTTACAAAGAAGCCCTTGGCCGAGATTATGCCTATATAATAGAGTTTTTAGAGTTTTTATTAGAGACGCTTTATACTTTTTACCATAGAACTTCAATAATTAAGAGCAGAGGATTTTTAGAGCTTTTGGGGCTGATCTGAACCTGATTCATCATCTGTATTTGGAGAAGATTTCGAACCCCTTTTACTCTTATTCTTTTATGCAATTTACTTATCATATGATCATGTTTTCATTATCTATGTCTGAGTAGATTCCTAGTTAGACTTAGGGTTTCTCACATAGGATTTCATGACTTGCTAGACTTGTTCAATTTCAGTTAAGGATTCAAACTATATCTGTTCTTCAATTTAATTGTGCTTAAAGCTAGTTCTAACCTGATCAATTAGAATCTAGATCTTAGGTTGCTAAATACGTCACGGAAGTGGGGTTTAGGAATCTGAACTAATTAAATTGGGCAATTAAACTTTGCGCAAACGAAAGTTTGGTTTAGGATAATTGTGAACATATCAAACTTGAGCCTATTGCTAGTTTAATCTGTTAGTTCTCGCAAACGGAAGTTTGGTTTGCTGCACTTAGACTTAGAGAATTATCGCAAAGGAATTTGGTTAATTCTATATCTGTGTTTTGAGTTCTAGAACTGTGCTTAATTAGATCCTTGCTGAATGAACTGTCTGCTAGTCTGATTTCCTGAGAATACCCTAGGTTTGACGCTTTTAATTACTTGCTTTCACAACCAATAATCTCTGCTACTGATTTACTTTCTCGCACTACTTTCAATACAATCACATTGCTTATTTCTAGTATTCATTCCCTACGGTTTGATTCTCTTGAGACCAAGTGTCCCTGTGGATTCGATAACCCTATATACTACTTTGACATTGCTGTACACTTGCAGTTTAGTATAGGGATTAATTCTTGACCTATCAAGTTTTTGGCGCCGTTGCCGGGGACTCTTTTGAGTCTTCGATAGGACCGAACTTAGGGTTTTACTAGAAATTTTTCGTTTTTCGTTTTTATTTTATTTATTCTATTTTGCTGACTTTTTCTCTGTTTCTCTCTGTCGCAGGTACGAATTTCGCCTTGCATCGATCGTTGCACACTTGCGTCGATCGTTGCTAAGCGATTTGAGATTAAATCGATCGTTGCACTGATAGCATCGATCGTTGCTGGACGATTACAGACAGTTTATGCCAACGCAGAACACTCGAAGTAATCCGAACTCGAGCTTAGTTAATCTCAATCTAGAGGAACTTGGACGTCTAGAGAGGACTATTAGAAGAGAAAAGAGAGAGAGAATGGTACAAGAACGCTTGATCTTGATACCAGATGCTGATGGAATCCTGAGGGATCCAGAGAACAATCCTTACAATGCTGCTGGGCAAAGGATTGATGCTGAGGGACGAGTGATCCCTGATGAAGTTGAGCCAGAAGGCCGGATGGTAGTTCATGAGAGGACACTAGCTGATTACAATAGACCTGATGAGTTTCATGCAAACCGAGCAGCTCTAGTGCTTCCTGCCTTCGAGAGGAATGATTTTGAGGTAAAAACTATCTACTACCAACTGATGAGACAAATTGCTTTCCATGGTCTTCAATCAGAGCAGCCTATGGATCACATTGACAAGTTTGAGGACATAGTCACTGGCATGAAATATGAAGGAGTATGCCCGGACTATCTGTTCCTTAAGCTATTTCCGCACAGTCTTGCTGGAGACGCTAGTGCATGGCTGAGACAACTGGCACCTGGTCAGTATACTACTTGGACAGCCTTAAAGAGTGAGTTCCTGCGTCACTTCTACGATGCTGCGCGCTCAGATCAGTCCAGACAGGACATACTCACTTTTTCCCAAGGAGCTGTGGAGCCTTTGACAACCGCATGGATGAGATTTAAGAAATATCAGCGTGATTGTCCACACCATGGATTCACAGAAGTACAGCTGATTGGTATTTTCTTCAGAGGAATAGATCTCCCTTATCAGACTGCTTTGGATAATTCCAGTGATGCAAATTTCAGCACCAGAACTCCTACACAAGCTAAACGGTTGATAGAGAACCTGATTGGCAGCAATAGTTGCAAAACAATGGATGAAAGGAGGAAGAGATCTGGTGGAACCGTAGAGAATTCTGATATGGCTAATATTAGATCCAGATTGGACACAGTCTACAATCTTCTGACAAACAAGAAAGCTGTCCACTTTGCCCAAGATGTGGAGGTGATTCAGACTGAGGAGGACACTCAGGAAGAAGAAGTGAATTTCATAGGAGGTTCCGGTTTCCAAGGTAATAGATTTAACAATCAACAGGGGAACAGATTCTCAAATGGAGGACAATCTGGTGGTTTTCAAAAGACCTATGGACAGGGTAATCAGAGAACCTATGGATCTACATCTTATCAGACTCCTCCTGCACCTACAGCCCATGAGAGCAAAATGGAAGCTATGATGGAACAACTGATGGAGAGTCAAACCAAGCTTTCTGTAGACAACAACAAGAAGCTGGACGCTGTCTATCAGGACCTCAATGGGAAGTTTGAGACATTGAGCACTCACATGAAGCAGTTAGACACTCAGGTGAATCAGATGTCCAGCTCACTGAAAGGAAAAGGAGTTGCAGACACTCATATTAAGGCCTGTTCTGTACTGATTAATGATGGATCTTATCTAGGGGAGAAATTTGAGCTAAGTACAGCTGAGTTGGTGACTGAGGCAGAATTTTCGGATTTCTGTGAAAAACTCTCGGGTGGAAGTTGTGATAATCGCGATGCAACGATCGATACACATCTGGCATCGATCGATGCAGGTCGTGAACAAGCAGAGAATCCGTGGGATGAAAATGAGATTGATGCAGAACTAGCCCGCCTATTCCCTGATACATCTGAAATCACTCCAGAAGATGTCTATGCACGAGCTATTTGGCACAGTCCCAAGGTGTCTGAAGTGATTAAACAAGAGATTGAAGAGCTGAAAAGGCTAGAAAAGAGTGGTGAAGACTTGGAAGAAATTCCATCATCTGATGATCCACCTTATCATCCATGTGTTCAGAAATATTTGAACAAGATGTTGCCATTAGATGAAGAGCTGAGAGAATGGGTGATAATAATTCCTCAGCATATTAGTGATGTTCTGTTAACTAAGGTCCCAAAGAAACTGCCTGATCCTGGAGTCTTTGTACTTGATTGTTCTATCTTTGAAGATAGTTTTAGGCGTTCTCTGTGTGATTTAGGAGCTGCTGGGAGCATAATGCCTTACTCTGTGGCAGAGAAGCTGGGTATGTTGGATTTTGCTCCTACTAGGACCTCTCTTGTCCTAGCTGATCAGTCCATACGGGTTCCTGAAGGACTCCTTATGGATATTCCGGTAAGAGTTGGAAACTACTTAGTTCCAACGGACTTCCTTGTGCTGAAATATGCCTGCGATCCGGATGAAGCTTTATTGCTTGGGAGACCATTCTTGGCTACAGCAGGAGCTGTGATTGATGTTAGACAGAGTCTAATAGACCTCCACCTGGGAGATGAGACACCGCGATATGAGATGAAGAAGCTGCGGAAGCCACTGATAGATGGACAGACTTTCAAGATCTTGGAAGCAGATGATGAGCAGCTGAATGAGACTGTGATAATAGATCCTGGAGCGCATTTTACTCCATCTTTTCTTGGACTGAAGCATTCTGCAACAGCCTATTCTCCACCATGGATGAGGAGACTTGAACAGAGACAGAAAAAGTCTCTGTCAGGATCTTCTGGCACTTGAAAAACCTTGCGCGTCCGGTCAAGCTATTGACCTTAAACAAGCGCTGGGTGGGAGGCAACCCACCATTAGGTACTGGTGTTTTTCTTTTTAATTTTTGGTGTTTTTGTTAGGATTTTACGTTTGTTTTTGTTTCTGGTGCAGTCATGTTTGCAGGTCTCGGATTAAATCGCAGTGCAGCGATCGATGCATTTCTGCATCGATCGTCACAACACGAAAGGAATCGCATTGCAGCGATCGTTGCGGTCCTGAGCAACGATCGACCATACACGAAAGTCGCCAAGTAACGGTCGATGCATCTAATGCACCGATCGATGCATGAGCGACAGAGGTAACCCGACAGACATAAACTCACCTTTTCAATTTATTTTATTTTCTTTTTACCGATCCTTCGCTGGACACTACTGGGGACAGTGTGTCTTAAGTGTGGGGGAGGTGCTACTGACGTTTATCTTTCTGTTTTCTTAAGAGTCAGTCCGTTTTTCAAAAATTTTTGTTTTATTGAGTCAAAATTGTTTAAGTAAGAAACCATGATTTTCGGAGAAGATTTACAAAACTTGCAGGAACTTAAGTAACCATTGGGATGAAGTTGCAGGATCTATCTCTGACTATTAGAAAACCCCATCACAGATCAACCTACTGGGAACACCCATATCACTTCAGGTATCAGAGGATCTTTTACTGACTTCACCCCTAATACTGACTTAGATTTCTCACCTAAGGGCTTGGTATACTTTATGTCGGATTCCCTGTTAGTTCTGACACAGCCTGTAAACCTGTCCTATTTAGTTCCCTTCTCCCCTTCTATAAAGTAAAAAAATAAATAATAATAAACTGAGGATGAGTTAGTAACTCCGAAGTGGTCATGGGAAGGGTAGCAAACACTATTTTCTCTCATGTGATCCATGGAATGTGTCCAAAGTACACCCCATAACGGGAAGAACACTGATAAAAAAAATAAAATGATACCCAGTGGGGAAAAATCAGTTGTTAAAGAAGGGAAAGAGAAGAAAGGGACTAGAGAAAGATAGTATGGTGGTCTAGAGCTGATTAGGTAAGAATCCATGTGCCTTTAGATCGATACTCCTTAGGTGAGACCGCACTTAAATACTTGCAGAAGTCAGTAGGGAGAATTTGAATGCTTGAATGTGATTGTGGAGTTTACCTAGGACAGTTGCTAAGTGTGGGGGAAGTACATGTTGGTCTTGATATCCTGTGATTGATTCTTTCAGTGGTTTACTAAGGGGAATCTGAGTATTGTAGCTTCTAAGATGAAATGAGTTTCTGAAGAGTTTTCAAACCTCTTCACCATGTTTTAGTTCTATGTTTTGCTTGAGGGCAAGCAAAGGCTAAGTGTGGGGGAGTTGATATATCATGGTTTTTACTAGTTTTAGGCCATGATATAGATGTGTTTTAGTGTCTTTTGTCTTTGTTTAGAGTCTTTTACAGGTATAATCAGGTTGGGAGCTAAATTGGAGATTATGGAGCATTTTGGAGATTTTTGGAGTGATTGGCCGAGAGATAGAGTTCACTGTCCGAGACAGAGAAAGGTGTCGATCGTTGCACTCTAGCAACGATCGTTGCACCAGCGAGATGGGCCAAAAACTCGGCGGTTTAGAAGAATCAAGATATTGCACTTTGATCCAGAAGTTCCTGATATTTACAAAGAAGCCCTTGGCCGAGATTATGCCTATATAATAGAGTTTTTAGAGTTTTTATTAGAGACGCTTTATACTTTTTACCATAGAACTTCAATAATTAAGAGCAGAGGATTTTTAGAGCTTTTGGGGCTGATCTGAACCTGATTCATCATCTGTATTTGGAGAAGATTTCGAACCCCTTTTACTCTTATTCTTTTATGCAATTTACTTATCATATGATCATGTTTTCATTATCTATGTCTGAGTAGATTCCTAGTTAGACTTAGGGTTTCTCACATAGGATTTCATGACTTGCTAGACTTGTTCAATTTCAGTTAAGGATTCAAACTATATCTGTTCTTCAATTTAATTGTGCTTAAAGCTAGTTCTAACCTGATCAATTAGAATCTAGATCTTAGGTTGCTAAATACGTCACGGAAGTGGGGTTTAGGAATCTGAACTAATTAAATTGGGCAATTAAACTTTGCGCAAACGAAAGTTTGGTTTAGGATAATTGTGAACATATCAAACTTGAGCCTATTGCTAGTTTAATCTGTTAGTTCTCGCAAACGGAAGTTTGGTTTGCTGCACTTAGACTTAGAGAATTATCGCAAAGGAATTTGGTTAATTCTATATCTGTGTTTTGAGTTCTAGAACTGTGCTTAATTAGATCCTTGCTGAATGAACTGTCTGCTAGTCTGATTTCCTGAGAATACCCTAGGTTTGACGCTTTTAATTACTTGCTTTCACAACCAATAATCTCTGCTACTGATTTACTTTCTCGCACTACTTTCAATACAATCACATTGCTTATTTCTAGTATTCATTCCCTACGGTTTGATTCTCTTGAGACCAAGTGTCCCTGTGGATTCGATAACCCTATATACTACTTTGACATTGCTGTACACTTGCAGTTTAGTATAGGGATTAATTCTTGACCTATCAATGCGCCTCCAACAGTAACAGTAGCAGCTGGAACAGGGAGTCTTTTGTCGATGTGACCAACAAGACCGTGGCCATCGAGAAACGAGCAGACTTGAATGCACTCCACATAAGGTAGTTCTAACTTTTGTGCTTAGTAACATGTGCCATATAATAAGTTCTATGGGCTTCCAACCTAAAACCAGTTGGTGATAAGTGGAGTGGCCCATATCCCTTATATATTAAGTGAGATCCCTTCCAACTTCCGATGTGGGATAATATTCCCTAATACGCCCCCTCGAGATAATGGTTCTTTGACCATTAATCTCGGAATGTTCGGGCTGGATCGATGGCACCGATTATGAGCCTGGTTTGTCGATAATTGGACCAACTTTGGGTCGGATCGGGTTGGGTTGCATGGATCAGGCTCTGATACCATAATAAGTTCTATGGGCTTCCAACCTAAAACCAATTGGTGATAAGTGGAGTGGACCATATCCCTTATATATTAAGTGAGATCCCTTCCAACTTCCGATGTGGGATAATATTCCCTAATACCATATTCATGTTGAGGACATATTCAATGGTGATAGGGATTTTTCCGACGGGGTTGGAGTTGCTTGTGTCGTTCGCCATTGATGACAACTGAATAAGGTGACAAAAAAAGGTCTTTAGGAGCAAAATCTTTGATATCATATAAAATGTGAATGTGTTAATTTTATTATTATGAGCTTTACAATATTTATACAATCTAATCAGAGCATGATTAGGGAATAACTTAGGGAATATCCTAATTACAATAAAGAGGAATTATACATTTTACATATATAGCTAATACAAAGATCATTATGAGCATATTCCTAATTACTTGTTGATGTATGTTTTGCAGTTTGAAAATTTAACTTTTGAGCTTTCCATAGAACACATTCTTTGCAGAAATCCAATCTATGAACCTACTTTTAACTTAAGTAGCCTTGCTGAACCAGAATAACTATGTTCTTCAAGCGCATGTGTCCTAATCTAGTATGCAACCATCATATCGACTTCAGCTCTACCTACTGCCACTTCTCCTTCAATAATTGTTCCTTGTAGATAATACCAGGGCTGGCCCGGGGCTAAAGCTGGTAAAGCCCACGCTTTAGGCGTCAAATTTTTTTTTGATGTATTTAAAGGCATCATATAACAAAATATTCATTGTGATCTAGTAGTTGACACATTTGGGCTTTAGGCGCCCAATAGTAACGGGCCGGCCCTGGATAATACATCCCTTCTTTATAATCTTCTGAAATCACCTTCTTACCAACTTTGAAGAATGTCACAGTGAAGTCTTTTACTTCATAACGACAACCATTTTTTCTAGTTGTCCATAACAAATCAGTTTTATGCCCATTATAGGCATGTATCTTACCTCTATGAAGACCACATTTGTACCATCTAGATTAAATTCTTGTGTTTTCCAATTCCATTGATTTCACTCTATTTGTTGTTTCCCATTAGGACTCTTCCCCCTTCAAATTCCTTTAAGTTGAACAAAATGCTCCTATCGGATGTGATGCAGAACGAACAACCAAAAACCAATACCCTAGTATTTTGAGTATTTTGTTTTCACTGCCAATATCATGGGTTCTTGTTCTTGAGCTACTATGTTTGCAGAATTGGCAGCTTTCTTGTCTTTCCTTTGAGGGAAATATTTTTTAAAATTCCTTTCCTTCCCACATATTTAGCACTCTCTAACTTTTGGTTGAGTAACCTGGCTATTCTTGTTCCACCTGAACCCCTTATTCTTCCCTTTCCAGCTGTTATGTCCTTCTAACTAATTTCCTGACTTTCCATGGCTGACATATAACCCTTCTGCATCTAATCCGTAATTGCGTAGAAGTCCAAGCTCCCTCCGCTCAATCTCCCTTGCATGTGCCGATGTCACTAGCTCACTTAGTGTAAATGTTTCCTTCTTACTCCCGTACTTTAATGTGTGTACAAGTAAATCATATTGATCCTGATCTGACACCTTGATATTTAAGATGGCTAAGTCATCAACCAATCTTAGAAACACTTCCATATTCTCTTATAAGCTCTTGTGTTTTCCATCTTGAAGCTGGCGAATCTTTTTTTGAGATAAATTATGTTTGGAAGAGTCTTTTTTTTTTATAATCATCCTCCAATGCCTTCCATACTCCTGCATTATTAGGGTAGTGAGGCTAGATCATATTAAGTTTTTTGCTCTAACATCACTATCTGATAGATACCAATCTATCATACGGCTGAGGAAGCTGACATGGAGTCCGAATCAGTTTAAGTGGTTGCAACGGGTCAAACGAGTTAAGGAATAAAGATGACTCAAGTCAACAAGTTGTTGGACTGAGTGAACAACCGAGTTGAGGCTCGTCAAGTATAAATAACGAGCTGAGCTATTTTGTACATTCATGCTTGTTGTAGTGTGTATTAGACGAGATGAGTCTATGCCCAGCGATCGTCATGAGATCGTGAGTCTCGGTTTACTTACGCTATGAGTTTGTAATTCGAGTCTCTCAAACAAGCTATTCATCTTTCATTCATTCAATCCAAAGAAATATTCAGAGATTACAGAGTATAGATTACTAAAATCTATCATTGGTGCGGTGATACTGGTTCTGAAAAATTGCGACAGAGTGAATTGGAGTGAATCGGAGTGAATCAGAGTGATCGGAGAAATGGCGATGGTTAAATCTCCTGTAGTTCGTCGGAAGCTCGATGAGGTAGAAGACGCTGAGTATACAATACAATCGGAGGTCGATCGGGGCTATAATTTCTTGATGCAGCAATTCACTGAGTCGAAGCTGGATTATGCTGAAACCAAACGCGATTGCGCAGAGACGAAGAGGAGCTGCGCCGAGATCGCCGATCAGCTCAAATCGATCCTCAAGGTGTTAGGAAAACGACAGGTGAACTTCGTTAACGACGACTGTTCATCCTCGCCACATCAGGAAATACCGGAGCGTCGCTTTCAGGTACCACCTCATTACTGGGAACATGATCGATTAGAACAGCCGCTAGGATATCGATCTACGCATGCTAATGTGGTGAATCATAATAAACTGATTAAGCGAATTGAGTTGCCGACGTTTGATGGTATTCATACTCATGAGTGGCTTGCAGACATTGAACATTTTTTCACAGTGGGAAGGTTTCGTGAGACAGACAGGTTGGAAATTGTGGCTTTCACTATTGAAGGACAGGTTAAAAAATGGTTTGCTTGGGTATGAAAGAGAGGAGGTTTTCGAGATTGGTCAGATTTTAAGCATAAATTGCTGGAGAGGTTTGATCATGCTACACGATGTTCTTCAGTAAAGGAAAAACTTCAGAAAACTGTGAGTTCATGCTTGAACAGTGTTGATTCATATCAGCTTTGTGAGAAGATGATAATGGTTCCAGAAACAAATTCATCATCTATGGAAGGTATTGATGAGAAGTTTGTGGAGGAAGAGTTTTTGATGCAGACAGGAGGTGCTAAAGCTCTTGTTTCATGTTTGGAAAGACATGTAACTGAAGTTGCAGAAGGAATGGTTCTGAAAACAGAATCAGTTCTTACGAATGCTCGTGAGAATGATTTGGTCCAACAAGTAGAACCAACAACTGTGGCAGAAATTTGTGAGAGCTTTGGTGGCGATCCCGACCTTAGTTACCCTGCATCAGAAATAATACTCAAGAAGTACTCCCGTTCTGAGGTTGATCATGCGCCAGAGGTAACTCTTCAGAAAGTCACACTGCCTGTGTTTGATTTGAGAGTAGAATCCAGTGTTACCGGGATGATGTTTAATGCTTCTCTGGAACATGAGTCGCAGGATACAAGAGTTTCACACTTAAAAACAGATTGTGTTCTACAACCACAACATATAGCAGAAATGCTAAAGGGGAAAACATCACCATCTGTGGAAACAACTTCTGTGCACTATGGTGATTGTCTTATCCAGGATTGCTCTTCATCAGATATAATCCTCAAGAACACATCACTTTCTTTAACTAGTAAACATGCAGAGATGGATGACAATGAAGCAACGCAAGTAGTGAAACTGCTAGAATCATTAAATGAGGAGAAACTTTCTGTGAATGCTAGTGGTAATGTGTCCTTGCTACACACAGGGTTTTGTATCGATTTGGCTTCATCTGTGGAGAGTAATTTGATGCAATCTATCATGAATACGAAGCTGACAATGGAAGGACGTGTAGGGATTTCTCAGAAGTGGTCTGTTCTATCAAGACAGTGTTGTGGACACCGACTGGGTTCTCAAAAGGTTCGAGGAGTTCCATGTAAAGAGCAGCAGAACAAGTGCATCAAAGATTGGAAATTTAAATATAAAGCTGAGAAAGGGCTAATGGCGTTAGGAAGTGAGAGGAATACATTGACTTCCAAACATGTTGAGTCTCAGCTCGAAAAGTCGCAACATTTTAAAAAGGCTGAGTCGTTTTGTGCAACAAAACCTTCTGCCTGTAGAGCTATCTCAAGAAGACAGGATGAACTTAAATGCATATTGCTGATTTTGGTGGTGTCTAGGATGAACTTGAATGTCAGGATATTGCTAGTATTCAATGATACTTGTAGAATCCAAGGAACATGGAATTGTTTTCCAAATGATTCTACAAGATCTGATTCTCAAGTGTGGCATCATTGGAAGAACAAGATTGGGATACTGCATCAGGTTTTGAAACTTGTGTCGGTGAAGCTGAATTTTTTTCATCTTCACAGAATTCATGCTTCCTCATGTTTGGTATGGGATTATAGAGAAGACTTGGAGTTATGTTTTGCCATTGGGGAGAGACAGACCATTCAAAACAGGAGACAACTCATCCCAAAAACAAAGTGTGAGCTGATCACATGGATACATGGGGTACTGCTTAAAAACAAAGACAGTTTCTTCCAACATCTTGCAAAGAAATGGCAGACCACTATGGCACAATGGCTATTAGGAACCTCACTTCACTATGTTCTGGAACTCATAGAAGTTATTTGGCAGTGGTTTTATTTTGGGTTGCATCCACATAGAGCTTCTCATCAGAGTTCTCCACTGTTGTTACTAAACACAAGCTTGTGGGCAAGCTTATTTTTAAGAGGGGAGGTATACAGTAGAAGATATACTTGTAGAAAACAGAGGAAAATGACAGAATTGGAGAGACATTGGATTGCACAAATGGTGGATAAAGGAAGTGGCAGCTTATCAATGCATATCAAGAGATATTTACTGCATGTCTTTGTACAACAAAAGCAGAGATGGAAGAAGGGTTACAAATCTAGGAAATTCAAATACAAAAAGATAGTAAGATGAATTCAGTTACTTGAAGGTTGAAGTATTGGAGTTGCAGCAGAAGAGAAGACACAAGAAACAGTGAAGTAGCGATTCATTCCATTTGCATCAGAAATTTCATTGATTACAAGCTTGAGGGCAAGCTTGTTTTCATGGGGGGAGTATTGATAGATACCAATCTATCATACGGCTGAGGAAGCTGACGTAGAGTCCGAATCAGTTTAAGTGGTTGCAACGGGTCAAACGAGTTAAGGAATAAAGATGACTCAAGTCAACAAGTTGTTGGACTGAGTGAACAAGCGAGTTGAGGCTCGTCAAGTATAAATAACGAGCTGAGCTATTTTGTACATTCATGCTTGTTGTAGTGTGTATTAGACGAGATGAGTCTATGCCCAGCGATCGTCATGAGATCGTGAGTCTCGGTTTACTTACGCTATGAGTTTGTAAATCGAGTCTCTCAAACAAGCTATTCATCTTTCATTCATTCAATCCAAAGAAATATTCAGAGATTACAGAGTATAGATTACTAAAATCTATCACTATCCTTATTTTGTTTTGCCATCAGCCCGACCTTGTCCTTTAAATCTTCTTTTTCCTCTGAAGTTGATTCATCGTGATTTCTGTAATAACACCTAAGCCTTAAAGTTCTTGTTGCATCAACATTCGGAACTTTCGCATACATAAATCTCACTTTCCATCAAACTTCTCCATTTATTTGAACATCCTCCATCGTATTCTTGCAAGTACAAGAACTACAATCTTCTTTAACAAAATCCAATAATCCCTTGAACCAGATGACGATCACACTAGATCACTTAATCGAGATCTTTTTGCACATTTATCCTGATGCGCTGATACCAATTGTTGAGAATTCTTGTTTATTATGATTTTATATTTAAGTCAATTATAACTCATGATATAACTTGATTTTCTTGTTTTGTGTTAATGAATCTAGCTTGAGGATGAGGAAAAAAATCAAGAACACACATACGCGATTTGTTTATCCAACTCCCGAAAGGTACTTCTGAGGATGAAACTAAAGCATAATATTTCCACTATGAGCAAAATAGTATAAATTTCTTACTAACTCTCTGTCTTTGATCACAACTACCATCAGATAAAGCTCGTGAAAGCTGATAAGAGGCTAATCTTCTCCGGAAAGAACTTGGTGATTTTTCTATGACTAGCCACCATAAACCACATTTTGATTAAGCTGAATCGAGCTTCCGTCGATCGCACAATAAGAAGACATGAAGCTGAACCACCACGGATTTCTCTTTGTCTCTCTCTCTTCTATGTACTTTTATCTCTCTCTCTCTCTCTCTCTCTCTCTCTCTCTCTCTATATATATATATATATATATATATACACTGCACTTTGTTTTTATGTTAGAACCTCGGCTGGAGAAAGAAGATGAGGACTTATATGTCGAGCCGAAACTAGGCTGAGGAATTGGGCAAAATTTACTCGTAAGGTCCAAGTAACTTGTTTACAACTCGACCTGGTCTGACTCGAACAACCCGAACATGACTCTAGACTAAAAATGACAACACCTCACACATACATTAAGTTTCGTCAAATTTGGGACCCCAAAATAACGACTCTGGAAAATAGAACGTCAAAGGACAACCACGAGAAAGCTCCAACGAAAGGCCAAGTCTAAAGGATTTGGAGAAGAAATATGTTATTGAATCTCTCCCTGTACAACGACGGCTACAAAGAGTATTTATACGTTCTCCGAAAGCATCTTCTAACCTAATCTCTATTAAAGAAATATTCTAATATAAATATATACATAATCTCCTAATACCCCTCCTCAAGTTGGAGCATGGAGATTTCGAATGCCCAACTTGGATAAAATTGCTTGAAAAGGCCCTCCTCCAAGCGCTTTAGTGAAGATGTCTGCTAACTGATTAGTGGTCGAAACATGCTTTGTCCGAACAATTCCAGCTTGTATATCGTCTTTGATGAAGTGACAATCTATCTCTACATGTTTCGTACGCTCATGAAACACGGGATTAGCAGCGATATGAAGCGCAAATTGACTATCACAATATAAATCCATGGCGCCAGAATGAACAATACCCATCGTAAACAACAAGCTCTTTATCCACTTCAACTCCTTCAGTGCAGCAACCATTGCTCGGTACTCTGCTTCTGCTGAAGAACATGATACTACATCCTGCTTCTTTGACTTCCACGACACCGGAGAATTTCCCAATTGTATCAACCATCCATTCAAAGATCTTCTCGTGATTGGACATCCAGCCCAGTCCGAGTCACACCAACCTGTAAGATGGAAATTACAATCAGCTTTCAAGAGAATTCCCATCCCAGGACATCCCTTCAAGTAACAGACAACCCTCAATGCAGCTGTCCAATGATCCTCTCTTGGCTCATGCATAAACTGAGACAAAATATGAACTGAATAAGCAAGATATGGCCTAGTTGCATCCAAGTAAATCATCCTTCCAACAAGTCTCCGATATTTCTCTGGTTCCGCAAGTACCTTGGTTGTCAACTTTGCCAACTAATGATTTGGCTCCATCGGAAACTCTACAGGTCTGCCACCAAGTAAACCAGCGTCTGCAATAATATCCAGAGCATTTTTTCTCTGTGATAAATAGATGCCATCTCTATTTCTCGCAACTTCTAACCTAAGGAAATACTTCAATTTTCCCAAGTCTTTCATATGAAAGCAACCACTCAGGTAAGCTTTGAACTCTCGTATAATCTCAGGAGAATTCCCTGTCACCACAAGATCATCAACGTATACCAAAACATGCAGATGAACAGTACCACAAACCAATGAGAAAATAGAATAATCAGCCCTACTTTGCTTGAATCCATACGCCAATAGAGCCTTCGATAGTTTAGAAAACCAACACCTTGGAGCCTGTTTCAACCCATACAATGATTTCTTCAAGCGACATACCATTCCTTTCTTAGTGGAGTTGAAACCTTGTGGTAACCTCATAAATACTTCTTCATTCAATCTCCATGAAGGAAAGCATTGTGCACATCCATTTGGTGCAATTCCCAATTCTTTCCAGCTGTAACCTGAAGAACCAATCTAACAGTGCTCATCTTAGCCACAGGAGAAAACATGTCAGTGTAATCAAGCCCCTCCTTTTGTCGGTTACCACATGCTACAAGTCTCGCCTTGTACCTTTCGATCGTTCCATCTGCATTATACTTGATTGTATATACCCACTTACATCCAATCACATGTTTACCTGATGGTAGGTCTTCAACAACCCATGTTTTATTCCGTTCTTGTGCCTCAATCTCCAATCTCATAGCCTCTCTCCACTGTGGACATTTCATTGATTCAGTGAATGTTTGTGGCACAACCCCTGCAGTTATGTTACACAGGAAGACTTTGTGTGACGCAGAAAACCTTTCACAATTGACAAAATTCTCAATTCCAAACTCACGACTCCCACTTGACGGATCCACCTTAAAGATTGTGTTAAGATCATAGTCATGTAACCTGACTGAGGATTTCTTTTCCCTCATTCCACGTCCCAATATTTCAACTTGTGCATCTTGTGTAACATACGCATCATCATGTGTTACTCATGCAGGGTCTGTAACTGCATCTGCAATTGTTTCTTCAGTTGTATGTGTCATTGGTGTGGACCCAGCTGATGTCCCACCTTCTGCAATTGTCTCATCTCTTCTCACTTCATCTCCATCAATCGCAGGTTCTATCACTTCCCTTATAGCAGATTCTGGTTCACAAATTTCAGCATCTTCTTCAAAAACTTGTCTCACCCAAAGATCATCAGCCTCATCAAAAACTTTTCTCAAGTTATCCACGCGAGAACCAGAGCCACTTCGTTCACCTTGTATCTCAGAGTATGGAAACTTTTCTTCAATGAAAGAAACATCTCTTGAAACAAAACATTCTCTTGTATCCAAATCAAAAAATGTCCACCCTTTTTGTGTGTAAGGATAACCCAGAAAAACACACTTTCGACTCCGACTAGCAAACTTATCTCCATGTCGCTTCTGGTTATGAGCATATGCAAGACATCCAAAGACTCGTATGTGATTATACACAGGAGCCTTTCCAAAAAGTATTTCATAAGGACTTTTTCCTTTGTGTAACTCAGATGGTGTTCGGTTGATAAGATACACAGCACCCAATACACATTGACCCCAAAATTCTATTGGAAGACTTGCTTGAAACCTCAAAGCTCTCGACACATTTAATATATGCCTGTGTTTTCGTTCAACTCTCCCATTTTGCTGAGGCGTTCCCACACATGAAGTTTGATGAATCACACCTTGTTGACAAAAGAAGTCCTTCATTCGCATGAATTCACTACCATTATCACTCCGAACTACCTTCACATGCTTGTTAAATTGCCTAAGAGCAAAGAAGGACGTAATAGTTCTTTCAACCTGTGTTTTGTCGGAAAGAAGAAACACCCATACAGCCCTTGAATAATCATCAACTATAGTCAGAAAGTAAGAAGATCCACACAAACTGTGTTCGATACGGCCCCCATAGATCACAATGTATCATTTCAAAGCTCTCCTTACTTTTATTCGAGCTCACCGGAAATTCACTTCGACATTGTTTTGCCCTGAAACATATGTCACATCCATATACACCAGTACTGCGAGTATCAACCCCGAGAAATCTCCTTATCATCTTATCAGAGGCGTGACCCATTATCTTATGCCAAATTTCTAACGATTTCGACTTACCAACTTTCTTCACATTCTGAACCTTCTGAATACTTTGAAGAAAGTACAACCCTTCTCTTCTTTCTCCCATTCCGATTGAGGCCTGCAAACCACAATCATACACAAGACACCCTGTCTTAGAGAACAACACAATACAACTCATCTCATCAATCATCTGGGACACAGAGATGAGATTTCACTTCAATTCTTCCACGAAGAGAACACGCTTCAAAGTCAACTTCTCTGTCAAAATCACACTCCCTTCTCGATCAGCAATCACAGTATTTTCATTAGGTAGGCCAACCAAACATGGCGTGACTCTACATACGTTCACTAGAGCATTCAACGTACCGGTCTTATGGTGCGATGCTCCACTATCAATTATCCACTCATCACCATATCCCTTATCACTCACTCGATTTGAAGATTCTGGCTTCGACTTCAACATACTCAAAAGTCGATCCCTTTCACCTTTCTTCAACCCAGTCGTTTCCGTGTGTTGCACAGACACGTCCATGCGTGACACAACATGCGTGTGTGCAACAACATTCATATTCTTCATCAAAGGAACGCCTTCTGCAATTCCCCTTCTTATCTCATCTTGAGCGCATTCCGCAGCTCCGATTTTCTTGACATCCATCTTCTTCACAGGAACTTTTAGCAGCCCCGTTGTTTTCCCAATATCCATAATCGCCGAGACGATAATTGCGTCGAACACGTCTTCTCATGAACAAGATTCAATCGCAATCCCAAGAGCACGATGGCTCTGATACCATAAAGGATTTGGAGAAGAAATATGTTATTGAATCTCCCCCTGTACAACGACGGCTACAAAGAGTATTTATTTGTTCCCCGAAAGCATCTTCTAACCTAATCTCTATTAAGGAAATATTCTAATATAAATATATACATAATCTCCTAATAAAGTCAACAAAATGTTCAATAGAACTTTTGTTCGTTATTGGTACAGTGATGCATTTAAGAGAATCCAACATCTTTTATCTAGTCTAAGAAGACATGATTAAGAAACATCTCCAACAACTGTTCAGTTAAATCCTTCAATCAAAGTAATGCAAAAACATTTTGGAATTTCATCTGAAAGTTTAAAAAGAAGAGATATAAAATATTATAGCGTATAAGACGTCTGAAATGAAAGCATGATTACTCTTTATTTCCTCATCGAAAATGCGTCTCTCTTGGGGCCAGACGAGGCCGGAACCGGAGAGGCAAAACAAAATTCAAGGAAGAAGAGTGGTGGTTCGCGTGCACGATAGAAAATGGTTTTGCTAATGTTACCCGTTGAAGTCATTACCACTGCTTCCCTAGCTGCTCGAGAATGGCAACAAGCTCAAATCAAAGAAGAGATAAGGCCTAATCTGCAAATCAAACAAAATCATCCTCACTCAGACTCTTAAATCATCACTTGTTTCTCCTATGCAGCATGGCACGAGGAATCCAAAACGGAGGGTCTTGTCTGGATCAGGTTTAATCACCTTGAAGAAACAATCACCCATGGATTTAGGGCAGAACCTTTTTGTGAAATCACCTCTTGCTGCTAAAGTTCTCGCTATCCGCGAGATGCTTGCAGATGCAAAAGTCCAAGGCTGGACAAAAATCTTTGTAAGATCAGATTCCCAAACACTCATTTGAGGCTATTCGATCTGGGAAACAAATCGCTAAGATCCTTGGAATCCTCTCGGACATAATCCACCTAGCTTGTTTGTTTGAAATGATATATTTCTCTTACATTCCAAGATCAGCTAATCTTAATGCTGATTCTCTGTCCAAATGTGCTCTTCCATCTGAAATTTCTTCAGACATTATGTAACCGAAAGTTTCTTCTTATTTTAATGAAAAGATATCAAAATAAACCACATTTTCCACACAAAAAATTTGATAAACACTTATCCAATCTTTTTGTTTTTGTTTCCTTTCAAAACACATCTCAAATTTATTTCTTCCCAATTCATTATTTTTTCATTTCTATTTAGATTCTTTAATATATTTCTATATTTTTTACTTTGAAATAAAAATAACTTTAATATAAAGTTATATCTTTATTAGAATTATTAGTAATGAAGATATTTTTTTTTGTGGGTTTAGTTTGAAGGATATTTTTCCTCTCTAAACATATATTCTTGTTTTAATATAATCTTCCAGTAAAAAAGAAGAAGTTTACATTCTGAATTACTCTATAAATTGTATGCTATATAATTCTGTCTTGTGTTAAAATTTAAGAAAATGTAATCCTATCTTTTAATATTCAAAAGTGTTGCTATTGTTGAAGTGTAAATCTCTCCCAAAAATTAAGGGCCAAAGGTCCAGAAAAGAAGTTAATGAATTAGCGAAGTGAAAAAAACACGAGACAAAGTTGAACTGCAAACTTAGATTCACATGGTCGCGTTTTTAGAAAGATAATTTTCTCTCTTCTTCTGATCCATTCGATTGCTCCTCTTCTTCTCGGACTCTCATTTTTCAGAAGAAGTGCTTTCAATTTTCGGTTTCTAAGCGGCTTTCTGGTTTTGTTGTCCATATTCCCCGATTCTCGATCGGATTATCTTTCCCGATCTTGATCGGTTTTTACTTTCGTTATCAATAAGGTTTCCGGCTTCTCTGGCTTAGCTCCCCATCTGAGATTTTTCCGATTAATATCGGAAGTTCTTTGTTTCCAATAAACTCAGGAATTGCTTTCTGTGGCTGCTTTCTTTTCCGATTACTCGGATTTAGCCGGGAATTCCTGGTTCTCTCTTTATTGATCGGGCATCTTCTCTCTATGTCGTCATCTTCTCTCTAGTTCTATATGCTCTTCTCCGGTCCCTCTGATTTATCTGGACTAATATCGCCTTCGTGCCACCGCGTTAGAGGACACGCTTCTGATGGAATCTGTTATGTTTTCTAAACCTACGGCGACTGCGTCTCCACGGCCTCATTTGTCACCGGCGATGTTGCAGTGACTGTTTTTCTTTGGATGCAGGTGAGTCAAGCTGGTAGCTTTGGGAAGCTTCGATCAGCAAGTGGTCTTCAACAGGGACGGTGAATCGGTCCGACGAGGTCTGGCTTCGTCTTCCTCCACGTTCGTCCGATTTCTCCCGGCGGTTCATCATATGGGCGACGCGTGTTGCATGCCCTCTTTGCGCTCTTGATACCACGTGGCGTGAGGTAACGTTATCTGTAAACTCGTTTTACTCGGATATTTTCACTGTACGTGGACTTCGACCCACTTGTATTTTACTGCGGCACATAAATGCTATTTCTGTTGCCCAACAAAAAAAAAGATTCACATGGTTGCGTGTGGTCACACTACAACAGAGGTTGATTCTGAAATAGACTGATAATTTATTTAAAATAACAAGAAAACAGTTTGATTTAAAAGTTGGATAACTACTAGTGTTAAATATATTGGCGTCAAACATTTAATCGTATATATATATATATATATATATATATATATATATGTCATATTGTATATTGAATGTTAAATCCGACTAACACAAAAGTATTATTGAGTTAGGATTGGTTTGATTCTTTTGTAACCAAAATACTCAAAATAACTAATACACATAAGCAAAAAAAAAAGTGAAATAAACACGAAATAACCGATACACATAAGCATTGATAAAAAAATACGTTTATCAAGTTGACAACCAATACAAAGTACTTAACAAGCATGAAAACATAACAAAAGTTCAATCTTAATAGCTAAAAGATGAAAACAATGAAGAAGCATCCACATAGAAAATAGGTCATCAACTACTCCCATGTTCTTGTAAAAAAATTCATCATCCACAATCCATGCCTTAGAAACACCACACATCCATACTTAAATAAACATCAAACAACATAGAAATAATATTAACATTGTATCAAACATCAAATAACATAAAGTAGAGGAACAATAAAGAATAAAGGAGTTTAATTACCTTTTCTTTTATCAGACTAGAGGATGATCTTCATTACCGAAAGCAAATTCTGCAAAACAATGTTAAATATAAGGTTAGAAACATGAATATAAAACAAAGATATCAATTTTTTTTTTTAAAGATTACTTCTCTCAAGCTTATCAAACAACTCAATCTCAGAGAGCATTTGAGCACTTGTTATCATCAATGTCACGTCACCAGTCTTAATGTTATGCTTCATCCATTTCTCGAAAAACATGAGGACCTTAATCATGTAGTGAGTTAGGTATGACCTATAAGGATCTACAATCCGACCACTAGTGTGACAGATAAAACTTGTATAACAAATACAGCTTTAGCCATTTCTGCCAAGTACAGAGTACTTAAAAAAATCTACCGTCCACTAAGAAAACACATAAATTATGAACCCTTTAGAAGCTTAGGAATCTCAAGTGAGTCTACAAGATATATATCTAACTCAGTCCTTATTTAGACCATCTCCAACCCCACTCCAAATCTCACTCTAAAATAGAGTAAAATGCAAAATTATCTCCAACTCCACTTTATATCTCACTCCAAAATAGAGTAATAAATAGGTTAACTCCAAATATAGAGTAACAAATGGATTTACTCTACTTTTTTAGTCATTACTCTATTTTAGAGTAGAAAATAGAGTGGGTTGGAGTAAAACTCAACTCTATTTTGGAGTCACTCTATTTTAGAGTAATTTTTACCTTCTAGAAAGTGATTAACGGTATCCTGTGAGTGAGAAAAAAGCACGGGGAAAGATAACGTGGTGATTGTAGGGATAAATAAACAAGTCTTTCGAGCCTCCCAGTCTAACTAACCGACTGTTGGAAGAGGGTGAGCCCACTGGTTAGGTGAGCGGGCGTATGGCCAATGGACGGTGGCAGTTGAGGCGATATAAGTGGTATTAGATCCGAATTCAAAAACACGTATGGAGTAAGTTAGGGCTCACACCATCAAGGATAACGATACTGGTGCGCAATGAGGATGTTGTGCTATGTGGAAGGGGGTGATTGTAACATCATTATTTGTGGTATATTAAAATAATTGATTTAGTTACCTATGTCACCAACGTACACTTATCTTTTCGATCACTTGTATAGAGAGAACTTCCTTGTTAAGTGTGCTTGAGTTGGAGTAGTTTAAGGATAAGTGACCTGCCGGGAAGTGATTCACGGTATCGTGTGAGCGAGGAAAAAACACATGGAAAAATCCTGTGATGATTTCATGGACAATGAATAAATATTTCGATTCTCCCAAACTAATAGACCAACTGTCAGATGAGGTGGATCCACGGGACGAGTGAGAAGGCGTGGGATCCACAAACGGTTGTGGTCAAGGCATTACTTGATCAATCTCGGAATCCATTTTAGAGAGACATGTATAAAACTAAGCTAAACATTCCATAGTTATCTTATATATATGAGTTATTAAGAACTAAAATAGAGTAAGAGCTAATCAATTCTTCGTAACAATCAAATAGAGTAAGAGCTAAAAACTTAAATAATGCATAACATGCACATATGTATCAGCAACAAACTAACAAATGATCGAATTCCACAATTTTGGAAGATTCGAAGGGGATAGAAAAATATTGACGAACCTTTGAGTGACTTATAGAGAATTGTGAATAAGGAGAGAATGGATGGTTTATAATATGTTTATGATCATGGAGAATTGGATGGTTCTTGTCTCGGAATTGTGAAAAGGTGAGAAAGTCGAATTGAAAAGTAGAACTATTAATGAGATTAAGCGTAAAAGTGAGAAATCGTCTCAAAATCCAAAATTGATGTACAATTGTGTGTTTGCACCGGTGACCGGCTCAATGATCGTATACGCTCAATAGAATATGTATGTGTTAGGTATGGGCTATAGACGTTGGTGGACATCAGTTTAATCAGGGGCTCAATGGATTTCGGTTTAAACCCGAACCAAAACCCAAACTACTTAAGAATTAGACCCCATCGGTTATTTAATTAGCCTCATCCAAATATGTATCAATATCGGTTTTTCGATGCAATTTCAATTCGATTCTTTGGGTTCAGTCATTATTCAGGTTCCGCAGTATGGAAACTTCACTTTTCTTCTTAGAAACAATATTTTATTAAAAATATAAATTTTAGTTAAACTGAATCCAAACGAAAACCTAAACTACTTAAGAAATAGATCCCATCGGTTATTTAATTAGCTTCATCCAAATCTATATCAATATCGGTTTTTCGATATGATTTGAACTTTATATCAATATCGGTTTTTCGATACGATTTCATTTCAATTATTTGGACTCGGTCATTATTTCCATAATTAATTGCATCCAGTGTATCTTTTTCAAATAATAATAATAAAGTTGTATCTTTTGTGAATAGTCTTTTTTTTTAACGCTGATACAGATTATGAGAACTATTACAAGAATAATTTTACAGATAATACTACATCCGTTCTACGAGAATCCATCAACGGTCACGATCAACGGCTCCACCTACTTCTGAAAACTTCCTTATAAGCTTGTCTCCATTAATCTTATAAAACTGCGTCTTCGGGGATTCGAACCCGGTATCTGCCGGTGTAAAGCTTTAACCACTTGACCACTAGGCCACGGTTGCTTCACATTTGTGAATAGTCTGTGCTTTTATTTTTATTTTTTATATTTTAATGATGTACAAAGAAAAAATATTCTTATGACAAAAGGACTCTCTTTGATTGATGATATGTCCCACTATAACTTCTATATATATATATATATATATATATATATATATATATATTTTTTTTTTTTTTTAAATCCCACGCATGAACAGTGCACCCGGATGAACAGTGTCCATAACATGTTGTTTTCTGGATGGATAGTGGAAACATCAAACTTTTGTATCCACAGATCACAATAATTTGAACTTGTAGATTAACAGTATCCATAAAATATTGCTTTTTTTATGGACAGTTGAACCAACATACTTTTTGTGTCCACGGATCACAATAATGTTAACCTTTTGGATAAACAATGTCCGTAAAATGTTGCTTGCTTTTTCGATGGACAGTGGAACCAACATACTTTTGTGTCCAAGGATCACAATAATGTGAAACTTTTGGATAAACATTGACCATAAAATGTTGTTTTTTCGATGGACAGTGGAACCAACATATTTTTGTGTCCATAGATCACAATAATGTGAACTTTTTGGATAAACATTGTCCATAAAAATGTTTCTTTTTGGATGGACAGTGGAACCAACATACTTTTATGTCCACGGATCACAATAATGTGAACTCTTGACCACTTATTTGTTCATCAGAAGCGTTTATTATGTGATATAATTGTGGTAGTGTGCACGAATAATCGACATCGTCCACCTAAGCCTCGACAGCGTCCACCTAAGATTTTAAAATTGTGTTTACCAGTACTTTTCACGATAATGTAAACTCTTAGCCACTTTCTGTCCATAAGACCGTCTAGTATGTGAGGAGATCATGGCAGTGTCTACGAATAGTCGATATTGTCCGCCATATCCATAGAAAGCATTTATGCGATGTTTATTTTTGTGTGGTTAAGAATCATAATGTGAACTCTTGACCACCTATTGTCCATCAAAGCATTTATTATGTGATATAATCGTGGTAGTGTCCACGAATAATCGACATCGTCTGCCTGAGCTTTTAAAATTGCGTTTACGAGTTACATTTCACGATCATATAAACTCTTGGTCACCTTCTATCCATCAGACTCGTCTAGTATGTGAGGAGATCGTGATAGTTGATAGGTTCTAAGTTTTCCCTATACTAAACTGCAAGTGAACAACAATGTCAAAGTAGTATATAGGGTTATCGAATCCACAGGGACACTTGGTCTCAAGAGAATCAAACTGTAGGAATAAATACTAGAAATAAGCAAGTAGTGAATGAAATAGATTGCGGTGCGAGAAAGTAAATCAGTAACAGAGATTAACGGTTGTGAAGCAAGTAATTAAAAGCGTCAAGCCTAGGGTATTCTCAGGAAATCAGACAAGCAGACAGTTCATTCAGCAAGGATCTAATTAAGAACGGTTCTAGAACTCAAAACACAGATGTAGAATTAACCAAATTCCTTTGCAATAATTCTCTAAGTCTAAGTGCAGCAAACCAAACTTTCGTTTGCGAGAACTAACAGATTAAACTAGCAATAAGTCCAAGTTTGATATGTTCACAATTATCCTAAACCAAACTTCCGTTTGCGCAAAGTTTAATTGCCCAATTTAATTAGTTCAGATTCCTAAACCCCACTTCCGTGACGTATTTAGCAACCTAAGATCTAGATTCTAATTGATCAGGTTAGAACTAGCTTTAAGCACAATTAAATTGAAGAACAGGTATAGTTATGAATCCTTAACTGAATTTGAACAAGTCTAGCAAGTCATGAAATCCTATGTGAGAAACCCTAAACCTAACTATGGATCTACTCAGACATAGATAATGAAAACATAATCATAGAATGAATAAATTGCATAAAAGAATAAGAGTAAAAGGGGTTCGAAATCTTCTTCAAATACAGATGATGTAACAGGTTCAGATCAGCCCCCAAAAAGCTCTAAAATCCTCTGCTCTTAATTATCAAAGTGTATGGTAAAAAGTATATAGCGTCTCCAATAAAAACTCTAAAAACTCTATTATATAGGCATAATCTCGGCCAAGGGCTTCTTTGTAAATATCAGGAACTTCTGGATCAAAGTGCAAATTCTTCACTCTTTTAAACCGCCGAGTTTTTGGCCCATCTCGCTGGTGCATCGATCGTTGCTAGAGTGCAACGATCGACACCTTCCTCTGTTTCGGACAGTGAACTCTATCTCTCGGCCAATCACTCCAAAAATCTCCAAAATGCTCCATTATCTCCAATTCAGCTCCAAACCTGATTATACCTGTAAAAGACTCTAAAATAACACAAAAGACACTAAAAACACACTTATATCATGGTCTAAAACTAGTAAAAACCATGATATATCAACTCCCCCACACTTAGCCTTTGCTTGCCCTCAAGCAAAACAGAGAACTAAAACATGGTGAAGAGGTTTGAAAACTCTTCAGAAACTCATTTCATCCTAGAAGCTACAATACTCAGATTCCCCTTAGTAAACCACTGCAAGAATCAATCACAGGATATCAAGACCACAATGTACTTCCCCCACACTTAGCAACTGTCCTAGGTAAACTCCACAATCACATTCAAGCATTCAAATTCTCCCTACTGACTTCTGCAAGTATTTAAGTGCGGTCTCACCTAAGGAGTATCGATCTAAAGGCACATGGATTCTTACCTTATCAGCTCTAGACCACCATACTATCTTTCTCTAGTCCCTTTCTTCTCTTTCCCTTCTTTAACAACTGATTTTTCCCCACTGGGTATCATTTTATTTTTTTTATCAGTGTTCTTCCCGTTATGGGGTGTACTTTGGACACATTCCATGGATCACATGAGAGATAATAGTGTTTGCTACTATTCTCATGACCACTTCGGAGTTACTAACTCATCCTCAGTTTATTATTATTATTTTTTTTACTTTACAGAAGGGGAGAAGGGGACTAAATAGGACAGGTTTACAGGCTGTGTCAGAACTAACAGGGAATCCGACATAAAGCATACCAAGCCCTTAGGTGAGAAATCTAAGTCAGTATTAAGGTTGAAGTCAGTAAAGGATCCTCTGATACCTGAAGTGATGTGGGTGTTCCTAGTAGGTTGATCTGTGATGGAGTTTTCTAATAGTCATAGATAGATCCTGCAACTTCATCCCAATGGTTACTTAAGTTCCTG
This sequence comes from Orychophragmus violaceus, assembly GCA_030180135.1. Taxonomy (NCBI): domain Eukaryota; kingdom Viridiplantae; phylum Streptophyta; class Magnoliopsida; order Brassicales; family Brassicaceae; genus Orychophragmus; species Orychophragmus violaceus. Next base: position 28,452,447 of record CM058232.1, on the reverse strand, counting down.
CAAGTCTTGTAAATCTTCTCAGAAAATCATAGTTTCTTACTTAAACAGTTTTGACTCAATAAAACAATTTTTTTTTTTGAAAAACGGACTGACTCTTAAGAAAACAGAAAACAAAAGTCAGTAGCACCTCCCCCACACTTAAGACACACTGTCCCCAGTAGTGTCCAGCGAAGGATCGGTAAAAAGAAAATAAAAATTGAAAAGGTGGAATTATGTCTGTCGGGTTACCTCTGTCGCTAAGCATCGACCGTTGCACTAAGTGCATCGACCGTTACTTGGCGATTTTCGTGTATAGTCGATCGTTGCTCAGGACCGCAACGATCGCTGCAATGCGATTCCTTTCGTGTTGTGACGATCGATACAGAACTGCATCGATCGCTGCACTGCGATTTAACCGAGACCTGCAATCATAAACTCACCAGAAACAAAAACAAACGTAAAATCCTAACAAAAACACCAAAAATGAAAAAAAAAAACACCAGTACCTAATGGTGGGTTGCCTCCCACCCAGCGCTTGTTTAAGGTCAATAGCTTGACCGGACGGATGAGATCTTTCAAGTAGAGGGTGCAGCATCCAGAGGCAAAATCTGACCTCTTGGAATCTCGGCCTTAGCCCAATAGTGTTTTACCCTCTGCCCATTAACAGCAAACTCATTACCTTCCTTGCCAATTAAAATGACAGCTCCATATGGACGCACTTCTTTTATTGTGTAGGGACCGGACCATCTTGATTTCAGCTTCCCTGGAAACAAATGCAGGCGAGAATTGTACAGAAGTACCTGGTCATTAGGCTCAAACCGTCTAGAAACAATCTTTTTATCATGATAAGCCTTAGTCCTCTCCTTGTACAGCTTTGAGTTCTCATAGGCAAGATGTCTAATCTCATCCAACTCATTGAGCTGTATCAATCTCCTCTCTGCAGCTGGTTTGAGGTCAAAGTTCATCTGTTTTACAGCCCATGCTGCTTTGTGCTCAAGTTCCACTGGCAGATGACATGCTTTCCCATACAGCAAATGGAATGGAGTAGTCCCTAATGGTGTTTTAAATGCAGTCCTGTAGGCCCATAAAGCATCATCAAGCTTAGTTGCCCAATCTTTCCTTGTCTTCCCGACTGTCTTCTCCAAGATCTCCTTGATTTGTCTGTTAGAAACCTCTACCTGTCCACTAGTCTGTGGGTGATAAGGAGTAGCAACTCGGTGATGCACTCCATGCTTCTTCAGGAGCTTCTCAAAAACCTTATTAATAAAGTGAGATCCTCCATCACTAATTACTATCCGGGGTACTCCAAATCTAGGGAATATGATAGATTTAAACAACTTAATGACTACTGAAGAGTCATTGGTTGGACTGGCTATTGCCTCTACCCACTTAGAAACATAATCCACAGCAACTAATATGAATTTATTCCCATAAGATGAGGGAAAGGGACCCATAAAGTCTATGCCCCAGCAATCAAAAACCTCAATCTCAAGAATGAAATTCTGAGGCATCTCATGCTTCCTACTAATTTTCCCTCTTCTCTGGCAGGCATCACAATGAGAAATAAAGGAATGAGTATCAGCGAACATTGTAGGCCACCAGAAACCTGCTTGCAAAACCTTAGACACAGTCTTAAATGTAGCAAAATGTCCTGCATAATCTGAACCGTGACAGTGGAAAAGGATATCTGGAACCTCTGACTCATCAACACATCTTCTATAAAGGCCATCCGAACAATGCTTATAGAGGTAAGGTTCATCCCAATAGTACCTCCTAAGTTCTCTGAAGAACCTCTTCTTTTCATATCCTTTCAGATTATCTGGTTCAGTCTCTGCAGCTAGATAATTGGCTATGTCTGCATACCATGGTCGATCATTTGTTGCGACAGCGTAAATATCGAACTCATGCTTTCCAATCCGCACCATAAACGTTTCTGTGTCTGTATCCGCACTGCAACGATCGTCACAATCAGGTGTATCGATCGTTACTGCCCCGATAGATGCATCGATCGACGCTGATGTAGCATCGATCGACGCAACGCGATTAATCCGACAGTTATGCAGATTTCTGTCCAAATCTGTCTCACAGATTGTCCCAACCATATTGACGTTTTCTTCAGGCAAGTAGTCATTAATTGGCACGTCCTCCTCTACTAGCATCCTCGAAAGATGATCAGCAACTCCATTCTCAACCCCTTTTTTGTCTCTCACTTCAATATCAAATTCCTGAAGCAACAAGATCCATCTCAGCAGTCTTGGCTTAGCATCCTTTTTCTGCATCAGATACTTCAGTGCTGAATGATCAGTGTGTACAATCACCTTGGAGCCAACAAGATAAGAGCGAAATTTCTCAAATGCAAAGACAACTGCTAGCAATTCCTTCTCTGTAGTTGCATAGTTTCTTTGTGCATCATCCAGTGTCCTACTGTCATAATAGATAGCATGAAGCTTTCTATCTTTCTTTTGTCCAAGAACAGCTCCCACAGCATAATCACTTGCATCACACATTACCTCGAAAGGCAAATCCCAATCCGGTGGCTGAACTATGGGAGCACTCACTAATGCCTGCTTGATCTGCTCAAATGCAGTTTGACAATCTGCAGTGAACTCAAATTTGGTGTCTTTACACAGCAAAGCAGTTAGTGGCCTAGCAATCCTACTAAAATCCTTAATGAACCGTCTATAGAAACCAGCATGTCCAAGAAAGCTTCTAATAGACTTAACAGAATCAGGTGCCTGCAGGTTCGTCATTACCTCGATTTTGGCGCGGTCCACCTCTATTCCTGCTTCGGACACTTTATGCCCAAGCACAATGCCATCTCTGACCATGAAATGACACTTCTCCCAGTTAAGAACTAAATGCTTCTCTTCACATCTTTTCAGAACCTTACACAGATTATCTAAGCATTCATTATAGGATGATCCATATACTGAGAAATCATCCATGAATACTTCCATAAAATCCTCAATCATATCTGTGAATATGGACATCATGCATCTCTGGAAAGTGGTTGGTGCATTGCAGAGTCCAAAAGGCATCCTACGGTAAGCAAAAGTCCCATATGGACAAGTAAAAGTGGTCTTTCCCTGATCCTCCGGATGGATGGGAATCTGAAAGAAACCTGAGTAGCCATCTAGGAAGCAGTAGTAAGGATGATTTGCTAACCTTTCGAGCATCTGATCAATAAAAGGCAAAGGAAAATGATCCTTCCTAGTAGCAGCATTAAGCTTCATGTAGTCTATACACATCCTGTGTCCAGTCACGGTCCTAGTAGGTATCAGCTCGTTCTTCTCATTTTTCACAACTGTAACACCGCCCTTCTTTGGCACTACATGGACTGGACTCACCCAATCACTGTCAGAGATAGGATATATAATTCCAGCGTCAAGGAGTTTCATAATCTCCTTTTTGACTACTTCCTGCAGATTAGGATTAAGTCTCCTCTGATGTTCGATTGATGTCTTGGACTCATCCTCAAGATGTATCCGGTGCATGCACAGCTCCGGTGAGATACCTGAAATATCATTAAGGGAATAGCCAAGAGCTTTGCGATGCTTGCGCAGCTTGCTTAGCAGTAAAGTGAGCTCTGCGTTGTTTAAACTAGCGTTGACAATCACTGGATAAGTTGAATTTGGTCCAAGAAATGCGTACCTTAGCCCGGATGGAAGTGGTTTCAGATCTATTTTCGTAGCTTTTTCCTCTGCCCAGTCTCTGTCGACTTGCAACAATCGTTGCTTAGTTGGTATCGATCGTTGCAGTCCCGCGTCAGACACTTCTACTTGCATTGCAACCTCGACAGAATCCATTAATCTTGTATAGCACATCGCAGGCTCGTCCTGCAGGTATTCCAACTCCAAAATAGAACTTAGTAAAGCCCTTTCTAGTGGGTCCTCAGCATGTGATTGATGGAAGTACTCTGCAGCCAAATCACCCAATGTGTCCACATAAAAGGTCTGCCCGTCGATGGTCGGTCTCTTCACCAGTTTGTTCATGTCAAAACTCATCTTCAGATCACCCACATTCAGGATTATCTTACCTCCTTGACAGTCAATCATCGCACCAGCTGTTGCTAAGAAAGACCTGCCTAGAATCAATGGGTCTTTTGGCTCCTGTCCATATTGTAGAACCACAAAATCAGTTGGGATTACGCACTTGCCAACTGTTATAGGCACATCCTCTATTACTCCTTCTGGAATCCTGACTGATCTGTCTGCCAGAACCAGTGATATCCTAGTTGGTATAAAATCTGTCATCCCCAGTCTTTTAGCAACAGAAAGGGGCATTATATTTACACTGGAGCCAAGATCACATAGGGATCTTTCGAACCTCTCCTTATAGATAGCACAATCCAACACGAAGCTTCCCGGATCTTTCAATTTCTCTGGAATTCTACCTTGAACCACTGCACTACATACTTCATTGAGCATCATTATACTTTCTTCATCCGACCATTTACCAGAAATTGCATCCTTGAGGCATCTCTTCATCATGGGGGAAGTTTCAATGGAATCCAACAAAGGTACTTCAACCTTTACCTTTTTTATGAACTCCTTCCATTTTGCATATTGCCTATCATTCTTAGCTTTTCTGGGGTTCTTGGGATAAGGTATCTTAGGCTTGTATACTCTTTCAGCCGACTGTTTTGGGTTTTCAGCACTCGAACTTTCTGCAGTCACCTTGTGTCGATCGTTGCCTTTATTGCACCGATCGATGCTAGGCGACTTTGTTACGACCTCCGGTTCCTTTATTTCGCTTGGCAACGATCGCTGCTGAGATGCATCGATCGATGCTCGGCGAATATCGCGTATCTCATCCTCCAATTCCTCAATTTCCACGAGTTCTTCAACGCTTAACTGCTTTTTCTCGCCAGATGACAGCTCCTTACCACTTCTTAATGTCACGGCATTGCATTGGTACTTAGGATTGGCATCAGTCCTCCCCGGGAGATATCCTTCTTCCCTTTGAGCATGTCCAGCAGTTTTTGCAACCCTAGCATCAAGCTCTTTCATGTGCGTGTTCAAACTTTCAAACTTCCCATTCAGCTCCATGTAGATTGTATCCATCTTTGCATCAGCATCTGCTGCATACTTAGTCTGATTCTCCATCATTTGTCTTAGCATCATCTCTATTTTACTATCAGACTCATTGGCTTTCTTAAAACCACTTTGCTGAACTCCATTTGAGAATCTGTTTCCCTGTTGATTTCTAAATCTATTGCTTTGGAAACTAGAACTTCCCATGTAATTCACTTCTTCTTCCTGAGTGTCCTCCTCAGTCTGAATCACCTCTATATCTGGGGCAGAGTGGACAGCTTTTTTACTTGTCAGGAGATTGTAAACTGTATCTAGCCTGGATCTAATCTCAGTCATGTTAGAATCCTCTATACTTCCACCGGATTTCTTCCTCTTTTCATCCATAGATTTGCAACTGTAGCTGTTAATAAGGTTCCCAATCAACTGCACAGCTTGTGTAGGAGTCCTGGTGTTGAAATTAGCATTACTGGAATTATCCAGCGCAGTCTGATAAGGAAGATCTATGCCTCTGAAGAAGATACCAATCAGCTGTACTTCTGTGAATCCATGGTGTGGACAGTCACGCTGATACTGCTTAAATCTCATCCAGGCAGTCTTCAAGGGCTCCACAGCTCCTTGGGAAAATGTGAGTATGTCCTGTCTGGACTGATCCGAGCGTGCATCATCATAAAAGTGACGCAGGAACTCACTCTTTAAGGCTGTCCAAGTAGTATACTGACCAGGTGCCAGTTGTCTCAGCCATGCACTAGCGTCTCCAGCAAGACTGTGCGGAAATAGCTTAAGGAACAGATAGTCCGGGCATACTCCTTCATACTTCATGCCAGTGACTATGTCCTCAAACTTGTCAATGTGATCCATAGGCTGCTCTGTTTGAAGACCATGAAAAGCAATCTGTCTCATCAGCTGGTAGTAGATGGTCTTTACCTCAAAATCATTCCTCTCAAAAGCAGGAAGCACTAGAGCTGCTCGGTTTGCATGAAACTCATCAGGTCTGTTGTAATCAGCTAGTGTCCTCTCATGAACCACCATCTCTCTACCTTGGGCCTGTCCTTGACCCTGGTTTCGGTTCAGCTCCTGTTGCTCAGGAGGATCAGGGATAACATTCCCTTCAGCATCAACCCGATGCCCAGCAGCATTGTACGGGTTGTCATCTTGGTCCCTCAGGGTACCTTCAGCATCCGGTATCAAGATCAAACGTTCTCGTACCATTCTCTCTCTCTTTTCTCTCCTGTTAGTCCTTTCTAGACGTCCAAGTTCCTCTAGTCCGAGATTAAGCAAGCTCGAGTTCGGATTACTTCCAGTTTTCTGCGTTGGCATAAACTGTCTGTAATCGTCCAGCAACGATCGATGCTATCAGTGCAACGATCGATTCAATCCTCAGAATCGCCTAGTGACGATCGACGCAAGGTATGCAACGATCGACGCAAGGCGAAATTCGTACCTGCGACAGAAAGAAACCGAGAAAAAAAGAAAATCAGCAAAACTAAAAATAAAAACGAAAAAGAACAAAAAGAAAAAGAAAAATTTCTAGCAAAAACCCTAAGTTCGGTCCTATCGAAGACTCAAAGAGTCCCCGGAAACGGCGCCAAAAACTTGATAGGTTCTAAGTTTTCCCTATACTAAACTGCAAGTGAACAGCAATGTCAAAGTAGTATATAGGGTTATCGAATCCACAGGGACACTTGGTCTCAAGAGAATCAAACTGTAGGAATAAATACTAGAAATAAGCAAGTAGTGAATGAAATAGATTGCGGTGCGAGAAAGTAAATCAGTAACAGAGATTAACGGTTGTGAAGCAAGTAATTAAAAGCGTCAAGCCTAGGGTATTCTCAGGAAATCAGACAAGCAGACAGTTCATTCAGCAAGGATCTAATTAAGAACGGTTCTAGAACTCAAAACACAGATGTAGAATTAACCAAATTCCTTTGCGATAATTCTCTAAGTCTAAGTGCAGCAAACCAAACTTTCGTTTGCGAGAACTAACAGATTAAACTAGCAATAAGTCCAAGTTTGATATGTTCACAATTATCCTAAACCAAACTTCCGTTTGCGCAAAGTTTAATTGCCCAATTTAATTAGTTCAGATTCCTAAACCCCACTTCCGTGACGTATTTAGCAACCTAAGATCTAGATTCTAATTGATCAGGTTAGAACTAGCTTTAAGCACAATTAAATTGAAGAACAGGTATAGTTATGAATCCTTAACTGAATTTGAACAAGTCTAGCAAGTCATGAAATCCTATGTGAGAAACCCTAAACCTAACTATGGATCTACTCAGACATAGATAATGAAAACATAATCATAGAATGAATAAATTGCATAAAAGAATAAGAGTAAAAGGGGTTCGAAATCTTCTCCAAATACAGATGATGTAACAGGTTCAGATCAGCCCCCAAAAAGCTCTAAAATCCTCTGCTCTTAATTATCAAAGTGTATGGTAAAAAGTATATAGCGTCTCCAATAAAAAATCTAAAAACTCTATTATATAGGCATAATCTCGGCCAAGGGCTTCTTTGTAAATATCAGGAACTTCTGGATCAAAGTGCAAATTCTTCACTCTTTTAAACCGCCGAGTTTTTGGCCCATCTCGCTGGTGCATCGATCGTTGCTAGAGTGCAACGATCGACACCTTCCTCTGTTTCGGACAGTGAACTCTATCTCTCGGCCAATCACTCCAAAAATCTCCAAAATGCTCCATTATCTCCAATTCAGCTCCAAACCTGATTATACCTGTAAAAGACTCTAAAATAACACAAAAGACACTAAAAACACACTTATATCATGGTCTAAAACTAGTAAAAACCATGATATATCAATAGTGTCTACGAATAGTTAATATTGTCCGCCATATCCATATAAAGCATTTAACATATGGTGTTTATTTGTGTAGTTAGGAATCATAAAAAACTTTGTTTCTAGTGGATAACGTACTTGGTTCAATAGTTCACCTGATTGTGAATCCGTGGACACAAGGGTTTGTTGCACCCATCATCTACCCAAAAAGAAATATTTTCCTTGGCCGCTTTTTATCCACAGGAAGCGCATGGATGGATATTGTGGACAGCTAGTCTAGACTATCCACTTGAAACTTCTGTATTAACTCAATTTTTTTTGAATTCTGGTACATCGACTAATTATATCTTCATTCTGGTGGTTTATATTGCCGGAAATCTCACATCCGCATTGCTATCCACCGTCAAAAAATGAAGGGATAAAAAAAAAGATAAAGTAAGAAAGAGAAGAAGAGGAAAATAAAGAAAAAAAAATAGAAAATAGATGGATGGGATGGATAGGGTTATTTTTGTCTTTTAAACATTGAAATTGAAGTAATTAGATACAAAATTGCAAAGACTTTTCAAAAGATACAAGAAAAGAAGAAAACAAAAAAAAAGATACACTGGGTGAAATACAGAGTTAATTGCACTCACTGTATCTTTTTGAAAGATTAATAGCAAAGTTGTATCTTTTGAAAAGTTTGTGCATTTTGTATCTTTTTTTGTCTTCTAGCGAGTGGAAATGACAACTTTGTCCTTCCCTTTTTATTCAATTTACCTTTCTATTTAGTTGGTTCTCTTAACTATTTCAGCTTGTTAGTTATATACTTTTAACTGAATTCATCATGTCAGTTTGTTATGAACTACTTGTAACTAAACTAGATTGATGAATAGAAATTGTAATACATAGCTATATTCTCTGTTTATATATTCCGTTATGTACAAGTCGAGCTCTCATGGATACCGAAGTTTATCCACCCACAAATATGAATTGTGTAGTCGTTTGCGGTTCATGGCTGCTCACCGGTGATGGCTCTTGGAGATTCATCGTAGACATAGAGAGATTATCTCGTACTGTTCCAATGAAGTTGGGTATGAAGATCGAAGCCTTGGTCGCGATTGTTATGGCAGAGTTTGGCTTGGAACGTACTTCGAAACTAAAGTTCAGCTACTCGCCGGTCATTACCTCGTCCTCTACCTGCAACAACGACTCGCCCCCTGTTATTGTAACAACCGATTTCGGGCTAACCTGTTTCCTGGAAATTTTGTCATCTAACAGCTCAATGAAGCTATTTCTATCCCTTGGAAAGATAGTTAGGAAAGAAGGCGATTCTGCAAAGAAAAAGGCGTCTAAGGTAGCTCTCCGAGGGAGGTTTATGACCCCCATTAGACTATTTGATGACACACCTACGTCTGGCAGCAGAGCTTCTCCGGTCATGCTCGACGAAGACACTGTTGAAACGCTAGACTCGATGTTTCGTTGTTGTTCACCTTTAATCGTCAAACAAGAACCTGTTGATACAGTTGCAGACCAGCACTCACCTTCAGTCACTTATGCCAACTACCCGAAAAACCATTCTACGGTCAACCATGGTATGTTTTCCAGCCATGTTTCCGATTCCCAAGCTTTTTAGAATTCTTTGAACTTCGTTGCCAAACACAAAATGCCTAATAACAATCATTACTGTCTCTGTTTCAGACTACCCTTCCAACGCAGATTTACCAGAAAGGACCGACGAACGTTTTCCAAACAACAAGCAACCTTTCAATTTCGGACTATTAAACCAAGATATCCAAGATGATGACCATACCGACGATGGTATCATAGTGAAAGCTATTCCAAACAATCCACCAAGCGATAATTTAGTGGATATAGATGTTACTTACGTCGCAGGTGACATTCCTCAAGCCACCTCTGAGCTACGAGGAAAATCTGGGTGTGAAAAGTACCCCCATTAACTCCGGGAGAAAAAAACAAACGCTTCCCAACAGCCCCCCTCGTACCGTTTTACTGGATAGTTCTGTTGAACCCATTCTAGCCAAGAGGCCTCCATTAAGTTTTAATTTGATGGATAGCCCTGAAGATGTATCCACGAACACTGCCTCTGTTAGTAACGCGTATCCTAGCCATCCATCCGGCGATGCTGATATGTCAGAAGGAGAAGAATACTGCACACCAGATTATGATGAGAATGGAACGTCAGACGAAGTACTCGTGGATGTCGGCAATGTGGATCGTCAGTTTTGGTCCAACCTCATCGATGATGAATATGGTGGGTCCAACGCACTGGATGTGATGACCGAAACCCCTGTAGGAGCAGGTAATAGATCCAAACGGAAGTCTGGTGAAGCTTGTCCAGTACAGGAAGACTACGTGTACATGTGGAATGCTTCTGAATTTGTTGGCAACTCCTACCCTACTGAAGGCGAACAAGCCGATATTCCGCCAATGGTGGATGACACCAATTATCAACGAGATCCTGTCCCTGATTTAGATTTAGACTCAATGTGCGATGATCTTTACAAGGGTAAACTTTTAAAGGACAAAGAAGATTGCTTGGTATGGTTAGTGATCCATGCTATAAATAACAAGTTCCATTATGTAAACCCTGTGTCCACTCTTCACAAAATTGTTATTCATTGCCCGGATAAGTCTTGCAACTGGCGTGTTATGGTTCATGAGACGAAGGATATTGGGTATTAGGAGGTACGCAAGGCTGATTTAGACCACTCTTGTTGTACTGATACTAGGAACAAGTACAGGAAACTTGGGACTTCCAAGATCATTGCCTCTGCTTTCAAAGATAGATATTCAGACCCGTGATCTGGTCCCAAACCATCTGGACTCCAAGTGTTATTGATGAAGGAACTACGTATCCATACACCGTATAACAAGTGTTGGCGTGCACGGGCAAAGGCACTCACAATGCTACGAGGTACATATGATGGATCTTATAGGAAGCTACCAGAGTTTTTGCATATGCTTAAACTTGCTAATCCTGGTACGATTGCTGATCTCGAGACTGAGGTAGACACATTAGGCTGCGAGCGCTTTCTATATCTGTTTCTGGTTGGTTGATTTAAAGAGTTGAGAGATTTGTTAAAATTTTAAAGAGTTTTGTTAGATTTGATAAGAGTTTATATATTTATAAAATATATCAAAATGTTTTCACTATACTGATTTTGAGAATCTAAGGGATATACATAGTATTTTGAAAATCTTGCTATATGAGTTAATTTGTTTAAAATATATGTCCCAATAACATAATATTTTAGTATAATCATAAAATCATTAAAAACCAAACCTTTTGAATAACAATGAATTTTGTATGAATTTTCAAAATCATCAAACTTAACAATAGATTTTAATAAGAATGTTAGAATTCATAAACCAATAACAATACACTTTGAAAATTTTAACAATCATTTGAAATTCATCTACCAATAACCCCTCCTAAAGGTTTTGCAAAACTACGCAGAATGATTATCGTGGATGGTACACATTTGAGTGGTAGATATGGTGGAGTCCTTCTAACGGCAAGTGGACATGATGCTAATTTCCAAGTCTTTCCACTGGCTTTCTGTGTAGTGGACAAAGAGAATGAGGAGTCTTGGACATATTTCTTTTATAAGCTCGAAAATATTATTGCTGACAGCCCCACATTGACATTCATATCGGACAGATCTCAGTCAATATACAAAGCAAAGGGAAGGATTTTCCTCCGAGCCCACCATGGAGCATGTCTTGAGCACGTTCAGAGAAATTCAAAGCCAGGTTCAAATCCGCAGGACTTGCGCAACTAGTCAAGTCGGCGGGGAATGCTTACAAGATTGGTGGATACCGCGAAGTATACAATCGTATAAAAAACAACAATGCAGCCTGCGCTAAGTATCTTGACAATATAGGCGTTGGACACTGGACTAGAGCATATTTCAAAGGAGAACATTACAATCTTATGACAAGCAACGTTGCTGAGACATTGAATAAAGCGTTACTTGATGGGCGGAGCCAACCCATTGTCGATCTTGTCAAATGTATATGGTCTATGTTAACCAGGTGGTTCCATGATCGACGTAAGAAATCCACGGCACACCAGGATGCTGTTTCTATCGAGGTTGATAAGCTCATGGATGAACATATGAATTCAGTTCACGGATCTAAGATAGCGAGTGTTTCAAATTGGAATTTCGAGATTGTTGGACAATTTGGCGGGGAATCGATTCATGTTCTTCTCGATGACAAGCGCTGCACATGCAAGATGTTTGACAAGCTTAAAATCCCATGCGGTCACGCGTTAATTGCTGCGGACAGTCTTGACCAGCGCTACGCGACCCTATGCGATTCTCATTATAAGACAACTACGTGGAGGGCAACTTACGAAGGGGTGGTAAACCCTGTGGGAAATCCGAACGACTTCGATATACCGGATGATGTTCGCAACCGTTACCTATATCCACCAGACGTCGACAGACGATCTGGTAGTCCTAAAGAAGGAAGGTATCCATCCATCAGCGAATACCAGGCAATATCCTTCACCTTAGCTATCTGTTAATATCTACGCCTCTAATTGTTCTAAATTTTATCTTTGCAATACTGCTTTCAGAAGGATAAGACTCCTCGATCAACACTAAACAGATGTTCCAAATGCGGAGGAGCCAATCACAACCGTACTACTTGCAAAGCCTAACGACAATCAGTTTGAAATTCGTTTTTTTGTATAACTATCCATCATGTTTTGTTTTTTTAATGGATACATGTTAAACTCCTGCTTTTGGATGGCCCTATATGTTGGTACTAAGCATCATCCGGATTGTTGTTTAATTTCTTTTTGTATGATATCATTTCTATTTAGTTATAGATCTCCCTCAAAATCATTATCTTCTCAACTATCTTCTCCGTACTTTCTATCTAATATGGATAGAATTAGATGTTTACTTATATCATTTAAAATAACCTCGTTTATTAATGTCCTTATGTCCCTTCCTACATACTGAACATGTTATAAATTAGTTGCTATCACTCTATTCCTATCTCACAAACCCCAAATCAGCGTTTTACAAAAAATGAGTTTCACGTCTGTCTCAACTGTTCCTGATTTTGTTCAACCATTACTGTGTAGGTCGATAGGCATTGCAGCTCCAACTATGTGTTGGTGTGGGGAACGCATTGAAGTAGGATATGGTAGGACTCGCGCTAACCTTCACTGTAGGTGGTTCAAGTGTCCCCAAGCTAGACGGGTTAGATCAAATTAAATTCTTGTTTGTTTAATTTTGTTTTTGATTCCAACCTTCGTTTTCAAAAGTCCCTCTTTCTTTAACAACAGTTCCCAAGTGAAGGTCACTTACGCGAGTGGGTTGACGACGCGATTATGAAAGAAATTGACAGAGTTTCCAAGGATGTCAAGGAAATGGAACAAAACCTAAAGGTTTTACAAAAGTGGTCGAATTTTGTCAGAGACGAATTAGCTATCAAAATGGCTAGAAAGATATCCGTTGAGGTTGCAAGGAACAACAACGTTTTTTGTTCCCACTCGCATGTGCATGAAAAGATGAACAAGCTGCACATTCTTTGGTTTGCAGCAATGTCTTTTTGTGCAGCCGCTTGGTCGTTTGGCCAGTTAAAGGCACACATATATTCTTCAGTCGGGTAGTCTGTAGTGTTTTTATTTAGGATTCGACAGTGTCCATTGTTACTCCAATTCAATTAATATGGACACTCAACTATTTCATGTTTAAGTCAATGGATACTCGATTACCTTTCTTACCAACTATAACTCAGTCTTTACTATCCATCCTTTAATTTAATTTCTCGATTTTGATTTTTCAATCTTCTCAAATCGTTACCTTCTTGGTAGTTATGTGCCATCCAAATGGTGGAATAAATTATATAATAAATATTTAATCTTAAATCAATCTATAAATATGATGTGTCCCCCACCCCTAACCCTCTGTCCACCCTTCTCCTGCGCATTACCCAAGATGAGTTCAGTCAATCCCCACCCCCCCCCCCCATCGTTCCCTCTCTCAATCTATTAGATTTGCCGGCTTCATTAAGGAGGTCAATACTTGCCAGAAACGCAAGCGAGAACATACGTGAGCACTTCAAAATCAGAGTTGTTTGCAAGATACTTCGTGACGATGCGGATCACATGGATACTCTGTTCCAGGTCGACCTCATCAAGACTCACCACGATTATCAAGGGATACTCAATCTGGAGCGTGCATTCCTAGATGCCCAGAATCCAACTGCTATTTTCTTGAAAGCAATATCTGATTTCATGTACACAGATGGAAGAGTTGATGTCTTTGCCCGTCTCAAACACTGCGCCATCCTCGGAGTCAAACCGGCCTTATATTGCTACGAAGTTATATGCCGTTCCATCTTTCCTGATCTTGATTCAGGTTCAACGATTACTATTCTCTCTCGTTTTGCTATCCTGTGCTTAGAAAGCATGTCCAGAAATTTCAACGAATAACTTGGCCCATGAACATTTCCGCCGCTTGATAGGTCGTAAAGTTTTAATCCCTATACTAACTGCAAGTGCACAGCAATATCAATGTAGTACTTAGGGTATCGAATCCACAAGGACTCAGGGCAACGATAGATTTAGAACAAAAAAGATTAAACTAGGAGAAAACAAATGTGATTAGAAACTAAAAGCAGAACAAGAAAGTAAATCAGTAGCAGGATTGGTTTGAAAGCAATTAACTAAGGGCGCTAGGTCTAGGGAGTTCTCAGGAAATCAGACAAACAGATAAATCATTCAGTCATGATCAAATTAGGTACAGTTCTAGAACTCAAAACACAGATATAGAATTAACCAACTTTCGTTGTGAGAATTCTCTAAGCCTAATTGCAGAAATCCAAATGTCTTTGTAATTCCTAACAGATTAAACCAGCTTTAATGATCAAGTTCGATATGTTCACAATTCAATTAAACCAAATTCCTTTGCGAGTAATTCAATTGCTCAACCTAAATAGTTCAGATTCTAAACCACACTTTCGTGTCAATCTAGCAACCTAAGATCTAGATTCTAAGTGATCAAGTTAGAACTAGCATTAAACACAATTTAGCTTGAAGAACATCTATTGATATGAATCCTTAACTGAATTAATTATATCGAGCAAGTCATAAAATCCTAAATGAGAATCCCTAAACCTAACTATGAATCTACTCAGACATGGAATATGTAAACATAATCAATGAATAATTAGATTGCATAAAAGAGATTAAAATAAGTAAAGGGGTTCGAAATCTTCTCCAAAAACAAGATGTAGTACAGGATCAGATCAGCCCCAAATAGCTCTAAAAACTCTTAGCTTTAAAGTATGATCGTGTATTTTAAAACTGATGTAAAAACCTAATTATATAAGCTAATCACGTCTTGAGGCTTCTTTGTAATTCCTGGAAACTTCTGGGCAAAACTGCAATATCTTCATTCTTCATTAAACCGCCGAGTTTGGCCCATCTCGCTTGTGTGTCGATCGATGCACATAGTGTGTCGATCGATGCACTACTCTGTTTCGGACAATGAGCTCTATCCCTCAGGTCAAAACTCCAAAATGCACCAAAATGCTCCAATTACTCCAAATCCACTCCAAACGTGCTAGTACCTAATAACACCTGTAAAAGACTCTAAAGCATACTTATATCATGGTCAAAACCGGTAAAAACCATGATATATCAACTCCCCCACACTTAGCATTTGCTTGTCCTCAAGCAAAACAAAGAACTAAAACATGGTGAAGAGGTTTAAAAACTTTCAGAAACTCTTTTCATCTTTGAAGCAGCAACACTCAGATTCCCCTTTCCCCTTAGTAAGCCACATGAAAGATTTCACCTGCAAACATCAAGACCAACATATACTTCCCCCACACTTAGCAATTGTCCCAAGTAAACTCCACAATCACATTCAAGCATTCAAATTCACCCTACTGACTTCTTAAGT
This sequence comes from Orychophragmus violaceus, assembly GCA_030180135.1. Lineage (NCBI taxonomy): Eukaryota > Viridiplantae > Streptophyta > Magnoliopsida > Brassicales > Brassicaceae > Orychophragmus > Orychophragmus violaceus. The sequence goes on along the minus strand of CM058232.1, from coordinate 28,436,710 downwards.
ATTTAAGTGCGGTCTCACCTAAGGATTATCGATCAAAGGGCACATGGACTCTTACTTTGTCAGCTCTAGACCACCATACTATCTTTTTCTGGTTCCTTTTCTTCTCTTTTCCCTTCCTTAGCATTCTGATTTTTCCCCATTGGGTATCATTTTATTTTTTTTATCAGTGCTCTTCCCGTTAAGGGGTGTACTTTGGACACATACCATGGATCGCACAGGAGGTAATAGTGTTTGCTACTAATTCCGTGACCACTTTGGAGCTACTAGCTCATCCTCAGTTTATTACTCTCCTTTTTTTTTATGGGAGGGGAGAAGGGAACCATACTCGTACAGGTTTACAAGCTGTGTCAGAACTAACAAAGGAGTCCGACTCAAGGTATACCAAGCCCTTAGGTGAGAAAATTAAGTCAGTATTAATGGTGAAGTCAATAAAGGATCCTCTGATACCTGAAGTGATGTGGGTGTTCTCAATAGGCTGATCCGTGTTGGGGTTTTCTAATAGTCATAGATCATATGCAACTTTATCCCAATGGTCACTTAAGTTCCTGCAAGTGCTGTTAACTTCTCAAAAATTCATCGTTTCTTACTTAAACCGTTTTGACTCAATAAAACAATTTTTTTGAAAACAGGACTGACTCTAAGAAAACAGAAAGATAGAGTCAGTAGCTACCTCCCCAACACTTAAAACACACTGTCCCCAGTAGTGTCAAGCTAAGGGTTGGTAAAAAGGAAAATAAAAATGTTAATGGATGGGTTGAGTTCTGTCTGATTTTTACCTCTGTCGCACCTGCATCGACCGTTGCACAAAGTGCGTCGATCGTTTCTGGGCGATTTGCGTCGTGGGTCGATCGTTACTCAGGACCGCAACGATCGCTGCAATGCGATTTATCGTATTGTGACGATCGACACACAGGTGTGTCGATCGACGCACTGGGAATTCACCGAGAGCTGCAGACAAAACTCACCAAAAACAGAAACAAAACGTAAAATCCTACAAAAACACCAAAAATCAAAATGCAAAAACAAAACAGTGGGTTGCCTCCCATTCAGCGCTCTTTTAACGTCAATAGCTTGACGTTTCAGCTGGTCTAGGCAGAGGGTGCACTATCCAGATGTTGGAATTGTGTCCAGTAATCTCGGTACTGTCTCTAGAAAGTAAGAGTATGTCAATGATCAGACATAAGTCATATAATACTGGGGGTCATGATGGCTTGCTAGAGTCCGCTCATGATCTATAAGTCTTGGACTTATTGCCTTTATTATATGATCCCATATGGGTCACACGCCTAAGCTAACAGGAAAATGTGAAGGAACGGCTTAGCAGAAGTACGGTAAAAGTGCTAGGCATTTGTCGTACTTAGAGAGAGATAAATGGGTCTGATTAAATCCAAGGGATTTAATCAGATTGGTATTTGGGCCCAAAAGCCCAAAAGGGAAAGAGAAGGGTTTTATAAACTAAAACCCAAATCTCTTTCTCCCTAACCCTAGCCTCCCTGCGCCAACTCTCTCTGTGTCTGCGCCTCCTCTTCCTTGGTCTAGCAGCCTCTCTTCCTGCTTGGTGTGCGTGTGTGAACCTCTGGAGGAGTTATCACTTGGTGGCTCTCTGATCTCTGATATACCTTCTCTTTCCGCTGCATAAACAGGTATAAGGTGAGATCTTATTGTTTCTAATCAAGGATAACCTAGATCTGCATGTTTAGGATCTATTAATCTGATGAACTAAATCAGGATTAACTCCAAAACATCCTACAGTGGTATCAGAGCCATTGGTTCTTAGGATTTCTTGTTTAGATTCATGTTTAGGTTGTTTAATCTGTTTAGAAGTGTTTTTGAATCAACTACTGATAAGATAAATCACTTAAGAAACAAGAATTGAACCCTAAACACACTAATCAAATCGCAAACAAGCTATATGACTTGTTTTGTGATCAGCCGATGGTTTGGATGCATGGATCAATCATAAGATCGATCGCATGATCAACCGATCGCAAGCGTGAGAGCGGCAGCCGGACGGGACGATCAAGCGGATCGGATCAATGCGATCGCGATCGCTTCCTGCATCATCCCGGCGAATCCAGCATGCTGTCGCGTCCCGATCGCTTCCTGCAGCTTGCACGATCGTCCCGATCGCTGAAGCTTGGCGTGGAACGATCGCGGCTCTCCCGCCTGACCCGAGCAACCCGTCCGCGTCCCGAGCATGGTCCCGATCGTCCCGTCCGCTGCCGTCTCGATCTCGGATCGTTTTTTTGCGTGCGGCTTACGGCTGGGCATGGTGATCGTGGAGCTAGGTCACAACCGTAATCGGTTTGTGACCAATTCGGTTCGGTTCGGTTTAAGGCTCGGTTTAGAATTTTGATTAAAATTATTCGTCCTGGTTTAATAAACAGATTTAATAATTTTATTAAATTCTGGTTAAACCGGGATAAGAAATCCAAAGTCGAAAAATTGGATTTTGTGCCTAAACCAGGATTTTCTAATTTGATTTGGTTGGACCAAATATATTGAGAAAATCCGGTTTAGTAAATAACCGGTTGACAATTGTGGTCATCGTAGTAATTAAAATTTGGTTAGACCAATTTTAATGAACCAGACCGGTTATGTCATTTAATTGGACAATTGGGTCATGTCTTGGACATGGACCAATTCTTGGGCCTCGGGCCAAGAAGTTAAAACAATTGGGCCAATTATTTGAGTCTTTCTTCAGATTAATTTAAAATTTATTTTATAAAGTTATATAAATCGATTTTAAATTAAAGTTTCCGAAATTTTGAAATTAGAAAGTTTCTTAATATAGAAGTTTCTAGATTTGCGGGTTTTGGATTTTAAGAAATTTCTAAAGTTAGAAAGTTTCCGGTTTTAGAAAGTTTCCAATTTTAGAAAGTTTCCAAAATAGTAGGTTTCCAAAAATAGAAAGTTTCCCGAAATAGTAATCTTCTATTTTGGGAATGAAATTTTAATAAACCTACGAACCTCAAATAATATCAAGCGTTGGATGTCTTGTCCAGGCTATGTCAGCTGTCGAAGCCCATTCAATTGTATTCATGGCCTTACAGTGTGAGGGTGTCTACTTTTGCGTGGATAAGACGGTTTGTGATTCATAAATGTCATTGGGAGTCCCAGACATTAATGATTACATGACTGTATAGTCTGGTTTTCTTGACTAGGCCATCGGGAGTCCCGGGCCTTGAGACATCAGAGTGAATTGGGCCTCGGGCCCAGATTCACAACCAAGAGTTATATCACGGATATAATTAGCCGACATAGGGCTTACCGATATAAGCTAAGGTTGGGTGACGGCCAGTGGCCCACTTTGATCTTAGTTATATGTGGATCTTGGAATCATTATATTCTATTGAGGGTAACTTAGGTTATTGAATATAATGCATGATTGATCATATTAAGTATAATATAAGATTAATCATATTGAACATATTAACTAATAACCTTTTATCTTATATATTTCAGCTATGACTACTACAAGCACACAAAACACATTCTCAATCCGGTCTGTTCTCGAGAAGGAGAAGCTGACTGGAACGAACTTCCTGACGTGGTCAAGGAACTTGAGGCTGGTCCTCAAGCAGGAGAAGAAGGATTATGTCCTTCGTGATCCTCTCCCCAAGAGGCCTGCTAACAATGCCGCCAGGACTCTGCATAATGCTTGGGAAAAGCATTCGTCAGATGAAAATGATGTGTATTGCCTTATGTTGGCGACAATGACAGCTGAGCTGCAAATGCAGTTCGAGAGTGTGTTGTCACCAATTGAGATAATGGCAAGCCTGAAATCGCTTTTTCAGGAGCAAGCAAGGACTGAGAGGTTTCAAACAGTTAAGAACCTCTTAGACTGTAAGTTGGCTGCAAATGCGGCAGTGAGTCCTCATGTCTTGAAGATGATGGGTTATCTCGATCATCTTCAGAAACTCGACTGCCCTATCAGCCAGGAACTTGCTTGCGACATCATTCTGCAGTCATTACCTGCAAGCTATGATCAGTTCATTTTGAACTTTAACATGCATGGCTTGAGTAAGACATTGCCTGAGCTTCACGGAATGCTCAAGACTGCAGAGCCCAACTTGAGGAAAACCGCCAAGGACCCCAATGTGCTTATGGTGCAAAAGGGCAAGGGGTTTAAGAAATCCTCTGCTAGGGATAAGGGAAAGGCCAAGGCTGTCCAAGTCGCGGACAAGGACACGCCAAAGCCCAAGCCCAAGTCCAAGGCTGGGCCAACTGACATATGCAGGTTCTGTAAAGAACCAGGGCATTGGAGGAGAGAATGTAAGAAATTCCAAGAAGGTCTAAAGGAATTGAAGAAGAAGACTCTCGAGACTTCTTCGACAGGTATTTTTGTTATAGAAGTTAATACAACTACTTCTGATAATACCTCATGGGTTATGGATACTGGTTGTGGGGCTCATATTTGTACTAATATGCAGGCACTCAGCAACAGTAGAAGGCTGAAGCAAGGACAAGTGGAGCTACGAGTTGGGAATGGAGCGAAAGTTCCAGCACTAGCTGTAGGAACATACTTGTTGTCTTTACCTTCGGGATTGATTTTAGAACTCAATAATTGTTATTTTGTACCTGCTATAAGCAGAAATATTATTTCAATTTCTTTGTTGGATTTGGAAGGTTATGATTTTTCAGTTAAGAATAAATTATGTTCCTTCAATCGCAACAATTTGTTCTATGGTTGTGCCCCTCTTACGAATGGGCTTTACATACTTGATCAATCCGCGCCAATTTACAACATTAATACCAAACGGTTCAAACCTAATGAGGAGAACCGAACGTTTCTATGGCATTGTCGTTTAGGGCACATCAGCGAGAAACGCATCAAGAGGCTCCATTCGAATGGACTTCTTGGCTCATTTGACTTTGAGTCATGTGAGAAATGCGAATCCTGCATGATGGGCAAAATGACACGGGCCCCCTTTAATAAACCTAACGAGAGGGCCAGTGACTTATTGGGCCTGATACACACTGATGTGTGTGGCCCAATGTCCACAAATGCAAGAGGAAACTATCAGTACTTCATTACCTTCACTGATGATTTCAGTAGGTATGGATATGTTTATTTAATGAAACATAAGTCTGAATCTTTTGAGAAGTTCAGAGAATTCCAAAATGAAGTACAGAACCAACTTGGCAAAAGCATTAAGGCTCTTCGGTCCGACCGAGGAGGAGAATACTTAAGCCAAGAATTCAGTGATCATCTAAGAGAGTGTGGGATCGTATCCCAACTCACTCCTCCCGGAACACCTCAATGGAATGGTGTGTCTGAGAGGAGAAATCGGACCTTATTGGATATGGTTCGATCTATGATGAGTCACACAGACCTTCCAATATCCCTTTGGGGATATGCTCTGCTAACAGCAGTGTTCACTCTAAATAGAGCGCCATCGAAAGCAGTAGCAAAGGAACCATATGAATTATGGACTGGAGTAGCTCCAGTGCTGTCTTATCTTAGAATTTGGGGTTGTGAAGCCTACGTCAAGAGATTAATCTCAGACAAGCTTACACCAAAGTCTGATAAATGCTATTTCATTGGTTATCCGAAGGAAACCAAGGCTTATTACTTCTATCTACGTTCCGAGAACAAGATTTTTGTTGCCCGGGATTGTAACTTTCTTGAGAGGGAGTTTCTCTCTAAGAAAAACAGTGGGAGTAAGGTACTGCTTGAAGAAATTCAAGATGAACAGGATACTGCTCAACCTAATGAGGAAGAGCAGCAGGAGGACCTACAAGAAATTGTAGAGCCTGAACCTGTAGTACCTGAAGTTCGAAGATCCGGGAGGATCCGTCACGAACCCGAGAGATATCAAGGATTCCTCGTGACTGACTGTCATGATCTTCTGATCATTGATGGTGATGAACCATCGAACTTCAATCAAGCCATGATGGGCCCAGTGTTGGAATTGTGTCCAGTAATCTCGGTACTGTCTCTAGAAAGTAAGAGTATGTCAATGATCAGACATAAGTCATATAATACTGGGGGTCATGATGGCTTGCTAGAGTCCGCTCATGATCTATAAGTCTTGGACTTATTGCCTTTATTATATGATCCCATATGGGTCACACGCCTAAGCTAACAGGAAAACGTGTAGGAATGGTTTAGCAGAAGTACGGTAAAAGTGCTAGGCATTTACTGTACTTAGAGAGAATAAAACGGTTTAGGCACTGTGTGTCGATCGATACACAAGGCGTGTCGATCGACACAGTGCGCGAACGCCTCGGAGTAAATTGGCATTTGGGCCAAATGGCCCAAAACGAACTGAACGAGTTTTATATAAACTTAAGACAAGTTCAGGTCGAAAAAAGCCCTAGCCGCGAGCCTCCTCTCTCTCTCTGCGCCGATTTCCTTCTGGTCTAGCAGCCTCTTCCTACTTGGTGTGCGTGTGTGAACCTCTGGAGGAGTTATCACTCGGTGGCTCTCTGATCTCTGACCATACCATCCCTTTCCGCTGCATAAACAGGTATAAGGTGAGATCATCAATTGTTTCTATTCAAGAGAACCTAGATCCGCATGTTTAGGATAATCTGAATCAGAGAATTGAATCAGGATTCATCTAAACATTCCTTCAGTGGTATCAGAGCTATTGGTTCTGGTTTTTCTTGTTTAGATTCAAGTTTAGGATTGTTTTTCTTGTTTAAAAGTGTTTTGAATCAACTACTGATAAGAGAAATCACTTAAGTAACAAGAATTGAAACCTAAACATATGAAAAAATCGCATGATCAAGCTATATGATTTGATATGCGATCGAATCCGAGAGAATGAGAATCGGCCAGAATCGCATGGATCGATCGATACGATCGCATGGATCGGTCGATACAATCGGAGATCGCATGGATCGATCGATACGATCGCATGGATCGGTCGATACAGTCTATCGGCAAACCCTGTTAACGCGTGAAAGCATCGATCGATGCAGGATCGATGCAGGTTCGATGTTGGTGCATCGACCGATGCGGTTGGTGCATCGATCGACACGGTTAGGGTTTTGGCTCGGTTCCGTGCATGCGTGAGAGCATCGATCGATACAGGATCGATGCACGATCGATGCAGGATCGATGCTAAGAGCATCGACCGATGTGGTTGATGGATCGATCGACACGGTTGGTTCATCGATCGACATGGTTGGTTTAAGGCTCGGTTTAATATTTTGATTAAAATTAATTAGTCCTGGTTTAATAAACAGATTTAATAATTTTATTAAGTCTGGTTAAACCGGGACAAGAAATCCAATGTCGAAAGAATTATTGGATTTAGTGCCTAAACCAGGATTTTCTAATTTGATTTGGTTGGACCAAATAAATTGAGAAAATCCGGTTTAGTAAATAACCGGTTGACAATTGTGGTCGTCGTAGCAATTAATTTTGGTTAGACCAATTTTAATGAACCAGACCGGTTATGTCATCTAATTGGACGATCAGGTTATGTCTCGGACATAGACCAATTCTTCGGCCTCGGGCCAAGAAGTTAAAACGATTGGGCCAATTATTTGAGTCTTTCTTCAGATTTAATTTAAAATTTATTTTATAAAGAATATAAATCGATTTTAAATTAAAGTTTCCGATATTTTGAAATTAGAAAGTTTCTTAAATTAGAAGTTTCTAGATTTGCATGATTCGGATTTTAAAGAAATTTCTAAAGTTAGAAAGTTTCCGGTTTTAGAAAGTTTCCAATTTTAGAAAGTTTCCTAAAATAGTAGGTTTCCAAAAATGGAAAGTTTCCCGAAATAGTAATCTTCTATTTTGGGAATGAAATTTTAAATAAACCTACGAACCTCAAATAATATCAAGCGTTGGATGTCTTGTCCATTCTATGTCAGCTGTCAAAGCCCATTCAATTGTATTCATGGCCTTACAGTGTGAGGGTGTCTACTTTTGCGTGGGTAAGACAGTTTGTGATTCATAAATGTCATTGGGAGTCCCAGACATTAATGATTACATGACTGTATAGTCTGGTTTTTTTGACTAGGCCATCGGGAGTCCCGGGCCTTGAGACATCAGAGTGGATTGGGCCTCGGGCCCAGATTCACAACCAAGAGTTATATCACGGATATAATTGGCCGAAATAGGGCTTACCGATATAAGCTAAGGTTGGGTGACGGCCAGTGGCCCACTTTAATCTTAGTTATATGTGGATCTTGGAATCATTATATTCTATTGAGGGTAACTTATGTTATTGAATATAATGCGTGATTAATCATATTAAATTTAATACGAGATTAATCATATTGAACATATTGACTAAAATCCTTTTATCTTATATTTCAGTTATGACTAGCACAAACAATCAAAACACTTTCTCGATCCGGTCTATCCTTGGGATGGACAAGCTGAACGGATCAAATTTCTTGACTTGGTCGCGGAACCTGAGGCTAGTCCTCAGACAGGAGAGAAAGGACTATGTCCTTGAGAGAGCTCTCCCCGTGAGGATCGGGTCCAATGCCTCTCATGCAGTATATGATGCTTGGAATAAGCATTATAATGATGCGGTAGATGTGCGTGGTCTGATATTGGCTACCATGGACTCAGATTTGCGGAAGCAATATGAGAACATGGAGTCGCCAATAGAGATGATCAGCAGCCTGAAATTGAAATTTCAGGAGCAGATAAGAGTGGAGAGATACCAGTTGGTTAAATCTCTCACTAGCTGCAAGCTACCAAATGATCATCCAGTAAGTCCTCATGTCAGTAAAATGATGGGTTACATTGATAACCTGAGGAAACTGGATTATCCAGTTAGCCAGCAATTGGCAACTGAGATCATTCTGCAGTCACTGCCGTCAAGCTATGATAAGTTCGTAAGGAACTATATCAAGAAAGGCTTAACGAAGACGTTGACTGAACTGCATGATATGCTCAAGACAGTTGAGCCAAACGTGAAGAGTACCCTGTACAATCTCATGAATGAGAAGGGTAGGTTTACTAAACCTAATGCTGACAAGGGTGAAGACAAAGTTGTCCAGATTTTGAATCATGGCAAGCGTGTGTCTTCTGAGCCCGAGTCAGATACCTCTTACGTTGGTAAGTGCTGCTACTGTAAAGAGACTGGGCATTGGAAGAGAAATTGCATTAAATTCATGGAAGATGATGAGGAGTTGAAGTTGATGTATGAGACTACTTCCTCAGGTATTCATGTTATTACTTCAAGTTCTACCTTATAGGTATTGGATACTGGTTGTGGCACTGATATTTGTTATAATATGCAGAGCCTGGGCAACAGTAGAACTTTGAAGGAAGGGCAAGTGAAACTACATGTCTGGAAGGAGCTTGGGATGCTGCCTCAGCCGTAGGGTTTTCACTTATAGATCCCTTTGAGGCTTGGTTTTGTATTAAGTAATTGCTACAATGTACCTGCTTTAAGCAGAGTTGTCTTTCATTTTCTTATAAGAATTTGAATGTTTTTCATTTTGATAAAAGACAAGTTTTTTGTTCTTTTGATCTTAATGAAATATTAATTGTAGCACCCTATTCATGGAATGGGTTTTATATCTTAAACCGAAGAGTGCCTGAATGTAACATAAATACCGAATTGGTTTAAATCTGATGAATTAAACCTGATTTTTCTTGGCATAAAAGTCTTGGTCACATAGAGTAAGTCGGATTCAGAAATCCCATAGTTATGGACTGTTGGGCTCATTTGATAAGATATCTTATGAGACTTGAATTCTGTTTACTGGACCAAAAGGTAAAGGGCCTATCTTAGCCGAGCTAGAGAAAGGCCCAAAGGCTTATTGGACCTGGAACATACTCATGTATGTGGCCCAATGAGCAGTAATGCCAGAGAAAAATTTCCTGTACTTCATTGTCTCTACTGATTACTTCAGTGAGTGTGACTGTGTTCATTTGATGAGACACAAGTCGGAATTCTTTGACATGGTCGAAAGAGTTCCAGAATGAAGTATAGGATCTGAATGACAGAAGTATTAAGACTCTGGATAAGATCACGAGTGAGAATACTTAAGTCATTGATTGTGAGATCATCTGAATGAGTGTGAAATCGTCTCACAGCTCATTTCTCCTGAAAACCTGAAGGTGTTTCTGTGAGAAAGAATCATATCTTATTAGAAATGATTAAAGATGAGTCACACGAATCTTCCATGATATTATTTAAGAATAACGCTCTAGAAATATCTAAGTTTACGCTGAAAAGGTTCCACCAATATCAGTTGAAAGACACCACGTAAATGTGGACTGGAATCGATCCAAATTCGTCTTTACTGAGTATTTGTAGTTGTGCTACTTCGCTGGTTGTCCTAGGGAAACCAAGGCTTGTTACTTTTACGTCCATTCTGTTTTCTAAGAAGGGAAGTTATTTTCCAAGAAAAACAGTGGGAGTAAAAGTATAACTCGAAGAAATTCGAGAAATACAGGAGGCTGCTCAACCTGTTGAGGGAGAGCAACGGATGGATTTACAGATTTCTGTAGAATCTACACCTGTAGAGCCTGAAGTTCGCAGATATGAATGAATCAGTTACTAATCCGAGAGTGATTTCTCGTCATTAGTTGAACCTGATAATCATTGAAAGTTCGCATGATCTGATGATCATTGAAAGCGACGAATCTGCGAAATTCAAAGAAGCGAAAGTGAGCCCGGACTCCGAAAAATTACACTATGTGTAAGTTAGCTTTATTGATCCATTCATGGATGGAAGCAAACATATTGGAGTTGGAATCTTCGTTCTGTTGAAGTAGTCAAGGTTTTGACTTAAACAGGAACGAAATGGAACTGTGCGTTTACTAATAGATAAGTGGGAGCGATGTTGCATTTCTCATATTGTATGTCGATGACATACTGATTCTCAGAAATGACGTCCCAATGCTGCAGTCGGTAAAGGACAGGCTTGGGAGTTGGTTCTAATGATTGACATGGGTAAAGCCACGTATGTTCTTGGATTTTGGATCTAAAGATAGAGATCCGAAAGAGCTGGTAGGACAAAGTCAGGATTCTTATCCCGACAAAGTCCTACACGTTTTCAGCATTCCAAGAAGGGTTTTATGCCAATGTCACATGGCATTACGTTAAGCAAGACACAGTGTCCTACGATAACTGCTGAGCTTAAATGCATGGATAAGATTCCATATGCGTCGGCAATTGGATCTATCATGTATGCCATGAAACGTACTTGTTTGATGTTGCTTTAATGTTAAGCAAGACAAGTAAAGACCAGTCAAATCCAGCAAAGAATCACTGGATTGCCGTAAAGAATGTCCTAAAGTATTTGAGGAATACTAAGGATAAGTTCTTGATTTACGGAGAAAGTGAGGTGCTACAAGTCAGTAGAGTATGAAAGGCAAGTTTCCAACAGACAAAGATGATTTCCGGTTACAGTCCGGTTATATCTTGTGTCTGTCTGGCGGTGCAAGGCACTGTTGCTGACTCCATGACTTAAGTTGAACATTTCGCAGTTTGGATAGCGGCGAAAGAAGTTGTTTGGAAAGAAGAGTTCATCACTGAACTCGATGTGATTCCCAGCATAGATGAGACTAGCTGCACATCAGAGGTCCAAACACCTTGAGGATAGGTATAACCTATTCCGTGAGATAAATGACAGAGATGTTAAGTAGATCAGCAAGTTTCAACGAATGAGAACGTTGCTAATCTATTAACGAAGCCACTCCTTAGGCCTAAGCACGAATCGCGGACTGTTGCTGTAGGATAAGTGAAATTAAGATGTAGTCTCAATTTCAGTGGGAGTTAATAAAGGGCTTTATTTAGTTATTGATATGTTCTTGTAAAACATTTTATGATGTTTTACTGAAATTATTATTTCAAGATTATTTTAACTGTGATGAAATAATCGTTCCAAAGTGATATGAACCATTTTATAGGTCATCGAAGTAAGTGATTTGATCTTGAGTTATCAAAGTCATTTAGCTTGATCATGAGACCCTATATTTGATAGATGGTTTATATCATCCTGTCCCTAGTCGAAGGTTGTTGAAATTGGAACACCAACAACCGTGTGAGACTAGATTGGTATGTGACTTATGACAAAGTCTCAGTGTGTCATAGATGCGCGGAATCAAAGTCAGTACATAGGTGTATGGAGGGAACATACGACCGGACAAGACCCGCTTATGAGAACTCTTCAGGATATTTATATCAGTGTCATAAAAGATTCTCACTACGACTATAGAGTATAGTCCTTAGACCTGAGTTCGCATGCATGTGACTGCACATGGACTGATGCACTTTGATCATTGTCTAACGCTGTCGTTCTGCGATAGTTATAAGGACCTTGCTTGGGTACATTATGAAATGAGTAGTTTACAGTGATGGAACAAGACGGGATTTGTCCCTCCAAATATAAATGGAGTGAATATCTCTAGGCCAATCGGAGATTTGAATACTGGAAAATGCATGGCCATGCTCAAACGGACTGTCCCGAGTCGTTTGGATTGTCAGTATCAAATCAGAGTCCGATGAACAAGATTAGGCTTTATAAGGATGACACTAATCTTGCCTTATGACTAATCGAGATATTGAGACAAAAGGATTATGAATACAGAGATTCCAGTACAAGTGGGAGATTGTTGGAATTGTGTCCAGTAATCTCGGTACTGTCTCTAGAAAGTAAGAGTATGTCAATGATCAGACATAAGTCATATAATACTGGGGGTCATGATAGCTTGCTAGAGTCCGCTCATGATCTATAAGTCTTGGACTTATTGCCTTTATTATATGATCCCATATGGGTCACACGCCTAAGCTAACAGGAAAACGTGTAGGAATGGTTTAGCAGAAGTACGGTAAAAGTGCTAGGCATTTACTGTACTTAGAGAGAATAAAACGGTTTAGGCACTGTGTGTCGATCGATACACAAGGCGTGTCGATCGACACAGTGCGCGAACGCCTCGGAGTAAATTGGCATTTGGGCCAAATGGCCCAAAACGAACTGAACGAGTTTTATATAAACTTAAGACAAGTTCAGGTCGAAAAAAGCCCTAGCCGCGAGCCTCCTCTCTCTCTCTGCGCCGATTTCCTTCTGGTCTAGCAGCCTCTTCCTACTTGGTGTGCGTGTGTGAACCTCTGGAGGAGTTATCACTCGGTGGCTCTCTGATCTCTGACCATACCATCCCTTTCCGCTGCATAAACAGGTATAAGGTGAGATCATCAATTGTTTCTATTCAAGAGAACCTAGATCCGCATGTTTAGGATAATCTGAATCAGAGAATTGAATCAGGATTCATCTAAACATTCCTTCACCCAGATTCCTCTAAGTGGCGTAAGGCCACTGATTCCGAAATGGACTCCATGTCGGTCAACCAAGTGTTTTCGTTGGTTGACTTACCCGCTGGTGTAAAAGCCATCGAGTGCAAATGGATCTTCAAGAAGAAGATTGACGTGGATGGAAATGTCCAGATTTATAAAGCCAGGTTGGTGGCAAAAGGTTTCAGACAAGTTCACGGTGTGGATTACGATGAAACCTATTCACCAGTGGCTATGATGAAATCTATTCGGATTCTACTAGCAACTGCAGCTTTTAATGATTATGAAATTTAGCAGATGGACGTGAAAACCGCCTTCCTGAATGGTATTCTGGAAGAGGATGTGTATATGACACAACCTGACGGTTACATAGATCCAAAGAATGCTGGAAAAGTATGCAAGCTTCATAAATCCATTTATGGATTGAAGCAAGCATCGAGGAGCTGGAATCTTCGTTTTGATGAAGCGATCAAGCAATTTGACTTCATCAGAAACGAAGAAGAACAATGCGTGTATAAGAAAACTAGTGGGAGCAAGATAGTATTTCTTATTCTGTATGTTGATGACATACTGCTTCTCGGAAACGACGTTCCAATGCTGAAGTCGGTAAAGGACTGGCTTGGAAGTTGTTTTTCCATGAAAGACATGGGTGAAGCCGCATACGTTCTTGGAATCAGGATCTACCGGGATAGATCTAGAAGGCTGATAGGCTTGTGTCAAGACTCATACATTGACAAAGTCCTACAAAGATTCAGCATGAAAGATTCCAAGAAGGGCTTCACGCCAATGGTACATGGCACAACGCTAAGCAAGAAGCAGAGCCCTACGTCGGCTGCTGAGCTTGAGCGCATGAAGAATATTCCTTATGCATCTGCAATAGGATCTGTCATGTATGCCATGATCTGTACTCGTCCTGATGTTGCTTATGCATTGAGCATGACGAGTAGATACCAGTCAAATCCAGGTGAAAACCATTGGATTGCCGTAAAGAACATCTTGAAGTATCTAAGACATACTAAGGATAAGTTCTTGGTGTACGGTGGAAGTGATGTGCTTAAAGTCAGTGGATTCACGGACGCAAGTTTCCAGACAGACCAAGATGATTTCCGGTCACAGTCCGGTTATATCTTTTGTCTGAATGGCGGTGCAATCAGTTGGAGAAGCTCCAAGCAAGACACCGTTGCTGATTCCACTACAGAAGCTGAATATATCGCCGCCTCAGAAGCAGCGAAGGAAGCTGTTTGGATACGAAAGTTCATTATTGAACTAGGTGTGATACCAGATGCGGCTGAGCCTCTGGCACTGTTTTGTGACAACAATGGTGCTATAGCTCAGGCAAAGGAACCAAGATCACACCAGAAATCCAAGCATGTTCTAAGAAGATTTCACTTGATACGTGACATCATTAGTAGAAAGGAAGTCAAGATCAGTCGAGTTCAGACAGATGATAACGTCGCTGATCCGTTGACAAAGCCACTCCCAAGGCCTAAGCTCGAGTTTCTGACTGAAGCTGTAGGCATTATAGACATTGAAATGTAATCTAAATTTGAGTGGGAGTTTGAGGGCTTTTATTTAGTTATTTGATATGTTCTTGTAAAATATTCTTATGTTTAATGAAATTATTATTTCAAGATTATTTTAACTGTGATGAAATAATCGTTCCAAAGTGATATAAACCATTTTATAGGTCATCGAAGTAAGTGACTTGATCTTGAGTCATCAAAGTCATTTAGCTTGATCATGAGACCCTATATTTGATAGATGGATTATATCATCCTGTCCCTAGTCGAAGGTTGTTGAAATTGGAACACCAACAACCGTGTGAGACTAGATTGGTATGTGACTTATGACAAAGTCTCAGTGTGTCATAGATGCGCGGCATCAAAGTCAGTACATAGGTGTATGTTGGGGTACATACGACCGGACAAGACCCGCTTATAAGAACTCTTCAGGATATTTATATCTGTGTCATAAGAGATTCTTACTACGACTATAGAGTATAGTCCTTAGACCTGAGTTTGCATGCATGTGACTGCACATGGACTGATGCACTTTGATCATTGTCTAACGCTGTCGTTCTGCGATAGTTATAAGGACCTTGTTTGGGTACATTATGAAATGAGTAGTTTACAGTGATGGAACAAGACGGGATTTGTCCCTCCAATATAAATGGAGTGAATATCTCTAGGCCAATCGGAGATTTGAATACTGGAAAATGCATGGCCATGCTCAAACGGACTGTCCCGAGTCGTTTGGATTGTCAGTATCGAATCAGAGTCCGATGAACAAGATTAGGCTTTATAAGGATGACACTAATCTTGCCTTATGACTAATCGAGATATTGAGACAAAAAGGATTATGAATACAGAGATTCCAGTACAAGTGGGAGATTGTTGGAATTGTGTCCAGTAATCTCGGTACTGTCTCTAGAAAGTAAGAGTATGTCAATGATCAGACATAAGTCATATAATACTGGGGGTCATGATGGCTTGCTAGAGTCCGCTCATGATCTATAAGTCTTGGACTTATTGCCTTTATTATATGATCTCATATGGGTCACACGCCTAAGCTAACAGGAAAATGTGAAGGAACGGCTTAGCAGAAGTACGGTAAAAGTGCTAGGTATTTGTCGTACTTAGAGAGAGATAAATGGGTCTGATTAAATCCAAGGGATTTAATCAGATTGGTATTTGGGCCCAAAAGCCCAAAAGGGAAAGAGAAGGGTTTTATAAACTAAAACCCAAATCTCTTTCTCCCTAACCCTAGCCTCCCTGCGCCAACTCTCTCTGTGTCTGCGCCTCCTCTTCCTTGGTCTAGCAGCCTCTCTTCCTGCTTGGTGTGCGTGTGTGAACCTCTGGAGGAGTTATCACTTGGTGGCTCTCTGATCTCTGATATACCTTCTCTTTCCGCTGCATAAACAGGTATAAGGTGAGATCTTATTGTTTCTAATCAAGGAGAACCTAGATCTGCATGTTTAGGATCTATTAATCTGATGAACTAAATCAGGATTAACTCCAAAACATCCTACACCAGAGGCAGAATCTGACCTCCCGGAATCTCGGCCTTAGCCCAATAATGTTTCACCCTCTGTCCATTCACAGTGAATTCATTACCTTCCTTGCTGATTAGAACTACAGCTCCATAGGGACGCACCTCTTTGATCTTGAAAGGACCAGACCACCTTGATTTCAGCTTACCTGGAAACAAATGCAGACGAGAGTTATACAAAAGTCCCTGATCGTTAGGCTCAAACTGTCTAGAGACAATCTTCTTGTCATGATAAGCCTTAGTCCTCTCTTTGTACAGCTTTTGAGTTCTCATAGGCAAAATGTCTAATCTCATCCAACTCATTAAGCTGCACCAATCTCCTTTCTGCAGCAGATTTAAGATCAAAGTTCATCTGCTTTACAGCCCATGCTGCTTTGTGCTCAAGCTCTACTGGCAGATGACATGCTTTTCCATACAGCAGATAAAATGGAGTGGTCCCAAGTGGTGTCTTGAATGCTGTCCGGTAAGCCTATAATGCATCATCTAGCTTTGCTGCCCAATCCTTTCTTGTCTTCCCAACTGTCTTCTCTAAGATCTCCTTGATCTGTCTGTTAGAAACCTCGACTTGTCTACTAGTCTGAGGATGATAAGGAGTAGCAACTCGGTGATGAACTCCATGCTTTTTCAGCAGCTTCTCGAAGACCTTATTAATAAAATGAGATCCTCCATCACTAATCACTATCTGAGGTACTCCAAATCTAGGGAATATGATGGTCTTAAACAACTTAATGACCACCGAAGAATCATTAGTTGGACTAGCTATTGCGTACACCCACTTAGACACATAGTCTACAGCAACCAAAATGAATTTATTCCCATAGGATGAGGGAAAAGGACCCATGAAATCTATGCCCCAACAATCGAAAACCTCAACTTCCAGAATGAAATTCTGAGGCATCTCATGCTTCTTACTGATTTTCCCTCTCCTCTGACAGGCATCACACTGAGAAACAAAAGAATGAGTGTCTTTAAACATCGTAGGCCTCCAGAAACCTGCTTGCAGAACCTTAGACACAGTCTTGAAAGTAGCAAAATGTCCAGCATAATCTGATCCATGACAGTTAAATAGGATATCTGAAACCTCTGATTCAGCAATGCATCTCCTGTAAAGTCCATCTGAACAGTGCTTGTAGAGATAAGGTTCATCCCAGTAGTACCGTCTAAGCTCTCTGAAGAACTTCTACTTTGCATACCCTTTCAAATCATTTGGTTCAGTCTCTGAAGCCAGGTAATTAGCTATATCTGCATACCAAGGACTATCGGTGGTTGCGACAGCATCAATTTCGAACTAATAGTTCCCAATTTGAACCTTGAAAGACTCTGGATTCGTAGCAGGTCTGCATCGACCGACGCACAGGTCCGCGTCGATCGTTGCTTCCCCGATACTTGCATCGATCATCGCCAATGTGGCATCGATCGACGCAGTGCGATTAATCCGACAGTTCTGCAGATTTCTGTCCAAATCCGTCTCAAACACCGTCTTGACCATATTGACGTTTTCCTCATGCAAGAAATCATTAATGGGGACGTCTTCTTTAACCAGAATCCTTGACAGATGGTCAGCAACTCCATTTTCAACTCCCTTCTTGTCCCTCACTTCAATATCAAACTCCTGAAGCAACAGATCCATCTCAAAAGCCTTGGCTTAGCATCTTTCTTCTGCATCAGATACGTCAGAGCTGAATGGTCAGTGTGCACAATCACTTTGGAACCAACAAGATAGGGGTGAAACTTCTCAAATGCAAAGACAACAGCCAGCAACTCCTTTTCTGTAGTGGCGTAGTTTTTTTTGCGCATCATCTAGTGTTCTGCTTGCATATTAAATGGCATGAAGCTTTCTATCCTTCTTCTGCCCCAGAACAGCTCCTACAGCAAAATCGCTTGCGTCGCACATTACCTCAAAAGGTAGATCCCAATCCGGTGGTTGTACTATAGGAGCACTCACTAATGCTTGTTTGATCTGTTCAAATGCAGCCTGAAAATCTGCATTGAACTCAAATTTGACATCTTTACACAGCAAAGTAGTCAGTGGTCTAGCAATCTTACTGAAATCCTTGATGAACCTCCTATAAAATCCAGCATGTCCAAGAAAGCTCCTCATAGACTTCACAGAATCAGGCGCCTGAAGGCTGGTCATAACCTCAATCTTAGCGCGGTCTACTTCGATCTCTGCTTCAGACACTCTATACCCAAGAACAATACCCTCTCTGACCATGAAATGACACTTTTCCCAGTTAAGGACCAAGTGCTTTTCCTCACATCTAGCTAGCACTTTGCACAAATTATCCAAGCACTCATTATAAGATGATCCATAAACTGAGAAATCGTCCATAAATACCTCCATAAAATCCTCAATCATGTCAGTGAAGATGGACATCATGCATCTCTGGAAGGTGGCTGGTGCATTACAAAGTCCAAAAGGCACCCTACAGTATGCAAATGTTCCATAGGGACAAGTAAACGTAGTCTTTCCCTGATCTTCTAGATGGATGGGAATCTGAAAGAAACCAGAGTACCCATCGAGGAAACAGTAATAAGGATGATTAGCTAACCTCTCCAACATATGATCAATAAAAGGTAAGGGAAAGTGATCCTTCCTAGTCGCAGCATTCAGCTTCCTGTAGTCTATGCACATGCAATGTCCAGTCATAGTCCTTCTAGGAATCAGCTCATTCTTTTCATTCTTTACAACTGTAACTCCACCCTTCTTAGGCACAACATGAACTGGACTGACCCAATCACTGTCAGATATCGGAAAAATGATCCCAGTATCCAGTAGCTTCATGATCTCCTTCTTTACCACTTCCTTAAGGTTAGGATTCAGCCTCCTCTGATGCTCTACTGATGTCTTAGACTCATCCTCAAGATGTATCCTATGCATGCACAGCTCCGAAGAGATACCTGAAATGTCATCAAGAGAATAGCCAAGAGCTTTGCGATGCTTGCGCAGCTTGCTTAGGAGTAAGGTGAGCTATGCGTTGTTCAAACTAGCACTAACAATCACTGGATATGTCGAATTAGGTCCAAGAAATGCGTACCTTAGCCCGGATGGAAGCTGTTTCAGCTCAATTTTCGGGGCTTTTTCCTCTGCCCAATCACTGTCGACTTGCAATGATCGATGCCCAGATGGTGTCGATCGATGCATCGTCGCGTCAGACACTTCCACCTGCATCACTGTTGGAATTGTGTCCAGTAATCTCGGTACTGTCTCTAGAAAGTAAGAGTATGTCAATGATCAGACATAAGTCATATAATACTGGGGGTCATGATGGCTTGCTAGAGTCCGCTCATGATCTATAAGTCTTGGACTTATTGCCTTTATTATATGATCCCATATGGGTCACACGCCTAAGCTAACAGGAAAATGTGTAGGAACGGTTTAGCAGAAGTACGGTAAAAGTGCTAGGCATTTACTGTACTTAGAGAGAATAAAAGGTTTAGCCACTGTGCATCGATCGATGCATAAGGTGCAACGATCGATGCAGTGCAAAAACGCTTTCGAGTTAATTGGAATTTGGGCCAAATGGCCCAAACGGAACCGAACAAGTTTTATAAATAAAACTCGAGTTCAGAACCAAAATAACCCTAATCTGAGCCGTCAACTCTCTCTCTCCCCTGCGCCGTTTTCTCCCAGTGGCCTAGCAGCCTGCTTCCTGATTGGTGTGCGTGTGTGAACCTCTGGAGGAGTTATCTCTCGGTGGCTCTCTGATCTCTGACCAATACCATCTCTTCCGCTGCAATAACAGGTATAAGGTGAGATCAATCTAATGTTTCTATTCAAGAAGAACCTAGATCAGCATGTTTAGGATAATCTGAATCAGAATTGAATCAGGATTTATCTAAACATTCCAACAGTGGTATCAGAGCAATTGGTTCTGTGTTTTTCTTGTTTAGATTCATGTTTAGGACTGTTTTCTTGTTTAAAAGTGTTTTGAATCAACTACTGATAAGATAAATCACTTAAGAAACAAGAATTGAATCCTAAACAAACTGTTTAAAAATCGCATGACCAAACTATATTGATTTGGTATGTGATCTAAACTGATTTTGCATCGACTGAGATCGCATTGCATCGATCGATGCAATGCAAGGATCGATCGTTGCAGTCGCGAGAGATTGACCGCGATCGCATGGATCGTTCATACGATCGCATGGATCTCGCGAGAATCTCTCGGCCAAACCTGATAACCGTTCGTGCACGCGTGAGAGCATCGATCGATGCAGGATCGATGAACGATCGTTGCATGATCGATGCTGTGAGCATCGATCGATGCGGTTAGGGTTTTGGCTCGGTTTAATTTAAATAAAATTAATCGTCTCGGTTTAATAAACAGATTTAATAAATTTATTAAGTCTGGTTAAACCGGGATAAGAAATCCAATGTCGAAAGATTTATTGGATTTAGTGCCTAAACCAGGATTTTCTAATTTGATTTGGTTGGACCAAATAAATTGAGAAAATCCGGTTTAGTTAATAACCGGTTGACAATTGTGGTCGTCGTAGTAATTAATTTTGGTTAGACCAATTTTAATGAACCAGACCGGTTATGTCATTTAATTGGACAATTGGGTCATGTCTTGGACATGGACAAATTCTTGGGCCTCGGGCCAAGAAGTTAAAACAATTCGGCCAATTATTTGAGTCTTTCTTCAGATTAATTTAAAATTTATTTTATAAAATTATAAAGTCGATTTTAAATTAAAGTTTCCGAAATTTTTAAATTAGAAAGTTTCTTTAAATAGAAGTTTCTGGATTTGCGGGTTTTGGATTTTAAGAAATTTCTAAAGTTAGAAAGTTTCCGGTTTTAGAAAGTTTCCAATTTTAGAAAGTTTCCAAAAATAGTAGGTTTCCAAAATAGAAAGTTTCCCGAAATAATAATCTTCTATTTTGGGAAGGAAATTTTAATAAACCTACGAACCTCAAATAATATCAAGCGTTGGATGTCTTGTCCAGACTATGTCAGCTGTCGAAGCCCATTCAATTGTATTCATGGCCTTACAGTGTGAGGGTGTCTGCTTTTGCGTGGGTAAGACGGTTTGTGATTCATAAATGTCATTGGGAGTCCCAGACATTAATGATTACATGACTGTATAGTCTGGTTTTCTTGACTAGGCCATCGGGAGTCCCGGGCCTTGAGACATCAGAGTGGATTGGGCCTCGGGCCCAGATTCACAACCAAGAGTTATATCACGGATATAATTAGCCGACATAGGGCTTACCGATATAAGCTAAGGTTGGGTGACGGCCAGTGGCCCACTTTAATCTTAGTTATATGTGGATCTTGGAATCATTATATTCTATTGAGGGTAACTGATGTTATTGAATATAATGCATGATTAATCATATTAATTTTAATGCGAGATTAATCATATTGAACATTTTAACTAATAACCTTTTTATTTATATATTTCAGCTATGACTACTACAAGCACACAAAACACATTCTCGATCCGGTCTGTTCTCGAGAAGGAGAAGCTGACTGGAACCAACTTCCTGACGTGGTCAAGGAACTTGAGGCTGGTCCTCAAACAGGAGAAGAAGGACTATGTCCTTCGTGATCCCCTCCCCGAGAGGCCTCTTGCCAATGCCGCCAGGACTCTGCACAATGCTTGGGAAAAGCATTCGTCAGATGAAAATGATGTCTATTGCCTGATGTTGGTGACAATGACTCCTGAGCTGCAAAAACAGTTCGAAAGTGTATTGTCTCCCATCGAGATAATGGCAAGCCTGAAATCGCTTTTTCAGGAGCAGGCTAGGACTGAGAGGTTCCAGACAGTTAAGAACCTCTTGGACTGTAAGTTGGCTGCGAATGCGGCAGTGAGTCCACATGTCTTGAAGATGATGGGTTATCTCGATCATCTTCAGAAACTCGACTGCCCAATCAGCCAGGAACTTGCCTGCGACATCATTCTGCAGTCTTTACCTGCAAGCTATGATCAGTTCATTCTGAACTTTAACATGCATGGCTTGAGTAAGACACTACCTGAGCTTCACGGAATGCTCAAGACTGCAGAGCCCAATTTGAGGAAAACCGCCAAGGACCCCAATGTGCTTATGGTGCAAAAGGGCAAGGGGTTTAAGAAATCCTCTGCTAAGGATAAGGGAAAGGCCAAGGCCGTCCAAGTCGCGGACAAGGACACGCCAAAGCCCAAGCCCAAGTCCAAAGCTGGGCCAACTGACATGTGCAGGTTCTGCAAAGAACTGGGGCATTGGAGAAGAGATTGTAAGAAATTCCAGGAAGGTCTAAAGGAATTGAAGAAGAAGACTCTCGAGACTTCTTCATCAGGTATTTTTGTTATAGAAGTTAATACAACTACTTCTGATAATACCTCATGGGTTATGGATACTGGTTGTGGTGCTCATATTTGTACTAATATGCAGGCACTCAGCAACAGTAGAAGGCTGAAGCAAGGACAAGTGGAGCTACGAGTTGGGAATGGAGCGAAAGTTCCAGCACTAGCTGTAGGCACATACTTGTTGTCTTTACCTTCGGGATTGATTTTAGAACTCAATAATTGTTATTTTGTACCTGCTATAAGCAGAAATATTATTTCAATTTCTTTGTTGGATTTGGAAGGTTATGATTTTTCAGTTAAGAATAAATTATGTTCCTTCAATCGCAACAATTTGTTCTATGGTTATGCCCCTCTTTCGAATGGGCTTTACATACTCGATCAATCCGCGCCAATTTATAACATTAATACAAAACGGTTCAAACCTAATGAGGAGAACCAAACGTTTCTATGGCATTGTCGTTTAGGGCACATCAGCGAGAAACGCATCAAGAGGCTCCATTCGAATGGACTTCTTGGCTCATTTGACTTTGAGTCATGTGAGAAATGCGAATCCTGCATGATGGGCAAAATGACACGGGCCCCCTTTAATAAACCTAACGAGAGGGCCAGTGACTTATTGGGCCTGATACACACTGATGTGTGTGGCCCAATGTCCACAAATGCAAGAGGAAACTATCAGTACTTCATTACCTTCACTGATGATTTCAGTAGGTATGGATATGTTTATTTGATGAAACATAAGTCTGAATCTTTTGAGAAGTTCAGAGAATTCCAAAATGAAGTACAGAACCAACTTGGCAAAAGCATTAAGGCTCTTCGGTCCGACCGAGGAGGAGAATACTTAAGCCAAGAATTCAGTGATCATCTGAGAGAATGTGGGATCGTATCCCAACTCACTCCTCCTGGAACACCACAATGGAATGGTGTGTCTGAGAGGAGAAATCGAACCTTATTGGATATGGTTCGGTCTATGATGAGTCACACAGACCTTCCAATATCCCTTTGGGGATATGCTCTGCTAACAGCAGTGTTCACTCTAAATAGAGCGCCATCAAAAGCAGTGGCAAAGACACCATATGAATTATGGACTGGAGTGGCTCCAGTGCTGTCTTATCTAAGAATTTGGGGTTGTGAAGCCTATGTTAAGAGATTAATCTCAGATAAGCTTACACCAAAATCTGATAAATGCTACTTCATTGGTTATCCACGGGAAACCAAGGCTTATTACTTCTATCTACGTTCCGAGAACAAGATCTTTGTTGCCCGGGATTGTAACTTTCTTGAGAGAGAGTTTCTCTCTAAGAAAGACAGTGGGAGTAAGGTACTGCTTGAAGAAATTCAAGATGAACAGGATACTGCTCAACCTAATGAGGAAGAGCAGCAGGAGGACCTACAAGAAATTGTAGAGCCTGAACCTGTAGTACCTGAAGTTCGAAGATCCGGGAGGATCCGTCACGAACCCGAGAGATATCAAGGATTCCTCGTGACTGACTGTCATGATCTTCTGATCATTGATGGTGATGAACCATCGAACTTCAATCAAGCCATGATGGGCCCAGATTCCTCTAAGTGGCGCAAGGCCACTGATTCCGAAATGGACTCCATGTCGGTCAACCAAGTCTTTTCGTTGGTTGACTTACCCGCTGGTGTAAAAGCCATCGAGTGCAAATGGATCTTCAAGAAGAAGATTGACGTGGATGGAAATGTCCAGATTTATAAAGCCAGGTTGGTGGCAAAAGGTTTCAGACAAGTTCACGGTGTGGATTACGATGAAACCTATTCACCAGTGGCTATGATGAAATCTATTCGGATTCTACTAGCAACTGCAGCTTTTCATGATTATGAAATTTGGCAGATGGACGTGAAAACCGCCTTCCTGAATGGAATTCTGGAAGAGGATGTGTATATGACACAACCTGACGGTTACATAGATCCAAAGAATGCTGGGAAAGTATGCAAACTTCACAAATCCATTTATGGATTGAAGCAAGCATCGAGGAGCTGGAATCTTCGTTTTGATGAAGCGATCAAGCAATTTGACTTCATCAGAAACGAAGAAGAACAATGCGTGTATAAGAAATCTAGTGGGAGCAAGATTGTATTTCTTATTCTGTATGTCGATGACATACTGCTTCTCGGAAACGACGTTCCAATGCTAAAGTCGGTAAAGGACTGGCTTGGAAGTTGTTTTTCCATGAAAGACATGGGTGAAGCCGCATACGTTCTTGGAATTAGGATCTATCGGGATAGACCTAAGAAGCTGATAGGCTTGTGTCAAGATTCATACATTGACAAAGTCCTACAAAGATTCAGCATGAAAGATTCCAAGAAGGGCTTCACGCCAATGGTACATGGCACAACGCTAAGCAAGAAGCAGAGCCTTACGACGGCTGCTGAGCTCGAGCGTATGAAGAACATTCCCTATGCATCTGCAATAGGATCTGTTATGTATGCCATGATCTGTACTCGTCCTGATGTTGCTTATGCATTGAGCATGACGAGTAGATACCAGTCAAATCCAGGTGAAAACCATTGGATTGCCGTAAAGAATATCTTGAAGTATCTAAGACATACTAAGGATAAGTTCTTGGTGTACGGTGGAAGTGATGTGCTTAAAGTCAGTGGATTCACGGACGCAAGTTTCCAGACAGACACAGATGATTTCCGGTCACAGTCCGGTTATGTCTTTTGTCTGAATGGCGGTGCAGTAAGTTGGAGAAGCTCCAAGCAGGACACCGTTGCTGATTCCACTACAGAAGCTGAATATATCGCCGCCTCAGAAGCAGCGAAGGAAGCTGTTTGGATACGAAAGTTCATTATGGAACTAGGTGTGATACCAAATGCGGCTGAGCCTCTGGCACTGTTTTGTGACAACAATGGTGCTATAGCTCAGGCAAAGGAACCAAGATCACACCAGAAATCCAAGCATGTTCAAAGAAGATTTCACTTGATACGTGACATCGTTAATAGAAAGGAAGTCAAGATCAGCCGAGTCCCGACAGATGATAATGTCGCTGATCCGTTGACAAAGCCACTCCCAAGGCCTAAGCTCGAGTTCCTGACTGAAGCTGTAGGCATTAGAAACATTGAAATGTAATCTAAATTTGAGTGGGAGTTTTGTGAGCTTTATTTTAGTTATTTGATATGTTCTTGTAAAACATTATTTTATGTTTTAATGAAATTATTATTTCAAGATTATTTTAACTGTGATGAAATAATCGTTCCAAAATGATATGAACCATTTTATAGGTCATCGAAGTAAATGACTTGATCTTGAGTCATCGAAGTCATTTAGCTTGATCATGAGACCCTATATTTGATAAATGTTTTATATCATCCTGTCCCTAGTCGAAGGTTGTTGAAATTGGAACACCAACAACCGTGTGAGACTAGATTGGTATGTGACTTATGACCAAGTTTCATGTGTCATAGATGCGCGGCATCAAAGTCAGTACATAGGTGTATGTTGGGAACATACGACCGGACAAGACCCGATTATAAGAACTCTTCAGGATATTTATATCTGTGTCATAAGAGATTCTTACTACGACTATAGAGTATAGTCCTTAGACCTGAGTTCGCATGCATGTGACTGCACATGGACTGATGCACTTTGATCATTGTCTAACGCTATCGTTCTGCGATAGTTATAAGGACCTTGTTTGGGTACATTAAGAAATGAGTAGTTTACAGTGATGGAACAAGACGGGATTTGTCCCTCCAATATAAATGGAGTGAATATCTCTAGGCCAATCGGAGATTTGAATACTGGAAAATGCATGGCCATGCTCAAACGGACTTTCCCGAGTCGTTTGGATTGTCAGTATCAAATCAGAGTCCGATGAACAAGATTAGGCTTTATAAGGATGACACTAATCTTGCCTTATGACTAATCGAGATATTGAGACAAAAGGATTATGAATACAGAGATTCCAGTACAAGTGGGAGATTGTTGGAATTGTGTCCAGTAATCTCGGTACTGTCTCTAGAAAGTAAGAGTATGTCAATGATCAGACATAAGTCATATAATACTGGGGGTCATGATGGCTTGCTAGAGTCCGCTCATGATCTATAAGTCTTGGACTTATTGCCTTTATTATATGATCCCATATGGGTCACACGCCTAAGCTAACAGGAAAATGTGTAGGAACGGTTTAGCAGAAGTACGGTAAAAGTGCTAGGCATTTACTGTACTTAGAGAGAATAAAAGGTTTAGCCACTGTGCATCGATCGATGCATAAGGTGCAACGATCGATGCAGTGCAAAAACGCTTTCGAGTTAATTGGCATTTGGGCCAAATGGCCCAAACGGAACCGAACAAGTTTTATAAATAAAACTCGAGTTCAGAACCAAAATAACCCTAATCTGAGCCGTCAACTCTCTCTCTCCCCTGCGCCGTTTTCTCCCAGTGGCCTAGCAGCCTGCTTCCTGATTGGTGTGCGTGTGTGAACCTCTGGAGGAGTTATCTCTCGGTGGCTCTCTGATCTCTGACCAATACCATCTCTTCCGCTGCAATAACAGGTATAAGGTGAGATCAATCTAATGTTTCTATTCAAGAAGAACCTAGATCAGCATGTTTAGGATAATCTGAATCAGAATTGAATCAGGATTTATCTAAACATTCCAACAATCACCTGCTCAGCAGAATCCATTAGCCTCGCGTAACAGATTGCGGGCTCGTCTTATAGATATTCCAGCTCCATTATAGAGCTCAGTAAAGCTCTCTCCAGTGGATCCTCAGCATGAGATCTTTTAAAGTAATCTGTAGCCAAATCACTGAGAGTATCCACATAAAATGTATGTCCGTCGATGGTTTGTCTCTTCACCAGCTTGTCCATATCAAAGCTAATCTTCAGATCTCCTACATTCAGAATTATCTTACCACCCTGGCAGTCAATCATCGCACCGCAGTGGCCAAGAAAGGCCTACCCAAAATTAGTGGATCCTTTGGTTCTTGTCCATATTGTAGAACCACAAAATCTGTAGGAATCACACATTGGCCAATCGTTATAGGCACATCTTCCAATATTCCTTCAGGAATTCTGATTATTTTGTCTGCCAAAACTAGTGAGATCCTGGTGGGCATGAAGTCAGTCATTCCAAGTCTCTTAGCAACAGAGAAGGGCATATGGTTCACACTAGAACCCAGATCACATAGAGACCTTCCAAATCTTTCCTTGTAGATAGCACAATCAAACACAAAGCTTCCGGGATCTTTCAACTTCTCAGGAATCCTGCCCTGAATCACTGCACTACATACCTATGTGATCATCATTACACTCTCCTCATCAGTCCATTTACCAGCAAGTAGGTCCTTAAGGCATCTTTTCATCACAGGAATGGTTTCCATAGAGTCAATCAAAGACACTTCAACTTTCACCTTTTTAATGAGCTCCTTGCATTTGACATACTGCTTATCGTTCTTAGCCTTCCTAGGGTTCTTAGGAAAAGGTACCTTAGGCTTGTAGACCCTTTCATTCGACTTCGTCAGTTTCTCTGCGTCTGAGCTCTCTGCAGTCAGCTGGCGTCGACCGTTGCTAGTGTTGCATCGATCGTTGCTGGGCGACTGCGTTATAACCTCCGCGTCGAGCTTGGGCTCGTTATCCTTATTTTCGCTTTGCATCGACCGTTGCTGATATGCGTTGATCGATGCATTGCAAATCCCTCGGATCTCATCATCCAATTCTTCGATTTCCACGATTTCTTCGACACTCAACTGCTTTTTCTGGGCAGGAAACAACTCCTTACCACTTCTCAATGTCACTGCATTGCACTGATACTTATGATTAGCATCAGTTCGTCCCGGAAGATATCCATCTTACCTTTTAACATGTCCAGCAGTCTGTGCAACCCGAGCATCAAGCTCCTTCACATGTGTGCTCAAGGATTCAAACTTCCCATTCAGATCGTCATACAGATCCTCCAGCTTTTTGTTGAAGTTCGCAGCATTCTTGGTTTGACCCTTCAGCAACTGTTCCATCATCGCTTCCATCTTGCTCTCATGAGGACTAGCAGCACTCTTCTGATAGGAATTACCTTGCTGAAAAGGTCTTTGATAGCCAGCACTCTTCTGTCCACCATTGAAGAACCTGTTACCTTGCTGATATCCAAACCTATTACCTTGGAATCCGGAACCACCAATGTAGTTCACATCCTCTTCCTGGTTCTCTTCTTCAGCTCCGAAAACCTCAACATCCTGAGCAAAATGGACAGTTTCTTCCCAGCCAACAAGTTACAGACTGTGTCCAACTTACTCCAAATATCAGCTATCTCCTGATTATCCATCTTCCCACCAGACTCTTTCCTTCTCCTATCAGCATTCTTGTAGCTATTACTGCTCACCAAGTTATCTATCAAATGCTTAGCTTGCTCAGGAGTCCTTGTGTTAAAATTTCCATCGCTGGAATTATCCAACGCAGTCTGATAAGGGAGATCTATACCTCTGAAGAAAATACCAAGCAATGTCACTTCAGTGAATCCAAGATGCGGGCAGTCACGCTGGTACTTCTTAAATCGCATCCAAGCAGCCTTAAGAGGCTCTATAGGACCTTGGGAGAAAGTGAGAATATCCTGTCTCGACTGATCAGAGTGAACATCATCATAGAAGTGTCTCAGAAACTCACTCTTAACAACATCCCAAGTAGTAAACTTCCCAGGTGGAAGTTGTTTTAGCCAAGCAGCAGCATCTCCAGCGAGAGTAGGGGAAAAGTTTGAGAAACAGATAGTCATAGTTCACTCCATCATACTTCATTCCAGTGACTATGTCCTCAAACTCATCTATATGATCCATTGGCTGCTCATTAGGGAAACCATGGAAGGCATTCTGCCTCAGAAGAGAGTAGTAGATGGTCTTGATCTCAAAGTCATTCCTCTCAAAACCAGGAGGTACAAGAGCTGACCGGTTAGCATGAAACTCATTCGGACGGTTATAGTCAGCTAAGGTCCTCTCATGAACAACCATCTGCCTCTGACCTCCTCCTTGTCCTTGTCCTTGGCCTTGTTCCTGTTCAGGTTCCACAAGATCAGGGATCACATTCCCTTCAGCATCAATCTGTTGCCCAGCAGCATTGTACGGATTATTTTGTCGGTCCCTTAGGACACCTTGAGCATCGGGTATCAAAATCAAGAGTTCACGTACCATCCTTGCTCTATGAACTCTCCTGTTAGTCCTCTCTAGTCTAGCAAGCTCTTCAAGTTGGAGGTTAACGAGATTAGTATCCGGATTACTTATGGTCTCACGCGTCCGCATAAACCGTATGTAATCGCCAAGCAACGATCGATGCTGAGAGTGCAACGATCGATTCAACTCCAGTCGCCTAGTAATGATCGACACAAAAGGATGCAACGATCGATGCTATGTGATTGTAAAACCTGCGACAGAGAAGAAACAGAGAAAAAATCAGTAACTAAAATAAAATAAAAAAAAAATAAAAAAAAATCCTAGTAAAAACCCTAAGTTTGAATCTATCGAAGACTCCAAAGAGTCCCCGGCAACGGCGCCAAAAACTTGATAGGTCGTAAAGTTTTAATCCCTATACTAACTGCAAGTCCACAGCAATATCAATGTAGTACTTAGGGTATCGAATCCACAAGGACTCAGGGCAACGATAGATTTAGAACAGAAAAGATTAAACTAGGAGAAAACAAATGTGATTAGAAACTAAAAGCAGAACAAGAAAGTAAATCAGTAGCAGGATTGGTTTGAAAGCAATTAACTAAGGGCGCTAGGTCTAGGGAGTTCTCAGGAAATCAGACAAGCAGATAAATCATTCAGTCATGATCAAATTAGGTACAGTTCTAGAACTCAAAACACAGATATAGAATTAACCAACTTTCGTTGTGAGAATTCTCTAAGCCTAATTGCAGAAATCCAAATGTCTTTGTAATTCCTAACAAATTAAACCAGCTTTAATGATCAAGTTCGATATGTTCACAATTCAACTAAACCAAATTCCTTTGCGAGTAATTCAATTGCTCAACCTAAATAGTTCAGATTCTAAACCACACTTTCGTGTCAATCTAGCAACCTAAGATCTAGATTCTAAGTGATCAAGTTAGAACTAGCATTAAACACAATTTAGCTTGAAGAACATCTATTGATATGAATCCTTAACTGAATTAATTATATCTAGCAAGTCATAAAATCCTAAATGAGAATCCCTAAACCTAACTATGAATCTACTCAGACATGGAATACGTAAACATAATCAATGAATAATTAGATTGCATAAAAGAGATTAAAATAAGTAAAGGGGTTCGAAATCTTCTCCAAAAACAAGATGTAGTACAGGATCAGATCAGCCTCAAATAGCTCTAAAAACTCTTAGCTCTAAAGTATGATCGCGTATTTTAAAACTGATGTAAAAACCTAATTATATAAGCTAATCACGTCTTGGGGCTTCTTTGTAATTCTTGGAAACTTCTGGGCAAAACTGCAATATCTTCATTCATCATTAAACCGCCGAGTTTTGCCCATCTCGCTGGTGTGTCGATCGATGCACTACTCTGTTTCGGACAATGAGCTCTATCTCCCGGGTCAAAACTTCAAAATGCACCAAAATGCTCCAATTACTCCAAATCCACTCCAAACGTGCTAGTACCTAATAACACTTGTAAAAGACTCTAAAAAGACTCTAAAGCATACTTATATCATGGTCTAAAGCCGGTAAAAACCATGATATATCACCGCTCTTACCACGGTATCTTCCTCTGTCAACCTTGAAAGGATTGCATCGTGCCCTTGCTCTGTCTATCGATATTGGCTTGACTTCCTAAACTAAAAATTCAAAGGTCTCGGTATGTGCGAGCTCTGTTTTTGGTCTATTGAAACCTCAGTCTTCTTCCGTGTAATCCCGGGGACATTTTTCAAATGGATTGAGCTCATAGACTGGGAAGAACATGTCCGACTTCATGAAGAACATTATGAAAACGAGGCTGTAGTTTGGGCCGCCATGGACGATGGGGTCGTTGCTCCCGAGCAAGGCGCCGGCGTGTGCGCCGGCGGTGATGGGCAAAACACCATTCATGCGGATTGGGGTGCTTGAAGATTACACTTTTAGCCTCTTATAATTATATTAAACAGTATTTTGTTTTTTGTCGTCCTATCCACTGCTATAATACAATGTGGATATAACAGTCTTTTCTAATGTTTTCACAACTTCTACTTCATGTCCTATCCAATCTCATATTAGGTAACTATCCAGTACTTCGAACTCGTTCTTATTACAACAGACTATCCACAATCTCACCAGCTTATCTATTAATATCTACTAGCCAACGTCCCATCTTGTCTAACGTTTATTTATTGTTCACGTCTTCCAAGTCATTCAGGTGGCTAATCCTATCAAATGTTGCCGCCACTAATTTCTAATTTCCAATGCTTTCTCTGTTAATTACTAGAAAATAGTTATCATCATATGTTTCTCTGCTATATGTGTCAGAATGCATGGTTAAACACCTTTTCAGGCACTTCACTAGTCAAATCGCAGTTTTTGTACTATTTCAAACTGTGTTTATCGTACCTTTTTGTCTTCTACTAATAATTACTAACCATTTTCTTGTGCTCTCCACTTACTTACGGTGGATTCAAAACCAACTCCTATCCCTACTCTTAACTACCAAAATACATGGTGGATACCGTTTACTACTTATAAGTTATAACCCAGTAACCTTTCTATCAACGCCCCTGTTCAACCCCAGAAGTATCCATACTATCCATTAATAAACGTTGCATATTGACATACTCCACCAATGTCATCTACTTTTTACACTGGAGCAATCACGTTTTTAGCTCTCAAATAATCATATTAAACATTTTTGTTATTTTTTCTTGCTACCCTTTATCCTATGCTATCTAAAGAACCGCAACCCCTTATCTAAACAAACACAACGTCCTTTCTATTATTATATTCTAAGGTTTATTTATTGTTCACGTTTTCCAAGCTACCCATGAGGCTTTTTAAATATTGCCGCCACTAATTTCGAATTACCATTGCTTTTCTTTTAATTACTAGAAAATACTGATCGTTATACTTTCCAAGTTCTACGTGTCAGAATGCATGATTAAACTTCTCTCACACACTTCACTTGTCAAATCACACTTTCTGTGCCTTTTGCAATCTTTGTTTATCCTACCATTTTATCTTCTACTCACAATTAGAAACATGATTCCTTACTCTCCACTTTCAAACGGTGGATTCAAAACTCACTCCTATCCACCATCTGTTACCAAACTTTAAATGTGCTATTAAACTCATTTCATAAGTATACAAGTTTATTAATTATTTCCAACGAACATTATGGGTACGTTTTATTAATTATTTCCCAGTTACGTCTCTATCATCCCTTAAGTGTAACCCCGAACTATCCTTGCTATCCATTAATAAACTCTTCCTATTGAGATACTCCCCCAACGTCGTCTGCTTTTTACTATCATATCGGGCATTTTCCTTGTTCAAAAAAATCCTTTCTAAATCCCCGGTTACCCAATCATCCAACAATTTTTAGTTTCGGTTATATTTGCTGAATTATGAAGTGAAATACATAAAATGAAATCCCTCTCCCTCATTAAATGCCTACTTCTCTACTCTATATGGAGTGCCCTCTATACGTCAATCAAGATTCAGGACACTTTAGTAGTCAAATCACTATTATCTTTATCAACACGATACCAGTTGCTTGTCCATCTTTCTTGTTAGCCCCCACTAACCTATCTATATTATTTACTTTTCCTCATTATCTTAAATTAAATAACTAACTATATTGGAGCTCTTTTGACGTATCTATTTAACGTAAAATCGACGGAAACACCATCTCATCCACTTTAACTTAAACGTTCACTAACTTAAACATTTTATACCTAGCACATAAATCAATTTCCACTACCCCTAAAACATTTTTCACTATATATTTTTGCCCTTAGCTATATTCAAATGGTGGATACATTGAACGTATCCGTTGTATGTACTTCACGGCTCTGTTAGTCATTCGGGTTCTAACCATAGTTGTACTACATCTTTTATTCAACTAATTCCAACTTTCTTTTTTTACCATTTCCACCGTACTGATTATATCATTGTGAATGTTAACAAGAAATGGGCTTTCAAACATGCAATGTCATTAAAAGTCATGGATACACACCAGTTACATCAAAATATATTACATGGATACTATCTACGACATCTTCCTGATTGCAATGGATAGGAAATAGAAGTAACCGTCCTCGCACCTATCACCACTATTCTCATCCATCATCGTGTGTACCCACCAACAGTCCTCTAAATCACTGCATCTCCAAGAATTACGCCAGCTGTCAACTTGTTTTGGACTGACCGCATGCACCTGGTACCCAAGCATCTCTCTGATAGCCATTGCCTCATCATACGATCGTCTAGATCTGAAAACCTTATACTCGGCCTTGCATTCTCTCCCTGTGCACCAGTTAAGCATAATATACATGAGCTCCGCATGCGGATACACACCTCTCACTTCATGTAATATAGCGATAGTTGTATCAGGATCGCCCAAATTGAATGCAATTCGCAGGCTTTCGGTGTACATTGCATACGGATTTTTGTTCTCCAAGCACTTTTTGTAGAACTTGTAATACCACGAATATTGTTCGTCTGAAAACCAAGTGAAGTCATGCCGCATGTCTAGCCGAACCCTCGAGTACATCTCTGGTGAACATACGGTAGTCACGCCCTCAGGCTCCTCTTTAAGTAGGTTCGCACACGCATCCACCCCGTCTTCGGCAACCCTAGCTGTGATATCTGCCAGTAACGAATTTGGTAACCACATTATTGATACCCAATTATGGATCAGTTCTTTTTCTTACTTCGGCTCTAATTTATGTTAAGGCTTTTTTTGTTAGGCGTGTGACGTCCAAACAGAAACATAGGACGTCGCTTAAAACTTTACACCTTTTCCATTCAGATGACATTCTTTTCTGTTTAGTCAGACCCTATCTATGACGGTTTGAATGGTTTTAGTCATAGGCTGGCAACTCTATTACCTCTACCTTCATAGATGATAATTCGCTTAATAACTTTCAGTTTTTACACACACCACGTGGATGCCTCAGTTTATGTTTTTACTATCCGTATCGTTTACCCTTAAAGCCCTATCTTTTATTTTCTATCCATTACTATATTATCTATCTAATGGAATAAAAAATGTCAAATTTCTCCACTTTTAATACCTCTTTTTATACGTAGTTTAGCCGCATAACGACTAAACCAGCTCACTTTCACATCCTGTTTTTGCCCCTCCCCCCAAAATGAGTGATGCAGATGACAAAATTTGCTTCAGATGGGGACATCTTGTCTCTGGTATAAGGCCCATTGTTCAAGCAACCTATGAATTAGGTATTCCTAAGACCTGCTATTGCAAGTCTTCCTTGTTCATAACCGCCTCGACATCAGGTCTCAGTAAAGGAAGGCGCTTCTATTCTTGCCATTACGATCTTTCTGATGTACATTTCTTAATTTATTCCTATCGTACCCATGAATCCTTATCTCTTTATTTTAACCAATTTTAAACGTGTAGGGTCCGGGTCATGGTTGTGGATTTAAGAAGTGGTGGGACGACGCGATTACTGAGGAAATTGAAAAGCTCAAGCTTGAGTATCGACTTAAAGAAGAAACCAACAAGTCCCAAGTTTCAGGCTTGATTGCTATGGTCGACTTTATGCTTTCGAAGATAAAAGACCTTGAAAAAAATTAGCAGATATGCGTTATTTACTTTATCGAGATTGTTAAGCTAGTAAAACAATCAACTATTCAGATATCTATCCATCCAGATACAAGTATAACCTCTATTTGTTTTCTCCCCCCGTATCCATCAACAAATATAACATATAGGATTATTACCTTTAAAACCGAACTTATCAATTGCTTAAACACTGCCGTGTTCGCAAAACAAAATTTTTTTTACGCTCAATTGTTTTAAGAGTAAACAACTTTTCTTAATCAATATAGACTGACTCCTCTTTCATTGTCTTCAACCCAATTATGCTATCCACCAGTCGCTATATCTGACAGTCATCCATCAAATATGAGAGCGGCTTTTACTATAATACATATACTTTATGTAACCCATATAATATAATTAATTTAACCTGCTAACGAACACTTATTCTTTTTTCGAAATAATTAATATTCAAATGCTTATGGCGACTCAGGAATATTCCAAATATCAAACTTTACTTATACCTCAAACGCTTATGGATACTTATTACAGAGTCCTGCATTTAATTTCACACAGGAAACCGAAACGTTTCGCATCTATAAATAATATATGTCTGCGCATTCCATCTGTCCACACACAAAATAAAGATCAACAAGCAATGAGTAGCCTTAACCTTCTAGACCTTCCGTCGGACGTACGAAGAATAATCCTTGCGAAGAATGCGAGTGATCATGTTCGAGAACATTTTAAAGTACGCGCTGTTTGCAGGACCCTTTGCGCAGACGCCGATCACGTGGATACACACTCTCAAATAAACCTTATCCATGAGGGGCCTTCAGTAGGATACCACAGAGGCATTATGCTTTTGTACAATGCCTGCTTGGATGCCAACAACGTATCCTCTCGGTTTCTTAAGGCCATCTCCGACTTCATGTACACATACGATGGAAGACTAGAAGCTTTTCACGAGATCAAAGATTGTGCCATCGCTGGATGCAAACCAGCAGTGTATTGATATGAAGTAATCCGACGATCCATTTTCCCACACTTTAATTCAAGTTTGACAATCCCATTCCTTTCCCGTTCTGCTATCCGTGCTCTTAGGACCTATGTGAGGAAATTCGAACGTTACTCATGGCCTATCGGTATCGCTGTGGATCTCGCACATATAAGGGATACGCTTGATGCTGTCGTAAATTTAAGGTCATATATTTGTTTCGTTTATAGATATTAGCTTAGCATCACCCACGAGAATATCAAAGGCATCGGCATGTGCAATTCTTGTTTTTGGACTATCGAGACAAGTGTCTTCTTCGAGATTATACCCCATACTTTTGTTGAATGGCCTAAGGTAGAAGACATTCTACCCAACGACGGTTGGGGCGAAGATATAGACCAAAACAACGGCGGTTGGGATCAGGTCCCAGTTCATAACGGTGAAGAATAAAACGAAGACGGTTGGGCTGACGTTGCAGTCCAGAACTTTGGGGGTTGAGGCAACAGCAAAGGGTAAAACGTTGCCGTTTATGTTGTTGGTATTGGAACTTGTGCCATTCTATCATCAGATTGAATCCTAACTAGTTCCTTATGCCTAGGATCTAGGGTTTATTTAATTGAATCCTTAACGAATGATCTCGTGTTTACCTGGAGATTTGCAGCGGAATGATGAACAGGTAATTGGGATCAAGAGCGCCTCAGATGCTGCGCCTCTACTGCAGTCCACACGCACACAAGATGGAATCCGCCGGGATGCTAGTGCCGGGAATCGGATCTCCTAGGAATCCCTGTGTTTTAGAGAGGTGGCTGCATTTTTCTGTCAAGAAAAATCTCTGCTCAAAGTCGTGCCTCATATTCTATATATAGGCCTCTGAGTCGACCTAATTACCCAGTAAATAAAATGGGTCAATTAAAGTCGTTGAACCGAAATATCAATGGTGTCGATCGACACACCTCTCAAAACTCGAATTCAATGTGTATCCAATACACGTTGACCAGACCATGCGCCAATGATCAATCCCATACAAAGTATATCCAGCTTGCTTAGGTGTGTGACCCTGTAGGTTCACATAATACTAGCAATGAGTTACAACTCATTTGTCATAAGCGGCTTCTAGCAAAACATTATGACCACCTAATATCACATGAATTGTCCGATCTCGACAATACAACTATCATGCAGAGTAAGTACAATATGATTTCAGGACATAATCCCAACAGTTGGCGCCGCGTAAATATTTTTCTTCAAAACTTTTTGACTAAGTATGTTTCATTTTATTGGGACTGCATTTTCACTTTGTTTTATTATCCATCAAAACAACCTCATGGTATCCATCAAATATTATTATAACCTATCCACAATTTTAATCTATTTGATTGATTCCTTTTATCCTACATAATTTAATATTAATATTAATTAACAACCTCATTGTAAAACGCTGCATTTTCATAATAAATAACTGATATTTATTAAAATTTTGACTTTTCTTTTTCCTTCCCACTCACACTTCTCGATACCTAGACTCCTCGAAAATCCTACTCCTGAACGGCGTCTAATCATCTTTTCAATTTTCAAAGCGTCATTATCACAATAACAGATTTATATTAACCTATATATCTAATAAAAATAATGATCGTTGTTGTCTTAGAGTTAAATTCATTTCACACGCGTCGTTGTTATAAACTATCCACAAAACGTTTCATGTCGCATTTTAAACTTTCATGTTGCCGCTCACTTAATCTGGAATCAAACATATTCCACAGTAATCATCACAACTCTTGAAAACTGTACTACTAATTTTCCTATCCATTCGTATTTACCATTTAAATATCAGTAACGATGCCAATTATGTACCCACTATCCATTTACAAATTGCTTATAAACTTGACTGTTATAGTGTATTTACAAGTTTACAAAACAAAAAATTTGCAAAATTAAATTTTGCAAAACAAACTGCCAAACTTGTGTTGTTCTGTCAAATCTTATATAAAATCTAACTTCTATATTGGTGTAGGTCCCTATTTTTAGGACTCTTTCGAGAGGCACACCCCACTTTGTAAAAGACTTGATGGGCTGATGATAGGGTCAGGTTTTAATCCCTATACAAACTGCAGGTGCACAGTGATGTAGTTGTAGTACTTAGGGTATCGAATCCACAGGGACTCCGGTCAATGATAGATTTAGAACAGAAAAGGTTAAACTAGGAGAAAGCAAATAAATGTAATGAGAAACTAAAAAGCGAAGCAAAAAAGTAAATCAGTAGCGAGTTTGTAAGCAAGGAAGCGAAGCGTTAAGTCTAGAGAGTTCTCAGGAAATCAAGAACACAGGCAATCAATCAATCGGGATCTAATTAAGAGCTATTCTTGAACTCAAACACAGATATAGAATTAACCAACTGTCGTTGCGAGAATTCTCTAAGTCTAAGTGCAGCAATCCAAATTCCTTTGCAATTACTAACAGATTAAATCAGCTTTAATTCCAAGTTCGATATGTTCACAATCTAATTAAACCAAATTCCTTTGCGAGTAATTAAATTGCTCATCTAGGTTCTTTCTAGCTAATTAACCAACTGTCGTTGCATCAATCAACCTAACATCATAAATCTGGATAGCTACTTCAGATCAAGCATTAAGAACAATCCTAGATGAAGAACTAGCAGATATGAATCCCTACATATTTATCAACCTATAATTCCATGAAATCCCCAATGAGAATCCCTAAACCTAACAGGTAATCTACTCAGACATAATCATCGACACAGAAAACATCTTGAATAGAAAACCAAATATCATAAAACAGAATAAAGAATTGGGGTTCAAAATCCTCTCTCTTTCGAGAACCGGATCAGCCCCTAACTCTCTCTGAATCAAATAAAGTGTAAGTAAAACTTAGCCTAAACAATGGCTTAAAACCCTAATATAATGGTCTAAAGTCGGCTGGGGCTTCTTTGTAATTATGGAAACATTTGGGCTTAAGTTGCAATTCCCACACTCTTCATAAACTCGCGAGAATGTGTCTGTCACGATCTTGTGTCGATCGATGCACACCTTGCAACGATCGACACACATGTCTGATA
Source organism: Orychophragmus violaceus (assembly GCA_030180135.1). NCBI lineage: Eukaryota > Viridiplantae > Streptophyta > Magnoliopsida > Brassicales > Brassicaceae > Orychophragmus > Orychophragmus violaceus. Next base: position 28,397,386 of record CM058232.1, on the reverse strand, counting down.
TGGGCAGTGAACTCTTCCTCTCGGCCAAATGCTCCAAATAGCTCCAGAATGCGCCATAATGTCCAATTCCGCTCCAAACGTGTCTAGACCTGTAAACATACTAAAAGGACTCCAAAACATAATAAAAGACTTGATAAATATGATATATACCATGGCTAAAATCCCAAAAATCCATGGTATATCAACTCCCCCACACTTAGCTCTTGCTTGCCCTCAAGCAAGTAAAGAACCAAAGTATAAGAAAAGAAGTTTGAAAACACAGAAACTCATTTCGTCTTAGGAACTTTCGCATTCACATTCACTTAGTAAGCCACTGAAAACTTTCCTACAGAACTCATGACCACAATATACTTCCCCCACACTTAGCAACTGTCCAAAGTAAACTCCACAATCAAGTTAGGACATTCAGGTTCACCACACTAGCCTCTGTATACAATTAGGTGCAGTCTCACAGAGGGAGTATCGAATCAAAGGACACATGGACTCAACCTATTCAGTGTCTGACCACCAAACTGTCGGTTTCTGGTTTTGTTTCTCTTCCCTTTCTCCTTTAGCAACTGATTTTTTCCCATTGGGTATCATTTTATTTTTTTTATCAGTGCTCTTCCCGTTATGGGGTGTACTTTGGACACATTCCATGAATGCACAGGAGGTAATAGTGGTAGCTACTAATCCCGTGACCACTTCGGAGGTACTAGCTCATCCTCAATTTATTACTCTTATATTTTTTTTTACTTTTAAGGGAGGGAAAAATCAGAAACCATACTTTGGAACAGGATCATAGGCTGTGCCAAACACATCAAAGGAATCCGATCCAAAGATTACCAAACCCCTAAGTGAGAAATTAAAGTCAAGATTAAAGTGAGACTAGTAATGGATCCTATGAATACCTGGTTAGATATGGGTGTCCTTGGTAGGTTGATCTGTTTGGGGTTTTCTAACAGTCATAGAGGCTCTGCAAGTCTGTCCAATGGTTACTTAGTTCCTGTTCAAGCGAAAAGTTTCCTCGGAAATCATAGTTTCATACAATTTTGACTCAATAAAACAAGTTTTTGAAAAACAAGACTGACTCATAAGAAAACAGAAAGATAAAGTCAGTAGCACCTCCCCCACACTTAAGACACACTGTCCTCAGTAGTGTCAAGCTCAGGATCGGTGAGAATAATAAGCTAATTTAAACATCCAAAAAGTTGCAGAACTCTTACTTGTCGTCGTCTTGTGTCGATCGATGCCACAAGGGTGTCGATTGGTGCAAGGAGAATTTTACTCGCGGTTATTGAGATAACCGATGTCTGAACCGCAATCGAATTGGTAAGCCATAAATCGCGACTGCATCGACCGATGCAATATGTGTGTCGATCGATGCAATGCGATTTTGCCTGTTTCTCACGCCTTTGAACACACTCAAACAGAAAAATCAAAACACCAAAAGCAAAACGAAAAACAAAAACAAAAACGAACCTAACAGTGGGTTACCTCCCACTCAGCGCTTGTTTTTAGTCATTAGCTTGACTATGGGACAAAGATTTGGTTCATGGTGGTTTCAACAGAGACTTTGAATGTCTCTGTGAATATCTCTTCATCCAAGGAGGTGTATATGCTTTCAGATCATGAGGATTTCCAAGGAATGAATAAACAGAATCAGGGCGGGAGCAAAGCTTGGGTGGGACACTGCGTTTTCCTGCATTCAAAACAATGTGGTCAAGAGGTTTAAGCTTAGGTGATTTATACCTTACCTTTGGTGCAGATCTGATGTTTGGAGCTTTCTGCTTATGAGCAGTTGCAGGCTCTGAAGATGTTAGAGCAGGTTCAAGAGGAACCGCCATCTTCTTCTTTCCACTATCAGATACTATAGTACCACCAATCTGAGCTTCTTCTTTCAAATGACCATCAGTGGAGATCATCTTCTTTGCATCTCTCAATACACAAGGGTGAACTCGCGAAGCTTCAGCTGGTGGAGTTTCATTCAGCTCCTTATCCATCACTTTCATGCAGTTAGCCACTTCTAGCTCCTGTTTAGGCGGTTTAGGAACCTTAGGATATGGCACAAAGGGCTTATAGACTCGTTCCTGGACTGTTGCAGATTTATGGTCTCGTCTGCGATCTGTGTCGATCGATGCATATGGTGTGTCGATCGACACAAGGCGATTATGTCCAATTTCATCAGTCGGAGCGGGACTGTGTCGATCGATGCTTGAGCTGTGTCGATCGATGCAAGTCTCAGACAGACAGAATTCGTACAGAAAATCCGAGATTATGCTCTCTTCTTCTCCCATCAAGTCAATCCCATCTCTTAAGGTCACAGCTTTGATGGATCTGTACAGTTCAGCTTTCCTAGCTTCATTTTGTCTTTGTATTGCTCCAGCTGTCTGCTGAACTTGGATATCTAGCTTCTTCACATGTGTGCTCAAGTATTCAAACTTCCCATTCAGATTTTCATGTATAGCATCCAGCTTCCTGTCGAAGTTTACAGCAGTCTTAGCCTGATCCTCTAGCAACTGCTCCATCATGGATTCCATCTTGCTCTTATAAGTATCAGCAGCAGGAGGTGTCTGATAAGAAGATGATCCATATGCTCTCTGATAAGAATTACTCTGCTGATTACCAAACCTGTTTCCTTGGAATCCAGAGCCACTGATGTAGTTCAAATCTTCTTCCTGTTTTTCCAATAACTGCTCCATCATGCTCATCAGCTTATCAGTCTGTGTATTTTGAGGAGGAAAATGCTGATATGATGGAGATTCATAATCTCTGGTGAATGAATAAGAACCATAGCCTCTGCAGAATGAGTTACTCTGCTGATTTTCCAACATCTGTTCCATCATTCTCATCATCTTACGCGATGTGTCGATCGATGCAAAGTAGTGTCGATCGATGCAAGCCCGAAGATGTGTCGATCGACACACAGGACCGTGTCGATCGATGCAGGGCGATTACAGGCATACCTGAAACGCAAGAACAGAAAAAGAAGAAAAAATTAGTAACAAAAAAATAAAAACGAAAAACCTAGTCTAAACCCTAAGTTCAAATCTATCGGAGACTCAAAAGAGTCCCGGCAACGGCGCCAAAAACTTGATAGGGTCAGGTTTTAATCCCTATACAAACTGCAAGTGCACAGTGATGTAGTTGTAGTACTTAGGGTATCGAATCCACAGGGACTCCGGTCATGATAGATTTAGAACAGAAAAGATTAAACTAGGAGAAAGCAAATAAATGTAATGAGAAACTAAAAAGCGAAGCAGAAGAGTAAATCAGTAGCGATTTTGTAAGCAAGGAAGCGAAGCGTTAAGTCTAGAGAGTTCTCAGGAAATCAGGAACACAGGCAATCAATCAATCGGGATCTAATTAAGAGCTATTCTAGAACTTAAACACAGATATAGAATTAACCAACTGTCGTTGCGAGAATTCTCTAAGTCTAAGTGCAGCAATCCAAATTCCTTTACAATTACTAACAGATTAAACCAGCTTTAATTCCAAGTTCGATATGTTCACAATCTAATTAAACCAAATTCCTTTGCGAGTAATTAAATTGCTCATCTAGGTTCTTTCTAGCTAATTAACCAACTGTCGTTGCATCAATCAACCTAACATCATAAATCTGGATAGCTACTTCAGATCAAGCATTAAGAACAATCCTAGATGAAGAACTAGCAGATATGAATCCCCAGATTTATCAACCTATATGTCCATGAAATCCCCAATGAGAATCCCTAAACCTAACAGGTAATCTACTCAGACATAATCATCGACACAGAAAACATCTTGAATAGAAAACCAAATATCATAAAACAGAATAAAGAACTGGGGTTCAAAATCCTCTCTCTTTCGAGAATCGGATCAGCCCCTAACTCTCTCTGAATAAAATAAAGCGTAAGTAAAACTTAGCCTAAACAATGGCTTAAAAACCCTAATATAATGGTCTAAAGTCGGCTGGGGCTTCTTTGTAATTATGGAAACTTTTGGGCTTAAGTTGCAATTCCCAAACTCTTCATAAACTCGCGAGAATGTGTCTGTCACGATCTTGTGTCGATCGATGCACACCTTGCAACGATCGACACACATGTCTGATATGGGCAGTGAACTCTTCCTCTCGGCCAAATGCTCCAAATAGCTCCAGAATGCGCAATAATGTCCAATTCCGCTCCAAACGTGTCTAGACCTGTAAACATACTAAAAGGACTCCAAAACATAATAAAAGACTCGATAAATAAGATATATACCATGGCTAAAATCCCTAAAATCCATGGTATATCAGCTGACAGATCTATATGTGACATATACCGACATAACCCCTCCCATCTCGTCAACACCTCTGATGGAAATTTAATAATCCAATATATACATATTGAACTATATCCTAGCTTTCCTAATGTACAGCATTTATCTATAGCATAACAAGTTACCTATCCACTACCCCTAATAGTGATATACACCAATTCAAATTGAACTCTATATTAGGGTATCTTCATGGATATACACCTATAACAGTTAATCCCCTCTATCCACATATTTTACATTCTCTGTCCTACCAATTCTTAAATTTTCCACTATAACCCAAATAGTATGTCATAAAATGGGAGTTGTCTCATTGATACCAACAGCATTTCTATATACTTCCTAATAGACCAATCAAAGTACTATGTCATATAATGGAAGTTATCTCATGGATACCAAATAGTCATAGTTCGATAAGTCTAACCATCAAACACACAAATCATACAGAATTGTTAGAGGTACATTTGAAAATTTCAGGAACTACGTAGTGCTTATAAACATCCATCGCGTACTCCAGCCTAAACTGGTCCACGAACTCATCTGTCATGGTCTCCATTCCATTCGATCTGGCTAGGGCACTCAGCTCAAGAAACTTCATTGTAACAGCTCCGCAATCGCCCACTCGATCATTCGTCTACGCCTTCTCAAAGCATGACAATTTATATTGGGGTAAATTTTCCTTCAGCGCATGTCTACTCCCCTTGGTTTGTTCCCTTGGCTTCATACCCTTTGTCTCAGTGTCCTGCTTGAAGAAGGCATCCACAATGTAGGGCAACATTTGTATAATTGGTCCCAAGTTTTCCTCATCTTTGGCGTCACGGTTATGGATTGGCAACGGGTCCAGTAGCTCGACAGTTTGAAATTCAATGTTAATAATAACTCCAACCCAGTGATATGAGTTCTAATTCATGGGAAGATAAACTGTTGACACATCTTCAAACCACTTCACCTTAACACGGCCATGGGTTCATTCGCCGTATACATACTTCCTGATTTGTTCGTCCCAATGGTACTCTCGCTTATCCTTGGACTTGATGAAGCTTCTATGTCGCCCTTGCAAATGGTTTGAAAACCAAGGCGGAATGAAAACTACCCTCTCTTTTGCCAAGTGCCTACCATGTTTCATATATATGTACTCTACAATTACCTGCATATGCTGAAATACCCATATACCATATTTGTTAACAACTTATCCCAACATATACAAAAAATTAACCACGTATGTACCGTTGTGTTCAAACATTTCCTTGGCTCTGCCATTTCAAGCAAAAATTTGTTATCTATGTACACCTCCCCAGCTAACAAGTTCTTAAGCACGTATTGCCTACAAAATAAGCGAGACTTATAATACAGGTGACATATTACACCTTTCGCATAATAAAGCTATGTCTTACCTCTTAGGACAGAGTCACAGAGTTTCCTGCCAGGCGTTCTTATGCTCAATATACATATCTTCGCTTTCCTTTAACTATGCAAATACGCGAGCAAGCTCAACCTCGTCATTTGATAGAGTCGGATTAACACGCTTTCGTGGAGGAGAAGAATCGCTTAGATCCACCGGTTCTTCGTTGCTAACAACCAATTCTTTCATTGAGCCACGCTTCTTTTTACGTTCTTTGATTCTCTTCCTACCTTTCTTATCAATTTCCTGCCAAACATATAAAACATATTATTAAATTAAGTCCTGCCAAACATATAAAACATATTATTAAATTACCTTCGCTTCTTTCTTGTTTGTTCCATCCTCCTGTCCATCACTCTCTTTATCCTGATTTAAGAAGGTATCCAATTTGCTTGTATAAATGTGTATGTTAATGGTCTTTTAAATCAACCGCAATATCGGCATCACTCTTGCCATTATTAATACAAAATATATAACTCGCTCATCACCCCAATAATAAAACATACAAATTAAAAAATTTAATCATTTTACCGTGGATTGCTTTTCTTCCGTGACAGACAACTGTCCAGTTACCACTTTACCCTGTTCACACCCTCTGTCCAGTTTGATTTCCATGGATACGTCAACAGCAAAATCCATCACTGCATCTTTTTGTCCTACCTTGTCGGCTTTCGTATCCATTTCGCTTCCAAATGATAAACTGTCTATCTTTGCCTCACACGGAAACTCCGTCTTACCCTGCCCCACTCAGCTTCAAAAATATTAGTACTTATCTTCTAAAACTGTCTATAACTAAGCCGTAATAACGTGGTGCTGAGGCTCCACCTCACTTGCTTTATTACTATACACTGGACTATCCGTGGTTTGTTTCTCAGGTGGCAAAACCGTCAACTCATCTATTTTTTCAGGAACGTCGGAGACAGTATCCATATGGCTTTCCATTGATACTCCTTCTATCTTTTCTTCACACGAGATCTCGGTGTTACCCGAGAACAAGTGGATACAAAAAATCTGTCTTCTCATCTTATGAAGATAATAGACTGTCTCGTAAAAAGCATCCAAATGTGACCATAAATAACCTGATTCGCGGTATCCTCTTCAATGACTTTGGTAGTACCTACTTGATCCTCTGTGGATTCTTCATCCGATTTTCCCTCGCAATGACTGCCGCATTTCATCTGGCCATGATTCCCCCAACCAAGGAACAAACATTAACGATTCATATAGTCTATCCAACCAAAAAAAATATCATACGTATTCGGTGTTTACCTGCTCTAGTGGATACAAAACCATGCTTTTCTCTCCTACCTCCTTTCCAAGTGTTTCTAGACTTTTTGCTGCATTTAGAACATCCTTTGACTGCTCTTCGTCCTCCCCTTCGGTAGTTAAACTCACAACCTGCTTCTCCTTACCGACAATCGACTCATCACTTGTTTTACAAGTATCAGTCGGGTCATCTAGCTGAGTACAAAAGTTTCCAATGTTAAATTCAGATCCCATATTTTCTTGATCGAAAAAAGATTCATCAACACAGATGTTAACTTGAGAAATAATAGAATTCACATTATTCCAAACTGGGTCGCTGTTGCTGGCCGGAGTTTCTAAGTTTTGATCCCCAACACCACTATTAAGATTCTCAGGCCCTCCAGTATTAGATTTTTCCTTCTTTCCTGCTTTAGTTTGACCTAAGACTACTTTCTTCATTCCTGTTAAAGTTAGCTTCTGAGTGGGACTGTTCAACCGTTTATTACCACGCAATCTACAATCTTTGGTCGTCTTTTTTCGCTGTAACAACTTCACATCCCTTTGCAAAGCTTTAATTGAATCCACCACCCAACGGTGGTACTGGTCATTACCAACAGAGTCGGCCTCACTGTTGGTCCCATCTTCAATTGCTTGAAACGCCTTTCTCTTTTTATTGTTCTCCCCAAGAAGCTTTGGGACGTGTTCAATAAGTGCATGAGAAGAATCACCACCAGGCCACTCTTCCTTCTTAAACTTCTGTTGATTTTCCCCGAGTTCTTCGAGATAAACAACTTTCTTATCTATTACCTCGTCTATCCATTCTCCCCAACCCTCTCCTAAAGGCCTCGTTTGGGGCTTTAAACAAGGCACCACTTTTACTTGTACATAGTAGAAAAAGACATCTAGAATAAAAATTTCGTATCCAAATGGATGGTACTAATATAGACTTACCTCAACTCCAAACTCGATGTCTAGTACAGTTTCACTGCTAATCCAGTTGTTCTTCGGGATCCTCTCTAAAGAACTATCCATGAAATTCATCTTTGAATCATAGCCTGGCATCCTCTCCAAGAATCATGGGATACAACGGAAAATTAGGAGCTGATATGCAAACGGGAATCCATACACCACCTTCGTTTGCTGCTTCATCTGCGTTCTGAATGTTTTAATAGGATTCTCACCAACTTTCCCAGTCCTCGCCCCAGGTTTCATTGAATTTATTGTTTTAAGAAAAGACTCTCTACCCCCATGGATTGCTCAGAAAGTAATCCACATCGCTAAGAATCTCGACAAATTCCGGTGTTGCCTTTGTAATCTGGTTGCTACTAATAAGCACGCCATCAACAATACATATCAGAGCAAGTTTCAATTTTTTATCACCATCGATGTATGGATCATCAAGCATTTCAAGTATGTCTGTAATCTTAACACCTTGGTCCCCCTTCTTCCTACCCTGACTCATATTGCCAAATAAATTCTCCCACTCAGAACTGCATCTTGCCACGGCCAACTTCTCATATACCTCTTCTTGTTCAGGGAACTCACAACAATTCAAGCCTGTTATCACTCCAAATTCTTCTAATGAGAACCGCAGAGGTTGCCCAGCAAAAACTGAACTTACCTAGTATTTCTTCTTCGTTATTAGTTGCCTCGCCATTAGCCCATGAATCATTTCCCCCGAAATTGAACACTGTTTCACGGGAAGCCTAAACAAATCCCCAAAACTAGAATCTTTGATTCTCTCCCACTCTTTCGTATCCTTGATTTTACTCCACACTTTGTTTAATATCTCTTGTTTTGAGTATATATTAAGCCGACCATCTGGATAATGATCAGTCTTGTACAATCTACGCGGTAGGTTTAGGTCTACCATTCTCTGCAAAATAAACATCATTTTACACAACTTTCGATTGGAAATCAAACCAACATAAATTTAGCTAGCTGCAATCTTACCTTGTCAAGTTTTTGCTTCTGCTCGTCGACACTCTCAGAGACGATCGGAAAAAGACGATTGGGAGAGACTTTGGGGGTTTATTTCTTTTTTACTTTCTGACCTAAGATTAATTAATTCTTACCCATTAAAAATATAAACCCAAAAAGAAACCAAACCATTAAATTCCTAGTTAGCCTAATTCGAAATTGGTCAGTTCCTTTTGCCTAGGGGCATTATTGACTTCTCCTTCCCTCTCTCATCAACAAAACATACAAAATTGCACAAATATTTCAAAAAATACAAAAATACAAAAAAACAAAAAAATACATTACGTGCAAGCAACCCGTGAAATACACCTTTATTTCCATGCTTAGAGCAGGTCCATTGGTGTCTCTTAATGGTTTTTGGGCTCAGTTTCATAGGTCCAATGTCATAAAATTAAATGAATAATTGGGTTATTGGTAAGAAACGTCTCTTAGCTTAGGGATTTTAGAGCCTATTTCTTAGCGACGTGGCCGCTTCCCATTGGCCAAATATTTTTTTTTTCGGGTGAAAGCCTCTGCTGGGGTCTGAGTGTCTCGGCCCATTCTTCATTTCCATTTTGTTTTTGCGCGAGTCAGAGAAAGAGAGAGAGTGGTGTTAGGCGATTGAGAGGCGATTTTGAGGCGATACCCCTTTTCTTCTCTTTCTATGTTCGATTTGTGTGTTTCAATGGAGTATTTATCATGAGGGCTTCTATTTCGTGTTGTTTATCGATTTAGGAATCGATTTAGGGTTGTTAGTTAGGGTTTCGGGTCTTGTACGATTTAGGGTTCTTGAGGGAATTAGGGTTTTTTGTGTTTGCTGTTCGAATCTGTTAATTTCATGCGTGATTCTCTTCGCTTGTCTTCGTAATCTCAATCTCGTTTCCATCAAGTTGTGACTAGGGTTCTTGATCAATTTCATCAATCTCGGTTATTTGTTTGAATGATTTTACTATCTAGGTTTCTCAAAACTGGTTCGATCTTGTCTTAGTTGTTCTCTCTTAGATAACTTGAAGAATTTCAATTGATTTTTGATAACTTTTGATAGGTTCCAAACTCTGAATCTTTGTAGAAACGTTTGAACTTGTACATGTGTGTGATAAGATAAAGTTTGGTCTTCACTTTCCAATCTGTGAGAAACTGAGAAACTGAGAAACTGAAGGTTGGTTTCATTGTACCATTGTTATGTTCTCATGTTTTCATGATCTAGCAACTGACCATGTATCATTTCTGTCTTTACAGGAAGAGGTGGAAAGGCTTACCAGGAGGGTTACTCAGCTTGAAAAGATTGCTTAAGGTCAGTTTGCCACTGAAACCTAGCTTGTTAGAGAACTCATAAATAGGTTAGAAAGAAGTAAAAACTTTTAATTGTTTCAACACTTAAAACGTTTTTAACTAAAACAGAACCATTACCTAAAGAAATTCTGTTTTCTTTAGTTTTTCATAAATATAAACTAGAAACTATAACAGAAGTATAAGTGAATTGTTGTGTGTTAATTGCTATCCAACTGTTATGAGTTGCTAAAGGATTTGCGTGGCCAACTGTTATGAGTTGGTGTGAACTTGAATTGTTGATGTGTCATTAATGCTTGTTAAAAGGATGTGAACTTGAATTGTTGTCTATTAACTAAAGGATTTGCTATCCAACTGTTATGAGTTGATGTGTCATTAATGCTTGTTAAAGGATGTGAACTTGAATTGTTGTGTGTTAATTGCTTGGTGGTTAGGAGTAGTAACACCACTTAATAAATATAGGATCTAAAACACTTCCCTAACAAAATCTTTAGAACATACTTCCCTAACAAAATCTAAAATACATCCGAATGGAGTTTTCAAACACAAACTCCTTAGATTCCTCTGGTTTTGTCGGCCTCCTTAATAGTCAAACCATAGACCTTGATTCATCAGAAATTCCTCGGTTTAGCAGCCAAACTTCTGATGAATCAAGTGTAAAAGAGAGAAGGAAATGGTCACCCAAAGAGGATGTAATCCTCATTGGGGCTTGGCTGAACACCAGCAAAGACCTCATAATCAGCAATGAGCAGAAGTCTGGTGCTTTTTGGAGGAGGATTATGGAGTACTACAACTCTAGTCCTTTGTTGGTTGGGACACCAGCCAGGGAGCTAGGTCAGTGTAAGCAAAGGTGGCATAGGCTTAATGACCAGGTCTGTAAGTTTGTAGGATGCTACAATGCTGCTGTGAAAAAGCAATCAAGTGGCCAAAACGAGAACGACGTGATGAAAGCAGCCTTGGATATCTTCTACAATGATTATGGTATCAAGGTTTCCCTAGAGCATGCGTGGAGGGAGCTTAGACACGACCAGAAGTGGTGCTCGACGGTTGTAACCAAAGATGGTGCAAAGGAGAAGCGCAAAATTGTACCAGAGGTGGATGTGGAGGAGGATGAAAGACATATTGGTGTTAAGGCTGCAAAATCTGCTAAGAGGAAAAAAGGTGGAAAAGAAGAGGCCTTGGAGCAATTAAAGACCATGTTGGAAATGAAAGAGAAAGTGAACAAGCAAAAATTGCTTGACAGATTACTAGCTAAGCATGAACCTCTTTCTGATATTGAAACAACCCTAAAAAACAAGCTAATTAATGACATGCTTTGAGATAACCATTTAGTAAGTGTAGTTTAGCTTAAAGTTTGGTTTTGAGCTGTTAAACTTATTTGTTTTGTATGCTAAACAGTTTGTTATTTTGTTTTTCAAGGACAAGCCAAGGACATGTGATGATCAAGTGGATCTTACCTTTTGTTGTGTTGTTGTAGTGTGACATTATGTTGTCTGTTTAAGTCACGGATCATGTACTTCTTTTGTTGGCTTGTATTTGGATCTATTTAGGTCACGAGACTTTTAAGTGTTTGGTTGTATTGTGCTAGTTATCTATATAGACTCTCTTTATGTTATGAAACAATGAACACAAATATGATCATCAAGTTACTCTCTCCTTCTTTCTTGCGTATTCATTATCTTTATATGTAGTTATTTTCTTACTATCTACCAAAATAATTTTCAAAGATGTATGGTTCTTCATCAAATAATATTGATGACCAACTTAATGAGGCTTTCCAAGAGAGATTTGAGGAATATTTCGAGGAAACGTTCAACGACATACTAGCGAGTCAATCAACAAAGTCGAAGAAACGTGCCTATTTAGAACAAAATCGCGAAGAAGGCCACAACCGCTTATGGAAAGACTATTTCAGTGAAGATCCAACATATCCGCCTCGCATATTCAGACGCCGTTTTCGAATGAACAAATCATTGTTCATGCGTATTGTAGATCGTCTTTCAGCTGAAATTCCATACTTTCAACATAGAAGAGATGCAGCAGGAAGGTTGGGGCTATCTGGGTTACAAAAATGTACAGCAGCAATTCGTATGCTGGCTTATGGTACTGCGGGTGACGCGACTGACGAATATCCAGATGTTCACATGTGGATTTCTCGTATTCTACAGACATGCCTTCAAATCTCGGTAATATGCTTGGCATTCGGAATCAAGTTCGTGATCAACATATACATCATCGTTTGAAAGCTGATTTGATCGAGAATATATGGCAAAAATATGGTCATCTTGATTGATAATTATTGTATGTTTAAGATTTAAATTAAAATAAATAAAATTTAAAATAAAACTTTGATAATATATTTTTTTAATTTTAGAAACCCAAATTGGGTAACACCAATAGAGGACTCAAATAAACTAAGTCTCTTAACTATTCTTAAGTAACCCAAATATTAATAAAATATGATTAAGGGCCCGACTGGTTCAAACGCGGCAGTTGCGGTTGCGGTTGTGAGAGTTTGCGGAAGCGGGCGGTTGCGGTTAGTAGCGTTTGTAAACGTTTTGTACGACTGGTTTAACAATTGGAAGCGGCTATGTTTGCGGAATATTCTTGATTGGTTAACAAGTGGTTGCGGTTACTAGTGGTTGAATGAAAATACTAAAGTAACAATAATGTGTTAAATCAAATCAAGCTTGGGATGCTTCTCGAGAAAGAAAATGAATCAATTCCATTTCTAAAGAAAGATTGATATCAGATTTTACGTTGCCACTATAATAGAGCTTAAATTGGACAAGCATATAATTTCGACCAAAAGGAGCCACGTGAATTAACTTTCCCAAAGACTTGTTACTGTATCAAACACCCTCTAAACATGTTGGAGAACTAAAATTAAAATTAAAAATGTTTCTAAAAAAAATGTCCAAAATAGATTTTCAAAGAACTAAATGAAAAATTCTAAAACACTAACATAGCTTCTTGTTTGAAAAAACACCAAAAGAAAAAGGTGAGAAAAATATCCACCCATGTCTTCATGTACGATTCTTCTTTAACGAGCATCCCATATCTCTCGTGCTATACCATCTCTAACGATTCTTCCTTTGTAGAGCTTCAAGCTTGTTCTTAATTTTATTCCAATTTAGAGTCAACGCATATTGTTTGTTTAATTCCATCAGAACGTTTCGTTTTCCTTGTTCTAACAAACTTTTGTCTTTACTATGTCCGGCTTGTTTCTCTAGCGTTATTAGTTCTTGTAAGAAACAGGTCGTTTGACCAATTGATTTTCTGTTCAAAAAATAAGTAAACACACAAGTACCAAACATAAGCATGAAACATAAAATGTATAACTCAAGTAAAAAAGCATAGGAACATCAAAAGAAAACAATAATGTAAATACTAATACAACAAAAAAAATTATGTTTGATTCTTGACCATCTTCTGGTTGTGTAGAGGCCATAATTTCTTTGCTTTAACGTCGTATGTGGCCGTAGAAATCTTAGGACTATTCTTCTGTGGCTGCAAAAATCTTAGGGTTAATTATATAGAGAATATGTAGGATATAATGATATATATAGAATAAGATATTATGGGTGATTTGATATGATATGTATGTCATGTGATTTAAAATATATAGTGTTAAGGAATAAGATTCATACGGGATGTGATAATTATAGATAATGATATTAGTAATTATACATACGTGATATATGATAATAATAGTTATAGGTAATAATTTTAGAAAATTTTAGATTTATACTTATTTTTTTTTCTGTAAACGCAACCGCTCGCAACCGCAAACGCTTGCGGGAAGAAGCTTCTGATTTCTAGCGGTAAGGAGCGATTCCAAGCGGTACAAAGCGGTTGTGATGATTGTTTCTAAACGCTATCAACCGCAACCATCCACAACCATCCGCAAACGTAGCGTTTGCAGGTGGCAACGGATGAACCAATCAAACTCTAAGAAACCCACCAATGTGGGTGCTCTTATTCCAAAGAAATGCATATAGTAGTCTGCATTGCAATATGGAAACTTCAATTTTCTTTTTTTTTTTTTTTTTTTTTTTAACGCTGTATGGGCCACAACGGGCCGGCCCACTGACCCAGTCCTTCCAGCAGGAGGAAGGAATGTGGAGTCGAACTCCAGATGAGATGGACGCAGAGGTGGACCACAACCACAGGACCACTTGCGTCTTCCCACTTCAATTTTCTTTTAGAAACAAATATTTTTAATAAAAATATAATTTTAGTCAAAATTGGAAACTAAATTCAATAAAGGTGGTCGTATTATTCAGTTTTGTGTTGGATTTCTATGAGCCATTTAAAGTCCTTATTAAGCAGAGCAGGAGGATTTCTACTTGGATCTGCTCTCTCCGCATCTGCCTTAAATCCGCCGTCTCTAGCCTCCGCGTCTTCTTCATCCTCCGACGTCATGGAAACCCATAAAACCAAGGTTTGTATCGTCGGAAGCGGTCCGGCTGCACACACGGCGGCGATCTACGCGGCTAGGGCAGAGCTTAAGCCTCTTCTCTTCGAAGGATGGATGGCTAACGATATCGCTCCTGGCGGTCAGTTAACTACAACCACTGACGTCGAGAACTTCCCTGGATTCCCCGAAGGTATTCTCGGGCTAGACATCGTTGAAAAATTCCGGCAGCAGTCGGAGCGATTCGGTACTAAGATTTTCACGGAGACGGTCAACAAGGTTGATTTCTCGTCGAAGCCGTTTAAGCTATTCACCGATTCCAGAACCGTACTAGCCGACGCCGTAATCATTTCGACGGGAGCTGTAGCCAAACGGCTCAGCTTCACCGGATCTGGTGAAGGCGCTGGAGGTTTCTGGAATCGCGGTATCTCCGCTTGTGCTGTATGCGACGGAGCGGCTCCGATTTTCAGGAACAAGCCTCTGGTGGTTATTGGCGGGGGAGATTCGGCTATGGAGGAGGCGAATTTCCTCACCAAGTACGGATCTAAGGTCTACATAATCCACAGGCGAGACACGTTCAGGGCTTCTAAGATCATGCAGCAGAGAGCGTTGTCAAACCCTAAGATCGAAGTGATCTGGAACTCTTCCGTGGTCGAGGCTTACGGAGACGAGAACGGAAAAGGCGTTCTTGGAGGCTTGAAGGTGAAGAACGTTGTTACTGGAGATGTGTCAGATTTGAAGGTGTCTGGACTATTCTTCGCCATTGGTCACCAGCCAGCAACGAAATTCTTAGATGGGCAGCTTGATCTTGATGAAGATGGTTATGTATTGACCAAGCCTGGTACAACAAAGACGAGCGTGGTTGGTGTATTCGCTGCCGGAGATGTGCAAGACAAGAAGTATAGGCAGGCCATCACAGCTGCAGGAACAGGTTCGTTCTTTGCTTCTGTTTTTACCTTGTCCTCCATAATGAGTTAGCGTTTTGAAATAATGACTAGCATCTATCATTGAAGCAGAATCTCATAGCATAATGTGTTATGGAGTATTTGGTGGTTAGGTGTTTGGTTAGTGAACAATTGTTTATTTGTTTAGCATAATTGTTTGATTGATTTGTTCAAAAGGAGTCGGGTTTTTGAAAGTCATTGGCTTTTTGTGATGGGACTCTTTCCTGTTCAAAAAGTGGCTTGTTTTGTATATCATTTGATTAACTTATCATAAGTAGTCGAGGCATGATTTGTGAACAGGTTCTGTCTATGCTCCTCTTTCAGCATCTGATATGTTATGTGTGCTTGTTTTCTGATAGCATAGTGTTTGGTTGAGTGAACAATAGTTTTATCTGCTTAGCATAATTGTTTGATAGATCTGTTCCAAAGGGTTTTTGAAAGTCATTAGCTTTTTATGATGGGACCCTTTCGTGTTCTCATAGTGACTTGTTTTGCATATCATTTGACTCAGTTGACGAAGTAGTGTCGATGCATGATTTTCATTCTCATACACTTGTAGAAGACACTGTAATGGTCATTAGTTGTTTTAAGTATGTGTCTCGAGAACTTGGAAGTTGATTTGAACAGTTTCAAGTATTGACATTAGATATTATTATCTTTTAAGTTCTCTTGCTACAATAAGAAGCAGTATTTAGCTATTTTTGTTGCTAATGACGAAGCTGAAATCAGATTGTTCTCAGCGGTCTAGAGCTATTATGTGTTTCTGTCGAACCTCCATACCTTTTTTTAACAGTGATTATCTTTTTGGATTCCACTTTCATTAGCAACTCTGATTACAACTTATGGATGGTGCAGGGTGTATGGCAGCCTTGGATGCAGAACATTACTTACAGGAAATTGGATCTCAGGAGGGTAAGAGTGATTAGAGAAGGTGTAGGAGAAGGACCCCCATTTATAAGTTGCTCTCTTTCTCTCCCCTTATTTGCTGTGTCATTTGCAGAAATTTCAAAGCAATAAAGAATCAGATTGATCTCTAAAAGTTTATTTTAATGATGGAGTTTGAGTAGAGTTTTGTTATGTGTGTTTGCAGTTAGACTTGAGTCTGGATTTTTTGCCAAGTTGTAACTCTCTAGGGGGTCACAGCTTTGACCAATTTGCTTCCTCATGCGAGGACTTTTTATTTAATTTGACTATGCAATCTCAGTTTTTTTTTTTTATTAGTCGGCAATTCATTCGATTATCAGGCCCAATGGGCATAAGTACAAAGCGGACGGGATTGTTACAAAGTATGTAAAACAAAACGGATTAAATGCGGCCCAATACGGTCTGGTCAACTCGAGAAGACCGCGTAAGAGACACGTGGTAAGACTCACGGACACTCGTCCAACCATCGCCGGTGAATGCCTCTGCAGAACTCGCCTGCTTTGCCGATCAAGCCTCGAAGTGTAGATCCGCCGATTAAGCCTCGAAGTGTAGATCCGCCGAGAAAATAGGCTAGAGAAGAGCATATCACCACACC